>OU911088.1:1238000-2473500 GCA_918358865.1 Melinaea marsaeus rileyi
AAATTCAAATTCATTCCATAACTTGGTTGATCAGAATAGAAAGTTGGGAACAGCATTATTAGGAGAATCAGATCATATTACTTTTCGGAATACTAAATAAATGCTAAATGGAAGAACACCATTGTCTACGACGTTTCTAAGCACGCCAAAAGATGTAGTACGAGTCCCCGAAAACCCGAGCGGCTCTTCTATAAATCTATAATCAAATGGAACATGCTAAAACTGGGGTAGTCCGGGACAGGGACAACAGTACCCCATGTATCAACAGACCTATGCTTCATACGAAACCGAGTGTTTAGGCGATTCCAAAACTTATGTTAGTAAGGTCTCAATAGACGACACAAGATTTTCGCAGTCATAGAAGTTCACCCAGCACAAACAGAATATATTGCATCTGCATAACAATGAACGCTGGTAATATCCCACATATTTATATACAGAAAAAGATATAGCAGAGATCATATATTTCATGTATATCCAATTTAGGTATAATTTTTCATTAATTTAAAATAACATGAAGAAACTTTATTTCGTTAAATATTTCCAGATAGATTTAAAAAATTTTATTTTTTTTTAATTATGAACATAATTCAAGCCAAAATATATTGTTGATTTCTAATGAAGTAACAAATGCTCTAATTTATTAGAAATCAGGAATAAATATTGACAAAAAACGTAGTCTATACAATTCGGTACAGAGGCATTTTGAACATTTTCATAATGTTTTATGAAAATGTTCAAAATGCCTATGTGATTGACTAAGAGAAGATATCGATTTGCTCGTTATTTTAAAATTCCGGGAGAATGAATTCGAAATTCATAAACGTAGATAAAATTTGAATTAGTGCCATCTATTGTTAAGAAGTATTTATTATTAGATTTGAGAACAATATCGATTAGTGCCATCTGTTATCGAGTAGCAAACAATATAATTTACAGTAGTCAGAGAAGTTATTTTATGATATAGAAAATAGTTTTTTTTTCTTACCCTTAAACTCGCGATGAATAAATGACATCCAAAAC
Source organism: Melinaea marsaeus rileyi (assembly GCA_918358865.1). Lineage (NCBI taxonomy): Eukaryota > Metazoa > Arthropoda > Insecta > Lepidoptera > Nymphalidae > Melinaea > Melinaea marsaeus. Next base: position 1,239,024 of record OU911088.1, read on the forward strand.
AGTAGAGCTGTACTGGAAACCCATTTTAATATGGACTACCCAAGAAATTTGGGTTAACTATTATCATAGAAGTATTATAAGTACATGGATTTCTTTGTTTACATTAATCTTAAAAACAGTGTTAATTGCATCAATTACAGTCTATATTGATATAATACACAGAGTTCTTATTTGTTGGAAAACAAAAATTGAATTGAAAAAAAAACTTGGTAGGCCATTTATTGAGAAAGATGTGTTTGATACAATAATAATACAATTATTAATATAAAATATAATGATATACAATATAGTAATGTATTGGAAGTGCGTTTTACAAGAGTATACATTTCCTTAAACAGATCAATAAATCATTGCGAATGAATAAATATATAACACCATTGAGTAATCCACATTGACAACATTGCTGACAACAGCTACTATCAAATATATTGAAAAAATTGATGTTTTAAAATATTTTTGGCCATACATTCTTCTTCTAAGACCTCTAAGGCTCTTTGAACACATTCTCCCTTCATTTTATGAGACTTAGATTACTTATATTTCTACACAACCTTGCCCCACTGGGTTGAGTTTTTAAATCCATAAGTGCAGCAATAGAAATTACATTATAATATAGAATTTAGTTTTAAATACATGTTTATTATGAAACTAACATCAACATCTACTCAAGCTCTGGCCGAGCTAGCCCTTGTAGAAAGAAATAAGGCCAGATAATCCATCCCTAAAAGTTTGAATAGAGGTTGTAATGTTAATTTATAATGCTTTGACAATAATAATATTGAGATAATCTATTAGTTTAAGGGTGTATATGATTTACTACATTTATACTATAACTTGACCAAAAAACAAACTATAAACAACCTAAAACTATCAGATCCTTGCATGTCTAGGAACAAGGTCGTCAAAAGCATTTTGGTATACAAGTGGCAATTAAAAAAGGAAATTTTATTCATGACATATAAATAATTATTGTAATTTCAAATAATTTCAATTAAACCCTAATGAATAATAAATAATAATAAAATAGGTGAAAAATGTATTTTTAGGTTATTTTTAACCCTATTAATTTTTTATTTCAACTATAACTTAATTGCCCAAAGGTACAAAAGAAAGACTGAATGCCAAAAAAAATATTTAAACTTTTTCTTCTTTCAAATCTATATAATTGTCACATTTTAAATGATTCTTATAAGTAGTAATATCACTTTTAAATGAAACATATAAATTAAGATAAAAAGTATTTTCACCTACAGTGACTCTTTTGAAATTAAAAATTATTATTATTTGCGTTATTACACATGTATAAAGCTATTGAAAAATATATCTAATGGCATAATATTAAATCAATCATTTTGATAATGATAACAAATACAAAAATGATAAATTTCTTTTAAAAAGATTATATATTTGAAATTTATCTATGCATTTACTATGAATTTACCGATTTTATTAAGAATGATGACATTTTTCAACCTTGTTGTGCAATATTACAACAAAGGAATTCGGGGCGGAAAAGATTAGACAAGGAAATATGTCAAAACAAAACGAACCAGGAAGTAGAATCGATATTTTTATCACACTCTTAAGTATACAATTCGCTACCCTAACGGTTTAATACACAAGCTTTACTTTAAATAACAGTTTTAATAAAAAAATATATGTAAAATATGATATTTAAATCAATAAACATAATTGACAAAGAGAACAATACTTACGTTTTGAGATTCCTCTTCTAAAACAGCCATAGCCTCGAAATCGATGTTCATTTTGTCTTATCACTAGCACGTCTCGTGTACAATTTAAAATTATTGAGAATATCAATCAAAAAATAACAAAACACAAAAATCTATCAAAATATAAGGATTGAACAAATTATTGTTTACAAACTGGCAAGGTCATTTGACATATTTTGGTAACACACGTCACATGACGTCACATATATTATTGATTTGATCTATATTTCAAGGATTAATGGCACATAAACATTTATAAAATTAATCCCTATTTTTAAAACAGATATCATTGAAATATACGACTTGAAAGTATATTGATTTATTAATATCAATCCTTTTTTTTATTTTTATAGAAACTAATAATAATAAATATTCTAACTGAAATTATTAAACTTTCTTAATCATATTTCAACTTTTAGTTTTTATATTTTTAGTTAGTACGTGTATCCAATCTTCTACCACAGCTTGAACAGTATTTAAGAACTTTATAAAATAGTAGAGATTCTTTTTTAATCTGTGAGAAAATGTTGCTCACTGCTGTGACAAAAATGAAAAAAGGCAACGTCAAATTTCTTCGACGGTTCGACCTCACAAAATTTTTCTTTCTGTGATAACTCTGTCTGTAGTAACTAGTTTCAAGTTTATCAAATGTTTTGTGATCGTGCGATGTTGTTATAAGAAATAATTTATTATTTTGTATATTCAACATTTTATAATGTGTATAGAGTGCAATATTGCGGCTGTGGTGTATTATATCAATCAGTTTATATATTAGTTTTGTGTCATTGAGATATCACAATGCGTATCGGTTTAGTGTTATATTGGTGCGTTTTCGCTCTTCATTTGTGCAAAGCGGATGATGGAGAGAGGACAGAGTCCAGGGAAGGCGGTCGAAGAGCGCAATGGGGACCATCGGTGAGGAGCAGTTCATTCATGAGCGACTCGGCTGGCTCCATTTCAAACGAGCTCAGTAAGTCAGCTTGACACCTGTTGGTGTCTTTTATTTCTTAGCTTTGAAGCCAAATACTATTACAAAGTATATTAATATAGAAAGACGATCTTAAATAATTGTTACACACGAAACACGCATAATCAGATGAGTCTTATTTTGTTTCCTAAATTAAAACTACATTTCCTATTAAATCATGCATAAATTATTACCTATTGTTCTATAAAGTAAAATAGTATTAACCTGTATACATAATTTGAAATTAAATCAGCAAGAACAAATTAAGTTATAGTAAATATATAATAATATAATAAGTTTGTTAAATAATTGATGACTGTAAAACCTTTTTTTTATCTTTTTGTCAGAAGTGACAACAAACAAATTTGATTGATTGTTTGTACATGTTGTTAAAAATATTTTATATTTGGATCAGAAATAGAACAGATGTGTCCGAGAGTGTGGGAAAAATTTTAACATCCTGTTTGAAACTAATTATTAATGATAATTCTATAGTAATTATACTTACTAATAACTTTTCTTGATAAATTAATAGTGCTATAGGATACTTGAAAAATTATAATTTAGCACAATAATATTTGAATGAATCATTTATTGTTCAGTTTAAAACATGTTAAGTACTAATTAAACACATTTTTCTATGACAATGATAAAAATATGTTTCTCTTGAAGTCAGTAAAACATAACTTAAGATACCCATAATATTTTATTACAAAATTTTTGTTGCACACATTATTTTTATGGGCCAAATTTTAAATGATTAAAAATAAAAATTGTCCATTAAAAAAAAATGGTGGTTATTTATTTATTTATTTATTTATAAATTTCCACATTAAAACAATACCAGTGATGTACTTATTGATGTATATCAAATCAAAGTGTTAGGATGCACTATTTTGATATCAAACTTATCAAAATAAGTCCTACTGTAAAAACACTCCAACTTAAAATTAAGGTTACGAGGATTTGAAAGTCGCCCTGGTCTATAGAGAACCACACTACAAATTCTATGGGCTATTTCTTTATTTTGACCATTGTCACACAAATGTACAATGCACTCAATGGTATATCTTATTAATTTTTTTAATTTATGTTAATTTTCCCATGGCCGCCTCACTTGAAACCTTCAAAGTGTACAGAGAGGCATTATAAATTAGCATATTGAGTCTTCCGAAGCAATTTTAACAATTATAAAATGTAATGTTTCTAACTTATGATAATTGCCACTTTGATTAACTATTTTAATATAGTACGTTACTGTTGCCTCGCTTCTATTACAAATAACAATATTATTTGGTTATAACAATGGAAATATATAATGCTAAATCTTAAGATTGTTTTATATTTCACAATTAGCATATATAATTTTGTAATATAAAATTTAGTATAGTTTATTTAAACAGAAATCTTAATTAATGTTTTTTAACTATATTGGACCTGTTACACAATGTAGATTGTCATCCCATCACAACGACTGGTGAAATTCAGTGAAAACATTGGGAAAAGTAAAAGCACTTTATGTATAAGTCAGTTAGTCGGTAGGTTGTATACAATTATAAAATATACAATAAATTAGAAGAAAAAAGAACTTTTTTTTTAATGTATGTGCCACCATTTTGTTATTAAACAAAATGAAATACATTTTGCAAAACTGAAATCTAGCCTGGTCATTGTATTTGATTATGCAGACTGTACAAAAGATAAAACCAACCACTATGTAAACAATTTTGTTCTTAAATAATAAACACATCATGTGTGCACAAGTGAAGATTATTTTCAAATAATACACTGTGATATGGAAAGGTTAATGACCCCAAATTCAGATCAAAGATTCATTATAATGTACATGGAATTTGTTTTACAGAACTTTATGGAATGATGGATCCTCTATTTACAAACAATTATTATCAAAACAGTTTTTGGTATTGAGTTTGAAGTGATGGATGTAAATGATAAATATCTTTTTATCTTTTATGTATCATTCAGTTTAGTTAATATGTCAATTTAAGAACAATTTTAACATCACATCTGCAATTTTGAGTTATTTATAAAATAATACAAAAGCTGGATTACTATGTTAAATAACTATATTAGTTAATGACACACAGACAAGTAACCACTCAACCGTATATAGCTATAAATTTTATTCGCTGTTCACATAGATACTTTAATTTCCAACTATAGTAACTTAACTAGTAATGTTATATAGATATATATTGTAAATGAATATAACACTTAAATTTAGTAAAAGTTAATTCATTTCTAGTGGAATGCTTAAGCTCCATTCATAATGAAGCGGCGACTAATTTTCGGCATTCGAGAAGTCAAGGTCGCGCCTTAAGGTCGAGGCACGCGCCTAATTGTATATTTCCATTTCCTCTATCTTTACCTACTCCGCTGTCATTTGTTTTTATGGAAGTGTGACCTTTTTTTTCCCTTTTCATTCGATTCTCATATTGCTCTTATCTACGAAATAAGTTTTACATTTTGACATATAATTTGTATAAAAGTTACGTTTTGTTTTTTTTAAAGAAATCCATTACCCGTGAAATCAACATTTCCTAACCTTTAAGATTGCTATTATCGGTGTAGAGTTAATAATCTCAAAGATATGTACTAAAAGTGCTTGTAGCGAGACTCGTCTGCGATAGATCCCGATATGACTCATCAACGTCTACCGAAACACAGTGACGTTATCACGAAACCTATACCTATCTTATCATGTGCTGTGAATAACGTGATAGCGATGAGAGTAATACAAACATTAAATTTTAATAAGAAACATCGAAATTGTATGCTAATTTATTTATCTTTTTCCTATATAAACCAACTAAAAATAGACATATACATATATGTATATATAACAAAGGAATGTGTATATAATGGGGATAATTATATTTTTCTTTATAGTCTTCTTTCAATACAGTAATTATTATAATTTACCTTGAGCTTGGTGGATATCTAGGCTACGTGTAGTCCAAGAAAAGTCGTGAATGATTTGTCATAAACGTAAACAGCTGGCAGCCGTGCGCGGGCGCATGCGATTGTTACCGTGGCTAAATCAGTAACTACCTCCTCCTGCAATAGATTAATGTTCTCACGCGGTGCTAATCGTCGCATTATTGTTTTATATATACTTATTCATTTCATATACATTGACTATCAAATTACCTATACTTTAATATAATATTGAGTTATGTATCAAAATCCGTATGGTTTTCATATTTATATGAACAATTGAAACATGAAATGTGTATTATGATACCTTTAATATTCGAGAATACTGTCATTATGTGTAAAATCACATCTACTAAAAGGTACATGATATAAATATATACATTATTATTACATAGATAAATATAAAAAAATAATCTTATGAAGTGCATATTATAAATGATAAATATGGCTATAAAAAAAACACATACAAAAAACAACTTCGTATCTCCGAGATGAGGTAACTCTGTACCTAATAATAACAGTCATTTTTTGCTAACTCTTCGACACAAGTCGGTCTTTTTCACAAGGTTTAATTATTTAATCTACTTAATAGAGTATTTTCAACTCCTACCAACCTTGAAGGAGTATATATTTAGTATTGAACCAGCAGATTAATCCCCTAATACCTAATAATAAACTAAACATTCAGAACTATTAAATTTCCAAATCATCTCATCCAATGATAACAAACTCAGTAGATTTTCTGAACGGTCATTAATCCTTTGCTAGTTAGACAAATAAACATTTATCTATTTGACTGAAACTAAAATAAATGTGTTTAAATTGTTTTTATTTACAGACGTACAGACATACAAGACAATTACTTAAAATTTCTCATTTGATTAATTTCTTCGGAAATATTAACATATAAAATAAAAGTTTTATCTAGGTAACAATAACAATCTCAAATGCAAAAAGCAGCTCTCTTCTATTTCATAATAGATAGCGTCACCGTGACTGAAGTGTGGTGTATATAAGATGTATGTAAATATAGTTGAACATGGCTACAAAGTTTTATTTAAGTTAATATATTATGTATTATTACAATCATATTTAATGTAATGATGTTTTAATCAGGAAGAGCGGAAGAAAACCCTGATAACTATTCAATAACACTAGTATTATATTAAATAGTAGTACATACATAGAATTACTTTTGTAGATATAAAGTATGGGATATTGCAGACATGTTGGCAATCTCTATTTTAATACCAGATCACCAATTATTTACACCATTCTGTGTTCCACGTACATATATATATATATATATATATATATATATATATATATATATATATAGGGTCATTTCGCCTGTTCGCGTCCATAAGCCTACTCGCGTCCATTTTTTGAACCTCCCTATAACAAACCTCGAAAATAGGTATAATAACGCACGAAATCACCAGAAAGCCGTTACCGCCAATACTTCAACGTATAAGAGGCACCCACACTTAAACAAAAGATCTGTGTGCCCAACCAATCATGTGTAAAAAAATAATTAGTCTCTGCTCATCAACAAAGGAGCGCGGACACGCCGAATGTAAACAAAAAAATAGTGTGCACGGGCGCGTTCGACGGTAAGTATTTTATTATTTTATGCGTATTTTAGAATACACAGCGTTTTTAGAGATAAAGCATGAATAAATGAATAATATTAACTAAGTATTTGCTTGTTTTTTTTAAAGTTAACAGTTAAAATAAGGTGGACGCGAATCACTACACCGAATTCATAAAACTTCCACTTTGCGACCACAATGGACGCGAACTCGTCTATTCATGATTTAGTTAGTGTTCATTTTTATGTGATTAAATTCTGAAAGGGAATTTCTTTTTATTTTTTATTTATGTACTAATATCATGCAATCGTAATAAGCAATTTGCGTCCACGTTATTATAATTATAGAAAAAGATACACATATAGTTCATCACACGTGGACGCAAACTGTACCTACAGATTAATAGTATTGTGCCAAATTGCGTACATTTTTCATTAAATAAAAACAATAACATAAATATATTTTTGCAAAAATAATTTAATATGTTTTTTTTCAAAAATAAAACTAAGAGCTTAACATTACTGTTTTTTATAAACTAAACGCAGTAAATTGCTTAATTTTGTATTTTTTCTTTCAAGATGAGTTCTTCGGAAGGTAGTAAGAAAAAAGAAAAGAAAAGATACACAGAAGAAGATTTAAAGAAAGCACTAGGTGAAATTCGTGAGCAGAGAAAATCTGTAAGACAAATATGTAAAGAATATGGTATTGCCAAGACCACATTATTGGACAAAATCAGTGGGCGCAGACCAGATGGAGTTAAGAAACCAGGACCAGAACCAACGCTAGGAGTGGAAGGTGAAAGGTAGTTGAATGGCTCCTTAATATTTCCAAATGTGGATTTCCAGTGAAAAAACAGGAGTTGTTCGATACTGTTCAAAAAATAATTCGTGATGGTGGGTTTAAAAATAAATTCAAAGATGATCGCCCTGGTCAAAAGTGGTTTGACAAATTCTTGGCCAGAAATAATGAAGTCTCACTTAAAAATGCGGAAGGTATCAACAAAGCTAGAGCCCAAGTCACAGAAGAGTCGATCAGATTGTGGTTTAGAGGACTTGAGGAATATTTGGACAGTATACATCAAAAAGATATTTTAAATGATCCGAGAAGAATTTTTAATGGAGACGAAACTGGATTTGCTCTTTGTCCAAAGACAGGAAAAGTTTTAGGTCCAAGGGGTTTTAAGAACTTATATCAAATAAAACCAAGCAATGAAAAAGAAAACATAACGGTATTAATGACGTTTAATGCGAATGGAGATATGTGCCCACCTTGTGTCGTGTTTCCATACATTAGACCACCAAAGGCTGTAGTGAATAGTATGCCCCAAGAATGGTGCTTAGGCAGATCAGAGTCAGGTTGGATGAGAGGAGAAATATTCTTTGAATACGTGACCAACGAATTTCACAACTGGGTGGTGGAAAATAATATCATAAAACCAATTCTTCTGCTGGTAGATGGTCATAAATCGCATATGTCATTAATGCTAAGTACTTTATGCGAAGAACTGCAAATTATTTTGTATGCCCTTCCGCCCAACGCCACCCACATTTTACAGCCAGCTGACGTCAGCGTATTTGCACCAGTAAAAACATATTGGAAATCTACAGTCCGCGCATTCCTATCAAAACCAGAAAATTTGAATTCTGCCGTTACCAAAACAAACTTTTGCACATTATTAAATGAAGCATTACAACAACCTAACATGGCTGACAATATCAAAAATGGGTTTAAGCGATGTGGTCTTTACCCATTCGATGCAAATAGTCCTGATTACACTAAATGTGTTAGAAATACTTTAGAAAATGTACAGGCCGTTTATCAACAGTCTCAAGATATTACCCACTCAGACATTAAAACTTTTAAAAAAGTTTTAAAACATCTGAAACCGATATTAAAAGAAGAAAATATTAACACTAGAACTATTACGAGAACAGTCAATAATTTAAAAAATACTCTCCCTGCAGAAGTTGGCTTTGCAGAGATTTCTATCGAAACTGAATCTGAGAAGTCTACTATGGAACTATCAATGGAACAAAAAAGTACTATTTTAGAATTGGATGCAACTAATGAAATCATCGTCTCTTCATTGCACGTAGAAGACGAAAACATAAATGATGAAGCTAACTCAGATTCGACTGTGCAGGTTCAAACAGCTGCTTCTCAAATTGACTGTGATAAAATCACATTATATCCGGATGATTCTGAAACTAAAACTACCAACAAAACCAATTCGTTCCCTGATTGGTCTCTTTCGACGTTACACCTTTCTGGCCTTGACGTTGACTCTGTCGTATCCTTAGACGACGTTCTAGTTCTACCATTACAAGATATTATAGTATCAACTCCTACTCGCACTACGCCAAGTGTTAAAAAAGAAACTCATACTAAGGAAGAAACGCCAGAACCGCCTCTGACCTCTTCTATTGGATCACCATCCTTTGTTTTACCTACAGAAAACTCTCCTCTAGTACAACCATCTTCAGCAGCTGTTGGCGATTCAATAAAAAAAAAAACCGGTGATCCATTTAAAAGCCACCTGATGCTACCCGGAATTTCTCAAAAAGCAAGAAAACCTAATAATCAAAGGACTCCAGCAGCCATATCTTCTGCTGCATGGAGAAAGTATTACGAAGATAAGGAGCAGATCAAGAACGAAAAACAGGAAGCAATACGAAAAAGAAAGTTAGAACGAATACAGAAAAAAGATCAGGAGAGAGCTCGAAAAACTGCTCCGAAACGAAAAAAGAAGAAGATAACAGTCAAACAGGAAACGATAGAGTCGATAGATGTGGAATCTCAGAAAGACAATGTACCAGTTGTGGAGCCCATGAAATGTGCTGAATGTGACGATGTATTAATTTCTGATGTAGAAGATGACAATGAGAAAAACATTGGCTGTGATAAGTGTATTAGATGGTATCATCTGAAATGCACGCGGTTTCTAGGGTTAAGTTATTCAGAAGCCAAAGATAATTCTTTTGAATGTTACTTGTGTAACTAACTAAAATTTGAAGGCAATCATACATTGTCTCGTAATATTATGATTCAACATTTCTTTAAGTCACGTTATCAATCAAGACTGATCTTTAGTGATATTATAATATTGTGATTACTAAATATAATAATGTTGATTCTCAAATAACTATACTCTTTAATAAAAAATCTGTTAAAATAGAATTTTTCGTTATATTATCTTAAATATCACCCTTTACATTCCTTTTCTTAGCTGGTGGGCGCAAAATGGTCGATGGATGGACGCAATTTAGATTTTTTGGACGCAAAGTGGGTAAAACGCGTATTTTTGATGTTTGTCTATTTATAAAAAAAACACAAGTAGTTTCGAAAAAAACCGAAAGTGAATCCTATAGTAGACTATATAATGAACACATTACATAAATTTTACATTGAAACTAGTACTGGAACATTTTTATTTTCTCCTTCAAACTTACCAACTGCACTAAATGGACGCGAACAGGCGAAATGACCCTATATATAAAATTGAAATTATTATTAAAAAGAAAATAGTTTATTAATAGTACCTACAAACAATAATATTGATAGCAGGACGTGATCTAATTAGCTTTTGGGTTGATGTTTTATTGATACAAAAATGTATCATCTTCAAGTACTCGTATAAAAAAATAATTCATCTCTTTATCCTTATAAAGGGCGTTATTAAACAGACTTCTAGCTCTTTATTATGTAGATTGGATCGCGATCACGTGTTGGATTTGTTTGGTTTAACAAGATGGCGGTGTGTGTTATGGTTTAACAATTACTGTATGTAACGATGATCATTCGTTGCCGCGTTTTGCACGTAAAGAGGCGTTCATTAATCTTGTGACACTCAAGAGAGAGGAAAGAGGTTTAGAAAAAAAACATCAAAAAGGTTTGGGGGTGTAGAATTATACATTTATTTATTAAATTATAAAGAAATGTGATTTTTTTTTATATATAAATAGACGTGTTTGTTTAAGGAGGGGGGGGGAGGCAATGTAATTTATAACCTTACCAAATATCATATTGAGTAGAATTGAAAATTCCTCAATCGTCACGTGTTTAATGAACGACCTCTAAAGCACATCTGTTAAGAATATAATCATTTTGGCAATGAAGTTAATAACTGGTTCATCTTACGCCCTTTACCGAAACGTAAATAAATAAGACAATTATAGACCGAAGTCCAAACACCATCGTCTGTATGAAGAGGTGGAATCGATATTGGTACTATATATTTAATCGAATGCAGTTTGAATGCATACCGTCGTTACTATTAATTGATCCCAATATACTAATAGTTCAATGGGCGTGTCTGTATCGATTACTATTTACTGTTTGATACATTTGTTATTGTCTGGTGTATTGTTCAGTTCAGATCAGTTTTCTTTGAATGTTAGCCGCCATCTCTTCTCAGGTCTGTGGCGGATAACTTTCCGAGGAGTTGATGATTGCGGTGCTAGAGAACTTACTTTCAATAAAGAATTAGTTTTATTTCGATTTAATATTAAAATTTTTGTAATATTTTAAATAATGTTCCATTTCTAGTATTAATAATTATCTAATCGTCAATTGGTGTTGATTTTTGTGTATCGCTAAATAGGCTGCTATAACAAATAAGAAGAAAATATTTTATTTGTACGTTATTGTACTGATCCATATTATAGTCTGGATATAATAATTGGATGCAATGAAGCCCTTAAGGCTTAATTAAATACCATTAGCCGTACTACCATTACGTGGTATTGTGTAACAGTGAGAATTGTTTATTAAGGAAGTAGCGTTAGAAAGGGATGAACCTTAAAGTCTATACCATTTAGAAAGGGTTTAGGGTAAGATACAAAGACACCTAGGGACCTTGAGACACAAAATCTATATTTATTTATTTACTAGAAAGATAGTTGTTAAAAAATAATAAATATCACTAGTACTTACTCATAAATCAATAAAATCTGCACACATAATTTATTTAGAATGTATAAAAAAAAAAACAATATAGTAGTTTCAAAACAATTAAAACCAAAGATTTTACAATAAAAATTAAAAAAATAACACTTAAACATACAGGTCTTTGATTTATTATATTTTATATTTCAAATGTCAATGTTGAAATAATTCATTTTAAACATTACTAACACAATGCACAGAAACATGCACATATGTTATTGGTACAGAAAACAATATTTGATGAAAAGTTTGTAATTCAGGACACTAATATAATAATGATGAAAATAAAATACTACTCAATTTGATTACAACTACGTAATATTTAAAAATGAAATATATAACTCTTTTTAATACACTTTCAGTTTTATCGTTTCATTTGATGTAAGTTGGATTCCATACGATAGATGTACAAGGAATCCCTATAGTACTGTCGATTTTTTTACATTTCAACAGACCATCGATAATTATAATTGCACATTGCTATATGAATTTTATGTATATATCGAAAATTTATATCTCTCAGACTTATTGGAACGGTTTTAAATAGTTTAGTATCATTTATTTATTTGAAATTTTGTTGTTTCGAAAATTAAATTTCTATTTAGTGATGTCCAGGGGCGGCTCTAGCTTGTGAAGTGCCCGTGTGCAATGAAACCCTGGCGCCCCCTAGGCCTGCCATGATGGTCCAAGATGATGCGAGATGAGTCAGAGAGTTGGAGAGATGGTCTCAAGGAGCGCCTCGGAGTCCCCTGAGACGGCGGCGCCCGTGTGCATTGCACACCCTGCACTATAGGTTAAGCCGTCCCTGGTGATGTCTATCAAACTATCGATATCTAGTCGAGATACAATTCTGTAAATTTCTATGGTTCAAATTAAATAGGATATTTGATATAATTTTCAAAATATACTTATACGAATCAGAAATGTAATTTTCCTCCTTATCAATGTATTTAAACATTTATTTTCGTTTTCAACTAAGTTGCACAATTAAAGTGATATCTTTTAAGGCCGTGAGCATTTATGAGACATAGACACGTACCAAGGTTGGTTTGGTAGTTTATTGGATCAACCTGACCTTATTTGAGGTCTGAGTACCTACCACATGTGCCTCGGTGCTCTCTAAGGTTTTATATAAATGTATAATAATTCTTTTTCATTACCCGAGTTACAATTTAACAATTTAATTGATTTATTTATTATCTTAAAATTTTTGGGCTCGAACCCTAATTACATTTGTAATAAAATTAAACCTAAATTTATTTATTTATGTTTCAGTGATAGTCCCTCTAAGAACGGCTTAACCGTCCCAAAGATTACCCTTGACAAACAAAAAGACAGATAATGAAGTTGTTTAAGTTTTGGTAGTATGTAAATAACTATAAGCACTTGAGAAAACATAATTATTTAGATATCACAGACAGACATTTCAATTTTATTTATACATATATAAATTATGTAGTGTATGTCGGAAGCTTCTTATTGAAATGTATCATCAATAGTCACGTGCGCGGAGCTGTTACTACTGACAAACATTCCATTGTCACAGATTACATTACGTCGCAATAACTGAAACATCACATTACATTATGTGTAACTATAAAACCGTTAATAATTATTCGAACCTTCTAGAACATAACATTTTATAATATTGATCTTGAATTCTAAAGGTGACCTTGTGTGATTTCAATGATTCCGTGTTCCATTTTTGACCACGTTCGAATTTTAAATTGTAACAAGATTTCAAATTATTTAACTCTAATTCTAATGCTATCATTGTTAAATTTAAATAATTTCATATTCCATTTTTGGCTCAATATAGTCTTGTAAGAAATGTAAAATTATTCATCACAATATTACAAATTGTATATGTAACATTTCTATTCGGGTTGAATCATAAATCGCTTTGCCAAAACACCATACGAATTCTTTACATTGTCTAGAGAATTTATTTGTTTATATTCATAAAGTATACCTTTACCTACATAAGTATTACCTTACTATGTATATATTTTTAATAATAACTCCATTTTTAAAGTTCCAATTCAATACAGTCTGATATAATAGTAGAGTGGTTACATTACATCGGACAGGCTTGGCGTCTCAAATGTATCGCGCGATACGTTCTCATTGTGATATTCTATTTGTAACCTGTATGACCCGAGCCATTGTAACTCTAATAATCGAGATGAATGCTCTGTGTCTCCACTTAGATTGAATTGTACGGATACCTTTAAATAAATGTACTTTTTAACGGATTTAACTCGCGTATTATTTGATCATTAAACAGTTAAATTATACGCGAGTTAAATCTTGTAAAATTATAATAAAATATTACGTTTCTAATAATGTCGGGTTTTGTAACGAATCGTGATATTAGTTGTGTGTGTTAGTGTGGAGTTGTTAATTAAATTTAGATGCATTTATAACAAGGCGATAAGTCAAACTATTTTTTTTATAAACAAGATATAGTTATCGTATATCTAAATGTATATTATTACGTATGTTATTTTAATTTTAGTTTCCACTCTAGTCTTGTTGCTCTAGTGGTTATTGACAAACCAAGATATCCTGTGTCTGAACTTCAAGTTAAGGAATATCTCTTAAGATTTACCCTTTACAACAAAAAAATTTTTTTTTGCTTCTCATAGGGATAAGCCGTGTCCCGTTTACGTCTTTGGACGGAGCAATGTTTGTAAAAATTATTACCAATATTACTGTGGACCGCGTCTTTAAAATAACAATATCTTTTTGATATCATCAAGCTCCAATCACATTATCCAAAGGAACATAAAATCCTATATACCGACAAATATTTGGGATTCAATATTTGTTGTTATCACACCCAGTCTACATAAC
This sequence comes from Melinaea marsaeus rileyi, assembly GCA_918358865.1. Classification (NCBI taxonomy): domain Eukaryota; kingdom Metazoa; phylum Arthropoda; class Insecta; order Lepidoptera; family Nymphalidae; genus Melinaea; species Melinaea marsaeus. The sequence goes on from OU911088.1 coordinate 1,254,074, forward strand.
GTATACACACAGACGTGTTCTGAACCACTAATGTTCTTCATTGCCTATTCACCATGCAAGTAACACTTCCTTCCTCTTAAGATTAAATTTACATATCCAACTTACAGATAGCGTACGTCGGAAGTGGGACGTTTTCTGGTATTATCTATCTATTTACTAGAATATTTTATAAAATCTATATAAAATTACTAATAACATATTAGATAATAATTTATTTTATATAATATTTGAATACATAAAATAACATACATATATCACATATATAAGTCTTTTAGAGTTCAAGCTTCTATCCTCTGGAACAATCTTCCTGAAAATATTAGGAGGGCACCTACCAAAAGGTCGTTTAAAAATCTTATTCGCAACTACTTCCTAGAATCTTCCTAATACACATTTCATTCAGATATATATGTTATATATATATATATATATATATATGTATGTATATATATATATATAATTTCACTTAGTACTAGTTTTATTTTGAATTTTACTTTGTTACTCCTACCGCAATTTCTCACCATCCACAAAGGTTAGCTGGTTTAGAATGCCAACAGGCATTAATTTCGCCTTTTGTAATATACAATAAAGGGTAAATAAATAAATAAATAAATATATTATAGCGTCAGCAGCGGAAATACGACTTATTAAAATGTTTTTTTTTCATTATCAGTTAATAAATGTAAATGAGCAATAAAGTAAGTAAAAGTAAATGAGCAATATAACTATTTTATATGATAATAAATTCTTGTTACTTGAACGTTATTTTTGTTACTATTTCGTTGTTATTATTTGTTATTTGTTATTTGCGTGTGGTCGCTTATGAGAACACAATCTCAGCTGTGACTGATAACTTATCAGACAATTCTATTATTTATGTGTCATTAAATTCCGTCCGTCTGATAAGGGATGTTAAATTTATCACTATCACCAATTGATTTAAAATAACTATTAACTCACAGTATCTTATATATTTTTTAAAGTATTAATTAAAAACCTATTAACCCATTCTTTATGTAATTTTCGATATAAAAGTAATTATTTTATTGACACACATATTTTTAATTGTTTTGTTTTGTTTTTGTTACATAACAGGAATAACTTGAATGTACGCGATAAGATAACAGTGTGGAACGATAGGGTGTATGGAAATTGACGGTAATAGAAATCACAGTTCTATATATGGTAAATTGACTTTGACTATAAAAGTAGGTAGTGTCCTATTTTAGCATTATTTTATTTTATACTAGCTGCGCCCTCGACTTCGTTTGTGTGGAAAATAAAAGTCACTCCTCTTAATATCAGCTATCCGTCAGTAAAAGTTCTGTTAGAATTTGTCCATCCGTTTTAGAGATTAGCCCGACCAAAACAGACTGATAGTTTTTTTTTTCATTATATAAATACTGTTTATACTTTCAAATATATATAGTGAGAATCTTAATTTATAATTACAAACAGACACTTCAATTTTGTTTAAATGCATAGATAGGTTGAGTTTTATGTTCGGTCGTTTAAAGATGCTTTAAGGATATGACCGAAAATCGCTTTTCAAAATTTCCTTGCTTCTGGAACCGCATCCAGGTGACGCTGCTGAGTCGCTCAGGTCTCCTAAACCGCCACAACATATGGTTATAATATAACTTATTAATTATTGATATGTATCTAACCTTCGCTGGTCCGTTAGAGGCTAGCCACATGTGTTATTTCAGATAAGGTCCTACGTCACCTGGGTTACTTAGTAGTTTATAATACTTAACTGTATGAATTTCTGTCTTTGTGTAAAAAAATAAGTTAAAAGTATAAATATATACTGATGTGATAATAGAAAGTGGTAATGTAATTTGTAAATACAGCGTAACCTTAATGTAACGATTTCGCCTATTTAACAAGTTTCCAAAATCCCGTAAAATACATTTATACATTTGTCAAAAACCTTTTTTTTTTTTTATTTAAGAAAGCCTATGTACGGATTTTAAAGAAAACTATAATAACTTGCCTTGTCTTTTCTTTTTATTGATTCGTCCTTAATTATTCTCTTGGCACATGTGACGGATGACGATGTCCTCGTTTTAATCAACGTAAATTATTAATATAATATAATATGGTATAAAATAAATATAATCTCACTAATAGTTTATGACTCGTATAAACTTTATCATAATTCATCCAAAAATAATATAAGTTTTTTTTTGTTCTCGACCTTTTTTGTTGTTATATTCAATTTAAATGTGTTTTTAAACAACAGTATCCTGTCATTATACATATTTTAAACATATTTATACTCTATTGTCTCTTATTTTTAAATCAAAATATATTTATAAAGGTAAATTATTAGTTTTAGTTTTATATTTTAATTAAACTGTTTAAAAGTTTCTAAAATATCTGCAGTTATATTTGGATTAATTATCTTAGGACTTACCGGACCGTGTACCTCCCAACTCAAACAGTTAACGTACACACGAGATAAAAATGAAACATTACCATATTACCTTACTGCGGGTTATAAACGAAGCGATAATATCCATACGGATACTTAGTTTTTTATTAATAAATATTCTTCTCATTCAACGCTCAAAGGTACCTATTTGTAATGTTCAAAATGTTTTATATTTACTTAACGTTAATTGTATTTTAATATTAAATTCATAGAGCGCTCGTTAAATATGTTTACGTAACGATTTCTAAGAAGTGCCGGTCGTGATAGAAAAACACAATCCGGATGGTTCGTGATGAAAAAGTCCCGATCATGATATTGGGATACCTAAAGAAGTGACTGTTAAACGGAGTTTGCATATCTATTCAACGTTCATCTCATTTGCCTCTACATAATACTAAAGCTATGGTTTCAACAAAATTTTAATGTAATTGAAGTATTTATATTACGTACGGATACAGTATACACAGTCGGGACACATATAATATTAACTCACCAGTCTGTATCTAACTTAACAATCAGTCAGTCAGCAGTTTGTATCTAACTTAATATAAAAATAAAATAATACTACTGTTTCAACAGTGTATATCTAGCTTTATATTATATAATTCCAGTTCTCGTTGAGGCCTGCAACAATGATCCCTCGTGTCTCCAGGACCACGCGGGGCTGGAGGCCATCACGCAGCTGCATAGACAGCTGGACGACGACGCGAACGGCAACGTGGATCTCAGCGAGAGTGATGATGTGAGTTCAGTGACCTTTTGAATTTACTTTAGATTACTTTTTGTTGATTTTTAATCATTTACATATTTGTTCATTATATGCGGTTATTAATTTATACCTAAGCAAGGTATCACGTACGAATAATAGCATGTTATTGTTATAACAGGAGTTAATTTATGCTTTTTATTTTATTTTTATTTCATATACCTTATACAGTGTTTGTTGAAATTTTTTTCTTGTTTTAAATTCTATTTAGTCTAGAATAATATTCAAATTAGGTTTCTTTTTCATATAGATATCTGACCTCTATCTTCATTATGAACAATAAAAATATTTTATACAAAAGAAATTTTGCAATATAATTTTTAATTGCTGCACTGAAACTATTTCAGAATGTTCTGTTCTTAACTAACTGCTTCTTGCGACTTTATCTGCAGTCTTTTCTCAAACCTTGATAATTAGCTATATTATTTACTTGTTTTATTATATATATATTTTATTCTTAAATTTATAAGTATTCTTATGTAATAATGGTCCAAAGCAGTTTTTATTTTTTAATATAGAATTTTATTTATTAAATCCCGTGTCTGTCGGATGATGACTCGGACTATGTTATCGTAACAAATTTGATAAAAAATGTGCCAGTCATCATTGCGTGAAGCGAGAACGAACAGAAAAATTAAACTATTGTTTTAAGTCTTTGTAAAAAATAATGAATTTACCCACTTGTTTTCGGTAATATTTTATTCATTTTATTTTCTTATGTTAATCTTTATTAGCTATTTTTTTTTACACATTCCTGGTATAATAGTATTACCCGGATTTACTCTCATTTTTTTTTATAAACTAGTTTGAAACCAGTGAGGTATAGTAATAAAAAGAATACATAATTACAGTATGGAAAAGTTTTGTTATAATAACATATGTTTTTATTATATAGAAAGATATAATATTGTTTGATTCGTAATTATATTTAATGTCTATTATTTTATGTATATATAGAGATAAATAAAATAAAGTAAGTCAGTTCGTAAATAACAATTATAATAATTTGTTATAATCATATATCCAGACTGACACTTGACACATTTCGGTTAGAAGGTTTGGTAAATTTTATTTTAGTTTTTGGTAATATAATCGGAAGAGGAAAATTTGTTTCTTGTATTCTGCACAGGATTTTTTTTCCACGCATTCGTAGAATAATAACGAGATGTTCAAGATCACTTCAAAGGTTTCTTTATAATGCTAATATTTTTAGACGGAGTACCTTAAAATATTTAGAATATGAGTTTTTATTTAGGAAATTTACCATCGAGTATTTTTGAATTACTTATGTAATATGTACATAATTTAAAATGCGTCTCTTATTTCCATTTTAATAGATATAACTTACGCAGTGATCTGTCATTAGGGAGACTTCACGGGAAGGCTTACATATAATCTAGCAATTTTGTTTGACTATTTTCATTAACGAATATAATGTCCCTTTCGCGTTTATATTAATAGACAAAGTTGTCAACCAACCAAAACGCTCACTATCAGTCTTCCACTGCGCGAAATATATATATTTTTATGTAAGAGGAGGGCAAAGGAGCTTGCGGGTCACTAATAATACATGATCACCGCCACCCATGAACTTTTGCAACATCCCGAGTTTCACAAGAACGTGCTGGCCTTGTAGGTAGGAAAATACGACATTTTTGAAGGTACCCATATCTTATCGATCTAGAAATACCGCAGAAGGAAATTTGTTCCACATTCGAGTTGTATGTGGAAGAAAGGTCCTTGATAACCGCACAGTGGAAGATCGCCACGCATCCATGTGGTACTGATGGTATTGGAGGCGATGACACGCTGTGCGGTTATAAAATTCGGCGGCAGGCATAAGATTGAATAGCTCATCAGAACATTCCCCGAGGTCAAACGGTAGAAGCTGATATTCGCGTGATCCGGACCAGAGATGAGAACAGTACTCCATGTGTGGCCGGACCAGAGCCTTATAAAGCGCAAGTTTGGCCAGGCCTGAAATACTGCCTTACTCTGTCGATCACTGCCAATTTCATCGAGGCCAACTTGGCCATTCTCTCCAGATGACCACGAAACTGACAGTCGCCCGACATGTCGAGACCCGGTATGCTGATACTTGGCGAGGCATCGAGAGAAGTGCTTTTGAAGAGCGGTGATACGACAAGTGGGGTTTTCTTGGTGGTAAACGCGCAAACTTGTATCTTTAGGGGATTGAACTGAACTTATTGAACGTGGTTCAGTTCACCGCTCCTGAGACCATCCCCAGGGAGGTCTGTATAAAAGACACAAGTTTCTTTCGGCACGCGTCGACGTTTTCCCCAGAGCCATGCACAATCGGAATATACCGCATCTCCTGTGCTGTCATCCTCATAACAACGTTGGAAATATCTAACAAATCCTTGTTGTGCAGGAGGAACAGAATTGAGGATAGCAAGCAGATTTAATGTACACCAGCGTTATCACTATGCTAGTTGACTTAGCACTTTTTAGATTGGGTAATGGCTGCATAAGAAATAAAGTGCGCAATTTATTTATTTGTTTATTTATATCTTTCTTACATTGAATCAATACCAGTGATTACTTATGTTCATCAAATGGAAGTGTCAGAAGGTCCTTTTTCAATACCATACTTATCGAAATAAGTCCTTCTGTAAAGGCACTCTTAAACTTTTAATGAAGGCTACGAGTTTACCAAACGCGTCCTGCTCTGAGAAGAGCCACACAACAAACTCAGCCGGGTATTTCTTTAATGTAATCAGTGTTGATTATATTTAATCTTATATTAATCTATCAAGTGTAATTCCCTTTCTGAGAAACAGAGATTACATCTGTATGTAAGAAAACCCCGCATATGCTTATCGTATATGATGATTGCAGTTCCTCCGTGAAGAGTTGCAGTACGATAGCGGATACGAGAAACGGCAGCGAGCCTTCCATCACAACGACGACATGCACATATCAGTTAAGGAGCTGTGGGAGGCCTGGTTACGATCTGAGGTTAATAATATAATATTATATAGATTAAGACAATCATTACGTACAAAGTTTTCTTTAATGCTAATACATTAAATTTATTTATTTATTTATTTATCTTCACGCCCACGCCCATATCCCTTGTAGGGTAGCCAGACACGACGGAGCGCTTAAAGCTATGGTCCCTGCATATCTCTTTCGCCTCGGCCACAGACATCAACCTCTTCATACATGCCCTCCGGGGAATCCTCATGCTTTTTACGGGACCTTCCTCCAGTATCATAGACACTGTATTTTTGAAGGTCACTCGAGGCCTCCCCTTGTCTCTCTTACCGCTCACTTTTCCCTTATAAATCTTGACGTACCCAAACCACCTGAGCACGTTCTTCTTCATTCTAACCGTGACATCTTCACTAGTACCTGTCATTCTGTGGATCTCTTCATTGCGGATTCGGTCAGCTAGACTGACTCCGCAAAAAAAAAAACTAAGGGTGCATGTTTTACCAAATTGTATTTTTTTTAATTATTAAAAAACATCAAAACTCTTCGAGAACTGTTTTTACGTTTATATTAAATGTTTATATAAAATAATTTCAACAATAAATTTCTTAATATCTCGAAGGCGTCCTTCATCCACGTTGTGATTCCAGGTCCACAACTGGACGGCGGAGCAGACGGTGGAGTGGCTGTCGCAGTCGGTGGAGCTGCCGCAGTACAGGGCGCTGTTCCTGCAGCATCGGATCACTGGCGCATCACTACCACGGTCAGACACACATACATATATAGATCAAATACAGTTTGTTAGTTTGTTTGTAGGTAATCTTTGAAACCATCTATGATATTTATATAAGATCAATAATTCTAACGGAGCTACAAGAAGTTCTGTATGTAACCAACAAATTAGAGATTAATATTAGAAAGAAGTTCAATCCAAACCAATCAAATCCAAAATGAAATCAAATCAAAAAGTCTTTATTTGGATATCACATTATCGCTATTATATTGCATCCCTATCCATGAATAGAGCTAATTGAGCGAAGCGAACGAAGTGAGCGAAGCGTTTTACTGGAGACTTTTTGCATTCTTTGTCACGAATTGGCTCAAAAACTACTTGACGGAAAATTATGAAACTTTGCAAACAAGACATACATTAGGTGATGGTTTTTAAAAAAAAAAATTTTGAAAAATGTCAATTTTTTTTTTTTTTTTTTTTAATATCATGTCAAAAAACTGATATCCCATTGAAGTCAATGGGAAACGATGAGTGAACACACTGGGCTCGCTTCGCTCAATATGCAAACGGCACCCGAGATTTCGCGAGCGCAGCAAGTCGAAATTGAGGGTTTGTTGGCGCCCCTAGTTTTTAGTCTCTTCATACGATGTGAAGTGTTTTTCAGTAAGACCATGTGCCATCGAACGAAATAGATGGTAATTACATGGAGCAATGTCCGGTGAACAGCGCGGGTGGGGTAGAACTTTCCAATTAAGTGTTTCCAAATAAGTTTTCACCGGTGCCGCAACATGCGGACGAGCATCATCATGCAATAGGATAACTTTGTCGTGTCTGGAGTAGTAGTGGGGGCGCTTTTCCTTGAGTGCTCGACTCAATCTCATCATTTGAGTTCGGTAGACAGCCCCAGAAATGGTTTCGTTCGGTTTAAGCAACTCATAGTACACGACACCAAGCTGTTCCCACCAAATACACAACACGAGTTTTTTCACATGAATATTTTGCCTAGGTTTAGAAATTGAAGCATGACCAGGTGTTCCCCGTCATCATCATTTTTCATCACCAGTTACTATACGGTGAAGAAAACTTTTTTATGCCTTGCAAGCAGAATTTCACATGTGGAAAATCGGCGTTCAATGTTTCTCGGCGTCAGTTCATATGGAACCCAATTTCCATGTTTTTGAATAATTCCTAATGATTTTAACCGATGTGAAATTGCTTGCTGAGTCACTCCTAACCTAAGTGCAAGTTCCTCTTGATTTTGGCACGAATCTTGATTTAACCCTTTACACTCGAAACCTTTTTCGCTCGCGCTAACCAGTAACTCGAGACGGTTTCGACCAAATTCGGGGAACACTTTATAAATACTCTAAAGACATTTATAAATAAATAAACGTATACAAATAATACAATTTCACCAGTTTATATATTAATGTGTTGAAGACAACTTAAGGCAGCCTCACCATATGCTTCGACAAGCAATCGCTGGGCCTGTTTTCTTCGAATGAAAGAAATAAATCAAAAGTTCCCGCAAACGACGCTTATTAGGCTCAAAAATGGACATTACATATACATATTTGAAACACATCAAGACTGGTCCATGGAACACCGACTCAGCTAAAATACTTTAAATAATTGACTAACTGCTAATAAAGAAATATATCCCGAAAGTAAATTTTTAGGAAAGTAGAATGTTTTTGTCAAAGAGAAAATAATAATTATATGTTCGTTTTATTATTTTTACTGGTTGAAAAAAAATCATTAGCCTTTTGTAATACTTTGATTAAGGTAATAATTGTCGTCTCAAAGTGCTTTCTTTATCCTAACTCCAAGCTGATTGTCTCTTCAGATCAGTGTGGTCATTTAATAGATCATCTCAAACAGTCTAAGAAACCTCTCCAAGATACACTCAGTTATAGTGTAATAGATTACTCTTTTAGAATGATTACTCTATAAATTGAATTATATACTTATCATATCAAATATATTAAAAATAAAATAAAATTAAAAATAATATGAAGTAAAAATTTCATCAACACATACATGACTTCAACCTACGACCTCTGTGATACCGTCCCTGTCGCTCTAACAACTGAGCTACTGTGACAATACCGCCTTGATGAGTTTAACATTCTATAATCTTTATCCAGATTGAAATATCTGTAATTTGTAGTTATTATATTTTTTAAAAAATCCATTGCAAATAATATGTTTACAGACAGACAGACCTTTAAAATGTATTTTCTTTACTTATCTTTTGTTTGTTACAGATTAGCGGTTAACAATATGCAGTACCTAAGTAACGTGTTGGGTATAAAGGACCCGATACACAAACAGAAGCTCGCGCTCAAGGCCATGGATGTGGTGCTGTTCGGACCCCCTAAAGGTAACGTCATATCTTGATATATTATATTGAAAAATAATTATATCATCAATTTGTTGAAATATACTGCGACTTAGTTTTTTATGATATATTTTTTAGTTATTACTTTTTTCTATATATAGTTAAAACTTACTGATATATTTTTACATGATGTAACGAGTGATCGAACGCCATTTATTATGAAAATGTTGTTTCAAATAAGTATATTTAACATTACTAGAGTTTTATTCTTGAAAATTTAAGCTATAATAGAAATAAACAATTTATTACAATAAATGCAAGTGTGGAACACATGATGCAGATGACTATAAGTTTTTTGTCTGTTTGTTTGTTCACACATCACTCATAGATTGGACTAGACTGATTTTTGGAAAAATTTTCTCGTTTTAATAGTTTACTATTTTGAGTCCTTACATAAGGAAAAAATCTCTTATATTCGTGGAAAATCTTATAACATAAAATAACTATATTTGTATTGCAATTTTTTTATGTTAATAGATGTCTTATTTGTCTACGTCGATATTAAATCGCAATTGCTAACATATTTCAGTAGTACGAATTATTTGATTCAGAGCTTCTTTTTGAAACGTTGAGACTTTGATAAATTTCATATAATACATACGTGACCCTAACCGCTAATCTCTATTATGCTTTATAACATGCGGTCACACCAACCATTGTATGAATTAAAATGTATAATTTTATAACTCATAAAAGTAAGTAGTATCCTATAATATGGTCATATATCTCTAAATTATATTACAAAACCAATATAAAAAGAGCTATGCTGCAATTTCCAGTATTATAATGTTTTAAAACCACAAATATATTTATAAATCGAACATAAATAGAACTGTCCAACCCCTATTTGTTAAAAAAAAGTTAATTAAAAAATGTTAAACATAAAACATTTTTCAAGCGCTTTGAACGGTAATGGAACAATAATGACTCGTTTATCTTTTTTTTCCATGAACGGCTTTTGAATGTCACCATTGTTATAAATGAAAATAATTTAAAATATGATTTGCCGTTTCCTTAAAGTAATATTATTTTATCATTATCGTGCTCTTTGAACTCGGTCATCGCAATGTCAATTTTATTTTTTATTTTAGTTTAAATAGTTTTTCGTTCACTTCGAGTATATTATGTTTACAAATGTGACACCTGCAAAGAAAATTATATTGACCGTTATTTTTTTTAATTCTCAAACCCGTTTTAAACTAGATGATTAGTTTAAACATTTTTTATTAACTCATTAATTAAAAGTTTTCAAATTATTTTTCTTTATGATAATATTATTTATTTAGTTACAATTATCGCTGAATGGATTTCATCAAGTTTAGTTGTTATATGTTTAGTGAGGTAATGTGTGTGCAACTACTTATAAATTATTAAATCATAGTACAAGTGTCGCCATACTTTCGCTAAAATATTACACTTTACTTTATATATATATTTTTTATTATTATTTACTTTTATTCACTTTTATTAGATTTTTTTTGTTTATATTGACTCCCTTAACCCATTTTAAACTTACAAATAATACTTTTCTCAATAATGTACATACGAGGTTAATTCAATATTATATATTTAATTTCGGCGGTTTACGGTTGTTAAGTTACGGGTTTGTAATTGAGTAATAACATAACGACACAAAAAAATCTAAAATCGAACACGAGTGTTCCTCGGAAATTCTAAATTAATGTAATTTTTATCAGAATTAGTATATGTAATATGACTAATGGAAGATTTGTAACTACGCGGTAGTGACGGCGCTCGGCTAAACTGTCTAATTAGAACCAATTGAACGCGCCGCTTCACGTGCTTCTTACTTTAAAAATATATTATACTCATTTTAATATATATATATAAAGTAAATTTATTAGAAAATTACCACACACTCGGTGAGATATTAGCTGCAATCCTAAAAAGAAATCGTAAAAACACAATGAAATTTTTAACATGCGGTTAATATGAAGATAAATATCCCTAAACATATTAACTAATCAACACTATCATAAATATTTTATCATAATAATTATGTATAACAATGTATAACTCCATACACGGACTATATTGAATAGTTGAGAGACCACAAATTCCCACAAATCAATTAAAGCACAGTGTCGCTACGGTTACATCACTGCGCTAAACAATCATTCGCCGGCCGCCGCTGTCACAGTGACAGACCGGACGCGGGAAAATATGTATTTTATTTAATGATATAGCCAAGTGTGTGTCGATTTGTTAATTAATCTTATTATATTTTGGACTATAAGCTAAGGTTGGGCTACAAGTGTATTATGTGTATAAATGGTGTTTGAGGGCGCCTTCGCGGTCGGTACATCGTCGCTGGCGTATTTGTTGCTTTGCGGTCGCTATTCTGTTGTGGATGAAGGTTGAGTTTTTTTTTGTTTTATTTATTACATCATTGATATTTCTTGTTAATGATGTTGTAAAAAATATTATAGTGCTATTATTGTAAGTGAATCTATTATAGACTAATCACATATTACTTTTTTACAGTAGGTATTGGTAGTTTCAGATTTTGGTATTATGTACAAAGCAGTTTATATATCTCCTTAGGTATAACATTTTCCGCACTACAATAAGCTATCAATATACTAAATTAAATAGAAAACCATCCAGTGATTTTCCGTGATAAGAAAACAAAAGAAAAATGTCTAAAATTTTCGTAAGGGGATACACCAGTACATGACACGTATTTGAATTTTGTCTATAATTTATATCAGTTATGTTAGGCTTATTTTAATTTTACAATAAATATATAATAAACATTTCATCAACATGAACGGGACTCGAACTTTCGACCTTTGAACTGTAATTAGCTCAGTATATTTGTCTCTGTGTATGTGGTAGTAATAGTAAAATTACATTTTAATTTGTCAAAATACTTTAGATGTTCCGATTTTACCGTGTTGTTGTTTTATTAAATGTATAAATTAGTAATACACTTAAATGCAGCAATTTGATAATTACTTTACATTACAATTACAGTGTTATGTTATTATTAATTACCACAAATTATGTTAATTTTTCAAGGAAAACTGTAGCTTGGCTCAGAGTCCGCTTAGATAATAATAAAATAATATTATACCAATATATTTATATCAAAATCAACTTTCAAAATAAAGTCGGTAAAAATCTGTTAATTACCTCTAATGTATAAATATATTAATGAGTAATATGGATGGATAAAAATTAATAAATGAATGATAGAGTGGAAACTCAGTGGAAAATGTTGAACCGTACGTTTAAGCCTCCTCGACCACTAAAAGAGCTCACGAATCTACAAACGATGTAGTCTTTATAATTTATTACAGAAAATAAATTATTCAAAATCGATTCATCCTTTTCAAACTATAACGTAGTTTCTAAAGGCGGATACACGTAAAAATTATATACAGAAAGGTTTTTTATAAAGATTTTATGTAATCTATTTTGATAACCTAAGGCTTATGCACACGACGTCCTTAAATCAGCTGACACACTAACACATTGGTAGTACAAACTAAGTTTTGCTTTTAACGAGGGTTCTATGTGTATACAGCGCCCTTTCACCGACCCTCTCCGTGCCGTCGCGGAGAGGAGTTTACGAGCGACTTTATTATGCCGTTATACCGTATACCGAAATTAATAATCGATCCTGACCCGATTGAAATACATTTCTAGAGCTATCAGTGCAAATCAATGACCTATGGATTGTGTTTGCGATTCAGCGATGTAGAGTTTGTGTGAATCTGGGATAATAAATTGATTATTAATTCCGGAAATAAATGAATAGTTCATACAATTGTAATATATACATACGACATCTGAATCAGCACATTTGAGAAACGTCCAGAGGCTTTTTGATTTCATTAAAAATATATAATGATTGTTACATAGCATAGGTATAAGGCATGCGAAAATTTCATATTTTCAACTATAGTTTTATGAATACCAATTTATATAAAAAATGTATCTCTTTTCTATATCATGTCACGTATTTTATGAGTGTTTGCTTTTATTTAGGTATAAAGAATAGGGCACACAGTGGACTAAGCTTTATAAGCTAAGATATAATATACCTAAGCGATATGGTAAGATTATCTGAGGTTACATTTTGGAGCTAATTTTCAATATAGCTTATAATTCGCTATATATAAAGAATGATACGACACGTTAGCTAATCTTGGTCTGTGTGACTTCTGCCTTACGCGGGAACCACCTCAAGGTCGTGATAATTTTATATTGCACTTGTAATAAGTGCCTTTATACTATATTATTCTGTGATTTCGATCTTGCAACAATATGCGTACCTATTAATTATTATTATTACATAATAATCAACCTCCTATGAAGTCGTATGTGTATATCTGTATGTAAAGTTATAAAGATATAAATAATTATTCTGTAATCATTTTTTTCTATATTTATTTGAGAAATGTTTTCAATTTAATAAATGTCACTTTTGATAAGCTTTATATATTTGTTTATTAATAAAATATTTATAGAGTTTTTCCCTCCACGTGTATTATTTAAACAGTGTGTTTTATATATTAATGCCATGTTGTCTCTGGTTTGCCGGTACATTTTCCTGGTTATAACGGCAATTTGTTTCAAGGTAATTAATAATGTTATTTATGATATATTTTCACTCCATTTACACTTTACGCTGTATATACCGATGATGGCTGTACATTTATTAATATATGTAAATATATCAATATAGTGTTTGTATTTTTAGTTAGTAACTTGTGGGTTAAACATCCCTTATTAATTTTATGGTCATATATATTTTATCTTTTAGTATGTCTTTCTACCTTTCTGGATAAAGGATTATAGTAGAATAGATAAAAATGAGACATTTCTTTTCAATACCTATTTACATGGAATGCCATTTATTATAAATTATTTGAAAATAGTACACGTGTGTTTTCTATGCAATCCCCAGACCACAGGAATATATTTAGTTAGATCGATAAATCACAAAATGCATGAGTCCTGCATAATTAAGTAGTGTGCTTCAAGTAGTGTATTTAACTTATGTGGTAATTAAAATTAAGTAGTTTTTTTAAGCTGTCATATCTGTTTCCCAACCCGTATAATTTGCCCCAAAACTTTCCAGTAACTTGTTTCGCATAAAAATTTTCTCCTATCTAGAGGGATGGCGGAAGACTGAAGAGCAAAAAAGAACGTATCATATAGTAATTCAATTCTTTGTATGAAATGAGATAAAAACTCCCAAATCCCCGACCTTCCTTGTCACATATTCCAATTCTATCTATAAAAGTGGATTAAGTCTCCCAATCCAGCAAAGAAACTTTATATCTGTTCCTATTAAATACTTTTCAATAGCATTTAATATAGAATTATCAGATTCCATCCGAATCGTTGAAGTAATCACGATTGGCCAGTAAACTATATGTCCTGGTCTTATAAAACATTTTACAATAGCAGTTATAAAAGACTGATCTCATCCTGAGAGTGGTTAGGAACTCTGAATAAAAAGAAAACAACGATATACCCTGGCTGTATAAAACAGAAGGCAGTCGATGGAAGGACTGGCTGCTGGCGTCGCTGCTGCTGGGCGCGGTGGTGGGCGGCTGGGCGGCGCTGCGGGCGGGCCGCGCCAGCCGCCACCAGGTACAGAGGATGCTGAGAGACATGGAGCACCTCAGGAAGGCGGAGCTGGCACTCGATGATATGCAGAAGGAGCTGGAGAAGGCGCGCTTGGAACAGGTGTGTTTTTGCATTGAATTTTCTTGGTTTTCTGATTATTGTCTTATATATAATTACAAGGATGTCTTTATTGTGTTATTTGGTTTTTTTTAGATTTGATTCTTCTATTATTAATTATGCACATCAGCGTGCATAATTAATTATTTTATACGATTGACTATGAATATTGAGTATCGGTTTTTTTTATCTCATTACACTAGAAAAAAAACATAGCCTGTTAATTTTGCAATGAAAATTATAAATAATTTGATGTAATTTAAAAAGTAATTCAACTTGCCATGATTTTTAACAATAAAGGACGAATTCATAAATAAATAATGAATTTCAGGAGAGTGCGACGACTGAGAAGAAAAATTTAGAAAAGAAATTACGAGAAGCTGGCGACACTCCGCTATTGAACTCCGCCTCATCCGACCTTGAGGTTACGCAACTGAAATCAGAAATTGAGGTAATTTACAAGGAAATGGAAATTTAATTGAAAAATAATATCTCAAGGTCATCTTCCAACTATATGAGAAATCTGACATTGTCTAAACTGACTGATATACCTTAACCACTAGATACGCACTTCAAAAATATTATATTAACTTTTCTCTCTATTGCACATTAGAACCGTGCTTCCAATGAACCGAGGCCATACTATTCAAGTTGATCGCCATTTTTTACTATATTCACGACATAACCAGATTTGGCCATCAATTGTTTTCCAATAACACCGGTTAGCCTGGAACACTACCTCACAAATGGGTGTACTATACATTGCATCGATCAAATTGGCATAATTCTAAACTAATCTCATTACACACTCGTTACATCATGACATATTTTGTACACAGGCTGACACATTTAGACAAAAATGTATTATGTATACTTATTCCACCAAGTCAACATAAATTTGTTACAAATCGTCCTGGTCTAAAATCCTGGAACTCCCATAACATTATTCAATCCAATATTTCTCATACTCAATATTACATCGGCTATCGGAAAATCTAGTCAAATATGTATAATACATATTACTTCTACTAATATACTTACTCCTTCGACTTCATCAAATCTTTCTACCACTCTCGTGCTATTTATCGTCCTGGTCTGAAATTCTAGCCTGTGTCACAAATCTGTCTGCAATTTGCGTGGTCTAAAATCCATGGTCTTCCATGCCGTTATTTCACCTAGTACCCCCCTTCCCTTTTTCCTCCAGACGCTCCGTGCCGAGCTCCGTCGCGCGGAGGGTGAGCTGGAGGATCGCTGCTGGGCGCCTCCCCCCGGCCTGCAGCAGTGGCTACAGCTCACATACGAAGTGGAGAACAGGGCGTACCTCAGGAAGAAGCAGACCGCGGATGGACAGCTGCAGCAGGCCAGGGAGGCGGTGAGGACTCAAACAATATATCACTCTATACTGTACTAGTTTTTTGACGTGACTCCGTCCGCGTACAAATAATTATGAATGATGATATTTCGTTGAGAGTAGAATTTTTTGAAATTTTCAACATATTATTTTTCACGTGTAAGGTTGGCGACAATAAAACAACTTAGCTGTATTTAATTTCTTAATCATTGTCATTTTTTAAAATCAAAAGTACCCTATTTTAATCATAGGTATAGGTATAGGGATAGGTAGCTTTATAAAAGAGTGAGTGTGAGAGTTGATAAGTTCTGTTTCATACTCTCAATTTTTATTAGTTACCAACAAACAAACAAATTTGAATTCCTATACAACATTGTGAGGTACATAACGAAAGCCGATTCTAAATATTCATCAAGGTCAACAGTTCAATAAGTTGCATTGGATTTGCAATCCCAAATACTAATTAGTTTTATGGTAGATCCGTGGCATTACAATTTATTTTAATGTAGTTAATTTAGTTTGAACTCCTTTTAAACAAAATATTCATATCGGTGTTCTGATGACAATGGAAGAATCTAACTTACTCTATCACTGCATCATAAAAGAGTTGTATGGAGATGAAGGAGACGAGGCACGTCTAGTGTGGGAGAAAAGAAGAGTGTTCGGAAGTAGTGAACATTTTAATTCTAAACAATTGAGCCGTTAATTTAAAATTAAGCATTTACAAAATAAACATATTTTTTCAGTGTGAAAAATTACGTAAGAAGCGCTCAAGTCTGGTCGGAGCGTTCGTATCAACGCACGGGAAATCGATAGACGACGTGGACCGAGCCATAGTTGAAGCTAGGACAGCACTCAACGAAGTCACCCAGGAGCTGCAGGTACACACACACACACACACACTTACATCGTTGAACAAAATACGAATGCAGATCATTTTAACATTACATAATTAAGGGAATGTTAATTGCATGCGCTTATATATACCTAACATCTAATTTATTAATAATCTTTGATTACCGCTAAAGTTTATCGGATTATATACGGGTAAGGTTTAGATTTGATTCTGTGTGTATATTTTTTATTACTAATATGTTTTCTCTCTCTCTCTCTCTCTCTCTCATACTAATATAATTGCATCGAACAGTGACGGAATCAACGGTGTTGGTGTTACATTTTTCTTTTATAAGGCTGAATTACTGCTACTTGCTCTGTCTGGATAGAATTCGGCCTTTATAAGAGAAATTATGTTACATTGAGGCTACACGGAGGATGGATTTAAATCAGAAGATAATCTATACCATATATATATTATTATTACAATAAATATTACACTATAATAACCCCAGTAGTGTCGGACGCGCTGGTTTTTAAAGTATTATTTATAAAATTTAAATGAAAAAAAAACCTGGCATGACAGAAATCTTTTAAATTTACAAAAATATATTTAAAGTTTTATTAATGTCTAATAATTTTCTATAAAATATGATAATTTATATATTTAGTAGTAAATATTTTTTTAATTAAACCATCATAATCCACTTTCTATAGGGATCATAAAAATATAGTAAAACAAAAAAAACAATTAAATTGAAATTTAATTATACATGAAAGCTATAGAATTATTTTTCTGAATTTTTAACATTGGGTGTTCCTCAGGGGTCAGTATTGGGAGCGACTTCGTTTCACGCTTACACTAACGATATATTTACAATAGTAACATTAATATTGAGTTTTGCTCGTGTATTAAACATGTAAATATGAATAGAATATATTTTTAATCACAATAACACAATCGCATCAGCATGACTTTGTATTTATTGTAATATGCTATGACTTGTGAATATATAATTTAATAAAGGATGATATTGTCTAGGAGCGGATGCATCGGTGGAAGGCGATCGAAAGGCTGTGCGGGTTTAGCATCATGACCAACAACGGGCTGCAGTTCCTAGAGAGCGCTCTGTACAGGACCAACGGACGGCAGGCCAGAGGTTATTAATAATAATAGTTGTTATTTTATAAAAACTTTTACACGTGAATACAGTTTTAGCAATATTATTAATTTGTATATTTATCCATCAATTATAATTACTTGATAGATTTCAATGGAATTTTGTGTATTGATAGATTTAGACATTTTATCCGAGAAAAACACAACTTTAAAACATACATCCACATATTAATGGATTTTAAGCAATTATACTTTATTGTATCACAAATGGCTTAATTGCATATTTAAAATATTAAACTTAAATTATGTAAGATTGAACAAAAGACATTTAAAATGAATATACTAAATCGAATAACCTAAATGTCATCCCCTAATTCCAGTTCGTATGAGCGCCTCGCAGGACGACCTGAGCGCGGGAGACGACACCTCGCTCTGCGGATCAGGTAACGAACTGCTACACGACCACAGCGACTGACGGACGGACGGACGGACGGATATATATACAGTCAGAACTCACACTTCAGTCAAAATTAGTACCGACTGCAACAGTGATAAAATAACTTTGCAGTCAGGGAAACTTAGTTTTGTCAGAAAACAGTTTTGACTCTAACATATGTAGATATATTATTTTTTGTAAATTTTCTAAAAATGGTCGCTATTTTAAAAATAAAAAGACAATTAATCACTAAATATAACAGACAGAAATAATGTACTTTATAAAATCAATTGCTTGTTGTAGCAGCTCTTACCAGTTAGATGTTTGATGTTCCTTGATCAAGGGATGTAAGAGATGTTGTCTGTATGTATATTGTATCATCAAAATTACTTAATTATTATAATTTTTAATTCGTACTTAAGGTGTAGTTATAGTTTATTTATCAACACTTTGTAAGGATTTTTCGAATTTTAATTAATTTATTTTTTGATGTGCTTAACAGAATGAGGGCTCAAATTGACATTTCATATTTTGACTATTATTGCATTTGATGGGCTTTACAAATGCTTAGTTTAGGTAAAATGTAAACAATATATTCTTAGCGATGTATCTTGTATGTAAAATGTTGGATTTGATCTGAAGATTAATGTATTTATTTATTTGTCCTCACAAAGCAAAGCGCGTCTCAAACCTGCTGTTATAATACTATCCTGTTAATGAAGTGTATATTGTATAATGTATGTATTCGTTGGATTGAATAAATGATTGTACTGCGATACGTTATCACAATCGTTGGGAAGCTTTCAGGCATTCTGTTATCACTTCGTTAAAAGCATGTATGAATATATTGTATGTATTATTGGCTGTGGGGGTCACTGTTTTGCATGGTTTTATTTTCACACTATTTAGGAAATAATTTTCAGTCTGTCAGTCTTCAAATAGAGCACGCGTAAGTACGAAAAAAATGTATGTATTCAACCAGAAGAAAATATTTATTTATATATTGTTCATAAAGTAAAATATTAAGAACATGTTATTCAGATACCATTTTCCGGTGTTGTGTTGCTTGTAATAACTATTAATATTACTTTATTCTGTGTGTTTGTGTGCGGCTGTATCGAACATGTCACTGAGGCGACCGTAGTCTCACCTGTACAAACATTATCATTTTGTGCTTAACATTTTCATTCACAATCGGTTAAAATTTTTATAATTTTATCAATTCTTTGCACGTTTGAAAGCTTTTTACGATTGTGATTTTGTTTTATTTTTTTTGCCCCCTTCGGCTTGTTTAGTGTTTGCAAGTTCTGTAGAAACGACTACGATAGCACAGGTAAGAATGTACAGTTTTACGTAGTATTAATTGGTGGCGTTGCATTCAATGATGGGGTGGTTCAATGGTTCATACATGCTTTTAATATTGGTGTACTGTATGGATTTATTATAATATTGAATAGTTAAAGATATACATATATATTTATTTTGATCCGTGCATGGTAATAACAATAACGAGTTATGAATGTTATAATACAATCGAAGGAAACAAATCTCGTTCGTAAAATTGGAGTATTGTAATGAATTTTTGTAAAATAATATACATCATTAGCAACAGACGCGTTTGGATGGAGAGAGGACTCGTCGGGCAGCGAGGCGGACGCGCCGCACTACCCGCTGGACCTGCGGCTGGCCGAGGCGAGGTGGGATTGTGGTTTATATACTTTATAAAACTTATATGCTATAGAATGCTATAGAATGAAAAATACCATATGGATATTTACAGATTGCAGCTAGAAGAGCGTCTAGCTCAAGAGGCGAGAGAGAAGAGACCGGACGAGAGAGCCAGAGAGAGGAGCTCCCACAACGACCTCAGGAAGAGTCCCACTGACGATAAGAAAAGGGATCCCGTACATTTTATATTAGGAGGGGATAAGTGAGTACGGAAGGAAGTATACATTCGGATACTTTATACTTTCGACTCGTATACTCTAACTTCTTATGGAAGAAGTTGGTAATAGTAATGTATAATTGCAGTGTTAACTGGACGGGCGAGGACCTGACGCGCGCGTCACACTCGCAGTCCCAACCGCAGCTGCGTGCGTCCCTCCGAGGGAGCGGGGCGCCGCTGCCGCCCCCGCGCCGCGCCCCGCCCCCCAGCGCGCCCCTCGCCTCGGCCCCCGTGCGCATGGAACGCTCCCGGAGCACCGACCACGTGTACGACGACCCGCGGCCTCCGCCCCGCCAGCCCTTCGTCAGGCAGAGGGCGCTGCCGGAGGGCACCACCCCCGAGGAGGAGTCCACGGACTCCTCCCTTATGGAGGACGACGGCCCCAAGCCCAGGAGACGTAGGATACACCTCCCCTTCGGAAAGAAGTCCAAGACACCCGCGTGACGCACCCGCTCTCCTTCCCCCCAAACTGATATTATTTATTTATTTTGCACGTTTGTTAAAAATCTATTGACACCCAGGTGACACGATGTTTATTCACCGGTTCGATATTAGGCCGACGTGAAGTAATATACGTGTTTGCCACCGCGTGATACCGAGATCGATTTATTTTTCCTTATCGTACAATAAGTAGCGGCAATTTGTCTTATAGCTTTTGGAATGTTTTTGTTTAGTTTTTACAGAGTATTTTACGAACCATTCGACTAAGTTCCATTTTATCATAATTACTTAATATATTAATTCGTACTAGTAATGAATTTCAATAGTTTGATAATTTTTTTTTAGATTTTTTTTTTAACACTAAGTTTATGAACTTGTTATATTTGATAATAGCCAGGTGCTCTAAAGATAAGTCTATGAGGCAACTATAATATGGATCGAGATATCCAAATTGGATAATAAAATTGTTAAATGTCCAATTGAATATTCCCCAAACCATCTTCCCCACCCGGTTGTGTATTTTGTACTTAGTATACGTTGTACATACATGAGCACGTCGCGTCATTCCCCGTCGTGTAGATGATAGCGATAGTGACCTGAAGTAATAATTTAATTATAAGGTTTGGTGCTAAATCTACATCGCAGACTGAAACCCCAAATAGTTCATTGTGGTTTTATCTATTTCGTGGCGGCCGTCAGACCACTACCACAAGGATAGAGTGACTTCGGAAAAATTTTACATTAGCAGTATTGACAGGAATTTGTTTTTTTAGCCATTTGAAGCCTTCGTGTATTAGAGTACTTAACACCGCGTTACATTTAGCACCGTAGATAAATTTAACTAGTAAAAATACGATACGAACTTTTGGTACAAATCAATATGATTTTGCAGTATTACGTCTTGGAATAATAGCAGGTAGGATCTGTAATATACATTTCACGAATCGGCTACTTTTGTTAAAAAGAAATTGTCATCTATATTTTTTTAAGGATTCTTCAGTTTTTATCTATTCAAATCGAGGTGCCTCGCACATGCGTATAATTTAAGATGAAGAGAGATCTGAAAATATGTAAAAAGACAAATCGTGATAAGTTGTTAATAAAATTCATAACGAAAAATGTTTTGTTTTATTTAAAATCTTTTTTTATCTTGTGACCTTTGCGTAAAATTTTATTTATCTTTTCTACTTTGAATCAAAACCACTGATGACTTGTGTACGTCAAATAGAAGGCCTATTTTGATACCATACTTATTGAAATAAGCCCGTCTGTAAGAACACTCTCCAACTTAAAGGTTACTAGTGTTCCAAACGCGCCCTGCTCTGAGAAGAACCACAACAAAGAGCCGGCTATTTTGTCATTGTAAATACTGTTTCACAAACGTCAATATATTTAATGTACGAACAAATAGAACCATCGCAATCAATTCGATAAGCCGGGCTAATTAGTTAATAAGAAGAAAAACGAAATCCGTGGTTAGCAAGACGACCAGTCGCCGCAAGCAGCATCCGTTCTCGAGCATAACGCAAGAATCAGCCATTACCGCCTTCTTCATATCTAAGGAAAGGGGGCAACCCGGCCCCCACCGCTACCGCAAGTGATGACTTCTAAGAGCCATTTCAGACTAGCTTATTTTTTTGCGCGTATACGGTCGTTTCAGCATACGCGCTTACACGCGCGCTTCATTACGCGCTTCTAAAAACCGGACTCGCATAAACGGGCATATATCGGCGGATTCGCTCGAACCGGTGGTGTCGTATCAGTATCAACATGGATTCTGACGAAGAAACATTACTATTTGCGTTACTTATTCGCCGTCGACTGAGACGACGAAAAAGATGCTGGGTGTCACCGATAGTTGCATCAAGACTGATGACCGGTCACTTTAATACACTTTACCCAGAACTGCGAAGTAATTCTAAACGATTCAAAAATTACTTTCGAATGTCTTTGAGCACTTTTGATGTATTGTTAAATATATTAAAATCACAGCTAGAGCATAAGGATACTGTGTTAAGGAAAAGCATATCTGCTGAAGAGAGGCTTGCGATCACTATAAGGTGAGTATTAAAAGTCAAATGTTTACGTATACAAAATTTATTTACAAAATTAGTTATTATTTATGAATAAATCTTGATAAATTTCTTCAACATACTCCGGGGACTGGTACTCTGAATTTCTATGAATGTTGGAAGTAGTACAAGTAGATGGCAATGGAGTAGACGTACCGGATGGGGGGCTTGCGTTTGATGGTGAATTTGAATACTCACTACTCACGGAAGTAGCGCCTGTTCGATAACCGTATTCTGAATAAGACTTATTATAATCTTTATATCTCTTCATAACACTCATTATATCATATTTTAAATCAAATTTACTACTCGGATTCATATTTTTTAAATCTGGCAATAATGATAACAAAAATTGTTTGTCCGGATCATCATTGTCCACTGTTTCCATATTTCTTTTTTTTTTTATAATATTATCTGCTAAGATTTTGAACAAATGTTCTTCATTTTTTCTTTTTCCTGACGAGCTAGACCTAGTTGTTTCAACAGTAATGTCTGAAGCATCATTACTATCATCGTTATCATTAATGCCATCTTCAATGTTTACAATTTCGTTAACGTCTGTATTGTCTTGTTCGTCTTTTTTAGGTTTTGTTTCATACAGTGGTTTCAAAAACAATAGATTATTGAAATAGGCGTAAGGCTTTGAGTTTTTGACTCCAGAACCACTTTTTAAATGATTCTTCTTCAGTTCTCGTGAGAATGCATCTCTGATGCTTTTCCATTTTTTCTGAATAGTAGTGCCTGAAACAAGTAGTTTAATAAATGTATAAATTAAAAATAACATATAAGTTGTTGCAGATTTCTAGCATCGGGATGCACATTTACCGAGCTGCATTATTCATACAAATGTGGGATTTCTACAGTATCAAGCATTGTGCGGGAAACTTGTTTAACAATATGGAATTCTTTGAAATTTATATGCATGCCACCAACATCTGAAGAAGAATGGTTGAAAATTGCGAAAGGCTTTAATAGTACCACAAACTTTCCTAATCTTCTAGGTGCTATCGATGGCAAACATATAGAAGTATTTCAGCCGGCTCACAGTGGCTCACTTTACTTTAATTATAAGCATTATTTTTCTCTTGTGCTATTAGCAGTTTGCGATTCTGATTTTAATTTTATTTTCATTGACGTGGGTTCTTACGGAAAAAGTGCAGATTCGCAAATATACAAAAACAGTACACTATACAAAATGATTAATGAAAAGTCATTGAATATTCCTAAAGCCAGACCCTTACATAGTTCAGGCGAGCCATTACCGTTCACTTTCATTGGCGATGAGGCTTTTGGGTTGGAAGAAAATATGCAAAGACCATATAGTGGCAACAATTTGCCACCAAAACAAAGAATTTACAATTACAGACTATCCAGAGCCCGCCGCCATATCGAATGTGCATTTGGGATTCTGGCTAATACATGGAGGATCCTCCACCGACCACTAAATATGTCAATTGATTTGTGCGAAGATATTGTAAAATCTTGTTGTGTCTTACATAATTTTGTTCGTCAAAGAGAGAATAATTATATTTCACCGACAACAAATGACACTCAAGATACTGTAGGTAACCCAATACCGAGCACAAGAAATAAAACGGCATATGATATACGCGACAATTTTGCTGACTACTTTGTGAGTGATGCAGGGGCACTTCCATGGCAATCAAAATATGCATAATAAAAGTTATAAAATAAAATTTAAAACATTTTTA
This sequence comes from Melinaea marsaeus rileyi, assembly GCA_918358865.1. Classification (NCBI taxonomy): domain Eukaryota; kingdom Metazoa; phylum Arthropoda; class Insecta; order Lepidoptera; family Nymphalidae; genus Melinaea; species Melinaea marsaeus. The sequence continues at coordinate 1,278,995 of OU911088.1, forward strand.
TTTCTTACTGTTGGTAGGTATAATGTAAAGTACCCGTCATGAGAAGCTATAAATTATGTAAACAAATGTTTCGGGGTTCACAACATTTGATTCAAAGGAGAAAAAAGTTTATTTAATAAATTATTAACAAAGAAATAGCTGCAAGCATCTGAAGACGAATAATATTAGTCGTACTACTCGCCTTTACTCATTTCATAATAAAAAATCTAGACTCAAGCAATGTAAAATCATCAATCAACATACCTATTAGACATTTTTCTGCACTTGTTTTCTCTTCAAAGTTTGGTTCCAACGCTGCAGATAGTTCCTCCCAAGCATTTCGTTTTATTATTCTATTAGAATATTCCTTGGTCCTACTATCCCATATTGCTGGGCGTGATTCAATTTCAATAATAAGACGTTCAACAGTATATGACATTGTAAAACGTAATCCACTGCTAAAATGTACCTATATCCACTGCAATGTGAAGTTGTCAACTGAGACGCGTGCGTACGCGTACTCGGGGTCTCCGGCAGAGGGGGAAATGGGCGCGCGGGGAGGTGTCTCTCGCAGCTCGCGCTTATACGAGCTTAGAAGCGCGTCAACGCTCGTACGAGTCGAGCGTGTGACAAAAGGCGCACCTATACGCGCCTACATGCGCTTCCAAAAACGAGCTCATACGCGCGTATAAAACGCTAGTCTGAAACCGCTCTAAGGGAGTAATGACAGATTTTTAAGTATTGCAAAAGCGTATTCGTAAAGCTAATCCCAACTGAATTAACTACTTTATGGAGCCTAGTTATGGGCACAGCAAGTTTATTTTTATTTGTGGTGTTAATTTTGTGAACATAATATTTTATATTGGATTTATTAATATTTTTGTGTAAATACAACAGTCCTATTCTGCAATACAAAGATAGTATCCATTTTTGATGCCTTACTCCATAGTAGTATGCCGTATAACATGACATAATGAAAGTAGCTAAAGTGAACTCTGCTGTTTCAACGTCTGTTAACCAGCATATTAGCCAAGATTAGATTTATATTAGATATTCATATTTAGGAGGTTGATAATGATGAGTCTATTTTTTTATCGTACTAAATATAAAATCCACTTTTTTTATTTCATAAAAATATAAAAGATCACATATGATTTGCACGATTTAAATGTATAAATTGTAAATCTTGTAAGTATTGACATGTATTATTTATTGTCAGTATCAAGTAGATAAAAATTCCATAAGTACTTGAAGTTCTGTTATTTTGTTTTGTGCTTGTTACCTAGAAAAAGGTAACATTAACATGTTCTATGCCGAGAAAAAAAACGCAGTTTCCCCCCAATCCTGTGTCGGTCAGTGATGGTTGACATATAGACTTTCAGTTCAAGCCGCGTCAGTCAGTGATGACCGCATTTTACGAGGGTTTTCATTGCGTTCTTAGAGGCCGTTGGACAGTGCTGTCAAACTAAATCTCATATTAATTGACCCGCGTGGCCCTCTAGCTTCTATATGTTGTTTTTCGGAAAATTTAAGAACACAGAAAAAAAAAGCAACAATTACCATGCAAAGAAATTTATTGTAAAAATTGAACACAATACAACATTCTTTAATATTTTGGTAGCTAACAACGATACCAAATAGCCATATAAAAAGGAACAGTGATAAAAAATACCTATAAAATTATTATATATGAATGTTGGCAAAACACTCAACACACAGAAATGGTTTATCTGGGCAAACATCACAGAAAGTAGGTACTTTTTTGGTCTTGTTTCTGGCTAGTACACGCCCAAATGTTGACACATTTTTATTGTAACATTCTACACAAGCCCGACGCACCTTCAAAGAAGGTCCTTCTTTTTTCTGAAGAACGTGCTTTCTTCTTATTCTTCGGTCCGAAGGTGCTCTGGGTATCGAAGGTTTTGACATAAAGCTTTTTAGTATTTCTTTTCTAAAATCGACTATAGGTATGGACTTATTTGTGGCGCTTTTATACAAAACTAAATAAAGCCTTTACCTTAAATGCCTTTAAAATGAGATCAAATGCCAGTTTTTTATACCATTTTAGGGACTTCCTTAATGGAGTTTGATATGCTGCCATTTGGTCAGCTAAATCTACTGCTCCTTTTGCCTCGTTATAATCTACAAAAAGAGCTGGTTTCATCGTGGTTTTATTATTTTTTGTAACTGACACAAATGTTGATGTTTTGTGAGAAAGTACCAACACATCCGATTATCTTTCCATCGTAAAACAGGTTATCCCATCCTCACTTTCTTTCGCTGTAAACTGGCCTTTTTTAACTTCGTAGAAACGATAACCTTAGGAAAATGCTTCCTATTTTTTCGTAAAGTTCCAATTAGATGCGTTTCATTTTCCAGCAGCTCTCTGGCTAAGGGTATACTTGTGTACCAGTTATCTGTGTATAACGAATGTCCTTTATTAAGTAATAAGTAAGTCTTGGCAAAGGTTCATTACAACTCTTTGAGGCGTGACATTATGTATATGTACACATATATGTATTTAATTTAAATGTATAAATCAGGTAGGGTACACAGTTTGAAGAGTTTGATCCCGTACTTATGACGTTTTTGTTTATTATACTGTCGAAATAGCAAGCGTCCTCGCAAGGGAACCATACTTTCATGTCTTGACCGGGAATAAAATTTGTTTTGAAATTGACATTCAGCATATCCAGTAAGTGTTGAACGCTGTGAAGACGGTCCGATCTGTTGTTTTCGTTATCTTGAGAAAAGTGGATCATTTGTAAGAGCAGTTCAAACCTATTTCTTGACATTACAGGTCGAGGAAAATTTTGGCCATAGATTTCATCCGTGGACCAATAATCAGCTAGTTTTGGAAGCTTTACCAAACCCATGTACAAAATCAAGCTGAAAAATTGTTTCATCTCAGAAAGATTCGTTTCAGACCATAAGCGAATTCTTGCACTTTTCTAAGCTTCAGCAGTGTTACTTATCTTGGTTATTGCGAAAGCAGTTAGCACAACATTAAGTAAAGGGAATTATATTTCGCTGATTACCTTTGGGATCTGTCCACTTAGACGACGAAGTAACTTGGAAATCCTGAATTGCGGCATCAATTTCGGCTTTACTACCCTCACTCGTAGACATGATCCGCAAACGCCTTTTGTTCATATAGGGGGGTGGAATATTTTCTTCATCATCACTGATACTTAGGTTTAATGTTTTGTTGAGAAGATCGATTTCATGTTGTCAATTTGTGTTGGGATATCTTACGTATTCTCAAAATCATCAAATTCATCCATAGTGATAACAAATAATTTTGAAAACCAATGAATGTGCTGCAGTAGTAACGTATGTTAGATGCACGGCGTCTCAACTCAAGATACGGACGGCAACTGCAAGCGCAACCGAACGCGGGGGTGTGCGAGGGGCTACCCGACACCGCGACCCGCGCGGCCCCCTCTAACCGAAAACTGTTTTTTCTCTCCCTGTAGGTCGCGCCGGTCAATGCTGCCTCCTAACGTTAATTATTTCCACAAATAATGGCTCAAATTGACTTTTGTTATAACTACGTAACATTTGAGTAAAAGATAAAAGCATTTATGCAAAAACAATTTAGTAAATTTTAAACAGACTTATGATTTTTAATAGGCCCAAAGGAAAACTTCACCGACGGTCAGAACTGACCGCGTCAGCAGGGAACGTGTACTTGGAAGCTGTTTCGAAAAAAGTAAGATTGCTACCACGTAGAATACTACTATCGATGTTTCTTACGAGAATATATAGGAAATGCAGTTTGAGTTTGGCTGCATATTTTATTATTGTCCAATAATTAAAGAAATCGTGAGCACCGTTGATCCACCACTTTTCATTTACAAGGAAAAAATATTTTAGTCACATTCAGCATTGTAAAGTAATGAATGATGGACCTCAGTCTGTCTGAAAACAGTTTTGTGTTAAGAGTAAAAAAGGAAAGATCATGCATGTATTTAAAATTAAAATTTATTTAAAAAAGTGTGTGCAAATATCCTAGTAGCCGGTGTACGACGACATGTACCTAGTTGTCGACACCCCTCGAGTTCACGCACATACTTGTGCCCTTTCAACCGCTCCTACTATTTTACAATATAGCATTACATTCAACTCAACATGATTATACAACTGGAGTAGTCTCGAAGACGACCAAACGTGTCCCAGTGCGCCGACCGACAGCCAATTAATCAATTACATCACAATATTTATTAACCACAAACAAAACATCGACGCTAAAACGGCACGTCCGAAACAATTAGAAAAAAACATGGAATTTGTATAACGATAATACTGTCCGAAGCGACAGAGGTGCCGCAGAATCCGAACTGTCAAAACCGGGAGCGTCAAGATAACAAATCCGAACCGATCGTAAAGCGACCGGTCCGATGCCGAGCCGGTGGGTCACTGTTGCTTGCAGTCGGCCGGGCGGTCGGCGGGGGGCGCGGCGGGGGGCCGGGCGCGCCTCCCGCGGCGCGGCGGCTCCTCCTCCTCCTCGCTCTCTTCCATCGAAAATTTGTCCTCCTCCTGATCATAGAGCGTTAGTCAGTTCCGTAACTCTTTTGTTAAATCGCAAACTCTCCAACCATCCGGACGCATGCGGGTCGAAAATAAAACAACTGTCAAAAGCTTACAATTTTTAATGTCATCGGTCCGACATCATGCCAAAACGGAAGCCGCCGCCGCCGCAGTCGGCCGGCGTATTATGCTCGCGATACAAAAGTTACATAAATAAAAAATATACATCTATACTCCGACCTACGTATGTCTGTTCGTTGCGGTCGATACATCTATGAGTGGTCTATGAGTGGTCTGAGCGGTTAGCGATGTCCCGGAGATGTTCAAATGCTATTTGGCACTACAGAGATTCAGAAGCACCGTTGGAATGACAGTTAAATTTGATTTAATAGGAAACATCGATAGCCTTAGAGAGTAATAATATCACATTAAATTTAATACACAAACGAATACATAAAATTCGTAAACAAAATACACACTATTACAATAATTAATGTATAATAAATAAAAACGAAAATTGTATAACTAAACTAGAAATGCAATAATAGTATCGTATTAAAACATGTTAACATGCATTATAATTATAAAGGCACAATTGCACTTCTCGCTTCCCGCGGACTAAACATTGCTCTCGGAGCCACGCGACACTCGCCTCTAAGACATATTTATCTACTGTGAAGATAAACCATGCATAGGACGGGACGAGCGCGAGAAGTATCTTAATTAAAAACTCTAGCTCGAACACTAACAATTTATAAAATGACTATCCAAAAAAGCACTGGATCGCGCGGGGGAAATAGACCTAGATGTACCATAGTTTGATCCCGGAGCATTTCCCCCGCGTCCCTCGGAGTATTCTTGTCAGATATATTTGGTACAACGATTCGATATGGGAGAGATATGAGACGGCAGAGCCACAGCGCATTTTAAGATCGATCGATAGGTGGCGGTAGTGAGTCAGTCCTCAGCATCGGACACCTCCTCGGTACCGGAGTCGTCGTCCGAGTACGAGTCCTCCTGAAACCAAATACACTTATGGTGGTACAACCAGACGGACGCACTGCCCCGACCCCGGCGACGTCGTCGCGACCAAGCCGGACGTGACCTATTTCATCCTAACCGTGGACTATTTCTACTTTTAAGCTAAGCTGCGTTCTATCTTCGTACCTTCGTCTGATTGTCCTCTACGTACATATAAAGCGTACACTTAGGATGCGATAGTAAGCTATGGGAGACCAGATGGCTGCAGAATTTACTTATAGCATGCTTCAATTAAAGCAAAAATTTTAATATAAAAATTAGCAAAAAAACAAGTTTATATTTCTAAATCAGAGAGGATATGTTTAAATTAAATGTTACTTGTAGTTATAAACTTGCTTCATGCTAAACTACACTATGAAAAAACATATGTACATAGGGCTCGTTAGCTGTAAAATTAAGCAAATGTTACAATAAATATAGAAGGATATATTGTAAGTTATGATTTGATGACAAATCAAAATTTTATGAATTATTTGAACTACTATTAGAGATATAACCCCATATACACATACGCATATAGAACAGAGGAGTAACTTGTAAATACTGTAAATTTTAAATCAATTCATCAATATGAAACTCGATCTGGCCATCACAATGAGTATAGACAATTACAAAATTTGGTTAAAGAGTATACGGTAACAAATACCGTAACTAAACACAAGTGACTCCTCTCTCCTTCACCACGCGACTCCTCCCTCAAACAGTACCTCCTCCTCGTAGTCGTCGTCGTCGTCCTCGTCCAGCCCCTCCCCGGTGTACAGCAGCACGGCGCGCGACACCACGCGCTCGCGGATGTAGTGACCCACCTCGAAGTCTGCTGTCAGCACCGCCTGCAAATGGTAAATAACATTATTATAGAGATATTTTTGTTTTTTATTCACTGTATTAGCTATTTATCCATTTATCGCAGCAGGTACATAACATTATACTTCGATCTCAGGTAGTTCCATTTTGTATTGTTTTCCGAGATTGTTTGGTTTTTAACTAATATTACAAATGTTTTGTTTAGTTTAAGTTAGGTAAAAAATATATATTAAAACATTATTTGTAAAGTAATATTATATATTTTGTTGAAAGCAAATTTGTGTTACCTGTGTGTCCGCGGCCAGAGTGGACTGAGGGTCTTCGGGCATGACGGGGGGTGAGAAGAAGTTAAAGAAGGAATCCGCCTGAACGGACTTGGTGACGGTGCGCACCGAGCCGCGGGACTTATGTTTTTGCTTCTTTTTAATCGTTTTGATGGTGACATTTTTGTTCTTTTTCCAAATGATTTCACAGCCCTGAATAAAAATAGAAGTTATTATTTTTTATAAAATATAGGAAAATATTAACTTTTTGTATAAACATTTTACTCATGTTGCTAATTCTAACATATGAGACAAACCTTGCATGAATAAATTTCGGGTCCTTCAAACTCTAATGGATTCTCTTCATCGGGTTTGCATTTCATGGAGTACTCCTTTGTTAAAACTGTGTTGTTGAAGTACTCGTTGGGAGCAAAGTGGAACTCCAGTGTGAAGGCAAAAGGATCTTCATGCATAAGCACTGTTAAATAATATTTATATTAACATCACATTTGATAAATATAGAACTTATTTTAATACATATAATAATAATAGTACTTCTTATAGTTTTCCTTACCTTTGATGTCTTGGAGGCATTTAATAATAGGTTCATCGTGTTCTTGCATCATTTCACACAACATTGACACGTTTTTGAATATTGTGTACCAAAAGTCTGGGATGCCCTTGACATTGGGGTCCATTGGAGGCCTGCAAATATTATCTGTGTTAATTTACTGCTTACACATATGCTTATGGATCATTTTATTCGAGAAGCCTCAGTTGGTGATGCATGTTACAAATCAATCATGATTCTCAGAGAGTGGTGTGAGTTTGTCATCATTTCAAAACCTACAATCATTAGTTATTACAATTGATAATGATTATCTTTATACTAACTCTGCAGGTTTAGTTTCTTCGCTTTTCTGGTCTTCTCCTTCAACAATAGCAGCCTTTTCCACAGCCTTGGATAATTCCTCTTCTTCCGTCTCATCACGCCAAGGGTTCAAGCACTCATCGTCTGTTGGCTCGTAGGAACCGTTTACTATTTGAGCTCGCTGAGGACAATATGTGGGATATAAGTTTTGTAGTCTTAAATTTCACATTAATGACATAAACAGTATATGAATAACAATACGAACCTTTTCAAACAATGGTTTATACATTTTCTCATACTTGCACTCCAGAGCATGCACTTCAGAGTAGAACTTGGCCTCAATATCTACAAACTCCTTTTGTAAGGATCGCAGGGCTCGGATTCTTCGACGAACATTAGGTGGTAGAGACGCGAGCGCTTCCGCGTGGAGGCGATTGGTGATGGCGGCTAGCATTTCGTTGCGGGTAATGCCACTATGGACAATATATGATTTTAATTATTATGAAGTATATGTTGTGAAAGACTGAGAATATTGTTTTCTGGTGCTACAATTGTCAAAAGCAAATAATATAAAATATATAATATATACACGAGTTCTTTAAGTTAATAGATCTATTAAAACTATTAGAAGTCCATTGTTTAATTTATTTTAAATGTAAGAAATGTACAATTTAATTTATCGACATATGGAAGCGACTGATGTGCCTGTTACAAGTTCAAACACGCGTTTATTAATCACACGCCCTCGTTTCATGTCGAATTCCAGAATTTAATGGTTTATTTTAGTCACATGATTACGTTTTACGATGCTGGACCGAATCTCGCGATACTCCGATTTTCATAGATACTATCTCAGTACGTGATCCAGTACATAAAACTATTAACGTTTTTTGGAAATGTATGTATAATGTATTAATAATCTTGTTCATGTTCATGAGTCATTAGTTTCCTTTTTATAATACAATATAGCATGTATAAATCGATGTTTATCATAATTTTATTATTATTTTATTATTTTTACTTGATTATTTCGAAGTAACTATTTGAAAAAAACTACGGTAACCTTCATCACTAGTTACATATGGTACAATAAATATAACCGAGTCGTATCCATGAGTTTTATTATTTCCGGTATCTTTGTAGCGCGACCGACCACATGGAGAATGTGCATTGAGTAAGGAAAAAAATATATTATCAAGGCAAAGAAAATTATTTGAATCATACATAATGACAGGCATTTCTAGTGCTATATATAGAAAAACTAACAGTTGCTATAGCAATGGACAAAACTAGGTATTTGAAAGAACGTATTACAAGTAGAGCGTGGAGTGAGTCACTAGTTCAATGAACCATAATCTCAACCAATCATGTCTTTTTATTCACTTCAATTAAAAAACAAATTTAAACGGATTACATTGTTATAAAAAATCTGTTAATTTCAAATGTCTAGCAAAATTACAGTACAGACAGTCGAGAAATTACATATTGCTTTTTTTAAAAAGGTGGAATAATTATTTTTTTTTATATAAAAATTTTAATATGGAATAATTACATGACACGAATTTTAAAAATGACATAACGTGTTGATATTAAAATACTACTTTTTAATAGTAATTTTTGTTCAACACACGTGACGATGCTACAATTATTACAGAGTGCTTTTTTGTTATTCATTAAACTTATTAATGTTACCTTTATATCTTTTCTACATACTATTGCTATTATATCTTTCCTGAGGAATATTTTCAGTGGAAAGGTGATTCATAATTATTAAAATAAAAAATAATTTACAAGCCATGCTGGAATCACATGTTACTATTAACCAAGGATTATTTTTAAGATACTGTTTACGTTTTATATAAAAAAAAAATATGAGTAAGGGTAGTATAACCCACGAATCACGTGTTACTTTTGGTAAATGGAATAATGTTAACAAATTAGATTAAGATTTTAATTTAACTTGTATATTATTTTAATATAGTAAATTTTTTTATGAATTATTAGTACAAAAATATCTTTTAACTAACCCGTTTTCCTCGTGGTGTTTATAAACTACAACCTTGATGAAATAAGTACGCACTGGGACACGTTTTCTCTCTATCAACGGCTCATATCTACATTTACTTTATCCATTAACCAAAATAGAAATAGGTTAACCTCTTCGGTTAAATACTTACCTTTTCATAAAATGTGCTACCAATTCACCGCGTCCGAGAGCATCCTCTTCCTCACCAGATTCTACCTCAGATGTAGCATCGCCAGCACGCTCAACAGTACCCATTTTTAACTAAAACAAAAAATATATATATGGAAACGCGCTGGCTTAGCGGTCTTCGCGCCACGTTGCTCTTACCGGTTAATGATATATAAAAAAAAAGATGTCTGGTCCCTTACCAGTTAGAAAATCTTGTTTAAACCGAAATTATTTGGAAAAAGTAGAATTTATAACGTACTTGCAGTTTTCTTTCAAAAACATAATGCGCAGTAGCTCACAATACCATTCCAGTTGCCGACCACATGGTCACATTAATGTTTGCACTGACTTTAAACTAACAGCATACAATTATTTTAGAAAATAATTATAACAAGATTTAGAAATCACTAAATAAAATACCAATTACTTTATAAAATTATTTGATTTTGATCTTACCTTCAGCCGACAAGACTTGTGAGAAAAGAAAGATGGCGGCGCAATATTAAGTCAAGGAATGAGAGACCAACGAATGAATTGCGTACTGGCAGCACAGCACTTAAATTACCTACGTTTCCGGAATTAAAGTTGCCATTTTATAATGTCACAAAACAAAATACACTATGAAGAAGGTCGAGTATAAGAAGTAATAAAAAGCTGCTTCAATTAAAACAATATTATACTTCGATCGTAGCCCTATACTAACCTAAAATATTATATTTAAAAAGCAAAGTCATAATATATAAACAATGGACGAAAAATAACGAACGCAATTCCATTTTAGAGTATAACATCATTTAAATGCTTTGCTTAATAACAAAGAAGTATTTGTTCCACATTGTCAATTCAGAAGAGGGTCTTAAAAGTTTGTTGATGAAATTCGACACTGGGAAGGAACTTTGAAATAATGTTTATTTATTTTAAAAAATAGAAGTGTAGTGTGAAGTGTCTTACCAGTTTAACAATAAAAAATGGAATGATTCATTTATCTACTTCATCAATTTAAATGTAATATTCTAAAATATTTATAACAATCATTTCTCTAAATTTATTTTTAAAAAGTAATAGCATCACTTATGTACTTTTTATAAGGTTACGGGATTTAAACGCATATTAAAAAACCAGTTTTTGAAAGAATGAAAAAAAATGCAATATATTAAAACATTTTGGTAAATATGGGGCATCCTGATTTTTCTCAACTAACGATCAACATCGGCTTTCTCATTGCAAAGGTAGTATTACTGTATAAATTAGAAAATTATCTTATAATAATTGCTATAACATTTTATTGCTCTTTAATTTAAATGAATTTTATAATACAAAAGTAACTAAAGTTCGTTTATACTACTTTAACTGTTCTTAATATAAGCGGACTTTTTCATTAGTGTAGCACAATATTATGTGCCACCACTTTTTAAATAAAACGGACACTCACGTTTAGAGTGAAAAGAGTATTATACTCGAATTTATGAATCTGCTCCCTGTATTTACTTTTTTGGTTAGTAAACCTTAAATGGTTAGATTTAATTTTAATAACATCAACTATGCTTTTCTTTGCTACTAAGGAAACTTCAAACGTTTCAATAGTTATTGAAATTATTCACAAACGTTAAGATATAAAGGCAAATAAGACATACAGTTAATGCTATAGCTTTTTAACTTTTTAGGTATATTTAATTTTTATTTCTACTCTTAAAAAAATATTTAACATGACTTTTACCGTTGTGGTTAATGTTTTTAATGACTAAATCAAAATTATTAATATGTGATCAAAGTCATCGATGACTACGAAAAGATATGATTTTTATCTAACATGAACAACATGTCAAAGCAAGGAATTCTAAGTATTTTTAAAGTCCTAAACAGTGGGTCTATCCCCCTAGTTTCATGTTAAACCATTTGGGGACAACTGACAGTATCATGATCACTATTTCCACAAGACAATGGCATATTGACAAAAAAAAAAGTTTATAGTCAGCTATTGATAGATTGATTAAAAGATTTTTATAATTTATTCTCTATTCTGTTCTTAACAGTTGACGATTTCAAATTACACGAAGATTAGGCCCTATGGCTCTGTATCTTTGTTTTACAGTAATTGGCACAATAAAAGAACTAGTATTAGTATTATGTGTCTATAATGTGTTAATCTTTTTGACATTTGGACATGACAGTGACATGAGACTTGAAATAGAATAAACGTATGTATAGTAAGTAATAAATCTATGGAAATATAAGTAGTAATTGTTGTTATAGAAGAATTGTTATTTGTGAATTTAATACTTATCAAGTAACTGAAAAATGCTTGTAATGTATTAGTTATTTAAAAGATTTTCTTTCTTTTATAAATATATTAGACATAAAACATGCCACCAACTGTGCAAACTAACGAGCCAGAGCGTGAAAAGCGCCCACAAAGAACAGGCGAGAGGAGGTTAGAAATAATTTAGATATCATTTATAGAGATATCTCCCATAGTAAGTATCTATGTATTAATATCCACAATTGTTATAGGTCGGAGCTCGTTACTCGAGTTAAATATTGCAACACGTTACCAGACATACCGTTTGATCTGAAGTTTATTACGTATCCATTTTCCTCTACTCGATTTATTCAATACAATCCGACCTCTCTGGAGAAAAATTATCGATATGAAGTGTTGACGGAGCACGATCTAGGTGTCCATATAGATTTGATAAATCGAGATATCTATCAGGGAGATGGTAATGCCCAATTAGACCCTGCTGATGAGAAACTTCTGGAGGACGACGTTCTTACTCCTCAGGACTCCAAACGTTCACGACATCATGCTAAAAGCGTATCATGGTTACGACGTTCTGAGTATATCTCAACCGAGCAGACCAGATTTCAGCCACAATCTATGGAAAAGGTATTTCTTTAAAAAATGTTTAAAAATACGAATTTTTTTTTGGGTATTAATTTGTTGGTAACTACTTACTAACATCACAGATAGTTATTTTCGAATTTATTGTGTGAAAATTATAAATTCCTGATTCAAGTTAGGACACATTTGAACTACAGCTAATTAATTTTTAAAATTAATTTATATTCATGATTCTTCAGGTTGAAGCCAAAGTGGGTTATAATGTTAAGAAAATATTTAGTGAAGAAACATTATATATGGACAGAGACAGTCAGATTAAGGCAATTGAAAAGACATTTGAGGATAACAAGAAAACAATTGAAAAACATTATAGTAAGCCTGGTGTCACACCGGTGGAAGTCATGCCAGTGTTCCCCGACTTTGAAATGTGGAAGTATCCATGTGCGCAGGTTATATTTGACTCAGACCCAGCACCGGTTGATAAAAATATTGCAGGACAAATTGAAGCTATGTCTCAGGCTATGATAAGGTTAGTTTAGTGTGTTTACACCAAAAACATAATATGACCTTGTGTTATCCTTATCATCTTCATTAATTTGTGATGTTTGGAAGTTTACAGCTTTAATTTTAAGTTGAAGTGTTGACATAAGGCCTTATTTTGATAAGTAGTAGTGATAGTCCTCCTGCCGCTTCAATTTGATATACAAATGATCACATCACTGGTATTCATCCAATGTGGAAAAAAAATATAAATAAATAAATAAATAGACAGCTCTTAGATTTCACAGTGCCACAGCATTCCTTTAAGGTTCAAAAGAGAGTTACATAGATTGGAGTAGCTTGCATTTTACCCATGCTTAGTTATTTGTCACCAAGTTTAAATCTAAAAAATGGCATCTTTCATTAAGCTAATGAAACCAATTTGAATTAAAAAATTTGCATAAATATTTTGAATAATGTAGGCTTATAAATATAATATACTTAATCCCAATACATCTTTATAGGGGTGTGATGGATGAAAGTGGGGAGCAGTTTGTGGCGTATTGTCTGCCGACCGAGGAAACAATACAGAAACGTAGAAGAGACATCGCCGAAACCATTCCGTATATGGATGGCGATACTTATGAATATAAGATGGCCAGAGAATACAATTGGAATGTAAAGAGTAAAGCATCCAAGGGTTACGAGGAGAATTACTTTTTGGTATGTCTTTTTTCCAATAAACGACCTCTTTAACTACACCAAAACAATACTAATATGTCATTTACTTTGTTTTAATAACCATAAAAAAAAAATTATGTATGTATTTTTCCAGGTGGTTCGGAATCATTGCATCTATTACAACGAGCTGGAAACAAGAGTGCGGTTATCAAAGCGTCGCGCGAGAGCTGGGGCCGCCGCTCAGGCACTGACACGGCTCGTGGTGACACATCGGCCACTGAATGCAGCCGAGCATAGGATATTAAGATTACGAGAGAAACAACTCGAGCCGGTTCAGGTGAAATCCTATTTATAATCATGTTTGATTTGACCTCCCTTACACAAACAAAATTATTACGTAAATCTAATATAGCACCTACATTTCTGATACTTTCGGTGATTTTTTTTAAAACAACTTTTACAAAATAAAAACCCATCATGGCACACACATATAAGGCGCACACACAACATGAACTTTTTATCTATATACAAATCAAAACCCAGTTCCTGTACATGCCTAAACAACAAGATATACAGAAACACAGAAATAGAGCTATTGTTTAGTACTCTGTGTTAAATAGTTTTTATTTAAAAATAGGTTTCATCTTTAGAATTGGTCTTATTATTATTTCATTATATGTTGCCCGATCATAGCTGGCAGTCTGTGTGTGAAAAACGCCGGAATGACGAGATACTTTAATTTTATGAACATAGAACAAATATTCACACAGAGTGATGGCTAGTTTTATTCACAATTTTATTGTGTATTTCAAGTGTCCAATTACCATTACTGAGATTAAATTAATAAAATAATTATTTTTGCTTGAAATAACGCTAAATAAATTTATATTTTAGGATGAGGACGAAGAAGAGGAGGACGACGATGATGAAGAGGAGAAACAGGATCAAAATGAAGATAAAGAAAGGTACTTTTATTTATTTGGTGCAAATATATATCTTTATAACAACAAAAGATATGAACAAACTTACAACTATAATATTAGAACTTATTTTTGTATTAACATTTAATTAAATTATCCCAATATTATTTTTCAGGTCGCGCTCCCGTTCCAAGTCGGGCTCGAAGTCCCCAGATGGATCAGAAAAGTCGAAAGGTTCCAGGTCAAGGTCGGGATCCCCCGCACGTTCCAAGTCCGGGTCTAGATCGCGTAGTCGGTCTGCCTCAGGCTCTAGGAAGTCTAGGTCTAGGTCTAGATCTGGATCTGCGCGTTCTGGGTCTGCTAGGTAATTTTTTTTTATGTATTTCATTAGTGAGGGAAGTAATATCACTTAATTTCAACATTATGGATTCTACTATAGGAGGAGTTATAATTATCGTTTCAGATCTGGTTCGGGACGATCGCGATCAGGCTCCAGAGCATCATCACGCGCCAGTTCCAAGAGCAAGGCGTCCTCTCGCAGTAGACGTTCTAGGTCCAGGTCTAGACGCAGTTCTAAGGGTAGTGACAAGGTATTTTTATTTTTTTGATTTAATAATGCACATCTGCTGTCATGCCTTAGGGCTGTGGCAATGGTGTCTGAGTTAGATTGTCAAACAATTCTATTCTATTCTATTCTATTCACTTTTCGCCTTCAAGAGATACTTGTGATACTTTAGATAGGTGACGAACAACACGAAGAATAGACTAAAATGCCTGCAATGTTTTGATACTATGTTGAGTATCTTTCAGTACTAACTATGCGACGGAGGTTTTCTTGTTAAGATATTAAAAAAACTGCTGTTTTATAATGTCTACACTTTCAGGGTTCGAAGGCGTCATCGCGAGCTTCATCTCGCGCGTCATCTGCTGCCTCTAAATCTTCCCGTAAGTCATCCCGCAAGTCGTCCCGCGCGTCGTCCGCCGCCTCCAAGTCGTCTCGCAAGTCGTCCCGCGCGAGTTCCCGCGCCCGCTCCGGCAGCGGCTCCGAGCGGTCTAGGAGTAGATCCGCCAGTGGCTCTAGACAAGTGAGTCTTTTTCTTTTATTTTAGATGAGGGCAAACGAGTGTGTGTGCGTGCGTGAGAACTGAAATTCGGCGGCAGGCATCAATTAAATCAATAGATCTAATAGCACTTTGGAATACTCCCCGTTGTAAATGAGATAGAAGACGCACAAAGAGGCAACGTCTCTACGCAATGCCAAGTAGTCCAGTCGTTTACAGAGACCCGGCTCCCCAACAATCCGAACGGCTCCCCGTTGTACGCAGTCAAAGCTTAGAAGCTTAGAAGCTAGAATTGGGGTGATTCGGATCAGAGATGAGAACAGTACTCCATGTGTGGCCTTACAAAGCACAATTCTTTGGCCAGGTCTGAAATACTGCCTCGCTCTGTTGATCACTCCCAAGTTCATTGAGGCCAACTTGACCTTGTTCTTCAGATGACTACGAAACCGACAGTCGCTCGAAATGTCGAGGCCCAGTATTTTGATACTTGGGGCGGCATTGAGAGGAATGTTCTCGAAGAGTTAAAATACGACAAATGGTTTTTTTTCAGTGGTAAGCGCATAAACTTGTGTCTTTTGGTTATAAAGCTGAACGAGGTTCAGTTCACTCCTATCTAAGATCATGGAAGCCTATATAGAATACATAAGTTTCTTTCGATAATTGTCGACATTTGCACGAGATAGCCCTGCATTGCCGAAATATACCGTATCTCCAGTGCTGTCATTCGCAAACAATGTGTGATGGAAACATCATACATATCAGGAACAGAGTTGGAGATAGCACGCAGCCTTGGGGTAAACCACTGTTTACGGGTTTAGGGTCTGAGAAAAGATCATCAGCCGATCGACCATAAAGAGAACCATATATATTTATTGATCAACTATTGCGGCAAAAGTCATTGATCAACTGGTGATCTTCAAGATAAGAGCTGTTGGTTGGTAGAGGTAATGGCGATAGGTCTATAGTTCGCTGGAGCCGAGCGAACTATAGACCTATCATCTTTGTTAGGTTAGGATCGGACGGACATGGGCACACTACCATGAGACTGGTACTATGCCTTTAAGGTAGGAGTACCGAAATAGAGACGTTAGCACTACAGTCAACTCAGGGGCACATATTCGTACCACCTTTTGGAAAATGCCATCCGGCCAACTCGACCTATGAACGTCTAAGGAAAATAGAGACTTGTGGATGGCTTTTTGTCGAAAAACTATTTCCATCACTAAGCTGTGACACCGCGGGATGGTAGGCGGTCTCTTCCTTTGGTTGTTTAAAGTTGAGTTTGGTGCAAGACGAGTGCCCAAGAGATCGGCTGTCTCTTTTGTTATGTGCCTTTTGCTAGAGAGGTATTCCTAGGGTGTAATAGCGGTAGAGACGTTTGGCAAAAGTTTACCAGTGCCTTTGTAAAGCGCCCAGTACTTGCCCGTGCCAGGGGATTGGGCATACCAAGTTACCCCACCTTGCAAGCTGATCCCCAATTTTAAGTACATGTTTGAACTGGGCTCTAGCGATTAGTCGTTTGTACAATTTGGAGGCACGGTTATATTTTCTCTTCACAAGAAATCGTAGATCCTTAGTGACTAACGCATTAGCCCCAGCTTGATACTCCTGCCGTTTTCCAGTTGCTGCAGCCCTAACACGCATCAAACCAAGGCCGCGATCTGTCACTATTTAATATATATTAATTATAAAGTTATAGTTTAAAATGTTTTCATTAAAGTTCTGAACGTGATTTTCAATAAAATAAAAACAATACACCATGCGCCTAAGTTAGATGAAGCATCACGACAGCGGTGACGTCACACTTAAAAAGTTTATTTATTTTACCATGTGTACATTTAATATTTTATAATACTAATAAACTCTTAAATTTATTTGTATATTTTTCAGGGATCTCGTAGTGGTTCTGCATCGAGTGCGTCTTCCCGTCGCAGCGGGTCTGATTAGGATAAGAGTGTATTCTGAATTAAACCATTATTATATCTACTATTAATGTAAATGATTTCCGTTCAATATCCTACACTGTACAATTTTTTGATGTAATTGTTTATTTATATGGATGACATTCTAATAGGCTTCATTCGAAAATTCTAATCAATGCTTGTTAATTTGCAGTAAAATGCTTAAATTATTAAGGTAAATTGACACGGTAGCTAAATTGGTAAAGCAATGTCATCACAAGTCTCGAGGTCAATCCGTATTTATGAATTATAAAATTGAATTAAGCTTAACGTGGGTAAAAATGTTTACAATTTCAAACAAAGATTTAGTTCGATGTTGCCCTCAACTCGGTATTATAAACCACCTGCATTTGTCACAATTTTATAGGAGGTACTTGAAAGTGAACAATGCCTTTAATATTAAATGAAATGAACTTTTCTTAAAAAATAAATGTAAATTTTTTGTTATTGTGTGATAGTATAGACTTTCAATAAGTGGGATAAATTATAGAAAAAAAAAATAAACAAAATTGTTGAATAAAATGAATTTGAAGTAAACGAAATAGGCAATAAAAAATGTAATGTCACATCAGAATAGAGAACCTATTGAAATGGTAGAGCTGACACCTGGCTGCATCTCATAGAAGTACCATTCTCTTACAACAGACCAGTGTAAAGTATAAAAGTGACATTTGAATAAGAGAAATTAAAACCCAAATTATCCCCCTCCCCCTCCTTCCCGATCTACTTCGTATATTTTTGTGTCCATGGCACACCATACTCACTGTCGGATGGACCATCTTATATAAAACTCTCAAATAAAACAAACATAGATAATACATACTATATTAGTTCATTTTGTTAAAATACAAATTCTATTATAACAACTTCAAACTTGTTCCCTTATATTGTTGCTATTCAAAAATGATTTTCCTGTTTCATATCAAGTAAAATGCATAATATGTATAATTTAGGTTAATATTTAACTGAAATTAATACACAATGATATTAGAACACAATTTATAACTTACGGTATAATATTTTGAAAAAACTAAAAATATATTATTAGTTTTCAAACTAAAATTATAACTAGATAATAGATTAGATATAATAATATGTATACCAGCTGTTTGGAACGAACAAGATCATTTTTACCGATATATTTGGTATTTTTTATGTATCTAAGTAAAAAATTATCATACATTACTACCTGTAACAATGCTAATAAATAAACATACATTATATTATTTTAGGGATGTAGAAATTGTTTAATATCAAATACTCAAGTATTAATTTTCATTAACAATCTATTAATACATATTACATACAATGTATGGAGTTAATATTTTTAGTCGATTAAACATTTAAGGTTGCACTTATTAACAAAGTAAGGCAAGTATACAATGTTAATGTAAGATATCTCTAACTCTTGCTCAACTCCTCGGTAATGATGTCCATGTAGTGCGATGTGAACACGGCCTTATTGTGCATGACGTACCGCAGCAGTGTGCCCGAGGCTGATGTCAGCTCTGAGGTGACAGCGGAGAGACCCGCGGGTACCTGCCGAGCCCCTCCGGCACACACTAGGACCACTCTCAGGAACTCCAGTACCCTCTGACCTACAAACACGCATTTTGATAGGTTACTAGCTAAAAAAAATTTTATTCAGATACATGGTTCCGTTTTTTATCCATGATTTTGTGAAGTCACAGGTTTAAAATAAAAAATGGCAATTTTTGGTTTACACACATCTAAGCTCCAAAAATGCTATTTTTTATTTAAAATTTCAACATTTATTGTTATTAGAAATTCAACAAATTCAAGTAATTCTATGGTTTATATATGTATGTTTTACATACTGATATATTCTATATGTATATAAGTATATAAATAGTTATAAAAACATATTCAGATATATACAACAATACTTACGGACAATCTGTCTAACTCTATGCTCCGGGTCTCTCAAAGACAATATCTGTGTCCTTATAAGTTCCTTGGTGTCATTCGTGAGTGGTTCCTGAGAGAGAGTCTCCAGCAACTGATCTGTTACGAGGATTACTTCTTCGGCAACGGACGGAAGAATGGATTTTAATTCTCTGTAAAAAAATAGAATGCTCATAACTTTGTTAACTGTGGATTACTCTTATCCAAAAGTCTATTTCTACTAAATTATTTTTTTATTTTTTTATTTTTTTTAATTCTTTATCTTGCAATCAGTCCATTTGGACTATGAGCAGATGAGATGTAGGCTAGATGGCTTGTAGGGTGCTGGTCCCAGTGGACTTCACCCTTTCTTAAGGATAGTCAGCCCTAAGGGTGACTATTTCAGTCAAAGATGTCACGCCGTTTCTTTAATCGACGAATGCATTCTGGAATGGTAAGCTGTTCTGCTAGCTGGTTTGGGTGTCTTTGTAGTCGTGACTTGTAGTTGGCACCATAGGAGTTGATAACTTCTTTAACCATTTGCAGGTTCAGTATTTCATGGACCTCCTTTGTTGTGATGAACCATGGCATGTTTGATATATGTTTGAGGATGTAGTTTTGAACCCTTTGCACCATCATTACATTGGATTCACATGCTGAACCCCAAAGTTCTATACCGTAAGTCCAAATTGGTTTTAATATGGTTTTATATATCAGAATCTTGTTATCGATTGCAAGTTTTGAGTTTCTGCCCAAGAGCCAGTAGAGCCCTTTGTACTTCAGATTGATCTCATTTCTTTTAGTTTGGATGTGTTTTTTCCACGTAAGCCTGCGGTCCAGATGCATACCCAAGTACTTAACAGTATTCTGATGCGGAAGTTCTATGCCATTAAGGGTTACTGGATCACAGTCATCTTTGCGAAGAGTAAAGGTTATATGTAATGATTTGGACTCATTAGCTGCTATTCTCCATTTAGACAGCCACTTCTCAATTTTGTGAAGACAATCTTGTAATATCTTGGAGGCTTTAATTGGACAATGACTTGAAGCGAGTATAGCTGTATCGTCTGCAAACGTCGCAACTGTAACTTCTTGACTTTGTGGTAGGTCAGATGTATAAAGAATGTACAAAACAGGCCCTAGTAGGAGTGCCCCAGGGGACAGCCCCTGGGGCACTCCTGCAGTGATTTCATAGAAATCTGATGTACTGTCTTGTTCTTTGACTTGGAATATTCTATTAGAGATGTAGGATTCCAGGATGCTAAAGTAAGTGTGTGGTAATAAGGATTTTATTTTATATTATTATTATTATTATTATTCACCTTCACGCCATATCCCTTGCGGGGTAGCCAGAGACGACGGAGCGCCAAACGCTACGGTCTCTGCATACCTCTTTCGCCTCGGCCACAGACATCAACTTCTTCATACATGCCCTCCGGGGGGTCCTCACGCTTTTTACGTGACCTTCCTCCAGTATCGTAGCTACTGTATTTTCGAAGGTCACTCGAGGCCTCCCCCTGTCTCTCTTACCGCTCACTTTTCCCATATAAATCTTTTTTACCACTCTTTCATCACTCATTCTTTCAACGTGCCCAAACCACCTGAGCACGTTCTTCTTCATTCTCACCGTGACATCTTCGCTAGTACCTGCCATTCTGTGGATCTCTTCATTGCGGATTCGATCAGCTAGACTGACTCCGCATATTCTGCGAAGAGATCGCATCTCCACAGCATTCATCTTTCTTACATTCTTCTTCTGTGTTACCCACGTTTGGCTGCCGTATAACAGTGTCGGTAGCAAAACTGCATTGTGTACAGCCAAACGTGCAGCTATACTGACGTTTTGCCGTCTCAACAATGCAGTCAAAGCACCATTGACTCTGTTACCAGCAGCAATACGCCTTTCCACATCCATTTCGTATCTTCCGTCTCTGCTAAACATACTTCCCAAATATACCACTTCATTCACTTGTTCTATTATCTTATCATTCACGTTGATCTTACATTCTGTTCTTTCTTCATTTCTTTCAAATATCAGAACCTTCGTCTTATCTACATTCAGGTTAAGACCATTAATTTCACACCCATCTTTCAGAGTGGTGACCAATGCCTGCAAATTGCATTCTGATGATGCAATGAGCACTGCATCATCTGCATATAGTAAGCAATTGACCTTAAGGTCACCTACTTTCACTCCCATGTCACTATCTTTCACTCCTTGGAGACAACTATCCAAATACAAATTGAACAACCAAGCTGACATAGCGCAACCTTGCTTAACACCCGATTGGATGTCAAACCAGGGCGACATGCCAGCTCCTACTCGCACACAGGCTGAGTGATCTCGGTAAAGAGACCTTACAGCCTGTAGCAAGGGTCCGTTCACATTGTATCGGGGCAGTATCTCCCATAACTTCTTTCTCACAACCCTGTCAAACGCCTTTTCCAAATCCACAAAAGCACAGAAAACCTTTTGGTTTAGGGCCAAAAACTTTTCCGTGATCATGCGGAGGGAAAAGATCTGATCTATACACCCTCTTCCAGGTCTAAAACCTCCTTGTGCCTCCCACAACAGCCTTTCAGATCTCTCTTGCATTCTTCTCGCTAAAATTTTA
Source organism: Melinaea marsaeus rileyi (assembly GCA_918358865.1). Taxonomy (NCBI): domain Eukaryota; kingdom Metazoa; phylum Arthropoda; class Insecta; order Lepidoptera; family Nymphalidae; genus Melinaea; species Melinaea marsaeus. Next base: position 1,301,142 of record OU911088.1, read on the forward strand.
GCATAAACTTTACCGCCCAAGCTAATCAAACTGATGGCCCTATAGCTTGCACAGTCTATCTGTGAACCTTTGCCTTTATACAAAGGTACGATGACTGCACTTCGCCAATCGTCTTTTATTTTATATAATAGCCCTTTATGCCATACTTTATCAAAGGCTTGCCTCACATCCAGGAAGGCCGATGAGCAATATTCTTTTTTTTCAAAGGTCCTCCTGATGGTTCTACATACTCGATGTACCTGTTCTATGGTAGCATGCTCCCGCCGGAAGCCAAATTGGTGGTCAGGAATGATTCTCTTTTCTTTCAGGACATTAATCAATCTGGATAGAAGTATCTTTTCAAAGAGCTTGGACATTGTTGGCAGTAGACTAATGGGTCGGTAAGATGCAACATCGTAGCAAGGTTTTCCAGCTTTATGTACCATTACAATCTGAGCTACTTTCCACAGACTTGGAAAATATCCCACCCGAAGTATGGCATTGAATAAGATAGTGAGATAGACTATTGCCTTACGCGGGAGTTCTTCTAGAATTTTTTTATTGATTAGATCAAATCCTGGGGCTTTGTTCTTATCCATGGATTTGATACTTCTAGTAAGTTCACCAGGTGTCACATGTTTCAAAGGATGGTCTAGTTGTAGGTCTTGTTTAAGGACTGACTCAATATCAAACTCATCTGCATTCGGATGCGGAACATTTGGCTTAAAAATTTGTCTAAGGTGGTCTGCAAATGCATTCACTTTCTCTTGTGTGGTTTTAGCCCACTTTCCATCTTGTGCACGTAGTGGGGGTTTGTGGTGCAAGGGACGATTAAACTGTTTGCACGCTTTATATAGGGAGTAGTTTGTGGCTTTTGTATTTGTCAGACTTTCTAAATATTTTTCTATAGAGACATTGTTGGCCTCTGATATTAGTGTTTTCAGTTCTCTAGTTGCTTTGTTGAGTGCTGTTTTATCGCTTGGATGTCTACTGGTATGCCACACACGCCGAAGTCTCCTTTTTTCTTTTATTTTTAACCTTATAGTTTCTGAGTAGACTTTTTGTGGTTGTTGATTCTTAAGAGGTTCTGGTGTGCAAAGCCAGCAACATTTTTGAATAGTGGTAGTTAAAGTTTCCGTGGCCTTATCGATGTCAGTTTCGGTTTTTAGAGCAATGTTAAGTTTGAGGCTCTCCTCCATCAGCTCGCGCAAGTTATTCCAGTCTGTACGCTTATTGTATAATTTTGGGGTCATTTCGGTGTTAAGAACTGTAGTCCCAATGGTTAATATTATTGGGACATGGTTTGTATCAGCATCTAGACATATTTTGATTTGGTAGAAAAGTCTGGATAAGCCCTTGGTAACAAAGAAATCTATGACATCAGGCAGTCGGTTAGGATCAGTTGGCCAGTTGGTAGGTTCTGATGTTGAGATTGTAGATAGATTACTCCTATTTATGCTTTTCTTTAGCTCTCTACCCCTTGTGTTTGTTAGCCTAGATGCCCAATGGACATGCTTAGCATTCCAATCGCCCCCAGCTATAAAGCGCGGGCCTAAGGTTTGAAAAAACTCATTATACATATCGTCTGTAATTTTATGTTTTGGAGGACTGTATATGGCAGAAACATGAAAAGCTCCATTTCGGTCCTCTATTGCAATAGTTGTTGCTTGTATGTGAGCTTTCTTAAACTTTGGCAGTTCATAGTGTTTTAAACTAGATCTAGCAATAATAGCTGCTCCAGCATGTGCTGTGCCATCTGGGTGATTAGTGGCATAGACATGGTAGTTTGGAATTCTGATGCTACTGTTTTCTGTGAAGTGAGTTTCAGACACCAGCAGTATGTCTATGTTGTGGGTTTCTAATAAGATTTTAACTAAATTAATAATGCTGCAAAACAAATTTAGCTTTTTAATACACGCACGCAAACAAGATTTGCAAATTCTTATATATATATTAATTTAATAATAATTTATTACAAGATTAAAAAACGAAAATATACGACGAATGAGTTTTCGTCCACAACTCGTACAAAAATGTGGCACCCCCGCACCTTGTATATATTTATATTAAACACAATATTTGTGTTCGAGCCACATCCGCGTTGCATTAAAAATTACACAAATGACGAGAGGCAAATGTTAAACATGACTGCATGTATTTATTATTTGGTTATAGAAGTTTCCAGAATAGATAGTACATATTATCATATACACATTATAAGGATTGACATAAAGATGACTTACACATCATTACTAGTACTATCCAAGATAATAGTAATCTTCTCTTTGAGTCTGTGCGTATGTAGTGCCTGCTCCCCACAGGATGGACTCACTAGCAGTAGAGACGCTACAGCCACCAGCCGGTACACTTGCACACCGAGCTCGGAGAAACGTGGCTTGTCGATGTGTAAAGTCTGTTGAACATCATTATATATATAAATAAGTGGTACTCTAAAACAATAGGTCTGCAATGAAGGTGGTTCATACTTTAAAAAATCTTGTATTTTTTTATTCACAATGTTATTTTTACTACCCAGATACAGACAGACAATTATGACTTTTTACAAATATTTTGTAAGATCTAGAGAGTGAAATGACAAATAAAATTATCTTGTTGGACCAGTGGTCAATGATTCACCTCGGCTGAGCCAAAGGTTGAATGCTCATAAAAATAATTGTTTTTGACTTTGTGTACATTATTTGTATGTGTAAATCTGTATGCATGTGTGTGTATTGTGATTATTCATTAGATTGGAAGTTTATTTAAATATATATATAAAACCCACCTCTGGATATTTCCTGCTATCATCCCACTCTAGAAGCTCTAAATATGCTTTAGACAATGTCTGTGCTGTGATATTTCTAATTATATTAATATCCGAGACGGGCAGACTCAAATCTGTTTTATCTATATGTCTCAGGAGCCATTCCCTGGTGTATTGTAGACCATCTGGAAGAAATAAATAAATAAGCTGTGCCTTTGTGTATAAATGTATGTGTATTAGTATAAGTAAAGGTTTTATACCTTCTGAAACTTTAAGCATTTCATCAAACTTAGTTCTTTCATATTGAACACTTTCCTTCTGCACATGAGGTCGTATCATTGCAATTAGAGTATTGGCGAGATCAAGCTTTAATATTTCTAAAGCTTCTAGTATTGCTCTAAATAGATCCACCTGAAATATAATTTTATAATCAATAGAAAAAATAGTAATCAGATTAAATATATAGATTTATTGAAAAGAATTAGCAAAAACTAGTTATTAATATTCATTTATTGCATGAATCAATGTCTACTAATTGATGTAACAAAGAGAATTTCAAGGATATTTGAAAAAGGAAATGCAATAATGAGATTTGCTACACATTAAGGTAATTGTAGCTGTTATAAACTTCCTGATTCATTGAATCATGTTTGGGCTCACTGACAGGAAATGATGCATCATCTTTTAAATCACAAGCCCTCAATACCAAATTAGGAATCAGGATTTATTTAACATATGCATTTCTGATACTAACCACGGACCAAATTCTTGTTTATTGCTTCCAAAACAACAGAGAGATGTTGAATCAAAGTTAATCCAAAAAATCTATTTATCTCTTATATAATTTATTAATATACTCATTCAACAATGCCATACTTACTGTATCGGTAATTGTAGTTAAGTTCTGAATCATTTCATCTCTAGCTGGCGCTGCAAGTTTGGCCATCAAGTCAATCACAAATTTGGCATATTTAAGAAAATCAAGGCTGTCATTCTCGGCTTGTTGTTTAATGAATTCAGTGTCAAGAACCTCTTCTATCATTTCCTTGATTCGTGTGTGACGGGGAAGGAGAATTGAGAATAGACCCTAGAAATAAAAGTAAATTATAGTAAAAGTTATTTTTTTGCTTTGGATTATTTAGTAACAAAAGTGGCATAGTTAAATTATATTAAATCTTAATCTATTAACAATAAGTAATTACATACTTGGAACTAAATAATATTTTTTATATTATTAAGTGGTAGTTTAATTATTTATTGAGTGTAGCGAACAGAGTACTCTATGTGAGACTTTTTCCATCCCATGTCCAGGGTTGGCATGAAAATGGCTTTACCGATTATCATGAAATTTTACACATTTATAGCGATGGTTATTGCTATGGTTTATAAAAAAAAAACTCATATTGAGGAATAATCATCAAAAAATTACAGTCCCATAGAATTCAATGTAAAAAAATTCACTATGTGATATTTGATTATTCTATATTTTTTGCCTGTTGGTTTCAGTGTTGAATTCTGAATTGAAGATGGGTTACTCGTTTTGCTCAATTTGCCAAACTCTACCGAGATTTAGCGAGTGCAGCAAGTCAAAATCGAGGTCTGGTTCGCACCCCTAGTCATGTTTTACATATTGTTGTAGTTTGTTTTTTTAATTTAGTGTACATTTTACCTGTTTTACATCTTCTAGAAGAACCAATGCTTGTTTGTATTCTGGAGGATTGGAGTTCAACTGTTCCCTCAGTATATCAAAGTATGCTTTGTGCATTGTCTCTTTTACTAATTTCTGATAACTGTAAAATAAATTATTATATACAATACAATTCTATAACATTTTCTTTTTTATTTAAAATGTCATAATATTATTTAATTTTATTGCAATCATTAGAAGTATTTTTATCTTATTGTGGTATTAAATTAAGATATATAAATATAGTGAATGCAATATATATATTTATATATAATATTAAAATACCTATTATCTGGAGGTTCAAATGGCTCTAATTTGAAGTCCTGGTCAACAGCAATTTCGTGAGCTAAGGCCATATTCTGCATACCATGAGCTGCCTTCATGATGTCTTCAAGGGTTACAAACTTGGGAGGTGAAGCTCCAGTGATAGTTGACCCACGAACTCTGAATGTTATCGGCTCGCTTGCAAAATAGCTGAAGGTAAATAAAATATATAAAATTAATGGACCTAAGTAAATATTATTAAAAATGTATTCCAAACTTTTTTATTTTTTATTTAAATACATGAAACATAATTTAAAACAAAACTATATTCTCTAACTAAAAACCTTTTTATCACTAACCTCGGTCCAGTAGGCCCAGACTGATTTGGAATCCTCATGCCCTTTTCTCCACTATCTTGTGATCCTGAACTGCTAGGTCTCTCACGATCGCTCATGATGAAATCTTGTATAAGACTGACCCAAGAACTTTAAGTGACCCTATCAACCCATAAAAGGCTGGGTTCTTTAAGGCAAGACGTCAAAAAATTATTACTTTCGAGACCACAATACACAATCACCTCGATTCATAATATAACCTCACTGTTTGAACAAAGGAAGGAACATATTTACATATAAAATAGATGTTTTTTCTTCTATCAATTGCAGAAAGCATTAATAATATATACAAGCAATAAATATCTGTATATGTATAATATTTTCAGTACTTTTCTTTTATTCTACTATTGTTTTTATTCACAGTCACTTGTCAATTTTGCAAATGTCATTTGTTTTTAAAGAGTATGACATCATATCGTGCAGTTAGTATAGAATAAAGATAAAATATTAAGAACCCAAAACAAAGACTTTATATAACAAACACCGTATGATCGCTTATCTTATACTTAGGTAATTTAAGCAATTACTTAGAATTCACACATCCTGCTAAAAATAAGTAGCTTCAGGGAAACAAAGAGTTTATATAGATGGTTAAAGGCTGGGTCAACTAGTTTACCAAGATCGTATAGTGAAAAAGCTGTTAGTAAGCTATAGCTCCTATTTATTACAATGACGTGGCTACCGTGTGGCCTGCTCATTGCACTCTTTCAAATACGACATCGCAAAAAAGAGACTACTGATTAAAGAGAGTTCTGGGGATTGAGGTTTTTTACAAGCAAGTGACGCTAGCAACCTTAGTGTGCCGCTAGTTACTTTAACTGACATTTTGAAAGTGCTATTTTTGTGCCTTAAAGACGCAAAAATAGCATTTTCAGCATTGTGACAAGCAGGGCCTAATTCTGCGATCTCCGGGATACCGACCTCTTCACTGAGCCAACTGCGCTACCGTGTTTATGAATCGTATAAATATTTGATAATTGTAACAGTTTTACAATGAAATGATGATACAATAAAAATTTATATTTGAAATTGTTTATAAATATGTAAGTCATGTTAGGCTTATATAAATTAAAAAAAAATATAGAATGCAAAACTTATCACATGCAGGATTTGATACCCTCACCGCTGTTCTGTTAAATGAACTACTGTGTTGTTATTTTTTATCGGGGTGTAGGCAGTATCTTAATCAACTAGTTGTCTTTCGGAAGTAGTATCTGATATTTTTAAATGAAGTAACAATATTTGTTGTGGTGTTGGCCTATTACGTAAGTTAACATATAGAATGCTTTCCACTCTAGAAAAATCGGTTTGTACTATAATAACAATCAATATGTGTATTAGTTATAAATTTTAAGTAAAAAGAATAAGAAAGAAGGATTTAGATGAAGACGAAGTTGCCGATTACAACTTGTAAAAACAACATAGAAACAAATATATTCATTTACTATTTATACACGGAATATTCAAAAACAAATAAAATTGCACTTTATTGTATATTACTTATGTATATTTAATATGATAAAAGTTAAAAATATAATTGGTCTGTTTATACAAGGGCCGGCTTAAATAATAGTTATATGTGTAGATATCTCTTTCTGTATATACACTTTTAAGTTTTATAACGTGTGCCTGAATACAATATAAACAACAATGTCTATCGACAACCATACAAGTATTCGAGTACGTATTTATACTTATACGCGAATACATACGAAGAATATTGTTCATTAAATATAATTGTGAATAAATCTAATAAAAATGTTACTCCAGTTCTAGTTTGTGCAGCTCGTATTATTAAAGTAGCGATGATCATGATATGTTTGTTTTAACATTAACTTTGGTATTTCAATAAGATAATTCCAGCCACATCTGCATAATACATGTACAAAAGGAATCGAACACTGAGCAATGAAAATCTACCTCTAAAAAACTGTAGCCTATTCACTGACAACTGTTCGTATCCAATCCATATAGGCCGATACTCTTGTATAAAGTCCAGGTACTCCTTCAGCACCGCATTCGGACAAGCCTAAACTTGTAATGCCAAATAGATACCAATTTGTTTCGTAATCTTTTGATACTAGTTTGATTAATGGTCCTCCTGAATCTCCTCTGCATGTATCCTTTCCTTTACTACCTCCAACACAAAGTATGTTACGTTCAGCTCCAGTTTTCAAATTGTATATTCGTCGGCAAACTTCAAATGGAGCAGCTTTCAGTTGTACTTGACGTTTCACAACAGATTCCGATTCTATAATTTTAAAAGATAAAAATAAATATAAGGAAGTTAAAAATACCAAATAGATAATAGATACACATACCAAATTCTGTCAGTCCCCAGCCCGCAGTGAAGTAAACACTATCTCGAGAATAGTCTTGCATTGCGATGTATTTTGATATTGGCATGCAGATGGGTTGTATGAAATCTGATGATTTATAATTTGAAATAAATTTCATATTATATCAAAAAATTAAACAATGTTCATTGTGTTTACCCGTGAATGTGACAGTATCTTTCAACTGTATCAGGGCTATATCACCATCAGCGTCCTTCGAAATGTTGGATGTCGGGGGTTTTATTATTTTACTGACGTTTACATCAAGTGCCTTATCATTACAAACATTTTTATAACAGTCTTTCTCCGTTTCAGTATTCCACTCTCCCAAACGAATACTAATCCTGAAATATTCTTAATTTATTATATGTTATATTCTCTATAGAATATGTATTAAACTTTTGATTCACTTATGAGCTTTTCGATGTTCATTTAACTTTCGGCTTAAATTCAAACTAACAGTCTTGTGTATTTTTGTTTAGATTTAGTTTGAAATTACTTTAAACTTACGGTTTATATCTTTCTATACAATGTGCCGCAGTAAGAAGATGTCGATCGGTAATAAGTACTGCGGAGCAACTAAATACATCTGCATCATCTGAGAAATATAATCATTCATCATCAAAGTTAGAAAAAAAATACGCTAACAACTTAACATAACAACACATAGCATATAAATCTTAAATAAATTTATATCTAAAGGTAGAAGTTTACCAATTCTGTATCGAATACGGGCGAGCCAAGGATGCTCATGAATCTGAGTTATAGTACCACCAACGATCCTATCACCAACTCCACTAGGTTTACCACAAACTGTTTTGTTTGGGAACGTCTTATCTGTCTGTTCCATTGCACTAGGAGCAAAACTAGACGTCATTCCTGGTTTTAACGTTGATAATGGCTTAGGTCTATTAGTGGCAGTTTCTTCATTTTCGTTGTACGATATTGGAACCTCTCCTTTAGGACAGCATACCTATAATAACAAAGAAATATTATATTAAAAATTATTTGTTTGCATACGGTAGTGTGTTTTTGTTTGCAAGTCTGCATGTGGTGCGAGTATTGTAGTCTAAATTAGATTAATTCGTGCGCTCTTTTGAATGATTAGGAGAAGTCACTGAAAAAGGGCATTAAAATTGTGAAATGTGTGTTTCCTTTCATTTCCTTTGTTCCAGGCCAAAACGCTTTTGCTAAAGTCACAGACCCCAAGTAATTAGGATAGGAGTCGGTGATGATGATCATAATGGCGTTGCATCGTAACTCAGGGCGGGTTGCAGCTAGTTATATATAAAATACAGTTTTCTTATAAAACTTTTTTATATTTTTTGCTAGAACAATACAAATGATAAGGTATTTAATTACCCTAGGATATATGCCTTCGTAACCACAATTAAGCTTTGTTAATGTTTTAAAATCCTTGTTATCTATTAACTTCATCACATGGAGGCAAGATGTAACTCTTACACAAGTGGTATTCACGTTCTCACCACAGATGTCACTTGGAACTTCGGTTGCTGAAATGAATTTTTTTTTCAGTTTATGTGATAGGAACGACCATCTTTATTTGTATGGTGATAATATTAAAGAACGCGAAGATATGGAAGTCATAGGGTTCCAAAATAGATCTACATTATTATTAAAACAGATATATTTTATTCCCACAAGAATAATCTAAGCCATAATTGCTAGGTAACACAGATGTATAAAACCAGTTGGTATTAGATCAGCAATTATAATGAATATATGATCATAACTGATCTAACACAGTATTAGTTTTGCCGAAGGTAACTTCTTCTGCTACTATTTTTAAATACTATTTTCTTATAAGTTGAAGAAAGATGCTTTATTTAGGATTATTATTATCTTAATTTGGACATTAATTAGTTAATATTTTTAATAATATTGCTTATCACATATATTTTTGATAAATATAAACTTTAGAATGAACGCCAGATTTTTAAAACGTTTTCTAAAACAATTCTGTTTTTCTGTATTATTAATAAACTTAACACTGTATTTATGTATATGAATAAATATAAAACCACAATATTACGTAAGATGTGAAAGTCGGGTTTGTATTGAAAGTCACATCTGATATCATGAGTAGTAATATAGGTAATTAGACATATTAATATTTTTACACTGAGATTTTATTTTATATGCAGTAAGTTATAATATCTCTATAACATCATTAATATCAACGGTTATTTTCCTGATATATATGGAATTTATTAAAAATAATATATAAACATAATATTATTCTTGCATTTGTTGTTTAATTCCAAGGTTTATTATATAAACACGGATTTGTAAACATATAACTACATAAACTTATTTATAAACCTTTATATAAATCATATGTTCACATGACATTAAATGCAAGAATGGAAAAACCTCAAAACCAGATTTATAAGAACAGTATAAGATACAACTATTTTAATATGATTCGAATAACTTACCACAAAAAACGGTGGAAATAATGACCAGGTAAACTGCGATTGTTGTGTATTTATTATCCATTATTATCGGATATTTATTTAGTATGTTTTTTAGAGTACAAATCAACATAAAATCAAACACAATACCGACCGAGGTCACGCCGGTTACACACTGAGGGGAAAACCATTAAAAGCCTTTTTATATATATGTATGTATAAAACTTGTATGAAGTGTTGAGGAAGTCGGTCATTTAAATGAGATAGTATTATACAGACCAACGCAACCAAAATATATTCAATCACATCAGATTAATTATTTTCCTGGCTATAAACGTAGTCTAAAAATTTTGCATCGAGATTTTGAATACTTTATTTGTATCCTCATCAAGTAAGCGCTCTCATTCGAAAAAAAAAGTTATTATAAACAAAAAATACTGCTATAAGCGATGACAGTGTTTATATATAATAGTCCATTGTCTATTTGTTTATTAATATATTAGTTTTAAACAGCTTTGCTGATTTTGATAGTGTTTTGTTTAACTAAATGATTTACCTAAATCCTTTTATCTTTAGTTATAATTGGTGGATGGGGATACTATAGGGATTGTCTGTTCTCTTCCAATCCTGACAGATACAATACTTTATATCATAGAAACTCATTTGATGATACAGCCAGGATCTATTAAGCACCTGATTTCGTTGTGCAGACAATGCAGACAAACATAACTAAAATACCTATGTTTATCTGCGACTATGTCCGTGATCGTTACATGTAAAGAACTTCTCTTTAAATTTGGGAAAGAACAATAAATTTATCTTTCGCATTTTTGTGCAAAGTGCTTTCAATAATAAGATATTTTACTTTTAATGCAGTTTTTATAACCGGTAAGCTATAAGCTTCTTCACTAAAAGGACTGCCAAATGTAATATTCTCCCTTTGATTTTGATTTATAAGAACATAATATGCATAAATTTGGTTTACAAAAGTTTAATTTTTGTTCGATAATTTTTCAATATATGTTTTTTAAAATTTATCTTGAATTGTATTTCATTTAATACATTTGTGCACCTACTGAACTTTCACACTAACTGCACAGTTAGAGTTTAAATAGAGGTAACAATAAAGTTGAAATAAATAAATAAAATAAGAATTTTATTACAGACAATTTTTTGTTTCCAAATCATTTTTAAGGTGTTGATTGCGCCCGTTTATTATCTTATAGGTAACCATTCAAATTATTATGGCAGGTAATCAATATCTTAGTTTTTATCTTGGCAACTGAATTTGTACATTAAAAATGTCTACTGTATCTTGCTCTACTACAATCTTCATCGACAGGGACAGAACTGCGAATTACTTAATTATTTTGGGTCAACGCAGTATATCAAATTCTACCTTTTTCTTCTATCATACGTCTTCTCTGTGGAGAGCGTGTTGTAGTTTTAGTTATTAATTCAAGTAACTTTATTATTATACAAATTTTTGTATGTAACTTTTGTTTCGGAGTTGACTGGAAGGGAATGCTTTTAGCATTAAGCACCTTCTTTGGGCTTCAAAAATATAAATAAAATAAAAATAAATACATCATACATCTTTATCATATAATTTTTACGCACTCCACTCACACTCCATACCCGCTTCGATATAATTTATACTTCGACGACCAGCCACTTCAAAATATCCACATTCTTAAGTATTAACTTTTCAAGCTTTTTATCCTTTCGCATTGTGTGACCACGTCACTAGGAATGATTAGTTCTTAGATATGCCAATCATATATTAAGTTTAAATATTAAAATCAAATCTTGAACAACGTTATTGAGATATGAAGTATCATCTTTGAAACTGTTATTGAATGATTATTCTTCTCTCAAAATAAAATTGCTATTGTGGTTCTATCTTTAAATATACTGTAAATATAATATACCTTAAATAAATTAATTAAGAGTTAGTATTTAAAAATTTTGGGCGAGCAACACAGCGGCGCCGTGGCTTAGTTGGTTAAAGCGCCTGTCTAGTAAACAGGAGATCGTGAGTTCGAATCTCGCCGGGGCCTGCGAACAGCTTTTTTAAAGTATACAAGTAGTGTGTCATCCAATATATTATACTGAATTTTTACAATGTATTTTTTTTTGACAATAACTACTCTTTGGTAACATATTTGAAATTTACTACGATGTTATGATGTGCTACAGTTCAGCAAAATAAATATATACTCGTTTGTTTGACCAAAAAAAAAGCGGTAACCTGTGCCTAAAATTAACTATATTGATTATGGACATTCAATGGGGCTCCGATCCAGATATTGAGGATATTGTCGATCAACGAACGAGTTAGGACAAGCCTGAACGAATGAACAAATGAATGAATGAACAAATGAACGAATGAACAAATGAATAAATGAACGATAATAATTTAATTGTGGAACAATAGTAGTTATGTGAAAAAGCATAAAAAACACAATGTAATACTTTAAATAGAATCTTTCTAAATGTTAAAATGTAACATGTATACAATGTACGCAATGTTGTAATGTAAAATAATAACCGTAAAGCTAGTATTTTTTTCATCCCCGAAAGAAATCAAGGTTCGTTAAATAATAAAATTCTTGTGAACTTTTGTTATTCGTGTGAACTTGAGAGTGTTTCAAAGTTTTAATGACTGTTTATCTAGCGACCATGTAAATACAGTTAGTTATTTAAGGTTTTAAATATTTCTCTGCAGGGATTTTTTATGAAATTTAGTAAACAACTTTACATTTATATATTTTATTACTGTATTTACAATTTATGTATTTATTAACATACTTTTTTGCTGAAGACAACCCAAAATATATGTCATCCCGTTATTTAAACGATTTTAATATTCTTCATTCACAATACATTAACAAGACTACAAAAAAGGACATTTCAAAAGGATTCATCAAAAAGATTTTCGTGTCGGTCTATTGAAAAATGTACGATTTGGTCCGGACCGTCCTCGGACCCGCGTCACAGCACAATGCATTACAAAGTGTTCCTAGTTTGAAAAATCATGTCAAACCCTTGTGACATATATAATTTGATTTGAGCTCTCATTGAATTATTACCTTTTTAATATGAAATTTGGATTTTTATTTTCATATTTTTATTTATATTTTTGTATTAACGGACGTTAATATGGCTCGGCTTGTTTATTTTAGTTATTTTTATAATATTTTATCTTACGGTATTTTATTATGGGGCAGTGCTGCCGAAATTAATTCTATATTTATTTTACAAAATATAACTTAAAAGCTAGATATTTTCTGAGAGATGTTTTTAAAGTTTTTAAAGATGTTTTTAAATAGGTGTTCTTACAGTCGCTTTGCAATACATATTTAATAACATATTATATATACGTAAAAATTTTAATAGTTATATAAAAACAGTGACAGACACATGATAAACACGAGAAATAAAAACAAACTCGTAACGCCAAAATTTCGTCTTCAAAAAGTTAATAAATCCTTCATGGGTTTGAGTATAGATAGGCATATAAAATAAAGTTCCACAAGATATCTTAGACCTTCCTTTTCTTAGTTTTAAATCTAAAATCAAAAGTTTATTATTAAATAAATCTTATTATAACGTTCAAGAGTTTTTAGTGGATCGAAATATGTGGAACTTAAGTTGCTGAATTAGCATTTACAGGATTAAGCATTTGCAGGATTTATATTATAATGTACATCATCTAAGATTGTTATTTTTCTTTTAAAAAGAGGAACTGTTGAGTTTCTGGCCGGTTCTTCTCAACAGAGCAGCATTCCGAGCCGATGGTAGCTTACTGACGGACTAACTACACTGACCTTTTCTTGTATTGTAATAATTGACGATTCAAAAGTGCGTGTAAATGGCTATTTAAATAATGATATTTTGAATTTGAATTTATATGTTAACACATAGTGGTATTGAGATATTTTTTATTTATGAAATAAATCTATTCAGATTAAAAGCATCAGTTAAGTTTGAGTTAATAAAAAAAATTGACAGGTGCGTTTTTTTCACACTCTCCGCGAATGATTTCGTAAACAGACAATTGCAATGACATATTTATTCCTAGAGGATCAGCGTATTCGAAGCCAAGTTATGGACACGCGAGTATTTAGGGGTGCTGATCTGGGAACGAACCATTATCTAGTCGTTGCTAGAATAAAAGGTCTGTTTGCAGGTTGGCACAGCCGCACAACGTGTCCTGGCTTGGAGTCAAATTATCGCATAAGAAGCTGGGAGCTTCACCGATCAGAGACGAATATCAAGAAAGGGTTTCCAAGAAACTGTGATTCTGGAAATGAAAGTGTTGAAGTATGCTGGCAGAACCTTAGGAATGGTATGGTGAAAGAAGCGATAGAGGTATGTGGTAAAAGAAAAAGAGGTTTTAGTAAAAAGCGCGATCGATGGTGGGATGATGACGCTGATGATGAAAGACGCTGTGGAGTTAAAGAAGAAAGCATGGCTGGATTATAAAGCCTCGGATAAGGTTAAAAGTTTGAGAGAGATAAGAAAAAGAGAGTACAAGCTGCAAAAGTACAAAACGAAAGCACTTATAAAGATGAAGCGTGAAATTTCTGAAAGAGAAAGGGACGAAAGGTTGACGGACAACTTTCGGGAAAACACGAAGCTTTTCTGGCGAGAAGTTAGTGATTCCCAGAGTTGTTCGGTAACCTTTAGAATGAAAGGGGTGCTTTCGAAGAGTAGTGAAATTTTAACAGAGGCAGCACACGTTTTGCAATGGTGGGCGGAATTCTACAAGGAGACGTATGAATGTGAGGACGCCTCGGCCTTGAGTATTGCCTTGAGTATCAGCGAAACGCTGAGTCCGAATGTAGCCTATGGTGAAATCAGTTTAGAAAAAGTGGAGAGCGCGATTCGAAGCCTGAAATGTGGTAAGGCTGCGGGAGCAGATGAAATTACTGCCGAGATTATCAAATATGGTGGGCCACGCGTCTTGGACTTGTTCTCGCTTTTGTGCAATTTATGCTGGAAATCAGGAGAGGTCCCAGACGATTGGCAAGGTGCAGTATGTAGGCAAAGGTTCACAGATAGACTGTGCAAGCGATGGGGCTATCAGTTTGATCAGCTTGGGCAGTGAAGTTTATGCTAAAATATTAGCTAGACGAATGCAAGAAAGATTTGTAAGGCTGTTGTGGGAGACCTAAGGAGGTTTTAGACCTAGAAGAGGGTGTATAGATCAGATCTTTTCCCTCCGCATGATCACGGAAAAGTTTTTGACCCTAAACCAAAACGTGTTCTGTGCTTTTGTGGATTTGGAAAAGACGTTTGACAGGGTTGTGAGAAAGAAATTATGGAAGATACTGCCCCTATACAATGTGAGCGGACCTTTGCTACAGGCTGTAAAGTCTCTTTACAGAGATCACTCAGCCTGTGTGCGAGTAAGATCTGACATGTCGCCTTGGTTTGCCATCCAATCGGGTGTTAAGCAAGGTTGCGCTATGTCAGCTTGGTTGTTCAATTTGTATTTGGATAGTTGTCTCCAAGGCATGAAAGACAGAGACATGGAAGTGATAGAAGGTGACCTTAAGATCAATTGCTTTATTTATTTTTATTTATTTATTTATTTGGGAAACATACAATTATAATAGCACCTATACAATAAAAAAAAAAAAAAAATTACAAAATGTTTAACATAAATCAATTAAGTTTCCACAGAAAGTTAAAACAAATAATTGAAACTCAATACAAAAAATACAAAAAATAAAAACAGAAAGCAAAACTATAAAACAGTTTAAATATTACAGCCTATGACAATTTACACAAAGTTTTCTTATAATTACTAATTTTCATGTTGAATATGTCTAAAGTTTTACAGTGTTTATTATAATTATTACACGCACGTAACAAGAACACATTTTTGGCATAATCATTTCTACAACGAGGTACAAAAAATAATGGTCGATTTCTTGAACTAAGACGTGGACATTCAAATAAAATTTTACTAAGGAGGCTTTTAGAATCAACAAGATTATGGACAATTTTGTAAAGTAATAATTGATCTCTCAAGCCTCTACGTATACTCAATGGGGTAACATTATCAAGAACTTCACTGTTGGAATAGTCGGAACAGGCATCTCTAAATCGCAAATGTTTTAAAAATTTTGATTGAATTTTTTCAATTTTATTTATATATTTTTTATAACATGGGCTCCAAACCGTTGAACCATATTCCAAGAGGGACCTTACATAAGCGTTAAAAAGTAGAATATGCGTGCGGCAATCTTTAAACTCCCTTGTAGATCTAAGAATAAATCCAAGCATTCGATAGGCCTTAGATGTTACATAATCTATATGATACGCATAACTTAACTTTTGATCCAAGAAAATACCCAAATCTCGAATCTCAGAGACTCTAGACAAAACGGTATTCTGTAATTTGTAGTCGAATGGTATAGCCTTTCTCTTTCTTGTAAATTTTATAGCGCTACACTTTTTTATGTTCAATTTTAAAAGGTTATACTTACAGTAATTCTCCAAGTTTTCGAGATCGTTCTGAAGCAAAACGCAGTCCTGATGAGATTCGATAACCTTAAAAACCTTCATATCGTCAGCATAAAGTAAAACACTAGAATTATGAATGTATCCTGTTACGTCATTGATAAAAAGATTAAACAATAATGGTCCTAGATGAGAGCCCTGGGGTACCCCGGAAGTAACGGGCACAAATGACGAACAAAAACCCTTGACTGCGATCCCTCAAATAAGATTCAAGCCAACGAAGCAAATCACCGTGTATACCAATACCGCAAAGTTTTCTGACTAACAGATCGTGAGAAATCCTATCAAAGGCTTTTGAAAAGTCCGTGTACACAACATCCACCTGCCCACCCATATCCATTGTCATTGTAAGTTGATGAGTCAGTTCACAAAGGTTTGTTTCAGTCGATCTACCATCGATAAATCCATGCTGCTGATCAATGATCAATGGTCTTACAACCGGATATAACTGATCATAAATTATCTTTTCAAATAGTTTTGCAATAGTGCTTAGTTTAGATATAGGTCTATAATTCTGTATATTCTGTCTGTCTCCGGTTTTGTAAACAGGTACTACGAAAGATTGTTTCCATATTTTAGGCATTTTATCTGTACGGAGAGAAATATTAAATAATATAGATAGAGGAACATCCAAATTATTGTAGCAAGATTTAAGAAAAAACGGAGGGACACCATCAGGACCACTCCCTTTCCCAATATCCAAACATTTCAAGTATTTCCTGACTAATTTAGTGGAGAGATCAACTGAACCAATAGATACTGTTTGAGTGTCACGGCTGTGGTTTAACCGCAAAGTATCACTGTCACTATAACAAGGTGAGTCAGATGCAAAGGCAGATTGAAAATGAGAATTAAAAAGCTGACAGATTTCGCTACCATTAGATGATTGAATTCCGTCAGAAAACATTATGTCCGGAATAACGGATGAGGCTTTTTTGGACTTAAAAAAAGACCAAAATAACTTGGTGCAACGCTTGATACTACTTTCAGCCCTTTCGATATATTTATCATAACAATCCGACTGGACACGTTTTTGACGATCGCGTAAAAGGTTAAAAGTGCTATAATCACTCTCTCTCCCATATATTTTCCATTTTTTATGAAATTTTAACTTCTCGTTTATTATTTTCATGAGCGATTTAGTATACCACGGAGGATATCGTGCACTTTTACACTTTTTCGTTGGAACATATTTTTGAATAACTAAATTAACTACTTCGTAGAATTTATTCAGTGCTACGTCCACATCACATGTATCCAAAACCATAGTCCAATCAATAGTAGACAATTCTAAATTTATGGCATCGTAGTCAGCAGCACGAAAAACAGACACAAAACGACTTGGAGGGCGCAACTCCAGAACACTTAAAAAGCGGGGAGATACAAGCAAAGCCGGATGATGAGAATCCTCAACAACCAACGGTTCCTGACAATGGGTAACGTAACAGTTTACATCTGCAATCACTAAATCAAGAAATCTTTCATTAATATTCGGAACAACATTAAATTGGTTAAAGCCTGTAAGTTGCAGAAAAGTTTAAAGTGACTGAACTGAGATATTATCATTATTCATATTTAAAATTTGATTAGTACAACAGTCAGAGCAGCTCCACCTAGCACTACTAATGTTAAAATCACCCAGTATTAAAAAGTGATCGCAAGGTTTATTCAAATAATAATTTGAAATGGATTCAAAAAACTCAATCAAAGCATCAGAATGACAAGGACCATGAGGAAAATAGCAACAAAACAATTGCAACACAGCTGATGATGATAGCTTGCTAATCCTTAATGTAACCTGTATAACATCTGCAACAGCACCAGGAAATTCTACAGTTCTTGATTCAACAACTATGAAGCCACGTCTAACTGCTATAAGCACTCCTCCACCCATCCGATCCCCCCTAGTAATATAATCACGATCACATCTGTAAACGTTGTAACGGCTATCAAATAATTCAGCGTCGTAAATTCCGTGAATCAACCAAGTCTCGCTCAAGCAAACAATGTCATAATCATTGCACATTAAGTTACTAAAGAACGTACTAGTCTTAGTACGAAGCCCACGCACGTTTTGGTAATAAATAGAGAGTTCAAACGAACCCATTGTTTAAGTAAATCAATATGACATAAACATCTATCACATTATAATATAAGTGACCTCTCCGAAAAATCTTACAGTTTTTAGTGTACAGATATAATAATAAATTAAGATATATACCCCAGGCATACCAAATATAATAATTACTACAATATGATGAGCGAAAATGAAAGCTAACAATAATACAAACATTATTATGATAAATCAAATAAAGACAATAATAATAATAATAATAAAATCTATATCCAAACATACACCAACATAAAAAATAAAATATATCAAAAAAACAAACAAAACGAACTATAATATTATGATAGTAAAAATTTAAAGCAATATACAGAATTAGTTTCAAAATTAACAAAACCCTCACTTTATTTTGTTTAAATCCGACATACCCGAAATATGGATGATTGGACTGGTATCTGTTCGACGTACCATTATCGCACAGTTTTTCACCCATGTATATAAATAATTGCTTTCCTTCGCCTTGATTTTAACTCGCTGCAATAGATATTTATTTGCACTGGTCAAGTGATCATTAAAAAATATTTTTGAACGATTGTCCTTAAAGCCAAAATCATTAGCATCCAATTTAGTTTTTCTCGCCAAACTTAAGAAATCATCCTTCTTATATCGCGCCAAAAATCTAACAATAATTGGTTTCACTTTTTTAGAATCGCGACTCTTAGGTGCTACTCGGGTTATGAAGTCTAAATCCCGGCCAACATCCAACGGAAAGTCAATGCGCTTCGAAACACATTCCAAAATGTGAATTAAATTTTCGCCTTTCTTTTCCGGAATTCCATAGATCTCGATATTGGATCGTCTAGCCCACTGTTCGCGATTGTTTATTTGAGACTCCAGCTCATCCATATTTTCTTTAATTTCACCAACAGTCGTTCTCGTCGCCTTAAGTGTTTTGATTTCATTATCTATCATATCGACTTTTTTGCTTAAACTCTCGTACTGGCTATTCATAAACGATATGCTTTGTTGAAAGGCAGCAATTTCTTCCCTAATAGGCGATAGCTCAGTCGAAATAATTTCCGAAATATTGGTTTTCACCTTGGACCATAGCCTTTCGAACTCAACAGTAATAATCTCCCGTATCTGCTCACATGAAACCTGCGACTCCATTGAGATATCAGGAGAATTTTTTGACGCACCTCGCTTAGTTGTAATGTTTTCTAGCGATTCTGTGTCGTTACGTCTTAAAGGTGTATTGTCGTTGTTTATTTGTCTCGGTACGCATTGCGGGCAGATCCACTTTTTTTTAGTCTCGGGTTTTTTCTTATCGTTCGGATACAGACAAGCAACATGATAGTTATTTTTACAATTTAAACATGTTATCATTCCAGTAGCTCCCTCTACCGTCGACCTACAGCAAGCAAACTTCATTGTAGTAGAATGTCTTATAACAGAAACTTAAAAATTGAAATTGAAAATAAATATAAATCCAATAAAGTAAGCTAGACCGATTTCCTTCGGGATCGAACTCAGATCGCACGGTGAACACCAGAAGTTGAGACTATGAGTCGTACCACTAGACCAACTTCAATGTACCTTTATAATTGAAATTTTTGTATTGTTTTTTACTATCAAGAGTGTATTTATGACATTAATCCAATCAACCAATCACGTACAGTCAAACGTACACTTCACTAATTCGAAGAAAAAAAACGGTCTTGGAATGTTTAATTAATAGATTTAGCACTTTAAAGATAACAGTTTTCGTTTATTTCACACTTTTGATAGTTATTAAGCTATGATCAGTATAATCGAAACTACAATAATGAGAAACGATTATAATCCACTTAGATCCTTTTAACGGCACGTATGTAACACAATTCGGTATTAACTTTAATAACCGCACCTTCAAAACAGTCACAAACGATAGACAGTAACTATTAGCCAATAATTTCAAAAAACAACACTACTTTAATGACCTAGGCCCAATCTTACTATTTTTAATTGTATTTTCAATACAGAGACAAAGCAAAAGATACTAATGAGGCAACTAGCGCCACCTGACTGCTTGCTTGCTTGTTATATGCAGATGATGCAGTGCTCATTGTATTATCAGAATGCGATTTGTAAGCATTGGTCACCACTCTGAAAGATGGGGGTAAGAATAATGGTATAAACCTGAATGTAGATAAGACGAAGGTTCTGATATTTGAAAGAAATAAAGAAAAAACAGAATGTAAGATGAACATGAATGGTAAGACAATATAACAAGTGAATGAAGTGGTATTTTTGGGAAGTATGTTTAGCAGAGACGGAAGATACGAAATGGATGTGGAAATTCGTATTGCTGCCGGTAACAGAGTTAACGGTGCTTTGGCTGCGTTGTTGAGACGGCGAAACGTCAGCATAGCTGCACGTTTGGCTGTACACAATGCAGTTTTGCTACCGATGCTATTATACGGCAGCCAAACGTGGGTAACACAGAAGAAGAATGTAAAAAAAGATGAATGCTGTGGAGATGCGATCTCTTCGCCGAATATGCGGAGTCAGTTTAGCTGACCGAATCCGCAAATAAAGAGATCCACAGAATGGCAGGTACTAGCTAGGATGTCACGGTGAGAATGAAGAAGAACGTGCTCAAGTGGTTTGGGCACGTCGAACGAATGAGTGATTAAAGAATGGTAAAAAAGATTTATAAAGGAAAAGTGAGCGGTAAGAGAGAGGGGGAGGCCTCGAGTGACCTTCGAAAACTCAGTAGCTACGATACTGGAGGAAGGTCACCTAAAAACCATGCCCCCGGAGGGCATGTATGAAGAGGTTAATATCTGCGGTCGAGGCGAAACAGGTATGCAGGGACCGTAGCGTTTGGCGCTCTGTCGTCTCTGGCTACTGGTGGATATGGCGTGAAGTTAAATAAATAAATAAATAAATGAATACGCTCGAAAACTACTTGACGGAAAATTATGAAATCTTGCAATCAAAAAGACACACATTAGGTGATGATTTTAAAAAATAAATTTTAGAAAAATGTTATGTCGTTGAGGAATAATCGTAAAAAATCTGTTATCCCATTGAAGTCAATGGGAAACGATGAGTCATTACAAGTCTAAATTATTTTATCATATTAATACGAAATGGTCAGGAAAATGTTGACGTTTGAGTTTTTTGTTATTAATCTTTAAGCAAGTTTTTTGCCGTTTGTTTGTTTGTTGTGTGGTTCTTCTCATACCAGAGAGCGTTTGGAATTCTCGTATTCTTATTTTTAGTTAGAGAGTGTCTTTAAAGAAGGGCTTGCTTCGATATGGTACAAAACTCCCTTTAGATATTAATTAAAACTTTATTATAAAAAAATAAAAAATATAAAAGTTAATATTTTGGGCCAGTAGTACAGCGGCGCCGTGGCTTAGTTGGTTAAAGCGCCTGTCTAGTAAACAGGAGATCGTGAGTTCGAATCTGGCCGGGGCCTTTGAATAACTTTTATTATAGTAAACCAAATACATTTTACTATTTTTTAGAAGTTCAAATGTAATGTACAATATAATTGTCTGAATTTATTTTTGACACTATTAGTTAACATTGCCATAATTTACTACGATGTCAAGACAAAGCTATTGAAGATATGGGCGATTTAAAGTTACTTCTGCAGAGTAAATATAAATAAGTACATTGAAAAAAGCGGTCTACTGTTCCAAAATTACGTATACTTATATTGATACTGATTATTTTTAAATGTAGATAATGTTAGATTATAATTCAGTTATGTAATAATAGTAGCTATATAAAGTAATATAACACAAAAAGCATGTTAAAAAAATTATTTGCATCACTTAATAATGTTCAAAAGTTATAGAATGTTATTTACTTATCAAATATTAAACAATGTTTTGCAAAACTAGTATTGATATAGTGTCTAGACTTTAAATGTGAGTATTTCTTTATTTTTTTACTTACTGAAAGAAATCAAGGTCTTATGATAAAATATGAGCCTTCGTTATTGGTAATTTTGAAAACGGTAGTCTCCTTTTAGATATTGTAAATACTTTTTGGCTGAGGACAACCCGAAATATATTTCATTGTGTCAATTTGACTCTTTTGACATTTGTCATTAACAGTATATTAACACCACAATAAAAAATACTTTTTCAAGGAATGCATGAAAAATATTTTCGGTCTTTTGAAAATGACGCGAAAGTCGAACAATTTCGTCCGGACCATCTTCGGCCCTACAGGCATAATGCATTACAAAGTGTTCCTAGTTTGAAAAATCATGTCAAACCCTTGTGCTAAATATAATTTAATTTCTCTCATTCTCTCTCTCATTCAATTATCTAATCTTGAATTTGGAATTTAATTTCTGTATTAATATGCCAGCTCAAAGTCGCGTTTGCATCTTTAAATGACAAGAAACAATTTAATGACGTGATTTCTCAACATAATCTTTGCGGATGTTCTCTTTTGTAAACAAACAATTTCATCTCTTACAATCTCAACTGTTCAGTTCTAAGATATTCTTCATTACGAGAACTTCAATAATTATTGACCAATAATAAATAAATAAAATGTATATCTATTAAAGTGTCATCTGTGATTTTGTTAAATTGAAAATAAAAGAATGTTTCGTAGATTCAAATTTATTAAAAGTCACACGGTATTATTTGCGATAGTGTGTTTGTTGGCAATAAAAAAATCATTTAAGCCAATAAAAATCACTAAAATTGATCGTTTTGTGCTCGACATGAAACATATTTTAATTTGGACTAATATTCACGCTTTGGCTGACGAAAATCAGAATTATTTCATTGATAAGCAATGCAGATATATTAATTGTTATGTTACACATAATAAAAGTCTGTTTGGTGATGTGAGATATTTTGACGTTATATTGTTCAATGCTCAAGACGTGTCTAAGGATATTACTCACTTGCCCAAGTTAAGAAATTCGATGCAAAAATATGTTTTTGTGGCTAACGACTCGTCAGATAATTTGCCAGTTTGTAATAAAGTTTACGATAGTTATTTTAACTGGACTTGGACCTATAGGTAAGTTAAACCTTTCACAAACTTTCTGATATGTTATTGTCTTCTTTCACTTTTATTTTTTTTAATCTTTTTTAAAAGCATACTTGTTGCCAAACATTTTTTAGAAAAAGTTCGTTTTAACAAAAATCATATTTATATTAATTTTCAGATTCGACTCCACAATATCCTATCATTTTATCACGATTTTCAACATGCAGTATCAAGAACTTGGCAATCGTTTTGATTGGGAACATTATATGAAACCTATAGATATCGCCTTAAAAACTCAATTCGTTACAAAATCTAAAGCAGCCGTTATATTCTTAGATAAATGCAAAAGTAGGAGTAACAGAGAAGGCTACATAAAAAATCTACAAGATAATTTAGCAAAGTATAATTTAACTATAGATATATTTGGTAAATGTGGTGAAAAAAAATGTAAGAGAAAAAATATGAACCCATGTTTTTGGAGATTGAGAAAGACTTACTACTTTTATTTGGCATTCGAGGACTCTTTTTCCCTGGATTATATAACAGATGTTGTTTTGTACGGCTATAACAATAATGCTGTCCCAATCGTCTATGGTGGGGCTCAATATAGCAAGTAATTATTTTTTTTTATTATCATTTATACTAACTTTTGCGTAGTATTGGCATAAATCAATAAATAATGCATGAACAGGCTAATAATCAATAAATTACTTGTAAATAATAAACAAGTTAGTTTTTGTAATGTTTTTGTTGAGCGCGGCTCCATCTGCAGACCAGTTATCGTGCCATGTTCATTTAAAATATTTAAAAAAATACTTTTTATAAATTACCTTTCAAACTTAGAATGTTTAAAATATCTGTATAGATGTTATGTATTATATTTGTTTTTTTTTTTTGGTTTCAGATATCTTCCACCAGGATCATATCTAAATACTCAGAATGCTACAGCAAACGCAATAGCAAATATCATGTACGAAGTAATTTCTAATAAAGAGATATATTACAACTTCTTCCGATGGAGAAACCATTATACAATTGCTAAATCACCTATTTTGGATGCGTGTAAATTGTGCGAAGAATTAAATAATCCTGATCGACTAAATCAAAAAGTCGTATATAATTATTTTCGAAAGTGGTGGAATCTTTCTTATAAACAACGATGCGAATTCCATAGCAATAAGTTATCCATTTTGTAGTATTTTCGAAAATTTATGTAATGGAGTTGGTTTTTTCATCTTTCGCCCTTTGCATTTACTTCGTTCTTTTCACTATTTTTAATATGATATGTAATTGCGAATATATCAAAATGTATCGAATTATAAACATATTACATATTATTGTATTTACTTAAGCTAAAGATAAATGAAAATGTTGATTATGTCACGCAATTATTGGGCAGATAAAATGAAATATAGACTACAATGTTGACACAGTTACTTGATCTGTTATAAAAAAAATAAATGAAACCTATCATTCCTTTTTTAATATCTTGTATTTTATCCTCCACAGTAGCAAAAAAGATAAATTAAACGTATTCAAAAATTTTAAATAAGAATACACAGACCGCAAACAAGGATTACAAGTTTAAATTATTTTATCATATTAATGCGAATGGTCTGGACAATGTTGACGTTTGGGTCCTTTGTAATTAAACTTTAAACCAGTTTACCCATTTATTGCTGTTATCTGTTCATAGCATTTCATAGTGCTTCTGGAATAAATATTTATATTTTATTGATTTGTTACCTTTACTGGATGTTTTAAAAAACTATTTATCATCTTAAAAAGAATGCATTAAATATATAACTAATATATTACACAATTTTAATTTAAAATCTAATTTCATGTTGACGAGACCTGTCTTCTTATGAACAAGGATGTGCGGATATTGAAACGTCAACTTCAAATGACAATGAAAATACATAAATACATCATATAAATCCGTAAAGCGTATGTTTTTAAATGTTGTCTTTAACCGGTTAACAGTGCTAACTTAAAATATTACCAAGTAGGAAATAAACATTAAAATAAGGCAAAGAGCACATAATATTACATATTGTTAAAGAAGCAGACACTTCATTGCCATGCTAAGTGAGCTCTATAACATTAGTTAAGTTTTTGTGAGATTTAGGGCTCATTTAAATTTCTAATCCTGAGCCTAACGTGCAGTTGTGATAAAGATATCATAAGTGGGATAAGATACTTATTAGGGTGAGAGAGAATATAAATTATAATTTATTTTAAAAAAATATACTGAAATGGCGAGATGCATGGTTCATTTATTTTTAGACTAAAAAGATAGTGTTTAATGAAATGTAACCACAGTTTTCTTAGACACCGTTTCTTTTATGTTTAAAATTAAAATATTTCTGTATTTAACGTCAAAGCGAGTATCAAACTAGATGTTCCGCGAAATGTTTAATGAAGCCGAGTGTTTACCTTCGAATACAGTTCCGCGAAAGTTTTGCCAGAAAATTAGTTCTATACTTTTAGTTATTTCTTTTCTAATTACGATTTTTTGTATAAATGATATGAAAACTGAAATTAAAGGCAGCAAAGTTTTTATTGCATTTTAAAAAATATATTGTATACGGTAGGACATTCTATTCACATAAATATTAGATTCAATGCAAACATTAAATTATCTACAGATAAGTTTGATATAACTTTGTTTCTGGATTATTGAAAAATATTTTTTAAATAATCTTCAAACACTAAATAAATCAAATAAACTAACAAATTGGAGATGGCAAGGAAAATAAATTCTCAGTACAAAATAGACTGGAGAAAAAGTAATCTACTTCCTCGACGGCACGGCTAGGTTTGCGTAGGTAAATTAGTTGAGACTAGCTGTCTGTGAGGAAGTTAGATTGCCTAGGCTTTTTAAATCGTGTCTACAAACGTCTTGTTATTTTTTGATTTATACTTTGGATTTGTTGCAGAAGTTAAAGCTTTTGAGGAGTGGAATGAAAGGAATTATAAAATACTACCTGTTCCACCTGACCTTGTTTGTCTGAAATTTCTGAGATCACTCTCTATCATATAAATACTATTTATTATGGATATAATATTAGTAATGACACAGGTTCCTATAAATTTCCACCACCTATGAAGTCAATTATGGTGTGAAATATTCAAAAAGTGTTTTTAGAGGATGATTTACGCTATAATTGAAATCCATGTTCCAAATTTGAGCTTTCGAAAAATAGTAGTTTTGTTGTACGTTGACAGTCAGAAAAAAATAATTTCTAAGTACACATTCATTTCAGAATACCAATACAGATTGTCTAAAGTAAATTTATACAAATGAAACTTGTCATTACTATTTACAATTTTTCATTTCAATTAACAATATCTCCAGCAGGTGGTATAAAAATATTCAGATTCAGAACTGAAACGGGTTATACTGCATACTGATTCATTTAACAGAACGCCCGTTCACTTACTTAGTATCGTTTATTTTCTGGTTTTGTCTCTTCGTTCGGTATTCAGTGGACGTCGGTGATTTTCCAATGAGCGACCGCGTGCGAATGCAGACACGATGTCTCCGATCTAGAGGTCTTATTCTGGTTTACGAGTATCATAATAGTGTGTAACGAGGCCATCTTTCGCCATTCGAATCTTTATAGTGAATATTTTGTGATAATGCTAGGTATTAAGTACATGCCACAGCAACAATAGTTTTAATTTGTTCGCCCATCATGCAAAAATAAATTTGATGTAGTTTGGTGTGATGATTTTCTTCTACTCAATTGTCGAAATTGATTACACAATTTAAATGGGAAGATACTTGTTATTCAATCTATTTTAAAGTAGATAAACTGTTATAATTATATATTTTTAATTGAAACTTATATCCTATCATAGTTTATGAATTGTAGTAATTAAAAAGTGCCTTGGGATCCATAATATTTTTTGTCTAAGTCTAAAGGTATCAGAATAAAAAGAGTTTTAAACTGTCAAGAAATAAATAACTTGAAATGTATGCATAACTATAATTTATTATTTTAACATAAACTAAAACTCTCATACTATAAACTAAGAAATATTCAGAATATTCCCTTTATCGAGGAGGGGAGTCGCTAATGAGATTCTTTGGCTCGCGGTTTGCATTTGAGATCAGATTCGCCCCAGTACTGCTGAACTCGTTCCCTAATAATGAGATTTCACTTGCTTACCTTGAAGAACGTGCATAATTACATTGTTTGTTTTCTCGTCTCTTAGTATTTGCGTTGCTGTAAGACATGAAGAATGTTTTGAATGTTTAGAAATATGTTTTCATCATTTTGAAGTTTAGTTTGAAGTTGAAGTTAATAAAATGGTAAGAAAATTAAAAACTTTAACAGCTGCTATGAATATTTAATGATTTAAATTGCTTACAATTATATAATTATCTAATTTGTACAAAATATCAAAATTGATAAACTAGACTTTAACAAAATTATAACGAAAACTTTGATATGTTAATAAACCATTCACTTAAGTTAAATTCACTTAATACAATAGTTGTAACCACTCAAATAAAAGCGAATAAAGCCAACAAAAAAATGACAATTGCGCGGACAACTTTAATATGGTGACAAAAAGCCTACATATCCTACGAAGCCAATGTAAATGTATCCGAGGGTCCCATTTGAGATTCAGGCACACGTATGTCATAGACAGTGGCCCTCTAGGGATGCAAAAACTGAATATTAGAGATATGCTCGCATTATTGTTGCGTGGGTCCACGGTACGTCACGGTTATGACATAAAATTACTCTACCTCTAAGTATATCAAAGTTCATCTCTACCGTTTTTTTAATAATGTTAGTTATTATCCTCTGATTTATTAAACATTCTCCTTAGATATTTCTATGTTTTTTCTTGATTTTTTCTCTTTTATAGGAATTTATAGGATTTTATTGCTAAACACTTTTCTACTTTTTCTTTGAAAGAGGGTCAAAAATATACGTATTTGTTTTAATGCAAATTGTTCTAACAATGAATAAAGAAACATTGCGCAATGGACACACACTCACAAGTGCCTAATACATAATGGATAACAGCCCGGCTAGTTTCAATAAAGGATTTTTTGCATACTCCTTACATTTCGTTATATTGTAACATTTTCCTTTAAATTTATTTCCTTTTTCAAGATATAACGATATTCATAGCAGGAATAATAAAGATTTAGAAGATTCTTCTTGGAATGTATCATCAATATTTATCAGACTAATAGTAGTGGCAACTAATTTTAAAGGACTTAATATGTATGAAAGTATAGGCATCTAGTATAAACATTTTTAAATTGTCTGTTATTTGGTCGCAGTCTAGACGGAGAGCGCAGGGACCAAACATTTTTGTTAACAATTTATCTTCATCCTCCTATTCGGATCCTGTCGTACGTATCTCAATTGTTTGAACGAGATGAATTATTAATGGTTTTTAGAAAAACAAATATACATAGTGAGTGGAAAAATGTAAGCTTTTGGATAAGGTTAAAACAAAATATGATATTTTTGTAATTCTTTATCTTGTAATATTTATACATGACATTTACTGTTTAAAGAATATGTAATTCCATTCCCGTTTAAAACATTATTACTTAATATAAATACTATATTTTGACTGTTTATTTTATAAAATTCAATGGACTATATATTAAATTTTATTTACAAAGCTCTATTTTATAGGCTGTTTTAATTTTAATTTAAAATATATAAAATAATTTCGTGATGTTTCAAGATTTAAAATTATTCTAAAATGATGTTTTGAGAAGCACAAGGACATGTGCATGCAAATGTTAGTTAGTTTATGTAAATTAATACACATATAAAACTTTTACCAAATAATAAACAAATCGGAACATAAAACCAAGGACAACTCCGTGTGTACAGTGACCAGGCGTTTCAGTCTCGATCTATCTTCATCTACCCTGCGAGCGCAGCTCCATTGTTATTTGATGTATTACAAAGGAATTATTCCAGTATTCATATCTTTTAAAATAAATATAGAATAAAATATCAACACGAACATGATCAAACCTGCTACTTCTAAGAGACCGTCCCAGTCTCTCTGCAAACTGAGCAATCGTGTCGTTACTAACCTTGATAAATTTAACATTAAATATATACTTATAATATTTACTTTAAATTGAAATGATCGCAATATGACTACCATGTTTATAGACAATTCAAATATTAGTATTCATGAATAATTTTTTACTTTGCTGAAAGATTTATATTTGGGGGTCAAGTAATAAATATATATAGCAATGTTAATTTTCTAGTTATTATATAATACGGTAATTTTTTGTGTGTTATCTGTGTTGTTAGTCATATTGACTTTGACAGTGACATAGTCTAAAAATTCGTCGTGCCGTACAAAACAACGTCCACAGTATTCCCAATTGACTGATAGTCTTCTTGTAATGGGAGGATTGACTGATCACCCTCCAATCTGACAAGTTGGTTGGTTTGATAGATGATCAGTAATATGTGGCCGATTCGTTATTGATTGACTTTTACAGAGCTTTAATGTTGAATATTATGTGACTTGTTGGTTGCTTTTAATTTTCTGATCATTTTTCACATTACTAATTAATAGTTTAAAAAAATATAATTACTTTTTACATATTATTATATTATTATAATAATTATCATTTTACTGTATATTATTTTATTACATTTTAATTATATATTTTTACTAAGGACACAAAAACATTGAAAATTGTTATTAAATTTAAGTGTTATCTTATAATAACATAACTTACTGGTCATTATATTGATGTACGAAATTATTTAGACAAAGTTTATTGCCATGTACTTAATAGTATCTTTCCTGTCGATCAATACTTATTTCTATGAAGATTTTATTTCCTCAGACTGTGATGATTGGAAGAACCGTCTTGTGTTCGGGTCTAGTTATTATAGTATTATCCGATGATGAAATAAAGAATACAAATCATTATTATAATAGTAATGAATAGATATTATTGATCATTTTAATAAATAGTATTTTTATAACAACTGACAATAAGTTTGGGAAAAAGTGATATTTTTGCGGATAAGCGGATTGGGACACAGCGTGTGTACGTTTTGTAAATCCAGAAAAACGTGATTATTCTTTGACAAGTGAAATATAATATTCAAAAATTCCGTTTGAATCCATACCTATGATATTTTCCATAGAAAATTTTTAACATTTTAGATTTTCTGTATTCTTTTTAATATTATATGACATTTAATAGAAATATTAAATAATATAATATTATTATATTTTGTTTTATGTTAAACATATTTTTAATAAAAAACATGTAATGTTTATTAAATAAAAAATTGTTCTTCAGTAGTACATAGTTGTACTATTTAAAAACACGTTTTTTAATAAAAAAAAATGATTTAGAGAAATGTAATTAATGGATGAAAATGTATAATGTAATTATATAAACTGGAATATATAAACTGGATATATAATGTTGCAAACTTGTATCATATGAATAAAATTTATTTTAATTATTACTAATTAATACATTGCAATATATGATTGTAAGTTAACATATATGAAAATATTTTTATTTACCTAGCAATCTTTTATATACGCGCTCGTTTCTAAAACTGGCGCTTCGCCAGAATATTTAGAAAACATTAGATCGTAAAGGACCTTATAATATTTCTTCAATGGAATTTTCGAATAAATGAAATTATGTAAATATAATATAATGAATACCGATGAGATGTCTGAAAGATACTTATAATGTTAGAGGAAATTCTCTTTCTTTCTCTCTCTCTCTCTCTCTCATAATAAGAATGTAGAGGATAGATAACTATGTCTAGATATATCTATAGTATATCCGTCGTCGCGAGCGCGCGAAGTATTCAATATCAAGAGGGTTATTTCAGTTATTGACATGTTATAATTTTCTGGCATAGTTGCGATGCATTATTGGAAAATACTTAAACAATATTTAAATATTTGGAAGTTATTCCGTGAAGTAAGGTTTTGCAATAATCGGATATTTATTGTATATTTTAGTTTTTTTATGTTTGTTGAGTTTTTATTTACATTTCCGGTTTGGGATTAGTTTAAGGAAGGACGCAAAATCTTAGTTGTTTTAATATATTTTTTTCTACGCTTAGACCGACTGCAGCAGTCGCTTCTCTGTAGGGTAGAACTAAGTTAATTAATTATATATTTTGTTTTACAACTGACATAAACTCCATTTCCAAGTTTACTTTGGTTTCAACTCGTGATAACATTTCGATTGAATTAATTTGTAGATTGAGTTTTAACTAAAGTATAAATAGAGATATTAACAAATTTTTAATAAGGTAATTTTACACCTATTTTTTACATATTGTACATGGTTTGTAGAATTTTTCAATTTGTTTTTTTTTTTATAAATCCTATAAAGAACCTAAAACCATTGTAACCAATGTATATAAACATAAACATGGACCTTAAGACCAATACCACAATATTCCCCAATTAATCAAATATTTTTTTTAATTAACATAATATTTTGCCAAACTGGATTTATTATTAACTAGCTTAGTTAGCCTTCGACTTTTTCTAGCGGAATATTTAAAAAAAAAATTATACTATCTTAAAAATGTTTTGCTTAAATCTGCCTAGCCGTTTAAGAGATTAGCTAGAACAAACAAACATACAGAGAAAAATAAATAAATGACTTTTTTATGTAAGTACCGTATATCCTTTTGTATGCATTTAGTGAAAAGCTTTTAATTCGGAATTACAATTAACTTCTATTTCATTTACATGCAATTACGTAGTTTTAATGGGGTCCTATCCTCCTAAATTATTAAAAATCCGGTATTTATTTTTATCTATTGGCGAATGAATACTTTGTTACTCCTAATTTTTTTAATAGGTTCTTTTAGATACCTGAAGTCGTAACTACTGACCGTTCTGATACTCTGATGGGATTACTTGTAAAGGATTTAGAATACACAGTACTCATTCCGCTATGTTAGTATGTATATAGTTGTAATTATACTAAATATATTTATTTATGGCAAAAATGTAAGAGAAAGAGCCTAGCTGTAGTCATTTGACTGCAGCTCTTTTGGGCTGGTTAGACCAGGGAAGGACCACCCTCTCACAGAAAATCAAGGTATAGTATAACCAAATTCATTTCAATTTCGTTCCTTCTGCCGGCTTTGTTTGTTTTCGACAGAGCCGCAAATATCTCATCCCAGCGACATAACGTTCCTATCATACCGCGGGTATAAACTCGAACACCATTTTATACCACATACCGGGATATCTATGTTCGTGAGGATCCTCCCTTACGAATCTGCCAATGTCTCCCTCAGGTTTTTGAAGGTCGGGACCTGTCTATGCTCTGGATGCGCGTGAATATGGACCACCATGTCAGACTTTACGCGTTGCGTTTACAGGTCCCATAGAGGTATTGCAGAAACGGATCAAGTCGTAGTCGGGGACTTCTACGCGCACAATACCGATTGGCTAGGGTCACATATCATTGACTACGCGGGGAGATCTCTGTTTAAATTTGCTCTGGGAAGTGGCCTGTCCCAGCTGGTTAAGACGCATAATCGTCTACCGGACGTGGACGGCCACATGCCCTCTTTGTTGGATCTTCTGGCTTATCAAATTTGGGCTAATGCGTTAGTCACTAAGGATCCAAACTCTAGAGTTCTGGAGAGGAAAAATAATCGTGCCTCCAGTTTCTTCAAATGGAAAATTGCTAGAACAAAGTTCAAGCATGTCGTCAAAATTAGGGATCAGCTGGCAAGTTACTCGCCTGGAACGCGCAAGTTCTGGGTACTTTCCAAAGCCACTATGGGAAACTTTTGCCAGCCATCCCTACCGCTAATGCACATCCGGAAAGTCGGTCTTCGGACTCTTTTTGCCTCAAGTTCGTCTTCGGACGTCCAAGGGAAGACACCACCTAACATGTCGCGATGTGAGAGCGTAATGCCGCAAATAGTCTTTCGGCAAAAAACAATCTTAAAGTCTCTTTTTCTTTGGACGTTCATAAATTGAGGTGGCTAGATGGTATTTTTTAAATTGTGCTACGAACATTTGCCCTTGATTTGACTCCAGTGCTAACGCGTCCTGTCCCGGTTTTATGTAAGCGTGCCCTTGTCCATCCGATCCCTAAAGAAGGGTGATAAGCTCGGCCCCAGCTAATTATAGACCTATAACCATTACCTTACCAACCAACATTACTTTTTAACGTACCTCGTGGATCACCAGTTGATCAATGACCGACAATATAGTTTTTGTCATTATCGAGCGACTGGTGATCTTCTGTTACGTCTTACGCACCGTTGTTCAGCAGTTATTGCAAGTAAGGGAGAGGGTTTGGAAGTAAGTCTGAATGTAAGCCTGTCGAAAGCCTTCGTGTTTGGAACAAGGGGGCTGTTTTGAAGCTACCTTTCTATGGGCTTCCCGATGCGGTATGTACCGACTGTGCAGGGCTCTCTCGGGAAAACGTCGACGAGTACCGAAAGAAATTTGTGTCTTTTATAGATACCTCCCAAAAGACACAAGTTTGCGCATTTATCACAAAAAACAGCATTTTCCTTATCTCCGCTCTTCCAGAATACTTCTCTCAATGGCTCGCCAAGTATCAGAATACTGGGTATAGATATTTCGAGCGACTGTCGGTTTCGTGGTCATTTAAAGAGTATATAAAGCCGAATATGTGATTATAATCTTCATTGATTATATTCTAAATTAAAATTACCAAGTCCTGCCAAGTTAAAAAAAAGTTTTAGTTAACATAGTTTCAGTTTAGAATTATATTAAAAAAACAGTTACAGAACTTATTATATGGTCAAACTTCTGCAAAGGCCTATCGGTGACATTCTCAATATTTAAGTATGTACTTACAATGCGAGTAAATAATCTTGATTTCTCCAAAATTGATGAATTACAAAATGTTTGTATACATATATGTAGATTGTCTTTATATATAACGTATCTAGATAAAATAATTAATTATAAATGAAAATTATAATTCAATTATAGAATATTATGGTAAAAGTTATAACACAGTGATAATACATTTTTATTCCTAATTTCTAATTACAGAATAAAACAGATAGGTAGATGAAGTCATGGATGATTCGGACGATTCTATTTCCATTCCGTCACATATAAACTTGGTGACAGTTCTCGACATGCCACGTGTTGTGAGGTAGATTTACGGTTGATTGTATGAATTATCTCTGGATTAAATTTTATAAAACGGTGCTTGTGTTTCATTTAAATATATATAAATATCAAAGGCGTATTTCAAAACACTTCAATAAAACATTTATGAAATAGTTATGATACAAGATAAATCAAATCGTTGGAATAAGTGTAGGCGGCACGTTAAAAAAATAAAGTTCTTAAAATTTCATAACTTCGCTGACATTTTCCTAAGTTCTATACTAGAAGGCTTAGTGGGAAAGTTTGAAACTAAATTCAATACATGGGGTATTTAGAGGGAACATTGGATTTATGTTTTATATGGTTTAAATATTTTAACATTGTCATATTTATAGCAGCTCTCAAAAATTTGTTTGAATTTTTCGTATAAAAATACAACTTTTACTCGCAGTATTTTTAAGATAAAGAAGTACAATAACATCGTTTACAACACACAATAATTCACAATTCTCACCAAACACTGAATCCAATGACTTCGATGCAAAATAACAAGATACATTTCCCAAAGCGCAATGCTTCGATAACGTCTATCAAATGTCAATTCGAGTAGAAAGATTTTTGTAACTATTGGTGTGTTTTTGTGCTTATTTTGTAAATATTACTACCCAACGATATTTTACAGATTTTGTATATAGATATAGTATATTCATTCTACAATATAGACGATAATATTTATTTGTTTTTCAAATTTACCAATGGCTTTGGAAAATATTTTTTCACGTTACCAATAACTGACAGATTTAGAACCTGTTATTTGAAATCTAATTATAAAATAATTATAAACGGCAACATTATAAAATATTTTTAACTTCGAAATGAATGGAAGAAACTTATCATATTTCATCCGTAAAATTCCGTCTAACCTAACCTAACCTAACTACATTGTAAAATGAGCGTTAGAACGTTACACTCCACGGTATTTACTGAGATTAGCCAGTGAGTATGAGTTTTTCTGTAAAGCTATGTAAAAAAAGGTACAAGAAGAGAAGAGTTTGTGGTTTTTGTTTTTTCTCAACTGTGCAAAACTAAGTATACTTTTAAAAACAAGTTTGGTTCTGAAAATGAAAATTGGTTACTAAAAATATTGACAGGCTCATGCCTTATTTTGAACGATTGCAATTATATGTTAACTTAACAATACAACGTACAATCTCATACGTGTTGTGTTGTGACGATCCGAATCGATTATTGCTTTGATTAGGGCGTCAACAACTTCAACTGGACAACCAGAGCGTTTTTCAACTTTGAGTGAAAAATCACCAGAAGGAAATTTGGCAAACCAATTTTGACACTGCTATTTTTTTAAGGCTTCGTCACCATAAGCAGCACATAACTTTTTATGAGTTTGTGATGTGTTTTTCCCTTTGAGAAAATAATAAAGCATAATATGACGAAAATGTGTATTTTTTAACCAATGCCAAACAAAAACTACGCAACCGATCAAAAAACTTTTTTATTGATTGACAGCTGAATTGCCAACTATCAAATAACAAAATGTGTTTTACATTTGTATTACGTATGCAAACCTAAAAATTCAACTGAAGCCGTCTATGACTGAAATCCGTAATTACTTAGTTACCAATCTATTAGTAATAAGACAGTAACTCCAAAAGATTCCGTACACAAATACTACTTAAAAATTAAATTTAACTCTTTTTAGATATTCCTGTCGATCCATCCTTAGATTACTTTTTCTATGGCTTGGCTTTGTCGTTCTTTTTAGGAGACCTTTTTTATATATTTATTAGTCAATATTATTAAGAATTGTATTTCAAAATCGTACAACAGTGTAAGGAATAAAAAAGCTTTAACAAACGCAGGGCGAATAGATTAAAAAAATATAACATGCAATAGCTAAAATAACTTTCTCGATATTACATATTTCGGCGTGCAGTGTCGGATTTTGCTATGTTGGAAATGAACAAAATGACGGTTTGAAGCGTATACGTTATATATAGTTTATATATAACATTAAGCTAAATCAATAATGACACGATGGTTCAGTTGGTAAAGCGAAGAGCTTGGACTCCCAGAAGTGTTAGAATTGAGTCCTGTTAGTCTTAAAAGATTTCATTCTATATACTTGTATTGGACATTCTATGTATAATATTTTTTACTTTATTTATAAATTACTAAATTAAACAACATTTTATAAATTGAAAAGTAAACTAAGTAGTTTGTAGTAAATAGTAGTAAAGTAGTTTTTCAATTAGTCTTATGATTTCTTTATTCGAATAATTTCAGGTGTATCAACTAGTAAATATTTTTAAAATAGTCAATCTATCATAGCATCTTGCTTCAAAAAAAAAAGGTAAGCTTTTTATAAGGACAGTTAAGTATCAAAATACTTATCATTATTATTGCTACGGTCAATAAGGTCATTACTATCTAACTCGCTTTTTAACGATCTATAATTACAACTACTATAAGAAAAACAAAAACTTAGTATTTTTGTACAATAGATATATTTAAAATATTTAGAGGTCTAGATTAAGGCAATAAAATTAATTTACAGGCTTTAGGTTTTTTTAGGTATTAATTGACTAAGTTTTTGGTTAGTATTAAATTAATGTTATAAAAATATTATTTATCTAATTTTAGATATCTAAA
Source organism: Melinaea marsaeus rileyi (assembly GCA_918358865.1). Taxonomy (NCBI): domain Eukaryota; kingdom Metazoa; phylum Arthropoda; class Insecta; order Lepidoptera; family Nymphalidae; genus Melinaea; species Melinaea marsaeus. The sequence goes on from OU911088.1 coordinate 1,338,411, forward strand.
TATGGAAAAAGAGCTTCAACTTATATATTTAACTATAAAATTTTGGGCTAAAAATTGTTTTCAACTGGTTTCTACAATATATATCTTATTAAATGTCTATGACAATTTTAGATTCTTTTAGAAGAATGTTTCATTATTGAGTATTCGAAATTTAAATGGGAATATCCTTGAGTTTTTTATCTTTATCTATTCACGGTTTTTTAAAGTTTTAGTATACTTAATAAATCAATGAATCAGAAATACAACACTGCAATACATTATTTCTATGCAAGTATATTTTTTCTACTCATACTATTTGACAGACGTTATTTGAGTACTGCGCTTTGGGAAATATTTCTTGTATTTTTGCATTGAAGCCAATATAGAAGTTTTAATATCTCCGGCAAAAATAAAGAAATTTTAGAGAAAATTATTTTGTACCTCAACATTTTGGCTGATTTTAAATCATAGTCATATAGGGAATAAATATTATATTGAAGAGATGTGTTAAACTATCTAACTCCACCTCATCCGGACGCGTGTTGAAAACTGACTCCAAGTTTATATGTGATGTAAATGAAGAAGCTTAATATCATCGATATCACTAATCAATCTCTTTTAGTTTAGTTTTCAGTTAAGACGTAATTTTTGGAAAGTTAAAACAAAATAATATAGTAGGTAATATCACGGTAAATGAAGTCCGCAACATTTACAAATAAGATTATATCATATAGAAAAAGAGCTCAAAAAATACTACAGTTAAATAAATCCTACCTCGATTCCAACGATAAAAAAAGAAACAAACTTAACATTGAGATATAAAACATTATCAAAACTTATTTAGTCCTGTAATAAAATATTAATAATAATAAATATCACCATTTGAATACATTATAAATTAAACTAATTACTAGAGATCTTACAAAGAGACAATAATTAAATGGAATTCTGAACTGTTTCCGATCAAAAAGACTCGGAAACTCACGAGCATCATACAACTGTAGGGTAAATTGGAAATAATATTTAATTTTAAAATAATAAACTAATCGATACTAGAAATTAACACATATATTTTTATTTAATTAAATTTATTAACAAAACACACTTAATCTGTAATAAAATTAGCAACGTAATTTTTCTAACTAAAATAAAAGACTGCCTGGTAAACAATATGTTCTTATATTGATATACTTTTGATAAATCAAGGAAGTTGAGTTGGTAACACTCAATGTCCATGAGTACAAACTTATAATGTTGCTTAAATATACAGATATTCGTGCAACCTTCTTTGTAATAGTTAGCTAAATGTCTTTAGATACACAATTACTTAACATTATAGAAATGAGAAAAGAAGAAATGAACCGGAATTTTATAAAATATTAAAAGAAAAAAAAAGAATCATAGAAATGAATTTTCTACGTAATGTCTAACTTGACTTTCATAATTTAATATTACAAAATTACATTATTAATAGTGACATTTTATTTTTACATATTATTTGGTAGCCCTTGAATTGAGGTAAGTTTGTACATCTTATTTTTCACATTTTAAATAATATAATTTTTTATACCGTCGATATGACGATGCTTTTGCTAAAGTTAGATCATAAAATTGCTTATAAGTGAGGTGAGATCACTGAAACTTTGGAAATTATATTTTATGAGGAAAAATCGCCGAATGAAACTTCGTCAGCATACCTAATTTAAAAATGTGGGTTGGGGTGCTCTTTGAAATGTTAAAGTAAAATGTTACATATAGAAAGACATAACAATATCAGATAATAGTCGAAAAATAATATTAACGGGCGCCATATTTAACTTTTCGTTATTTAGTTGTTTCTTTATATGACATTTACTGCAAAAAAGTCTCTATAATTTCTCAGACATTATCCTCCGTGAACTTAAATAATTATAAAATTTATCATGTTTATGATGACATTAAAATATATTAATTATTGTAAGGTCACGAAAGTATATATATATATAGTTAAGTAACAAGTAAATCGTATGTGAAGTAAATTTGAACCGGTGTCCCATTACAAGTAATCTTTGTTTCTTTCATCATTATTTATAATTAACAAACAGTATATAATTTCCCTTACTTTTGCAATTAAATGTTGCAAAATTAATTATAGTACATTGTAATTTTGTAGGTCATATTTTTATTAATCAATTATTATTTTCCTTTTACAAAATTATTCACATGTTTTATAGATTAAATAATATTCCAACTGGCTATCACCGAAAAGTCAAATAATTTCACTAAATAGATGTTAAAACTAAGGGCATATGCATATTTTTGTTTAAAAACGAGATAATAAAAAACAATCCTAATATTGTAGAAGATTTCAACACACATAAAATATTGAACAATTGACAGCTAAAACACATTGTAAGTCGTTAAAAAAGACCATTGCCAAATATTTTTTAAATTTAGCAATGAGTATTACATTAATACCACCTCTGATTAAATATTATGTAACCTAAACATATAATTTATATATTTATTGAAATACGGTCAAAGCAAACTAATACATTATCGAAGACATCGTAATAATATATACAGTTATCTCTAAAAGCAGTCGCCATTCGTGTACAGTTCTCTGTTTAGTTTTGAAATAGAAATAGAGTAGTTGTTCGTCTGATGGTAATGACTGTGTTTATAATGTTTCTTTTTTTTGTTAGAGGAAGGCAAACCAGCTTGCGAGTCACCGATGATGTGATCACCGCCGCTCATGAACTCTTGATTCACAAGAGCGCTGCCGGCCTTGGAATTGGTGTTTATTAAATATCTTTACTGTGAACCTATTGATATATTGATATCTGCTCTTTAGATTGTTTTTAGTTTGAAGTGGACAAATAGAAGGTATTCTATTATAAACATTTTGAAAATTGATTGATAAATTTAAATATGTGACTTATAAACGATAATCATTTATGTATATATTTAGATACACAGTGTATATTCCATGAGACGCAAATCATAATTGCGTAATAGTCTTTAATCTAATTCATTTACAAGCAATCCCACCAGAATGTCGGAACGGAACTTACAACTTCAAGGAAGTAAGTTCTTTCGCTCTAAAATCTATTAACGGAATTAGGGCTAATAAAGGTCTCATCCGTGCTGTAAGTTTAAATATATAGCACATTTAGATGATTGATAGGAAAAAGATACGTTTAATAAAATTTAATATGATATGAAGTTTGTATGATATTTTTCTTATCTTGTTAAGTTCTGTTTGTATTTCTGTGATTGTTATTCTGAATTTGACCGATTTTAAAGCATTTATTACTCATACATTATGTTAATGTTAATGTATTGTGTAGTAAGATAATATTTACCTGTTTTGTTGTGACAATAAGTATTATATTGGTTCTGTTTTGCGATAATGGCCTATACCCGATATTTTTCATCGTATCACAGAGTTTACGTAGCATTTAACATTTATCCGTAGTGGTTTTTGTGGTTTGGTACCATCTAGTAACTCTATCTATTTATGTACCTGTTATTATTCCTTATATAATTTTATACAATATAACAAAACCAAATCTTATTATATATTCGTCACTACTGTTTTAGTTCTCAATAAGTCTCAGAATTATCTATTTAATAAAATATAATAATGCAATCTAAAGTTATATTCAAAGCGAGATAATATAAGCGATTTATATTATAAGGTCTCGTGGTTTTCATTATTGTTCAAAATTAATAAAACAAACTCTAATTCAACAACAAATTAAAATTCGATATAATTAAGATTATCCGCCTCATAATACGGATTGTTTTATTAAATTGGGATATTAATGCTTTTACTTCACTATGCATTTAATCGTTTTAAATATCATTGTAAGATTAAATGTTTTTTTATTTGAAATATTTAGATTGATTAATTTATACAATTTTATTTATGAAATAGTTTTGAAATAGAATAATAACAAAAAACCTCAAACTAAAATAATAGGTTGCTTTACCTTATGTAGATTTTCGCCTAAAAACTCTAGTTAATTATAAATGGATATGGTTAAAAAAAAGAAAAATGTTTGCAGCGCATTATTAAAATAGAATTGGTTTAAGTAAGAAATTTTAACAAATGTTTAAAGTAACACATTACAGTTAATTCAAAGTAACAGTACTAGGTTCAACGTTACTTAATATATACAATTTTGTTTTAAAGTGTATACTCATATATTTGTGAAGGCCATAGTTTTGATATAAATGAGCAGTTAATAAACTGTAATTAGTTTTGAGGGAATCGTCTGGAGCTTCGTATCTCTTGACCCTTTTGTAACTCAATCAATGTAAAGATAGATAGATGCTACGGTGTATCACCTAAAGATTTGGATTTCAATTATTCAAGAATGAGTAAACCCTGTGTAGACAGTGAGTGCAGATAAAGTTGGCGTTTGTGTGACGACCGATGACCAGTGCAGAATTACTTATTTACAATATCTTAAAAATATAGGAGGATATGTTACCAACCCGCAGTGGAGAGTCGTAACAAGCTAAGCTCAGCAGAGTTTCATACATATAAAAACATTACCAAATTTATATTATGATAAATAATCAATATTTTTTTATCCAAAAAGAGAGGGTCTTCGTTGCGTTATTTTGGCTATTTATTAATTAACCACAACTGTTTTCTGCGGAAACACAAAAAAATCAATAAGACAAAAATTTTATATGTAGTTAATTCTTATATCAAGAAACGTAAATTATGCGTAAAATCTATTATCATTAGTATAATGATCTGTGCCGAGGAAAACTGGCAAGTCGCCCAATGATAACAAGGATATGTGTGATGATATGACGTATTCTCAATTATAATCTTTTTTTATGCATTGGCGTGCAATTCATTGTCATTTATTTAAAGTATTTTTATGATTAAAGATATATTATGAAAAAAAAAATAGTGAGGATTTTGGATAAGTTGATAATAACTGAAATCTTCCACTATTAATAATACGTAATTGATTTGTATAGTTTAAGAATTATGAAGAAGAAAAGCATTTCATAGCTGGCTTTTACTTCGAGTACCACATTTCACACAAGATCGGAATTAATTACAATCACATTGTCCTGTTTATCGCTTTTCACCCCGTCTGTATAGATTACGATTGAAGCGATTGCGAAAAAAACTCTATTGTTTTTTTAAATCACGAAGCGATCTTTTATTAATTATTATATTATATTCTTAATATTAGTGTCTTAATTATTGAAATTGAATAAGCAATATCTGCTATTACCTTCTTCATCAGTCAACAACCAAATTCGTAAACAGTCACAGTCTGCTCGTTGGTCCTACTATCTATACTATAATACTTCTCTACGGTTATTTGGTTATATGGGCACGCTCCTATCGCTACAGAAGGATCCAGATCCAAACAGGAATAGTTAATACATTATAAACATATTTATACAAACATTACTTTAGTAAATACAACGTAGTAACAATAACATCTTTTGGATTTTTTCTGTGTTTAATTAAAAATACAACTACCGTTGGCGAAGCTCTGAAACGTTTCTAGATCTTGCCCGTTTGTAGAGCGGGCCATTAGACTAGTCAAGAATAAGACGCAATTAGACATAAATATTGATAGACCCATTTGTGTACCAATACTAAAGCACTCGATATTCGTCGTATATACGAATCTTTCTTTTCTCATATACCCAAGTGTGTGTTGGTGTATCTTATTCGCTTGTCATTCACGCTCTATTTGTCATATGCTAAGTGATTTCCGTGGTACCGCGTTAGTTGAATCACTGCAACACTCAATACACTTTGGGCGTCTTGGACCAGAAGCTGTATACAAGATTTAATAAGGAGGGGTGGTTTAGTGTAATTTATTCCATAGTTTACCTTCTAATACTATAGAAAAATATTATAGATAACAATGCACATTTAAAAATGTTTACAAATATTTCATTTACATATACCTTGAAGTTTTCTATGACGTAGTTTTAAATTATTATTTTTTCTTTTAATCAGGTACATCTTGCACTTATAAACCGTCAGACTCATAAATGCAAGATACACAGTTCCAAAAGACAGGTCCATGAAGTATCGGCAAGAAACTCAATAGATACTTTTTATTTATTAATTGCAATTTTATAGTATCGAGTGTTAAGTAAACTAATTGTTATTGTACGAATAAATTGATGCGTATCAAAGGTAAATAAAAAATCAATAGACTTCATTTGAGTCCCAGTCCTCAGTTATGGGACATGTTAATTGGAAGTAGGGTTGTTACAGAATGTTTCAATTTTATTTTCTTATTAACTAAAGTTCTATAAAAATATAGATAGCATGCACCGAATAAACAAATTGTATCGAAATTGCTATAATAACTATAGATATACACAACTTATATAAAAGAGATGTTAAGCTTTCTTTTATAAAAATAAGTCAAGTTATATTGGATCGATGTCTCTATAAATGAATGTCATATATTCATCCTTTATCTATATTCATATATTCAAGTATTGTACTAGCTATTGGTCAGAGAAATAGGTTCCTTAAAAATAAGGACATCAAGTACAAGGATCATATTATTTGACCTATAAAGATCTTCTTTTCAAAATTAATTAATATGTTAACTCTTTACTTATTTAAGTTTCGGTTTATTTTGATATTATGACTAACAACACTAAGGACTAATAGGTAATGAATTGAATGAGGTAGGTCAGGAGTTGTCCCTTGAATTATAATATTTGTGTAATCATGCTTAACCATCATGTATTGAAGATGTGATTATCTTTATTATAAATATATATTTATTGAAAAATTACTAGTATCCCACAAAAAAATACGTATTGAATAATTTTTGGTTTTCATAACCTCAACCTTTTTTCACGATAGAAGTTACGGAAGTCTTCGTAAAACAAAATTTTAGAGGGCCTTTTTTTCTTAAATTATTTAACATGTGATGGATAACGGTTTTACTAATTAATGAACTAACATTATATGAGTATTTTTTTCAATTAAATTAACAGACAGACCTCATCCTTACCCTACTGGTTAATTATTCAAAAGGGATAACAAACCCATAGCAGTTGATGATAAGATCCTTATCTGAATATTGTTAAGCAAATATTCTATTAAGTTATTAACATTAAGTACCATTCGTTCAGCTGATTTCGAAATATTAAGACAATGAACAAAATATAAACATAAACGTTTAAGTATACTTCAATAATGCATCATAACTATGCGACAAAATTATAACATGTCACTAACTGAAATAACCATCTTAATATTAAACTCTTTGCGCGCTCGCGACGACGGCTACACTCAGAGTTATAATATCTAGATGTAGTTATCTATTCTCTATCTTCTTATTATGAGAAAGGTTTTTGCATAATAATTATTTGTTACTTAAATACATGTTATCTGTATTACAATTTGCAATAACTGATTTTCTTTGATGAAACATATAAAGAAAAATGAAGCAAGAAAGTTTTTTTTTTTTATGTTAGAGGAAGGCAAACGAGCTTGCGCGTTATCGTTAAAATGTGTTCATCGCCGCCCATGAACTCTTGCAACATCCGAGGATTCACGAGAGCGTTGCCGGCCTTGAAAATAGGAATTTATTTGAAGGTACCCATGTCGTATCGATCTGGAAATACCGCCGAAGGAAGTTCGTTACATATTCGAGTGGAACGTGGGAAAAAAGTCCTTGAGAACCGCACAGTGGAGGATCGCCACGCATCCAGGTGGTATGGATGGTAAAGGAGGCGATGGCGAGCTGTGCGGTGGTGAAATTTGGCGGTAGGCATCAGATCGAATAGTTCTTCGGAACACTCCTCTTTGTAAATACTGTAGAAGACGCACAAAGAAGCAACGTCTCTACGCAATGCAAAAGAGTCCAGCCGTTCGCAGAGCACCGGGTCCTCGACAATCCGAACGGCTCTCCGTTGTACGTGGTCAAATGGTAGAAGCTGATATTGGGGTGATCCGGACCAGAGATGAGAACAATACTCCATGTGTGGTTGGACCTGCGCCTTATAGAGCGCAAGCCTTTGGCAAGGTTTGAAATACCTCCTCGCTCTATTGATCACTCCCAATTTCATCAAGGCCAACTTGGCATTGCTCTGCAGATGACCACGAAACTGACAATCGCTCGAAATGTCAAGACCCAGTATCCTGATACTTGGCGAGGCAATAAGAGGAGTGCTCTCGAAGAGCGGTGATTGAACTGAACGGTGGTTCAGTACAAGTACACTCAAAGACCATCTACAGGGAGGTCTCCATTGAAGACACAAGTTTCTTTCAGCACTCATCGACGTTTTCCCGAGAGAGACCTGCACGACCAGAATATATCGCATCCCCAGTGCTGTCATTCCCATAACAATGTATGTTGGGAGTATCCAACATATCATTGATGTGCTCGAGGAACAGAGTAGGGGAAAGCACGCAGCCTTGGGTTAGACCAGCGTTCACGGGTTTAGGGTCCGAGCAAAAACTTTCAAGAACGACCTGTATGCTCTGCCCAGTGAGAAAACTGGTGATCCATTTGCATAAACTCTCGGAAAGCCCATAGGAAGTTAGCGTCGAAAGAAGCCCCTTATGCCATACACGATCGAAGGCTTTTGTCATATCCAGACTAACTGCCAGACCCTTTTCCTTGCTTTCAATAACCGCTGCCCAACGGTGCGTAAGGTATAATAGAAGATCACCAGCTGATCGACCATGGCGAAAGCCATACTGCCGGTCATTGATCAACTGGTGATCCTAGAGGTACGTTAGGACCTGTCGGTTGATAATAATCTCCATTATTTTGGAGAGAAGGGAGGTAATGGCGATAGGTCTGTAGTTAGCTGGGTCCGAGCTATCACCTTTTTTAGGGATCGGAGGGACAAGGGCACACTTCCACGAGACCGGGACTACGCCTTTAAGGAGTGCCGAAATAGACGCGCGCGAAAGTATATAAAGAGGCATATTTTCTTAATATTAATATCTAGCACAGATTTAGTTTCAAAAACTATAGCATACTGAACCTGCAATATTTTCTATGTAATATAGCATATACTCGTATAAACAAGTAATTTTTTAATTACTAAGGGGTCGACAGCTGCGCCGTCTACCTGATGATATGTAATGCAAATATATCCAGATTCATGAAATGGCAAAATTGGGGATTAGTTTACATGATATACCCGGCACTTGCAAGTTCTGCTTTCGGCCGTTTCTAAAACCACTCCGGGCAACTTTTGCTAGCCGTCCCTAATGTTATTACACACCAGAAATTACTCTCTGGCCCACACGCCTAAAGGGAAAGCCGATCTCTTGGCCACACTTTTTGCACCAAATTTGACCTTGAACGACGTCGGAACTCAATGCCGGAAATAATTTTACGGCTGTAAACTATACGACAGTCTCTATTTTTCTTGCACGGTCAGAAATCGGATAGTCCGGTCGGAATCCTGAGTTGACTTCAATGCTAATGTATATATTTCGGCGCTCCAAACTTTAAGGAGTAGTCTCATTCTGCTGGAAGCGTTCTCTTGTCCATCTGTTTCTTAAAAAAGACAATAGCTCGGATCCAGCTAATTAACAGACCTCTCTGCACTCCAAAAAAATAGAGAGCATCATTAACCGACACATCCTAGCGTACCTCAAAGATTGCTTGCAATGATCGGCAATATGGCTTTCGCCATGATCGATCGGCTGGTAATCTTTTCTTATATCTTACGTCCCGTGGGGTAGCGGTTACTGAAATAAAGCCCCAACCCTATTCGTAGTGCAACTTTAATGATATTTTGGGTATTTCCAACAAACATTGTTACGCGGATGACAGCTTTTGTGGGCGGTACATTACGGCCGTTCAGGGCTTTCTCGGGAAAACGTTGACGAGTGCCGAAATAAACCTGTGTCTTTTATAGAGACCTGCCGGGGATGGTCTCAAAATTGGGTGAACTAAACCTCGTTTAATTTAATCCCCAAAATACATAAGTTTCCGTGTTTACCACAAAAAAATCCATTTGTCTTATTGCCACTGATTTTTTTTTTTTTTTTTTTTTTTTAGCTTCTGGAACCCATCATGGGTGCCACCGCATTCCATAGTCGGCAGGCTTGATAGATCGCGGGGGGATCCCCTCCCCTCCACCCAAGCCCACCTTAAGAAGAAGACCGAAGACCTCTTCTAGCCAGGCCCGGTCCGGAACTCAAACGCCCGGGGGAGTCTATGCTCAACCCCAAAACGTCTGAGGACCTCGTCCACGCCCAGCGCCCTCGGCGGTGATCTTCCCGAAGGAAGACCACCGTTCGGACCCCACGATCCGATATCCCCACAATCCAAGACACAGCCAAGCACGATCCGGCTGGCTGGCAGGGAGGACTACCAACGGACCGCCGCCGCGAAAGACCACCACTCAAAAAGGGAGCCCGACCTCGAACCCGACAGGCCTCTACCGCCGAACACGGTGGTCAACCGAGTCCAGCAAGAAAGAGGCATAAGTCGGGAACCCACCAAGCCGGGACTAACGATCGCCGAGCAAGACCGTGGTGTCACGTTCCATGAAGGTTAATCCGGGCGGTTTGTTGTTTGGAGAAACGACCTTCCGAACCGCTCCTTAGAGAGCGACTCGACAAGAAGAACCCCAAACCCTAATCGTCCCCAAAACCCCTCAACCACGAGGCCACCCCAAGATCAACTCTGCAATCAGAGAAGTACCCGGAAGGAGCCCCCGCGGCTGTCCCCCGGAAAAGAGGGCCTATACCCTCTCACCGAATCGCCAGGCCCACTTTCCAACGGCTGAGGCCGAAGGAAAGGGACCCGAGCCCGCCGCCACAGACGGGCTACTCTTAAGGGCAGACCGCCGCGTGAACCCCCCTTGTCAACCATGAGCCAGACTCGGGCACCTTATGGCTGACAACCCCGCGCTGGACATTAGCAGACGGCTAACGCGATCCCGAAGACCGCATTAGCCGTCCCCCAGGGAGCACCGGCCCGTACCGCTTCTAATCCCTCCGGACGAATCCGGACAACATTGGTAGCGGACGGGCACACGAGGAGGTTTCCAGCATGGCCCCCCTGTTTGAGTGCACCTACCTCAACTTTTCACTAAGTATCGGAATACTTGGTCTCGACATTACGAACGACTGTCGGTTTTGTGATCACTCGGGGAGCAAGCCAGACTCAGTTGGCGATTCTACACTATGTAAAGACTAGTTTTACAAGGACTATGACATACGATAAAAATATGGAATGAACTTTCTTCGGCGGTGTTTCTGGTTCAATACGACATGGCTTTTAAAAAATCGTATACTCTAACCTCCAAGACTGGCAAAGTTCCTGGAATTCCGCAGATCTGGAAAGAGTTCATGAGCAGTGGTGATCATTTAACATCAGTGAACCCCACGCTTGCATGTAATCTTTTTTCATAAAAAAGGGTTTCATAGTTACAAACGCAATCTGCAATATTTTTTTTTTATATATTTTTTCCCAGCTTATTGTTTTAAATTATTATAAAATAAAGTTTTTTATGTACATGTTATCAATTAATTATTTAACCCCTAATGTAATAATGATTTATTTTGTTTATTGGTGTCAATAAAATAAGCTGGTTATGATAGTGATAAGCAGACCCTAACAGGAGGCGGTTCTACAAATCATTATCTCAGTTTGATGAAATACGTACATCATGTGTAAACCACACAAAGAAACAAGTACTGATCGATGAGAAATAAAGTAAGTACTTGTCTATGACCATCGCCTAATTAATTTCATAGATCAATATAATGCCCACTCAATATAGAATAATATTTACACAACGTGTATTTAAACAACGTGTTTTTGTATTTTTAATAAAAATAAAAACTCTTTAAATGTAAAAAAATATTATATAATAAAATGATCATTACGTATTAATTTATATTTTATAATTAAGAGTAATTATTCTTTTTCAACCTATTAACATTAAAATATGATCAGAAAATTAAAAGCAACCAACAAGTCACATAATATTCAACATTAAAGCTCTGTAAAAGTCAATCAATAACGAATCGGCCACATATTACTGATCATCTATCAAACCAACCAACTTGTCAGATTGGAGGGTGATCAGTCAATCCTCCCATTACAAGAAGACTATCAGTCAATTGGGAATACTGTGGACGTTGTTTTGTACGGCACGACGAATTTTTAGACTATGTCACTGTCAAAGTCAAAATGACTAACAACACAAATGACACACAAAAAATAACCGTATTATATAATAACTAGAAAATTAACATTGCTATATATATATTTATTACTTGACCCCGGAATATAAATCTTTCAGTACATTAAAAAATTATTCATGAATACTAATATTTGAATTGTCTATAAACATGGTAGTCATATTGCGATCATTTCAATTTAAAATAAATATTGTAAGTATATATTTAATGTTAAATTTATCAAGGTTAGTAACGACACGATTGCTCAGTTTGCAGAGAGACTGGGACGGTCTCTCAGAAGTAGCAGGTTTGATTCTGTTCGTGTCGATATTTTATTCTATATTTATTAAAAAAGCTGTGAATACTGGAATAATTCCTGTTAGCAATACATCAAATAACAATGGAGCTGCGCTCACAGGGTAGATGAAGATAGATCGAGACTGAAACGCCTGGTCACTGTACACACGGAGTTGTCCTTACTTTTATGTTCCGATTTGTTTATTATTTTGTAAAAATTTTATGTGTGTATAAATTTACATAAACTAACTGACATTTGCATGCGGCTGTGTTCTTATGCTTCTCAAAACATCACTTTAGCAGTAAATGTCATGTATAAATATGAAATGATAAAGAATTAAAAAAATATAATATTTTGTTTTAACCGTATCCAAAAGCATACATTTTTCCACTCACTATGTACATTTGTTTTTCTAAAAACCATTAATAATTCATCTCGTTCAAACAATTGAGATACGTACGACAGGATCCGAATAGGAGGATGAAGATAAATTGTTAACAAAAATGTTTGGTCCCTGCGCTCTCCGTCTAGACTGCGACCAAATAACAGAAAATTTAAAATTGTTTCTATTAGTTGCCTATACTTTCATACTGATTAAGTCCTTTAATTCTTTTATATAATGTCTATAAAATTAGTTGCTTATAAAATTAGATACTTATTGATGATACATTCTAAGAAGAATCTTCTAAATCTTTATTATTCCTGCTATGAATATCGTTATATCTTGAAAAAGGGAATAAATTTAAAGGAAAATGTTACAATATAACGGAATGTAAGGAGTATGCAAAAAATCCTTTATTGAAACTAGCCGGGCTGTTATCCATTATGTATTAGGCACTTGGGAGTGTGTGTCCATTGCGCAATGTTTCTTTATTCATTGTTAGAACAATTTGCATTAAAATAAATACGTATATTACGTATATACGTAGAAAAGTGTTTTGCAATAAAGTCCTTTAAATAGCTATAAAAAAGAAATAACAATGAAAAACATAGAAATATCTAAGGAGAATGTTTAATAAATCAGAGGATAATAACTAACATTTATTAAAAAAATGGTACAGATGAACTTTGATATACTTAGACGTTGAGTAATTTTATGTCATAACCGTGACATACCGTGGACCCACGCAACAATAATGCGAGCATATCTCTAATATTCAGTTTTTGCGTCCCTAGAGGGCCACTGTCTATGACATACGTGTGCCTGAATCTCAAATGGGACCCTCGGATACATTTACATTGGCTTCGTAGGATATGTAGGCTTTTTGTCACCATATTAAAGTTGTCCGCGCAATTGTCATTTTTTTGTTGGCTTTATTCGCTTTTATTTGAGTGGTTACAACTATTGTATTAAGTGAATTTAACTTAAGTGAATGTTTTATTAACATATCAAAGTTTTCGTTATAATTTTATTAAAGTCTAGTTTATCAGTTTTAATATTTTGTACAAATTAGATAATTATAGAATTGAACGCAATTAAATCATTAAATATTCAGAGCAGCTGTTAAAGTTTTTAAATTTCTCACCATTTTATTAACTTCAACTTCAAACTAAACTTCAAAATGATGTAGACATATTTCTAAACATTCTTCAAGTCGTACAGAAACGCAAATACTGAGAGACGAGAAAACAAACAATGTAATTATGCACGTTCTTCAAGGTAAGCAAGTGAAATCTCATTATTAGGGAACGAGTTCAGCAGTACTGGGGCGAATCTGATCTCAAATGCAAACCGCGAGCCAAAGAATCTCATTAGCGACTCCCCTCCTCGATAAAGGGAATATTCTGAATATTTCTTAGTTTATTGTATGAGAGTTTTAGTTTATGTTAAAATAATAAATTTTAGTTATGCATACATTTCAAGTTATTTATTTCTTGACAGTTTAAAAGTACTTTTATTCTGATACTCTTAGACTTAGACAAAAAATATTATCGATCCCAAAGCACTTTTTAATTACTACAATTCATAAACTATGATAGGATATAAGTTTCAATTAAAATAACAGTTTTTTTACTTTAAAATATATTCCTTTAAAATAGATGATACTTAAAATATATTAAATAACAAGTACCTTCCCATTTAAAAATTTTGTGTTATAAATTTCGACAATTGAGTAGAATAAAATCATCACACCAAACTACATCAAATGTATTAGTTTTTACATGATGGGCGAACAAATTAAAACTATTGTTTAGTCTATGCTGTGGCATGTACTTAATGTCTAGCATTATCACAAAATATTCACTATAAAGATTTGAATGACGAAAGATGGCCTCGTTACACAGTATTATGATACTCGTAAACCAGAATAAGACCTCTAGATCGGAGACATCGTGTCTGCATTCGCACGCGGTCGCTCATCGGAAAATCACCGACGTCCACTGAATACCGAACGAAGAGACAAAACCAGAAAATAAATGATACTAAGTAAGTGAACGGGCGTTCTGTTAAATGAATCAGTATAAACCGTTTCAGTCCTGAATCTGAATATTTTTATACCACCTGCTGGAGATATTGTTAATTGAAATGAAAAATTGTGAATAGTAATGACCAGTTTAATTTTAATAAACTTACTTTAGATGTTCTGTATTGTTATTCTGAAATGAAGCAATGAAGAAATGAAGCAATGTATACTTAGTTTTCCCTGATTGTCTATCAACATCCTAGTATTACTTGAAAGCTCAAATTTGGAATATGAATTTAATTTATAATATAAGTCATCCGCTAAAAACACTTTTTGGATATTTCACACCCTAATTAGCTATAAAGAGGATGGAAGTTTATCCATAATAATATGTATTTATGTCTTAGAGAGTTATCTGAGATATTTTCAACCAAACAAAGTCGGGTTAGATCAGGTAGTATTTTATAATTCCTTTCATTTCACTCTTCAAAAGTTTTTACTTCTGGAACAACTCTGAAGTATTAAAAAAAAGTTTGTAGACACGTATTAAAAGCCTAGGCAATCTAACTTCCTCACAGATAGCTAGTCTCAACTAATTTACCTACGCAAACCTAGCCGTGCCGTCGAGGAGGTTGATTACTTTTTTCCACTCTATTTTATACTGAAAATTTATTTTCCTTGCCATCTTCAGTTTGCTGGTTTATTTGATTTATTTTGTGTTTGCAGATCAGTTAAAGAATATTGCTTAATAGTGTAGAAACAAAATTATACCATACTTTTGAGTAGATAATTTAATGTTTGTTGTCGCTTCTCAATAGAAGCTCAATCTTTATTTACGTTAAATTCAATAATTTAACGTAAATAAATATGGATTGAACACTTTGCTTTTATTAATTAGTTTTTTTCACAAAAAAATTAATTAAAAAGCAAAAACTAAATGTATAGGACTTATTTTATGGCTAAACTATCTCGGAATTGTATTCGAAAGTAAACACTCGGCTTCATTAAACATTTCCCGGAACATCTATTTTGGTACTCGCGTTGATGGTAAATACACAAACATTTTATTTTTAAACATAAAAAACGTTTTTCTTAGACATCGTTAGTTTTATATTTTATCTTTTTAGTCTTAAAAATAAATAAACCATTCATCTCGCAATTTTGTATCGTTCTCTTTAAATAAATTATAATTTATATTCTCTCTCACCCTAATAAGTATCTTATCCCACTTATGATATCTTTATCACAACTGCACGTTAGGCTCAGGATTAGAAATTTAAATGAGCCCTAAACCTCACAAAAACTTAACTAATGTTATAGAGCTCACTTAGCATGGCAATGAAGTGTCTGCTTCTTTAACAATATGTGATATTATGTGCTCTTTGCCTTATTTTAATGTTTATTTCCTACTTGGTAATATCTTAAGTGCTAGGACATCCTCTTAAATCGTAACCGGTTAAAGACATACGTATATTTAAAAACATACGCTTTACGGATTTATGTGATGTATTTATGAATTTTCATTGTCATTTGAAGTTGACGTTTCAATATCCGCACATCCTTGTTCATAAGAAGACAGGTCTCGTCAACATGAAATTAGATTTTAAATTAAAATTGTATAATATATTAGTTATATATTTAATGCATTCCTTTTAAAGATGATAAATATATATTTTTTAAATCCAGTAAAGGTAACAAATCAGTAAAATATAAATATTTATTCCAGAAGCGCTATGAAATGCTATAAATGGGTAAACTGGTTTAAAGTTTAATTACAAAGGACCCAAACGTCAACATTGTCCAGACCATTCGCATTAATAAGATAAAATAATTTAAACTTGTAATCCTTGTTTGCGGTTTGTATATTCTCATTGAAAATTTTTGAACACGTTTTATTTATCTTGTTCGCTTCTTTGAAAGGATTAAACATAAGTTATTAAAAAAGGACTTACAGGTTTTTCGCCGACCAACACCAAGATCAGCGACAAAGCTTTGTGATCTCTAAGATTAACAGTAATTTTTTAGTTATTAAGAGCGATTTGAATTTTTATTAGCCTAAAAATGTGTTAATAAATAATATTTTAATAGTTAGGTCAAATGACAGGTAGATAAGATGTAAAAATTGTCGGAATAATCAAATAAATATTTATTTGCTAAGACAAATAATCTAATATCAAATATTTATATATTTCTAAAATACTATAATACGAAATCGATAACTTATGCTATCGACATCACAACGTTGTTTATACGAAGGAATCCATAACTTCGAAAAATTTTATACTTTATAAGATTATTTAACTAAATAATTTGCATGCATTCAAACTAGGTAACTTTGCAATTGTATAATAGTTTCTCTATCGGAAGGCATAATATTTATCGCTATTGGAAATTACTTAATGTATGGTATCCACTATAGTCTTTGCTGTAGGATTCACAGCATTGAAATATGATCCTGGTGGAAGATATTTGAAACCAAATCAGAACTAATATGAATACTATACTATCATAAGTATATTTTTCAAAGGATTTTTAAATACCTGATAATGATCAAAATGAGAGGTTTAAATTACCTCTAGGTCCGAATTCGGTTAAAAAAAAAACGATTATAAATTGTCTGATATGTTTTAACCCAGAAAAATATTTTTTTTTAATCGAATTCATTCAATTTGTAAATGTTATTATAGCCTCAAACACACACACACTATCTAAACTAAATTCATACTATTTCAAATAAAAGCGTGTGACCTTTAATAACTTTTTAACAGATATATTTTTTCAATATTCTTACATTTTGTTACTGGTTATTAAATATGTCAGTGTCATTGTTTGTTTACGAAAATATTCGTAGATATTGGGTTAAAGAAACGCGTCAACAAATTCTTTTTCATTTAATAATAATCTTTTACATCTGAATAATTTCTAAATGCGACTGCGAGTTGACATATAAATACTAAAAATCCGATTTTATATTCAAAATGCAATAATTGAATGAGAGCTCAAATCAAATTATATATGTCACAAGGGTTTGACAAGATTTTTCAAACTAGGAACACTCTCTATTGCATTGTGCTTTGACGCGGGTCCGAGGACGGTCCGGACGAAATCGTACATTTTTCAAAAGACCGACACGTAAATCTTTTTGATGGATCCTTTTGAAATGTAATTTTTGTTGTGTTGTTAATGTATTGTGTGTGAATGACGAATAATAAAAGCGTTGAAATAACAGGACGACAAATATTTTGGATTGTACTAAGCTAAATAAGTATTTTAAAAATTACACAAATTTGTAAACGGACACTACCGATTTCGAAATGTTATAATTAAATCACTCAATTCATTCAAATATTTATAATTTTAAGAAACTAAGCTATTCTTATGTAGTCGATACATAAACAGTCCATAAAACTTTGAAACGCTCTTACGAATAACGAAAGTTCATAATAATTTTATTTTGTAAAGAACCTTGATTTCTTTAGGGGATGAAAGTAATACTAGCTTCATCATACTAAATAAATAAATTAAATAAACAAAACTTTGTTTTTTTAATTCAATGTGCCACTGTTTGTTTGGTCCGGATTATCTCTGAAAAGGCTGGACTAAAGTGTAACTTAGGCTACTTTTCTTTTAATAACATATTTCGTGGGAACAAAATCGTGAACACAGCTAGTACGGTAATGAATTTCAGCTACGTTCCTTCATAATTGTCAATAAAATGTAATAAAATAATCACTATAACATATTTAATGAAACACATCTTAATTACTTTAAAATAAAAAATATTGAAAGGCCCCGGCGAGATTCGAACTCACGATCTCCTGTTTACTAGACAGGCGCTTTAACCAACTAAGCCACGGCGCCGCTGTAATACCAATTTTAAAATATATGCTCTTAACTTTTATGAAAATAGATAGTACAATATTTCGAAACGACAATATTTTGAGAGATAAATAATCATTCAATAATAATCACGATTCCTTGAGGCTCCGTAAAATATATTGAACAATGATCACACAAAAACAAAACTTATGGTATCTGTCAAATTTATTATGAGATGGCAAATTTAATTGAAATTAAAACAGAAAATTTACAATGTCAATAACATGTATAAATTGTAAAGAAATCCACTATCGAGATAGATATTTTAATATAATAAAGCCCTCAGAGTTTTCTTTCTGGCTAATTATTGAAACAACCGTCTACATTACGAAGAAAACATTCGTAATATTCCAGCAAAATCATTTAGTATGTCTGCATATTATATAGAATTTTCAAGTCGTGCCAATTCAAGCTATTAACTTTTTAATAGTATTCACCTTAATTGTAGGTATAAAGAAAATTATAGTAATTATAATAATCAGAAAGTACAATATTATAGTAAAAGTCATAAGCAAGTGATCATAAATTTGTATTCCAAAATTTTGAATACATGTCCATAGAAGAAGTCATAGAAGCCATTGAGGTTCCTGGATTAATAGTAACAATAGACGGAAAATTCAATAATTTTATACGTAAAATTCCGTCTTCGTGAGTGTATTGTAAAATGAAATCTAACCTTACATTTCAGAGTATTTTCTGAGATTAGCCCTTGGGAGGAATGTCACTTTTTTTTTTTCAAAGCTACGAGCATAAGTCGAGCGTTTGTAGTCTTAGTTTTTTCTGATCTATTTCAAAACTTAATAAACTTGTCCAAGCCGTAAGTGGTTTTGATAATAAAAAACGCTTACAAAATATTTAGACAAGAATTTTAAATGGTGGCAAGTAGATGTTAACTTAACATCAACCCATAATAGTTATATGCATGATTGAAATTAAATAATATATACAGCGTTATTAGAACTAAGTTCTAAATATAAATAATAAAAAAAGATATTTCATATAAAAAACATTTTTTTTATTGTAACACAATACTGAGAAAACTATATATATATTTTAAACCAAATATATTTTGCATTAATTAGTGCTTGATGACAAAGCAAATAACGAGTCCACAAATCGTGCATATAGGTGTGTGATTTACTATGCTGTTCTTCAAAATGTAAGTACAGTTTAAGCTTTGTGTACTTTGAATAGATTTTTTTTCAACTTGCCAATAAGTTCTGTCCTTCGTCTCACTTACGCCATGCTATCAGCTGTAGCTACGAAAATTATGAGAGAGAGAGAAAAAGACCAAAAACATTTTTTTGGCCTGTTAATTTTTTTGCCATATACTTTTTGACTTATTTCTCTTTTTGCCTTATTTTCTGTTTTTACTCTTCCTATTTCAAAAAAAAATTAAATAATGCCTTGCCATTAATGATATAGGATTGTCGTACTCGCCACGCGGAAGGGATAAGAAGAGCGCTTTCAAATATGGCTAATGAAGAATGGCCATATATCTGTATGAGAGACAAATAGACTAAGCACCATCCAAGCGCGTAAAACCAAACCAGCAGAGAGACGAGTAGCTAGGTTGGAAAGTACGATTACAAATACTTCAGAATGAACTAGAGGTATCGAGGATAGCTGAAACAGATTAGAGAACCCAATTTAGAGACCCTGAATCTATAATATAATCTGCATTCCAGTACAATTCGTTGCTCATAGTTCAGGTCAACGAAAGGAAAGTATTACGCTGGAAGAAAACTCAGAATGCCTCAACTTGAATTACTACCGGTGCTGCTTAAAACTCTACTTGCTGGGTATACTCCTGTATCAAAGCATTGTCTATTGAACATCAGGAAATGTAACCCTTGCGTCCAATTGGTATCAATTGGGATTGCTGAATATATGACAACTTTTAAAATCAAAGGTCAAATATATCACAAAGGTGGCTCCTATCGAAATCTATTGAGAGAAGAATATATCAAAAATGTATTTATATATTATTATAATTAACTATCCTTCGGAATTTTTAAGCTCACTTGATGTGCCGAAGATGTTACCACATACATATTTTAGAATTGAATATAGGTGTGCTGAGAATCATGCTGCAGAATATTAATCAGCCAAAGTTATGCAACGGCATGTGATAGGCAGTAATAAAATTAATGAGCTATGTAGTGGAAGCAACAATTTTAAAGAGGCCTTTCAGAGATAAAGATTTTCTCATCATAAAAGATAGCAAACCCCAACTCGTTTGGCGCTCGCAATCACAATTAATAACACTCAAGGTAAATCTTTTGAATTGTGTAGTTTACATTTAGAAGCTGATTGCTTCTCATCTGGACAATAGTATGTTACGTGTTGCCATATTGATAAAAAAGATAACCGTTATACTCGTATAAACAGTCAATGGAAAATAATAAATATTGTAGACCCATAAGTGTTGCAAAATTAAACTTTGATGAAAAGCATTCTTTATTTTGTCCATTATTTCTCACCCATGTAACCAGAATGCGAAACGTGTCAGGGTACGGCTAGCAATACTATAGATTTATATAACTTACAGTGTTTTCAATTAAATTGTCCTATAAAACTATGAACAGTATCCGGAATTTGACTGATGTGACTGATTAGAAAAAAGCAGTCTCCATATTTTTGTAATCAGTCACATTTTCCTAAGTTATTATATTATAAAATATTTTTTTGTAAATTTCATTTTTTTCATTTCATTTAAGTTATAAGTAAATTGTTTATGAAGTCAATTTAAAGCGGTTTCTTATTATGAGAAATCTCTGTTGCTCTCATAATTATTTATAATTAACAAACAGTATATAATTTCCTTTGCTTTTGCAATTAAATGTTTTATAATTAAGTGTATTACATTATATTTTTGCGGGTCGTGTTATTATTTTAAAGAAAAATTTTATCTTTATTATAAGTATCCATTATATATTCATTATTATTTTGAATATGTAAAATATAATTCTTTAGTCCTCGTAAGATTGAGAGCATCATAGAACCAGTAGTGGCGTGGTTAGTATTTCTAGTATTATTGTGGCACTAATTGAATTATAATTTGATCTCACAGTCAATTCGTCAGTTATGATAGTGAACCATGAGGTAACAGTATAACAAGTTGTAAGTTTTAAAATTAGTTGAAAGGGTATCCATGGCTTTTTTGACTGGTCATCTCCATACATCTAACCTTTGAAACCCTCCAACTAGAGTTGGAAGTTTCAAAAATGCAATTGAATTAAAAGTATATTGAAACAATCAGGCGAAGAAGTACATAGTTATATTAAAACTAGTTTTAATTTGCGAATGAAGCTCAGAACTAAAACTAATTGTTTATGTAGAGTTAAATAAACTTAAATAAGAGAAATAATGTGTAAAATTTAAAACTGTTTTAACGAATCTAAACCAGACTTACATTTATAGAAGATATGGATGATAGTATGTACAATTCCCTGTTTAGTTTTGAAATGAAAATAGATTTCGTCTGATGCAAATGACTGAATAATATGTTTATATAATACCTTCACTATGAATCTGTTGATCTATTGATATCGGCTCTTATAATTCCGTTTTCAGTTTGTTTATAGTTCTAATGAAAAGTAATCTGTTCTAAAAATGATGACAATTTATTTTCAAATTTCAACATGTTCTATAAATATATATCATTTCGTTTAAATACATACATACATACATACATACATATTCCATATTAAATGTCTGAATTCTTCAGATTTCTGTATAAACAAATCAGTAATGGTATCTTTAATCCCAGTCCTATAAAAGTAATCAAATAAGAATATCAATAAGTAGTTAAGACTTTTAGTATCTAACAAAACCTGTTAACGAAATTAGAATTAATGAAGTACTCATCCGTGCAATAAGTTTGAATATGTATAGGATTTAGATGGTTGATGGAACGGAGATTCAAATTCTAAAGAAGAAAAAATGACATTCTTGCCTTTTAACGTAAAAACTACGACTTATGCATTCTTTATTACTGAGACATTTGTTCTTTTGTTATCTATTTTACAATAAATATTATTGGTTATATCTTGCGATACTGTACAGAACCCAATATTTTTCATTCCAGAGTGTATATAACTTTTATGTTATAATCATAGCAAAAAACTTTTTCTGGTTTATATGTAATATGTACGTGTTTTTATATATGTTTTTATAGTCATAGTGCATATATCACTATCATTGTTTTAGTTTTAAATAAGTCCCAGAATTCTCTCTTTCATAAAGTTATAATTATATAATCAAAAGTTAATAGTGTATTCAAAGCGAGATAAAAGCGATTTAGATTATAACGACTTGCGATTTTGATTATTGTTCAAAATTATCAAAACAAATTCTAATTCCCAAACACTTTGTAATTAAAATATTGCATATAATTAAGATCATCCGCTTCATAATACGGATTGTTTTATTTAATTGAGGTATTATCACTTTTACTTCACTTTTAATTTAATCCTTTTGAATATTGTGATAGGATTGAACGTTTTCTTTTATTAAATATTTAGACTTCCAATAAATTCAAGGATGATTAATTAGTTTATATTTTTTTATTAAATAAATGTATTAAATAGCTTTGAAACAGAAGGCTAATTATGATTTATTCTATGCCATAATTTTTTTAAAATTCTTGACGAAATTAAAAGAAAATAAAAACCAAACTAAAGTAATAGGTGTTCTTTACTGTGTTATTATTATTTTCACCTTAAATCTCACGTAACGTATAAATGGATATGGAATTTAAGAAAAATGTTTTCAGTGTATTAAAAAAAATAGAAATGATTTGAGGTAGAAATTTTAAGAATTTTTTATTTAAGTTTAAGTAATGTTTATATGTATAAGTGCATAATCACGTAGTTGTCAAAGCCATTGTTTTGGTTGGTTGGTTGGTATAAATATGAGCAGTTAGTAAACAGTAATTAGTTTTAAGTGAATCGTCTAAACGTTAGAAAATTCTAAACATTTTTTAATCATTTCATATAAAGATGGATTCTACAACTATATAATAATAATAATATAAGTGCGAATGAAACCCATGTAGACAGTAATGGTAGCTGAAGTCATAGTTTGACGACCGATTGCCAATGTAGGAGGTCTTACTTAGAATATCTTAATAATATAGAATGACACGCTAACAAAACGCAATGGCAAATTGTGACAAACTAAGATCCACGTGTAGAAGAAATATTTGAGACAGTATTAGATATATTGTCTTCCTGGAAATATGTCCAAAGAATTCGAGGACTTTAAGGAGATATGTGTTTAAGATCCTGATAGTTACTCCCATGTCTTTGAGTATCGATACTTTGTCCTGTGCTTTATACAAGATATGCCAACATATTTAATCAGGACCAAATCTCAAACGTGCCTATCAAGGACCGCATCTCATACAAAAAAATTAGGAATAAGAGTATGGTATCAGCAGGATTTAGATTTTTCGCGATATATTGAGTTCTTGCTGTATTTTCAGCAGCTGTGACAATGTGCAACAAACGTAAATTGTGCTTAAAGACCATGTACAGGATGATTACTATCCACGTTAAGGGAATCTGGAATGAAATTGTCCAATTTATTGTTAACAGACCAATTTATAGTAATATGATGTATTCTAATAATATTATGTTTAATTGCAATTTTTGGTTATTTAAATAAAAATTATGCCTAAAACTACGTTGTTCTAAAAAAAAATTATATAAGTAAGAATTCCGTTATCCAGACTAAAAAGTTTGGATTACTGAATTCTTGACAATTACTTAAAATCTACGATTATTGATATAATATTAATGTATTTATTTGAATTATCAGGGATTCAATAAGATAAAATTAATCGTTAAAATTGTAAACGCAATCTTTTCTTTCCTCGTATACCCAAGTGTGTGTTGGTGTGTCTTAAGCGCTTGTCATTCACGCTCTATTTGTCATATGCTAAGTGATTTCCGTGGTACCGCGTTAGTTGAATCACTGCAACACTCAATACACTTTAGGAGTCTTGAACCAGAAGCTGTATACAAGATTTAATAAGGAGTGGGTGAATAATAAAGTAAAATCAAAATTATGAATAGTATATTACATAGTTTACATTTTAATACTACTGAAGAATATTATAGATCACAATCCACATTTAAAACTGTTTTGTTTAATAAGAAATTAAGTGTTTTTTAAATTTCAAATTCCTTCACCCATATCCCATATACCGTTCACTTTAAATAATGAAATTTAAAATAATTCTATCAATTAGGTACGTATTACACTTATGAATCGTCAGACTGTAAATATACGGTTCCAAATAACAGTTCCATGGAGAAGAACTGGCAATAAACTCAATGGATACTTTGTATATATTATTTGCATTTTTTATAGTATCGAGTGTAGAGTATACTAATTGTTATTGTATGCCGTAATTGATGTGTATTATCTGTAAATAAATAATCAGTAGCCTTCAGCTAAGTCACATCCTTCAATCGCAGGACATGTGAATTAAGAAGTAAGGTTGTCACTGAAATAAACAAATCTTTTAACTTTATTTCTTTATTAACTAAACTTATATATAGATATAGAATACATTGTGATATGAATGAATATACACAATTTATATAAAAGAGATACGAAGTTATGTTTTATTAAACTAAGTCAAGTTGTATTGGTTCGATGTCTATATTCACTGAATGTAGATATATATTCAATTTGACATATTTCAATATTGATGACCAGCTTCGTTTAAAAAAGTCAGCAAAGAACTATATTATTTCATGGAAAGTTTTGCTATAAAACTTAATTTTTTTTTTTTTTTTTTGTTATATGAGGGCAAACGAGCTTGCGGGTCACCGTTAGTGTGTGATCACCGCCGCCCATGAACTCTTGCAACATCCGAGGATTCACAAGAGCGTTGCCGGCCTTTGAGAAAGGAATAACTTTTTTGAAGGTACCCATGTCGTATCGATCTGGAAATACCGCCGAAGGAAGTTCGTTCCACATTTGAGTGGTACGTGGGAAGAAAGTCCTTGAAAACCGCACAGTTGAAGATCGCCACGCATCCAGGTGGTATGGATGGTAAAGGAGGCGATGGTGAGCTGTGCGGTGGTGAAATTCGGCGGTAGGCATCAGATCAAATAGTTCTTCGGAACACTCCCCGTTGTAAATGCGGTAGAAGACGCATAAAGAAGCCACGTCTCTACGCAATGCCAAAGAGTCCAGCCGTTCGCAGAGCACCGGGTCCCCGACAATCCGAACGGCTCTCCGTTGTACGCGGTCAAATGGTAGAAGCTGATATTGGGGTGATCCGGACCAGAGATGAGAACAGTACTCCATGTGTGGCCGGACCTACGCCTTGTAGAGCGCAAGTCTTTGGCCAGGTTTGAAATACTGCCTCGCTCTATTGATCACTCCCAATTTCGTCGAGGCCAACTTGGCCTTGCTTTCCAGATGACCACGAAACTGACAGTCGCTCGAAATGTCGAGTCCCAGTATTCTGATACTTGGCGAGGCAATAAGAGCGGTGATACGACAAATGGGGTTTTTTTAGTGGTAAACGCGCAAACCTGTGTCTTCTGGGGATTGAACTGAACGTGGTTCAGTTCACCCCACTCAGAGACCATCCCCAGAGAAGTCTCTATTGAAGACACAAGTTTCTTTCGGCACTCATCGACGTTTTCCCAAGAGAGACCTGCACGACCGGAATATACCGCATCCCCAAAGCTGTCATCCGCATAACAATGTATGTTGGAAATATCCAACATATCATTGATGTGCAGGAGGAACAGAGTTGGGGATAGCACGCAGCCTTGGGGTACACCAGCGTTCACGGGCTTGGGGTCCGAGCAAAAACCGTCGAGAACGACCTGTATGCTCCGCCCAGTGAAGAAGCTGGTTATCCACTTGCATAAACTCTCGGGAAGCCCATAGGAAGGTAGCTTCGAAAGAAGCCCCTTGTGCCATACATGATCGAAGGCTTTTGCCATATCCAGACTAACTGCCAGACCTTCTCCCTTGCTTTGCACCCAACGGTGAGTGAGGTATAACAGAAGATCACCAGCTGATCGACCATGGCGAAAGCCATACTGCCGGTCATTGATCAACTGGTGATCCTCGAGGTACGTTAGGACCTGTCGGTTTATGATAATCTCCATTATTTTGGAGAGAAGGGAGGTAATGGCGATAGGTCTGTAGTTAGCTGGGTCCGAGCTATCACCTTTTTTAGGGATCGGATGGACAAGGGCACACTTCCATGAGACCGGGACTACGCCTTTAAGGTAGGAGTGCCGAAATAGACGCGTTAGCACTGGAGTCAACTCAGGGGCACACGTTCGTAGCGCCAGTGGAGAAATGCCATCCGGCCCACTCGACTTATGAACGTCCAAGGAAAATAGAGTCTGCCTGATAGTTTTCTGCCGAAAAACTATTTCCGGCATTGAGCTCTGACACCGCGGGATGATAGGCGGTGTCTTCCCTTGGTCGTCCAAAGTCGAGTTGGAGGCGAAAAAAGTGCCCAAGAGATTGGCTTTCTCTTTTGCCGTGTGGGCCAGAGAGTCATTCTCCATGTGCAACGGCGGTAGGGACGGCTGGCTAAAGTTGCCCAGCCAGTCTGGGCCTTTGAAAGCGCCCAGAATTTGCGCGTGCCAGGCGGGTACTTTGCCAGCTGATCCCCAATTTTGACGACATGCTTGAACTTTGCTCTAGCGATTTGCCGTTTGAAGAATCTGGAGGCACGGTTGTATTTCCTCCTCAGAACTCTAGAGTTCGGATCCTTAGTGACTAACGCATTGGCCCAAGCTTGATAAGCCTGCCGTTTGCCGGCTGCTGCAGCCCTGACAGACGCATCAAACCAAGGCCGCGATCTGCCACCAAGTGGTACCACAGAGCTTGGTACAAAAAGTTCCATGCCCTGAAGTATCACATCAGCTACAGCCGCAGCGCAGTCACTAGGATCGTTGGAAGGGAAACAAATCGGCCCCCATGGGTAGGATGCAAAAAAATACCGCATTCCATCCCAATCCGCTGACTTGTAGTGCCAAACGCGTCGAGTCGCAGGTCTTGTGCGAGCCGGGCGTTGAATGGGCACTACACTCCGTACCAGACAGTGATCAGAGGACCCTAAGGGAGCCTCGACAGTGACCTGGTACTTTTCTGGATGTGTAGTCAGCAGAAGATCCAACAAAGAGGGCGTGTGGCTGTCCACATCCGGTAGACGAGTGTGCGTCTTTACCAGCTGGGACAGACCATTTGCCAGAGCAAAGTTAAACACAGATCTCCCCGCGCAGTCGGTTGTACGTGACCCTAACCATTCGGTATTGTGCGCGTTGAAGTCCCCGAGGACTACGACTTCGGCGGAGGGAGTCTGAGAAAGCAGGTCGTCAATCTTCGCTTGAACGTGGCCCAACAGTTGATCTGTTTGTGCATTACCACTATGGGACCTGTAGAGGCACGCGTAGAATCTGATCGTCCATGTCCACGCGCAACCAGAGCACGGACAGGTCCCGACCTTCAAAAATCTGAAGGCGACGGTAGCAGATATCCTCCCTTACGAACACAGATTCCGGATTCTCTCACTCACCGACGGAACATAACCAAATGAATTTGGTTACTACACGTCGGTCTTCTGTGAGAGGGTGGTCCTTCCCCGGTCGAGCCAGCCCAATACGAGCTGCAGTCAGATAACTACAGCTTGGCTCTACCACCTGTAAATTATAAATATTAATAAATTGTTAAGTTCTTCTTAGTGATACCTTTGTTTATTTTATACTACCACTGGCAACAATAAGAGGTACTGGGTTTGCTGAGATAGGTGAGAAGTTTTTTTTGAATTATTGTAATTGCGTATACTTGTTTAACCACCATGTATTGAGGATGAGATTTTACAGGTATTGATGGATTTGAGATTTTCGGATTGATTTAATATGCTCTGTAAACTCACAGATAATTATATAAAATCCACAAACTTATCTCTAAAAAATATTCTTTTAGAAAATATATCTAATATCCCACAAAACATCTCGTATGTAATATTTTTTTCCAACATCAGGAACACTTTTTGCACTATAGAAGTTACGGAAACCTACTAATTGTTTAATTTTTTTTTGTTATTCAATATTAACATTAACTTCTAGTCACCAAGATGCACTTGTTTAGCTTGTTTCCAAATATTGAACACAAATATGTTAAAGTATTTTCCAATATTGTATCGCAAATATGCGTGAGAATTATAACATGTCAATAACTGAAATAACCCTGTTGATATTGAATACTTCGCGCGCTCGCGACGACGGATATACTATAGATATATCTAGGTATAGTTATCTATCCTCTATATTCTTATTATGACAGAGATATTATATTTTTTCTAGCATATTAATTGTATGTTAGTTAAATACATCTTATCTTTATAACAATTTTGCCTCAACTAATGTTCTTTATTGAAACATATTTGGCAAGAAAGTATATTTTCTATGTTTCCTTAATATTGTTATCTGGCAAAGCTCCAGTTTCAGAACCTATAGCAGCATATTAAAATATGTATTGTTTTCTATATAATATATCGAAAGTATATAAAATATAAAAATAAGTATCTTTTATATTATTAGGGGGTCGACAGTTAGACGGTCCCCCTGATGATAAGTAATGCAAATATGAGCAGTATATTGCAGTTATTTTGCCCCCGACCCACCTCCTGGAAAAGAGAAGGATGAAGGGGAGTTCTTATGGAAAGGAAAGGGTTACAATGATTAGATTTTCGATCGTTATTATAACTGGAGAATGCTTCAAATATTTTATTTTCTTAAATTTTCACGGGAGTTTCATTTAATTATGATTACCATTTTTATTTTATTTGAACATACTAAAACATTATTAATATTATAATAACAAAAAACCTGAAATAATATATATACTGAAAAGAATTCCTCGTTAAATTAAACAGATCAATTATTGAAAGTATGTGGTTTTAATATGAATTTTTAATTACTGCATGTTCATTCCCGTTGCATTATTACCGTTGTCATAACACAAAGTGAATTGAGTGGATTTATAAAACAAATATATAATAATCACACAGGAATTTTAATCTTGAAGATTATTTTTTATTGTTTTTCCAAATAACATCTTTTTTCGGATAAAAAGTTGTTAGACAAATAGTTGGCGACTGAATAAGGATTATAAAAAGATTTGTAACTTATATGAACATTATTCAAAATTGTCTAAATTTATAATGTTTTTGCTATTATGTAAATTATACAAAAACTGCATCGACCAAAAAAATCATATAGTTGTCTAATCTGCCCACAAAACAATTTAAGATTTTATAATGGAATATAATAATTTAAGCTAATTTAACTTTTTAAATTAAAACCAAAATAAAACTGTTATCGGTAATAAAACTGATTATATCCTCTTTTATTAAAACTTTCAGAGAATTTATAAAATGTTAAATGACATTACCTATATTAAATTTCAACTTAAACAAAAAATGGACCTTTCAAAAAATGAATCGATAGAGAGCAGACACCAAGAACAATAAACTATTGTTTTGGCATTTCAATAAACGCATTATTCTGTCAGATGGACAAGTCTATTTCATTTCAAAACATAAACTAAACTTAAAAAAATTATAAGACTTGGTGGGTACGCTTTTTAAAAATCTTTAAATATTTAGTTAGCTTAAAAAATAATAAGAAAACCAAAAAGAAATATTATAACTTTAATTTTGATGTGATTTTTCTATTGCCAACAAACACACTATTTCAAATAATGCAAATAATGACCTTTAATATATTTTAGTCTACGATTTTTTAACCATAACCACAGATATATATTTTCATTATTCTTATATTTTATTGTCGGTTAATGGTTATTAAAATCCATGGCTATTGGCTATTAATATCTTACAATGGAACAAATGAGAAAATCTGTCTGATTATGAAAGTGTTAAAAAAACGCGTCATTTAATTCCTTGAAAAGTCATTTACTGTTGCTTTAAATCTAAATAAGTACATTTATATCGTAAACAAAAAATGTTTTGATAAGACGGTATGCTGACATATAAAAACATAAATCCAATTTCATATTCAAAATGTAACATGGAAATTCAATGAGAGCTCAAATCAAATTATATTTGTCACAAGGGTCTGACATGATTTTTCAAACTAGGAACACTTTGTATTGCATTGTGCTGTGACGCGGGTCCGAGGACGGTCCGGACCAAATCGTACGTTTTTCAAAAGACCGACACGTAAAATCTTTTTGATGGATCCTTTTGAAATGTAATTTTTTGTTGTGTTGTTAATGTATTGTAAATGACGAATATTAAAAGCATCGAGATAAGCATTTTAATAAATAAACAAATTGTAAAGGGAGACTATTGTTTTGGAAATTTTATAATAAACTCTCTATAGAGAAATATTTTAATAACTATATAGTCGCTAAATAAACAGCCGTTAAAACTTTGAAACACTCTTAAGTTCTTTTAAGAATAAAGAAAGTTCATAGGTATTTTAAGATTAAAGAATTTTCATTTCTTTCTGAGATGAAAAAGAACTCGCTTTACTATGTAAAATTTTACAATATACACAATAATAGTCTTTTTTTCGAACATTAGTTAGATGTTAATAATTACATAACATTGTATAACTTTTTCAAAGGTTCTATTAAAAGTGTCAAAATATTTTTTATTATGCTTTTTTAGATGTTTCAAATACCTACTATTATAACACAACTGAATAAAAATTTTACACAATATCAATAGGCTTGTCCTAAGTTAATGATTTTTGCATACTATTTAGATTTCAGCTTCTTTGCACGTATGTAATAAGTATAGGTTATCTTGAGGGCAGCCGCTTGTTTCAACATATATAATTATATGTTCTTTGCAGCAGTAACTTCAAACCGCTATAATATGATGATATAGTGAAAAATTAAGATATTGATAACGTAATATTTTTTATGGTTTTCTATAAAATAGTAAATAGATGCAGTCCACATACTAATATGATCTGAAAAATCTTATATTTGAACTTTCTTTATTTATTTAAACTTTTTTGTATTAATCCAAAATAATAAATACTGTAATTCTTGTTGACATTCTCTACCAGACGATTAGTGATATGGATTCTATGAAAATTATACCGAGACAGCAAAATATCTTCTCAATGATATTCTATTTCCAGTTCATCATATTTAAACTCGGAGACAGTTCTCGACACGCCACGTGTTGCGAGGTGGAGTTAGGGTTGTTTGAATAAATTATCACTGGTTTAAAATTAACTTTTTAACACTAAATGCGGATAAACGATGCTCAAGTGTGGTTTATTTAAATATATATATGCAAAATATTCGTTCTTCGAATATAATAGTTTGATCTTCGAAGCTGTCGGTTCATCAACAGAAGTATTTCAAATCTTCGAAATATAATATAATATAATTAAGGTTTTCCTGCAGAGTATTTAGTTTTATTAAAATAAATGACATACAATAAACTGCACACTACACATTTTAAAATGAGTAACGACCCAAGCACCATTACTGCCTCACCTTGCGTGACAAGTTGGAAGCAATGTTAAAGACATTGGCCTCAGACATAACCTTTACGTTTATTTTACTATTCAAATACACATAACACAGCAGTTTGGTTATCACTTACAAAACCTACCGTCGTAAGTTAATAGAACCTGATAGTCACGCTTCCCAGAAGATCGGTGTAAATAGCATAATAGCTACAATTCGTCAAGGGAACGAGGGTGCTGGAAGCCCAAATAGCTAGGTCTCATCTCTTTTACCTTTTTTAAAATATTCGCAAATATGACATTACTATTTCTATATTTGGGTCTTCTTGTTGTATGGGCAATTAAACATGTTATTTGTATATACGATTATATTAGGTCAATCTTGAAATTATCATTCTTCTAACTTTGTAGGAAAAGCTTTATATATTTACTAGTGTTTTCTATTAAGAATTGTATTTGAAATATATTTGTATAAGTAAGCGAAAAACTCGCAATAAACGTAAGACAAGAAAAAAGTTATTGATATTACATATTTGAGCGTACAATGTCAGATTTCGCTATAAGAAGAAGAAGTAAGAACCTATGGTAAGAACCATATGACGGTCTAAAGTGCGTACATTACGGTTAGTTTAATATTGAGTTAAAAACCAAATTCCAAATCTTAACCATGACGATAACAATGTTAAATTAATAAAAATCAATAGAGACATGGTGGTTCAGCTGGCAGAGCGAAGAGCGTGGGCAGCGAGAAGTCGCAGTTTCGAATCTTGTCCAAGTTAAAAGATTTCATTCTATATACTTGTATAATACTATTATAGATTATACATTACACATGAAAATTATATTAACTAAACGACACTATATAAATATAAGAAATTATAAAGTTTAATTTTTTTCAGGTGTTAGTTGATGAAATTTTTGGCAGCAGCAATAAAACTATAAAAGTATTTGTGTATTTAGTAAACGTATTAAGTTACAATAGACATCTGATTTGAGTAATCCGAATATGATAAGAAACTTTAATTTAATTCTTATTCTATTAAAATATAATTTTTTCAGATAAAATTTCTTATCAACTATCATAGTTTCTATATTATAATTTTGAATTCTTTTAGAAGAATGTTTCATTATTGCCTATTTCAATTTTATATTGGAAAATCTCTAGGAGTTGAACGGGTTTTTAATTTCAATAAAAATACCTGAACGCGTCTTTGAATGCTTATCGCCATTTAGACTATTCAGATTTAGTTTAATAAAAACATAAATAAAAACTTGATAAAATGGAATAAAGTAATAGTTTTATTGTCTCGTGAACATCTCCAATTATGGAAGGTATCAAATACGTTTTCATCAAGAATAGGAGAGGAACGAACGAGACTAGAAGGGCTCTCTCTTCCCCTGTTTAGTTAGCATCCTGCTTTCCCTCTTACTTTGGGCGACAAAGCTACAATATAATAACTATAATTGTCAAGATTTAGTTAGATCTGGTTTCTCTATAATTAATCAAATTATCATGTACCCTCATAGTTACTATCGAGAGCTGTCATAATAAAAAATATTACAAACTATATAATTATAATTTATCTCACTAATTTCCAATTTTTTAGTCCATGATTATATTCAATATCTTAATTAAATATTTTATACTACTTGCAGATTTTGTACAACGCATGAATAAAATTAAAGTATATAAAATTATCTGTGATGGTTATTTTTCTTTTGAACATATTAAAAATTAATTATTCCTTTGTAAGTATATTTTTTCTATTCATTCTGTTTCACAAACGTTATATGAGTTCTGCGCTTTGGGAAATATTTCTTGTATTTATGCATTAAAGTCATAATTGGTTTGGAGTTTGGTGAGAAATTGTGAATCATCGTCTTTTTATGATGTATTGTATTGTATGCTACTTATCTGGTTTTAAGAATTAGGGATTTTTTTAAATGCTATCAATATTACAGTATAGAAAATTAAAATATTGAAACCATACAAAACATAATTCTAATGGTCCCTCTAAATGACGCACGTATTGAATTTATTCTTGAACTTTCTCACTAAGCCTCTTCCACAAAAGATATTTGGAAAATCTCAGGTAAAAAAATTTAAGAACCTTACTTTTTAAGATACCGCCGTTAAAAACTTATCACAACCTTTTTGCTGATTTTAAATCATAACTATTATAATTAATAAATGTTTATTAAATAAAACAATTTTGCGTTGTTTGGATTGGTTTTTTCATATTAGAGGCGGATGCCTCTAATATGAAAATGTTATTTATAAACCGGTGATACTTTATACAGACAACCATAACACTTTATCAACATGCCACGTGTCCAGAACTGTCTCCGAGTTTATATGTAATGTAATGGAAATAGAATTGTTCGGCCTTTGCAAAATGTTAATACAGTGAGTGAGCTTATTATCATACATTTCTCTTGTAACTTTTTTTTTAATACACTCCCATATCGATACCTGCTTTTTAAGCAAACACTTAAACATTGAGACGTATAATTATCAAAAATTAGTAAACTCCGTAGTATATTTCCATATAATCGGTATTTAATCAGCCATGTAATGAAATAATAACTATCACCAAATGGTCATTGTATTCAAATAAATACATAATAAATTAGACCAATTACTCTAATTTTCACAGAAAGACTATAATTAAATGGAGTTCTGAAGTGTTTTCGATCAAAAAGACTTGGAATCTCACGACTACAAATTTAAAATACGCCAATGGTTCATCGTATAGGGAACAAACACCACGACAAATGGCGGTAATTTGGAAATAGTGTCCAAAACAATATTTAATTATAAAGTAATAAACTATTCGCCGCTAAAAATTAGCACGTAATATATTTTTGTTTAATTAAATTTGTTTATAAAACCCCGTAATTTGTATTAAAATCATCAACATAATATTTGCTAACTAAATTAAAAAACTACCTAGTAAATAATATATGCTTATATTTTCAATAAATCAAGAATCTCTAAGTAACTCAAGTTGGTAACACTCAATGTCCAATTGTACAAACCTTTAATGTAAACAGACAGACAGTTTCTACAGTTCTCAGTAATAGTTAGCTAAATTTCTTTAAATGGAAAATTAAGTAACATTATAGGAATGAGAATGTAAAAATGTAATTTTATAATATATTCAAAATAATCATAAAATTGTACTTAATACTTAAACTTAACTTATATAATTTAATACAATTTATTTTATTTATGCTCGCTTGTTACTGTTTAATTTTAAAGTTTAGAATAACTAATTATGTAGTAATAGTGTACACAGCCGCCATATTATTTGTAATCCGTGAATTAGGAAAAATTCTAGATCGTTCTATATTGTCGATGTAAAAAGTTAAAGGCCTTTGCTAAAGTTTGATTATAAAATTATTTATAAGTGAGGTGAGATCACTGAAACTTTTAAATTGTGTTTTATGACTAAAAATCGCTGACTGAAATTTCTTTGGCATACTTAATTTAAAAATGTGAATTGCGGTATTATTTAAAATTTATGAAAATACAATATTACAAATAGATAAAGATAACAATGAAAAACATTTTCGAAAACTAATTTTAACTGGCATCGTGGCTTCCTTCTTCGTTCTATAGATGTTGCTTTAATTTTAAAAAAATAAGTCTTTGTCAATTATCATTAGTCATGAAATTATAAAATGTGTTTTATACATTCCAAGTTAAGTAATAAGTAAATCATTTTTGAAGTAAATTTGAAACCATTTTCATCATAAGTGATCTCTGTTTTTCTTATTATTATTTATAATTAACTCACAATATATAATTATCCTTACATTTGCAATTAAATGTTGTATAATCAACTATTACATTGTAATTTTGCGGCCAAAATTATTATGTTAAAGAATAACTTTTTCTTAATATAAGTATTTATTATACGTTTATTATTATTTTGAATGTTTAAAGTTATAATCGTTCAGTCCTTGTAAAATCTATATCTTTTTAATTTTCTATACAATTTTTTTCTAATTTTGCTTTTCAATACCATGCAGTCCAAACTTAACAAATCAGAACATTATCGAAGACGTCGATGATAATTTACTCGTATACAGACAACTCTAAAAGCAGTCGCCATTCATATACAGCTCTCTGTTTTTAGTTTTGAAATGAAAATAGATTTGTTCGCCTGATGCAAATAATTTTACTATTAATCTGATTCTGAAATCTGAATTTGATCCATTAATATTTGATTTTATAAATCCGTTTTTAGTTTGATGGAAATAGTCAAATGGAAGGTATTCTTTTCTAAAAAACTGATATCCCATTGAAGTCAATGGGAAACGATGAGTCAATACACTGGGCGCGCTTCGCTCAATATGCAAACGGCACCCGAGATTTCGCGAGCGCAGCGAGTCGAAATTGAGGGTTTGTTGGCGCCCCTAGTACAGTTCCACAATATATCTTAGACCTTCCTTTTCTTAGTTTTAAATCTAATATCAAAAGTTTATTATTAAATAAATCTTATTATAACGTTCAAGAGTTTTTAGTGGATCGAAATATGTGGAATTTAAGTTGTTGAATCATTTGCAGGATTTATATTATAATGTACATCATCTAAGATTGTTATATTTCTTTTAAAAAGAGCAATTGTTGAGTTTCTGGCCGGCTCTTCTCAAAAAAGTAGCATTCCGAGCTGGTAGCTTACTCACGGACTGACAACACTGACCTTTTTTTCAATTGTAATAATTGACGATTCAAAAGTGCGTGTCAATGCCCACTTGAATAAAGATATTTTGAATTTGAATTTGAATCTTGTTTTTTTTTGTAATATAAATCTCTTAGTTCAAACAACACTAACTTATACATAGCATATACAAAGTGAATAAGAAATGTATATTTGTTATTACTTTCTGTGTACACTTGCAAAACTAAGAATCAAGTAGTTTAGCAGCAACTAATTACTTTCCTTTGACAAAATTATTCACGTGCTATAGAATAATATTTCAATAGGCTATCACTGAAAGGTCAAAGAAATTCAGTAAACAGATGTTAACATCTATTAAAAGTGCATAAGTCCTTAGTTTTAAAACTAAGGACTTATGCACATTTTTACATTAATGAATAAAAAACATTCTTTCGAATTTTTAATCATCAAAAATCTTTTTATTGATTAATCGATTAGATCCCCTATTACTAATTTGTTGTTGTTATTTATCATTATTTATTAATATTTGTAACTGTTTTATTTATTTTCCCCACCGTTAAAGTATATTCAGTGGTTAGTTTATATTATTGTTATTATTAATTATTTAGAACGAGTTTTCTTCACAACCGTAAAGGCACGATTTGGACATTGGACATTCCGTACTGTGTACAAGAGAACGATTCAGTGAAACATTTAAAACCCGATTTCATATCAATTTTTTTCAAGGCATTCAAGGCATATTGATATAATAGACGTATTAAAATTAAATAATAGATATCTTCATTATATATAATGTGAAATAAAAAAATATAATTGCGATGGTGCTGCTATCACTTATGCAACGCATAGCATGTCATTTAGCGTCCGTACTCATGACTTCCGACGTATATGTATATATAATACTAACTTTATATATTTTTGTGGTTTTAAGTACCAACAATATATAGTATCAACAATATAACTGAGGTTTGAAATATGTCTCCTTTATGCTTTCTCCTCACTTCAGCACATGTATTAATCCACAACAAAACAAGTCTCCTTAACAAAAATTTGAAATTGGCCAAATATTTCATGCGTATTTGTGAATTTATATATACATATATCCAATACATAAATAATACCCTACCTTTCCAAAATTCTCGAAGCAATCGTTCATAAACAATTTTCTGACTACATGTTAACCCTTTTTAAGGCAGAGGCGATATATTTACCACCAACAAAAATTTTGCTTATCTTTCTATGTGAGTTATCAAAGGAGTCCTAATTTATTGCACTGGCAACTAAGAAGGTATGTCTGCCCGTCGTATCTGGGGCGGGCAAAGTATCGCCTTTTGTGTTGTTTGAGGGCAAACGACGAGTCAATGCAGCGGCACCCCGACCCACTCTAAATGTGGACTTTTGCAACATCCGGGGACTTCATTCCAACTTGAACGCCGTCCACTATCATCTGGAGACGGCGCAGCCGGGCTTGTTGTTTCTGACGGAGACGCAGATATCTCAACCTAGCGACACAGCGTACCTGTCTTACCCCGGGTATAAACTAGAACACCATTTTATACCACACGCCGGGGTATCTGTGTTCGTAAGGAAGGATATCTGCTACCATCGCCTGCAGGTTTTTGAAGGTCGGGACTTGTCTATACTCTGGCTACGCGTGGACATGGACGACCATGTTAGAGTCTACGCGTGCCTCTACAGGTCCCATAGTGGTAATGCAGAAACGGATCAACTCTTGGGCCATGTTCAGGCGAAGATTGACGATCTGCTTTCACAGACTCCCTCCGCCGAAGTCGTAGTCCTAGGGGACTTTAATGCGCACCATGCCGATTGGCTAGGGTCACGTGCCACCGACTACGCGGGGAGATCTGTGTTTGACTTTGCTCTGGCAAATGGTCTGTCCCAGCTGGTAAAGACGCACACTCGTCTACCGGACGTGGACAGCCACACGCCCTCTTTGTTGGATCTTCTGCTGACTACACATCCAGAAAAGTACCAGATCACTGTCGAGGCTCCCTTAGGTTCCTCTGATCACTGTCTGGTACGGAGTGTAGTGCCCATTCAACGGTCGGCTCGCACAACACCTGCGACTCGACTCGTTTGGCACTACAAGTCA
Source organism: Melinaea marsaeus rileyi (assembly GCA_918358865.1). Classification (NCBI taxonomy): domain Eukaryota; kingdom Metazoa; phylum Arthropoda; class Insecta; order Lepidoptera; family Nymphalidae; genus Melinaea; species Melinaea marsaeus. The sequence goes on from OU911088.1 coordinate 1,377,441, forward strand.
GCGGATTGGGATGGAATGCGGTCCTTTTTTGCATCCTACCCATGGGGGCCGATTTGTTTCCCTTCCGATGATCCTAGTGACTGCGCTGCGGCTGTAGCTGATGTGATACTACAGGGCATGGAACTATTTGTACCAAGCTCTGTGGTACCACTTGGTGGCAGATCGCGGCCTTGGTTTGATGCGTCTGTCAGGGCTGCAGCAGCTGGCAAACGGCAGGCTTATCAAGCTTGGGTCAAAGAGTTAGTCACTAAGGATCCGAACTCTAGAGTTCTGAAGAGGAAATATAATCGTGCCTCCAGATTCTTCAAACGGCAAATCGCTAGAGCAAAGTTCAAGCATGTCGTCAAAATTGGGGATTAGCTGGCAAAGTACCCGCCTGGCACGCGCAAATTCTGGGCGCTTTCCAAGGCCACTCTGGGCAACTTTAGCCAGCCCTCCCTACCGCCGTTGCACATGGGGAATGACTCTCTGGCCCACACGGCAAAAGAGAAAGCCGATCTCTTGGGCACTCTTTTCGCCTCCAACTCGACTTTGGACGACCAGGGGAAGACACCGCCTACCATCCCGCGGTGTCAGAGCTCAATGCCGGAAATAGTTTTTCGGCAGAAAACTATTAGGCAGTCTCTATTTTGCTTGGACGTTCATAAGTCGAGTGGGCCGGATGGCATTTCTCCACTGGTGCTACGAACGTGTGCCCCTGAGTTGACTCCAGTGCTAACGCGTCTATTTCGGCACTCCTACCTTAAAGGCGTAGTCCCGGTCTCATGGAAGTGTGCCCTTGTCCATCCGATCCCTAAAAAAGGTGATAGCTCGGACCCAGCTAACTACAGACCTATCGCCATTACCTCCCTTCTCTCCAAAATAATGGAGATTATCATAAACCGACAGGTCCTAACGTACCTCGAGGATTACCAGTTGGTCAATGACCGGCAGTATGGCTTTCGCCATGGTCGATCAGCTGGTGATCTTCTGTTATACCTCACTCACCGTTGGGCAACGGTTATTGAAAGCAAGGGAGAGGGTCTGGCAGTTAGTCTGGACATATCCAGAATTTGCCATAGCAAAAGCCTTCGATCGTGTATGGCACAAGGGGCTTCTTTCGAAGCTACCTTCCTATGGGCTTCCCGAGAGTTTATGCAAGTGGATAACCAGCTTCCTCACTGGGCGGAGCATACAGGTCGTTCTCGACGGTTTTTGCTCGGACCCCAAGCCCGTGAACGCTGGTGTACCCCAAGGCTGCGTGCTATCCCCAACTCTGTTCCTCCTGCACATCAATGATATGTTGGATATTTCCAACATACATTGTTATGCGGATGACAGCACTGGGAATGCGGTATATTCCGGTCGTGCAGGTCTCTCTCGGGAAAACGTCGATGAGTGCCGAAAGAAACTTGTGTCTTCTATAGAGACCTCCTTGGGGATGATCTCTGAGTGGGGTGAACTGAACCACGTTCAGTTCAATCCCCTAAAGACACAGGTTTGCGCGTTTACCACTAAAAAACCCCATTTGTCGTATCACCGCTCTTCGAGAGCACTCCCCTCATTGCCTCGCCAAGTATCAGAATACTGGGTTTCGACATTTCGAGCGACTGTCAGTTTCGTGGTCATCTGGAGAGCAAGGCCAAGTTGGCCTCGATGAAATTGGGAGTGATCAATAGAGCGAGGCAGTACTTCAAACCTGGACAAAGACTTGCGCTCTATAAGGCGCAGGTCCGGCCACACATGGAGTACTGTTCTCATCTCTGGTCCGGATCACCCCAATATCAGCTTCTACCATTTGACCGCGTACAACGGAGAGCCGTTCGAATTGTCGGGGACCCGGTGTTCTGCGAACGGCTGGACTCTTTGGCATTGCGTAGAGACGTGGCTTCTTTGTGCGTCTTCTACCGCATTTACAACGGGGAGTGTTCCGAAGAACTATTCGATTTGATGCCTGCCGCCGAATTTCATCACCGCACAGCGCGCCATCGCCTCCAATACCATCCTTACCACCTGGATGCGTGGCGATCCTCCACTGTGCGGTTCTCAAGGACATTTTTTCCACGTACCACTCGAATGTGGAACGAACTCCCTTCGGCGGTATTTCCAGATCGGTACGACATGGGTACCTTCAAAAAAGGCGTTTATTCCTACCTACAAGGCCGGCAATACTCTTGTAAATCCTCGGATGTTGCAAGAGTTCATGGGCGGCGGTGATCACGTCCATCCGTGACCCGCCAGCTCGTTTGCCCTCCCCTTATACAAAAAAAAAAATGTTATTATTATTAAGAAAAAAAAAATGACGTTTGTGTGACATATTTTTTCTTGGCGCCACTAGCTGTAAAAAAATAGCGCCAAATTTTAAAGAAAATTTGTTACTATGTGAATCTTCATATTTTTTTATTTGAAAAGAGGTAAGAATCTGTTTTTTATTATGTATTTATGTTTATTCTTTTAGTTGTTTGCTATACCTTAGAAGTTACTATCGTATTTAGATGTGAGAGGACTGTTTACTTGGTGGGAAAAATATTCCCGCTGCCCATGGCGTGTTATATACACTTGTTGAACTAATTCCTTCTTTTCTTAGGTTTTCATGAAAAATGCCACGCTATTTGAATGAAAATGATATTGAAAAGACATTGGAGCAGATTTTCGGCATTCCCGATGATGGCTCAGAAGACGGATTTGAGTCTGATGAGGCAGAAGAGTTCAACGTGAATACAATACAACGGTTACTTGAATCAGATGATGATTCAAGTAACCTTTTACAAAATTCTCCTGCTCATTTGAATTCTACCCCTAATAATAGTTCAGAGTCAGGTACATCTACAATAGCACTATGTTCACAATTAGATAACTCGCAGCCAGAAGAGCCTTTGATAGTACAATCATTATCTCTCTTAGAACAAGAACTGACTGATGAATCTGAATGTGAAGATGAGTCTTTGGGGAAGGATTTCTGGACATCCAGGCCAGATCACGATGAATTTGATAAGGTGTCAATAAAACCTCGGTATTTATTGAATAGGAGAGCACATCCAGTAGCGCATTTCAAAAAGTTTTTTAGCGATGAATTCGATTTGATTGTTACTCAGACAAACTTGTATACGGAGCAGCAAAATATAAAAAATTGGCAGCCTGTTCACAAACAGGAAATTAGTGCTTTTTTGGGCATTTTCATTATAATGGGTTATCATATTCTTCCACATATCGATTTATATTGGTCATCGGATCCTGGATTTCATGTGAATGAAATAGCTGAAGTTATGCCAGTAAAACGCTTCAAAAAAATTTTAAAGACTTTGCATTTGAACGATAATAGTCAACATCCAAGTAGAGAAGATGTAAATTTTGATAAATTATATAAAATTCGTCCTCTTATATCCTTACTTAGTCTATCATTCCAAAACAATGCCTCTAATTCCTCTTCCCAAAGTATCGATGAAAGCATGATACTATTCAAAGGAAGGTCCAGTTTGAAGCAGTACATGCCGCTAAAGCCCTAAAAAAGGGGCTATAAAGTGTGGTGCTGTTGTGACAGTAGCACAGGGTACTTATACAACTATGAAATTTATACAGGCAAAACAGGACAAGGAACAGAAGAGTGTCTAGGGGCTAATGTTGTAAAGAAATTGTCAAGTAAATTAGCACAATAAGATTTCAAGACTCATATTACATTCGATAACTTTTTTTGCGACTTTTCTCTCATGCAGTACTTGTATGAAAAAAATATTTATGCCACTGGAACAATGAGAAGAAATAGGGCAATTTTACCTAACATAATAAAAAATAACACCAATAGAAACGGCAGAAACAAAAGCCTAAAGTTGAAAAAAGGTGAGTTCAAGTGGAGAACTAAACAAGATGTAGCATTTACTGTGTGGCAAGATACTAAAGAGGTTTTATTGTTGACAAATGCATTTCATCCTAAAGTAGAAGTAACTTCTGTAAAAAGAACGCAAAAAAATGGCACCAGGGAGGCTGTACATTGTCCTAGAGTTGTGAAAGAATACACCAAAAGAATGGGCGGTGTCGATCGTTTCGACCAAGTGAAGGGGACGTATGCCGTCGGAAGGAGAAGTAAACGCTGGTGGTTGCGGATATTCTACTTCTTTGTGGACGCAAGTTTGACAAACTCTTTCATTTTATATTCCCTAACATCGAGAATAGAAAAGCTTACCAACTTAGAATTTGGGGTGGCTGTTGCCAGAGGTTTGATTGGTGGCTATAGTAGCAGAAAAAGAAGAGCAAGCTTACCTACATACATCTGCAAGAAATCACGCATAGCATGCCCAGAGGTATATCAAAAAAGTGTAAATGCTGTACCTGAAGAACTGCGGTTTGTAAACGTAGGTGACCATATGCCGGCAGAGTTGGATACTTACCGACGCTGTAAATTGTGCAGCACAAAAGTCAAAGATAAGCGTAGCAAAATAAAATGCAGTAAGTGTAATGTCCCTCTTTGCATTACGCCTTGTTTTGCACAATTTCACAGAAAATAATGCCACATATTTAGCTTGCATGTGGGTCTGTTGATGGGCAGTGGGAATATTTTTACCACCTATTTTTCCAAAACTTCCGAAATAATTAGTGTTTTTCTTTTAAGTTTATTTTTGTTATATAAATAAAAACATGTCAAAAATATAAGCGCAAGTTATTTTATTCCTCTGAATCCTTCTGCCTTATAAAGGGTTAAAGAACAATCTTCTAAGTAGTTTTCAGTCTGGCTTTCGTCCTGGTCACAGCACTTCCACAGCTCTTCTCAAAGTTACTGAAGGTGTCCGAGAAGCGATGGAGCATTCTCAATTAACTGTTTTAGTTTTAATTGATTTTTCTAACGCTTTTAATGCAGTTAATCATGACATACTTCTGGTTTTTTTAAGACATCTTATTATTTCTTTCAAGGAACTAAACTGGTACTCCTCTTACCTTCGGGATCGCCAGCAGGCTGTCTGCATTGACGAAAATTGGTCAGAGTGGTGCATCTTGGTATCTGGTGCTCCGCAAGGTGGTATTCTCTGCTCGCTTCTTTTCTCTGTGTTCATAAATTTTATTACTTTTAACCCTTCTTCCTCTTACCATTTGTATGCCGATGATTTACAAATTTATGCTCATGCCACACCTGTATCTATTATCTCCGCTATCGATTGTGTTAACATGGACTTGATTTGGATTCATGATCATCCATGATGATCGGAAGAAGAAGGGTATTAGCTAGGGCAATTTTAGTTTTTATAGGTAACAGATGTTTCCAACGTCGTAGTGAACCAATAGTAGCATAGATTTTTCGGCTAATATTTTCAATCTGTGGTACCCAAGAAAGGTTACTGTCAACTAATAATCCAAGATTCTTTATGGTGCTAGAAAAAGTTAAGCTGGTTTTATCCCAGATAACTGGGGTTAAAAGGTTACAGTTAATTTTAGAAATTTGTTTTGGATATCCTACAATAGCAACCTGCGATTTATTGGTGTTAACGGTAAGCCCAAAAGCGTTGCTTCATTGAAAGACTTTATTAAGCTCTTGATTTAAGGAATTTATTGTATTATTAATATTATCCGTATTTCCTGTGATATATATTTGTAATTCATAAGCATAAATATGGTAAGAAGAAGAAATAAGAACTGATACGGTATTAATAAATATCGAAAAGAATATTGTTCATTTACTACCTGAGTCTTCAATTTGAGTATTTGTGTTTATTTACACTTTCGTATTTAGTTTACTTTATAGCGATAAGATAATTGTTGTATTTATTATCCTTTATTTGAGTTTGAGTATATTATAGTATATTTCACTTATAAGTGTTTTTCTTGCACTCATTTTTTTTGTTTACTTGTTCCCCTCATTGCCTAGATTGCATTACGTCCGCCAATTGTACCATTTTTTGTGCAATGAAGTTTTAATAAATAAATGTATAATTGCGTTCTCCATATTAAGAGTATGAATTCTTCAAATGTATGCCAAATTATATTGAGATACGGTCCATAATTGACAAATGGTGTCTTTAATCCGAGTCCTTTACAAGTAATCCCATCAGAGTATCGGAACGGTCAGTAGTTACGACTTCAAGTATCCAACAAAACCTATTAACGGAATTAGGAGTAACAAAGTACTCATCCGTACAATAAGTTTAGATTTAAAATAAATTTAGGTTGTAAATGGGACGGACATATCAAAAGTTCTTATAAGTTTTAGGAATATATAAGAGTATATGAATAATGAAAAATATTTGAAATGCAGTGTGATAAGAAGTTTAAATGATAATAAGTGTTTCTGCTTACGAATGATAAAGAAGGAATATCTTTTTTATACTGCTATTATATTCTTATGTGATTCTTGCTCTGTTCTGACTTCACTCGATTTTAAAACATTCTTTAATATTTCGAGATTTCTCACTTTTGTGTGTGTGTGTATAACTTTTAATACATATACATAGTAGAACACTCATTTCGATTAGGTCTCATCGAGTAATCATATTTCATCAGACCCACTTATTTTAAATATACACATATGATTTTTCTTTAAAAATCTATTATTTTATATATAATTGTTATTAACCACATTACAGAAAAACGTGAATTATGTTACTAATATCATCATCATTGTTTAGGTTCTCTATAAGTCCCACAATTCTCTATTTAATAAAGTTACAATCCCAAGTTAATAGTATACTAAAAGCGAGATTTAAGCGCTTCAGATTATAACGGCTCGTGATTTTCATTATTGTTCAAAATTAACAAAACAAATTCTAATTCCACAACCTATTGTAATTAAAATATTGCATATAATTAAGATCATCCGCGTCATAATACGGATTGCTTTATTTAATTGAGGTATTAACGCTTTTACTTCACTATTAATTTTAATATTTTTCAATATTGCGTTAAGATTGAACATTTATAATATATATGATATATTGAATTATCAGTAAATTCAAAGATGATTAATTAATTTAAAATATTTTATCAAGGAAACAATTTTATTAAATAGCTATCAGGAGAAGTTATTTATAAAATGTTATTTATGACTCTTTTATTAAACGGCTTTGATGAAACCAACAAAAATATTTTACAATTATGTACATTCCGGCAATATAGTATGGTTTTCAATAATTTATATTATATAACTTGATATTGATATAACTTTAAAGATATTTCTTAGTATTTAAACTTATCAAACAGTAAACAAGTAATTAAAACAAAAATAATATGTTGTTCACTTTGTGTAAACCTTTGCTTTAAAGCTCATGAAATTATAAAACTTATTCTTAGCATCAAATAATGGATACCTCCATATTTGTGTCAGTCGAAGTCATAAATAGAGCGGTCAATCAAACTCTTATCAGTTTTGTGTAAAGGTAGTTGCAGAATTTTAAAGAGCTTTATTTTCTTGGACTTGGCTTGGACTGACTGTGCTGCCACCGCAGTGTAAGCATACTTCTGCTTTCTTCGTAACAATATAATTGTCTACGCGGGAATTTAGTCGGACATCAGTGTATAAAGTATACAACAGAACTTTTAAACAATTTGTCTTTAGTGCATTTAATTCAGTTCTCGGCTTAAACGTGTACTTTATCTTAAAAAGTGTGTTAAAAAAGAAATAGTGCAGTGAACTTGTATTATAATTTTATTTATGTACCTACATCGGTTGTTTTTATGTGGAAACGAACTGGACCTTATTATAAAATTCGCCATCCTGACTATCAGATGGGTTGGAGAATCGGTTACACATTAGCATTGCAAACGTGTAATCGCGCGTTCGATCCCCCACATGACTGGAACTTTTTAACAATTTTTACGTAAATTTTTGAAGAACTTAAGATGAATATAATTTAAATTAATATAATGGTCGCAGTCTACAAGAAAAAAAGCTGTCAAATTGAATTATAATTATAAATTCAATACAAAGCAAAGATGCTAACCAAATGTGACAGTGAAAGGGAACTCCTCAAATACTTCATGGTGCATTTCTGGAAGTTGGATCTAGATTTAGTTGTGGGAACACGGCATTCAGCAAGACTTTAATATCAATATTGTTAATCTAATTGTTATTGAGATTTTATTTTATTTAGTATTTTTGTTATATTTTTATTATTATTATTATTATTTTTTTAAGTAATTTTTTTGTGACATTTATTAATTTTTATTGAAATTGAAATTGAATTGTTATTGAAATTTTATTTTATTTAGTATTTTTGTTTTTATTGTTGTTTGTTTAGAATTGTTGTGACATTTATTGTATTTGATTTTATTTTATTATTTTTCTTTAAGTAAATTTTTTTGTGACATTTATTATTATTTTTTTTTTTATATTTTTATTAGTTTTAAATTTTAAATTGATTTATATTGAATAATTTATTTACGAAATAATGATTTAGTTTCTTAAAATTATATTGTAAAATGAACGAATGCGGCGTTGGGGACCGCCAACCAACACGCCATGTTCCGAACGGCGGGAGGTGGAGGACGGAGCTACAAATAGCTACGTGGAATGTAAGAGGAGGAATGGAACAGAAGATGAATGAATTATTAGATATGATGGATGACAAAGATCTGGATGTTATTTGTGTGTCTGAGACCAAACGAAAAGGCAATGATGCGACCGATTTGCCTGGCAACCGGGTCGCTTTCTGGGCTGGGGTTCCAGAGGGTGAGCGAGGTTGCTAAGGTGTAGGCGTGTTGTTGTCCTCTCGAATGGTTAATGCAATGGTAGAATACAAGGCTATCGACCCGAGGCTTCTTTGGGTTCGCTTTAAGCTGGGGATAACAAGAGTATTCTTGTTGGCCATTTATGCGCCAGTATCCTCAGCTCCAGTGAGCGAGCTTGAGGAGTTTTGGGAGAGTGTCAGGGATGTTCTAAGTAGTGCCAGAGATAATGAAAAGTTGATAGTATGTGGAGATATGAATGGATGGGTTGGAACCGCGCGAAGTGGTTACGAAAGCGTGCTAGGCAAGTACAGTGATAAGAGAGTAAATGAAACTGGGAAGCTTATTTTGGAATTTTGTAAGGAGAGAAATCTGTTTGTGGCAAACACGATGTTTGATCACAAACGAATTCACATGTACACATGGGAGCGAGCGGAAGAAAGAAGTATAATTGATTTATTCCTAGTGGATCAGCGTATTCGAAGCCAAGTTATGTACACGAGAGTGTTTAGGGGTGCTGATCTGGGAACGGACCATTATCTAGTCGTTGCTAGAATAAGGTCTGTTTGCAGGTTGGCGCAGCCGCACGACGTGCCCTAGCTTGGAGACGAATTATCGCATAAGAAGCTGGAAGCTTCAAGATCCACCGATCAGAGAGGAATATCAAGAAAGGGTTTCCAAGAAGCTTGAAAGCTGTGACTCTGGAAATGAAAGTGCTGAAGTATGCTGGCAGAACCTTAGGAATGGAATGTTGAAAGTAGCGACAGAGGTATGTGGTAAAAGGAAAAGAGGTTTTAGTAAGAAGCGCGATGAATGGTGGGATGATGAAGTGAAAGACGCTGAGGAGTTAAAGAAGAAAGCATGGTTGGATTATAAAGCCTCGGGTAAGGATAAAAGTATGAGAGAGATAAGAAAAAGAGAGTACAAGCTGCAAAAACACAAAACGAAAGCACTTATAAGGATGAAGCGTGAAAATTTTGAGAAAGAAAGGGATGAAAGGTTGACAAACAACTTCCGGGAAAACACGAAGCTTTTCTGGCGAGAAGTTAGTGATTCCCGGGGTTGTTCGGTAACCTGTAGAATGAAAGGGATGCTTTCGAAAAACGGTGAAGTCTTAACAGAGCAAGCACACGTTTTGCAGCGGTGGGCAGAATTCTACAAGGAGACGTATGAATGTGAGGACGCCTCGGCCTCGAGTATCAGCGAAATGCTGAGTCCCGATGTAGCCGATGGCGAAATCAGTTTGGAAGAAGTGGAGAGCGCGATTGGAAGTCTGAAATGTGGTAAGGCTGCGGGAGCAGATGGAGTTACTGCCGAGATGATCAAATATGATGGGCCACGCGTCTTGGACTTGTTCTGGTTTTTGTGCAATTTATGCTGGAAATCAGGAGAGGTCCCAGACGATTGGCGAGGTATAGTCGTCGTACCTTTGTATAAAGGCAAAGGTTCACAGATAGACTATGCAAGCTATAGGGCTATCCGTTTGATAAGCTTAGGCGGTAAAGTTTATGCTAAAATATTAGCGAGAAGAATGCAAGAGAGATCTAAAAGGCTGTTGTGGTAGGCCCAAGGAGGTTTTAGACCTGGAAGAGGGTGTATAGATCAGATCTTTTCCCTCCGCATGATCACGGAAAAGTTTTTGGCCCTCAACCAAAAGCTTTTCTGTGCTTTTGTGGATTTGGAAAAGGCTTTTGACAGGGTTGTGAGAAAGAAGTTATGGGAGATACTGCCCCGATACAATGTGAACGGACCCTTGCTACAGGCTGTAAAATCTCTTTACAGAGATCACTCAGCCTGTGTGCGAGTAGGAGCTGGCATGTCGCCCTGGTTTGACATCCAATCGGGTGTTAAGCAAGGTTGAGCTATGTCAGTTTGGTTGTTCAATTTGTATTTGGATAGTTGTCTCCAAGGCGTGAAAGACAGTGACATGGGAGTGGAAGTAGGTGACCTTAAAGTCAATTGCTTGCTATACGCAGATGATGCAGTGCTCATTGCATCATCAGAATGCGATCTGCAGGCATTGGTCACCACTCTGAAAGATGGGTGTGAAAATAATGGTCTAAACCTGAATGCAGATAAGACGAAGGTTCTGATATTTGAAAGAAATGAAGAAAGAACAGAATGTAAGATCAACGTGAATGGTAAGATAATAGAACAAGTGAATGAAGTGGTATATTTGGGAAGTATGTTTAGCAGAGACGGAAGATACGAAATGGATGTGGAAAGGCGTATCGCTGCCGGTAACAGAGTCAACGGCCAAACGTCAGCATAGCTGCACGTTTGGCTGTACACAATGCGGTTTTGCTACCGACCGAGTGTGGCCGAGAGTGGCCGAGGCGAAAGAGGTATGCAGGGACCGTAGCGTTTGGCGCTCCGTCGTCTCTGGCTACCCCGTAAGGGATATGGCGTGAAGCTAAATAAATAAATAAATTTATTTTCTTAAATCATCTCAAAATTAACTGGATAAAGTCTCGACTGATTAATAACCTATTGTATACGTAAATTTACTTATTCTCATAAAATATCTCATATAAGCTCCATCCTGTCTTCGCTTGTTTCCTTTGTTTTCTTGCTTTCCTATTGTTCAAAAGAGGCTGCAAACCTTTTAGATTATGAGGTATTACAGGTGGTAGAGCCTAGCTGTAGTTATCCGACTACAGCTCGTATTGAGCTGGCTCGACCGGGGAAGGACCACCCTCTCACAGAAGACCGACGTGTAGTAACCAAATTCATTTGGTTATGTTCCGTCGGTGAGTGAGAGAATCCGGAAGCCCAACCTCCCCCCCGCGCCAAACATGAAAGCGATGCCAAAAACAAAAATACCCCAGGAGGGTACCGGCTTTGATGAAGCCGGGGACCCCCTCCCCGAGCAAAATCTTGGAAATGATTCTCGGATTTTGCACAACACCTGCGACTCGACGCGTTTGGCACTACAAGTCAGCGGATTGGGATGGAATGCGGTCCTTTTTTGCATCCTACCCATGGGGGCCGATTTGTTTCCCTTCCGATGATCCTAGTGACTGCGCTGCGGCTGTAGCTGATGTGATACTACAGGGCATGGAACTATTTGTACCAAGCTCTGTGGTACCACTTGGTGGCAGATCGCGGCCTGGCTTGATGCGTCTGTCAGGGCTGCAGCAGCTGGCAAACGGCAGGCTTATCAAGCTTGGGTCAATGCGTTAGTCACTAAGGATCCGAACTCTAGAGTTCTGAAGAGGAAATATAATCGTGCCTCCAGATTCTTCAAACGGCAAATCGCTAGAGCAAAGTTCAAGCATGGCGTCAAAATTGGGGATCAGCTGGCAAAGTACCCGCCTGGCACGCGCAAATTCTGGGCGCTTTCAAAGGCCACTCTGGGAAACTTTAGCCAGCCGTCCCTACCGCCGTTGCACGTGGGGAATGACTCTCTGGCCCACACGGCAAAAGAGAAAGCCGATCTCTTGGGCACTCTTTTCGCCTCCAACTCGACTTTGGACGACCAGGGGAAGACACCGCCTATCATCCTGCGGTGTCAGAGCTCAATGCCGGAAATAGTTTTTCGGCAGAAAACTATTAGGCAGTCTCTATTTTCCTTGGACGTTCATAAGTCGAGTGGGCCGGATAGCATTTCTCCATTGGTGCTACGAACGTGTGCCCCTGAGTTGACTCCAGTGCTAACGCGTCTATTTTGGTACTCCTACCTTAAAGGCGTAGTCCCGGTCACATGGAAGCGTGCCCTTGTCCATCCGATCCCTAAAAAAGGTGATAGCTCGGAACCAGCTAACTACAGACCTATCGCCATTACCTCTCTGCTCTCCAAAGTAATGGAGAGCATTATCAATAAACAGCTCCTAACCTACCTCGAGGATCACCAGTTGGTCAATGACCGGCAATATGGCTTTCGCCATGGTCGATCGGCTGGTGATCTTCTGTTGTATCTTACACACCGTTGGGCAGCTGTTATTGAAAGCAAGGGAGAGGGTCTGGCAGTTAGTCTGGATATGGCGAAAGCCTTCGCTCGTGTATGGCACAAGGGGCTTCTTTCGAAGCTACCTTCCTATGGGCTTCCCGAGAGTTTATGCAAGTGGATCACCAGCTTCATCACTGGGCGGAGCATACAGGTCGTTCTCGACGGTTTTTGCTCGGACCCCAAGCCCGTGAACGCTGGTGTACCCCAAGGCTGCGTGCTATCCCCAACTCTGTTCCTCCTGCACATCAATGATATGTTGGATATCTCCAACATACATTGTTATGCGGATGACAGTACTGGGGATGCGGTATATTCCGGCCGTGCAGGTCTCACTCGGGAAAACGTCGACGAGTGCCGAAAGAAACTTGTGTCTTCTATAGAGACTTCCTTGGAGATGGTTTCTGAGTGGGGTGAACTGAACCACGTTCAATTCAATGCCGAGAAGACGCAAGTTTGCGCGTTTACCACTAAGAAAACCCCATTTTTCGTATCACTGCTCTTCGAGAGTACTCCCCTCATTGCCTCGCCAAGTATCAGAATACTGGGTCTCGACATTTCGAGCGGTTGTCAGTTTCGTGGTCATCTGGAGAGCAAGGCCAAGTTGGCCTCGAAGAAATTGGGAGTGATCAATAGAGCGAGGCAGTAGTTGAAACCTGGCCAAGGACTTGCGCTCTATAAGGCGCAGGTCCGGCCACACATGGACTACTGTTATCATCTCCGGTCCGGTTCACCCCAATATCAGCTTCTACCATTTGACCGCGTACAACGGAGAGCCGTTCGAATTGTCGGGGACCCAGTGCTCTGCGAACGGCTGGACTCTTTGGCATTGCGTAGAGACGTGGCTTCTTTGTGCGTCTTCTACCGCATTTACAACGGGGAGTGTTCCGAAGAACTATTCGATCTGATGCCTGCCGCCGAATTTCATCACCGCACAGCGCGCCGTCGCCTCCAATACCATCCTTACCACCTGGATGCGTGGCGATCCTCCACTGTGCGGTTCTCAAGGACATTTTTTCCACGTTCCACTCGCTTGTGGAACGAACTCCCTTCGGCGGTATTTCCAGGTCGGTACGACATGGGTACCTTCAAAAAAGGCGTTTATTCCTACCTACAAGGCCGGCAACACTCTTGTAAATCCTCGGATGTTGCAAGAGTTCATGGGCGGCGGTGATCACGTGCATCTGTGACCCGCCAGCTCGTTTGCCCTCCTCTTACATAAAAAAAAAAAAAATCATTGTGAACTGAAATATTAGCATTCAACTCATTCAGTTTCATTCGTTCACGTCATTTCCAAATATTGAAGCATCGTTAACAAAACACAAAAATGTTTAAGTATTTTCCAATAATACATCGCAGCTATGCAACAGAATTATAACACGACAATAACTGAAATAACCCACTTGATATCGAATAGTTCGCGCGCTCACGACAACGGTTCGACTCAGAGCTATCTCTAGATATAGTTATCTATCTGTGTTCTTATTATGACAGAGGTATTTGTTGTAGCATATTAATTATATGTTAGTTAAATGCATCTTATCTTTATTACAATTTGCCTCAACTAATTTTCTTTATTGAAACATGTTTTCAAGAAAGTATATTTGCGATGTTTTCTTAATATTATCATCTGGCAACGCTCCAGTTTCAGAACCTGTAGCAGCATATAAAAGGTGCAATGTTTTCAATATAATATATCAGTATATATCATATATAAATAATTTTTATTTATATTGTTAAGAATTTCCCGATGATAAGTAATGCAAATATGAGGAGCATATTGCAGTTATGTCGCTTCCCGCCCATCACCTGGAAAAGAAAGGGATAAAGATGTGTACTTACGTAAAGGAAAGGAGTTGTGCACTTCTATACCAACTCTTATTAGTTAATAGTATATAAGTATAGTACTTAATGTTCTACTTTTAAGACAAACTTTTAAATTATTTTATTATAATTATAATTATAATTCCCACTTTTCTAAGCCATGACAATTGTTTCAATCTTGAATGTTAAGCTATAGCTTAAAAGTATAAAAATATGCACTATACTCTATGAACTATAATTATAATTCGATATTATTTACGACTCGAAATTATTTCAAACTAATTTTGTACTGAAATATTCTAAATGTTATTCAATTAATATAATAATAGTTTTTAAAACAGATAATGTTTGTTTTTTTAAATAATGTATACAGACATAGATATTTAGTATACTATATAGTATTTATTTCCTATTATTTACACGAGTATTCACCAGATACGTATTAACATTTTTATATTTCTCTTTCAATATATTATTAATATACTATGAATATTATACCTGAAAATACGAAAAAATCAAAATTAATAAAATCAAAATAACATAATGAAATACAAGACAAGTACATAAACGGAAAAAATGTCTTCGTTAATTTAATTAAATATACATATTACTATAAGTATGTGGTTTTAATATGATTTTTTAGATACTGGATGTTTTAATGTCTATTGCGGTATTACCATTGCTATAACAAAATGTGAATTAAGGAACAAATTTGTGATAGTTCCAAAAGAATTTAAAACCTTAAGGTTTTTTTTATTTCTTTACCAAAATAAGTTTTGTTACAATGAAAATAATGAGTAGCTTTCATTAAAGCATGTTGTACATATAAGTTCAGTAGATAACAAGCTGTTTGGACAAATATTTATGAAAAATATAAGGATAAGGAGAATATTTTATGATAATTATGAACATTTTTCTAAATTACTACTTTTGTATTTATGTTTTAGTTTTCAACTATATCTTTCTTATTATAATATGAAAATTATAGAAAACTGCATCGACCAAAAAATCCAAATAATTTACGAACTTACCCACAAAATTTTACTAGAATCAATTGGGAAATTTTCCAATGTCATATAGGAACAAGATATTTTATCTTTAAAAAAAAAGAAGTTTAAAAACTTAATGATAATAAAAGTAATAATATTTTGGGAGAATTTGTACATATTATATTAAACTTCAAATAAAAAACATAAAAAACACTGACCAAAAAATTATCGGTAATTATCGGTAGAGAGCAGACATTAAAAACCACAGACTTTTGTGTTGGAATTTCAAAAACGCATTATTTGGTCATTTGCATCAGACGGACAAGTCTATTTCAATTTCAAAACCCAACTAAGCTTGGAATACTGTCCATTACGATACTTGAAGCTGAGGCCGGCATAGATTCTGCATTGAAGATGTAATTATTGATGATAACCAAATATCTAAACAACTAATCTAGCAAAATTTTGTTCTTTAAATAAGTAATAATACAATTATTGCTAGAAATTGTTTTCTGGTTGTATGTTCCAGCATAACGCTACAACTAACTTGAAAAATTCACACATTTCCACGGGAACCCTCAAAAATTATACTTACATCACAAAAGTGCTATGGGGAAAATGTCAAAGAAAGTTTTATGTGATTTTTATTATTATTAAAACCAAATTAAAGATGCTACTTATTCTAGAAAGATTCATTCTTTTGATGTAAAACATTAAAATTTATTGGAATATAATTATAACACAATACAAATACGGGTCGGCCTCAAAGTACTTAGTGCGATGTTGGCAGTTATCTCAATATAAATGTATAATGTTTGCTTGAAAGATTGAATCAGTATATTAATTTATTATTAATCTTGTAACGTTCTTCTGTAGTCTTCTGAGTCGCGGTGTGCCGCTAATAGTACTTTGTGTTGTTCATTTGAAATTATCGAAACTATATAAAAGATTTGCGAAGATATAAGAGGACGAGTGGTTTTTAAAACATGTTTCAATATAATAATAATAATAATAATAATAATAGCCTTTATTTAACAATCTTACAAATGCGTAACTTAACCTATTGCATATATTATTACATTTTTGTAAATAAATATCAAACACATTATATTATAAATCTGACACCGGTACGTGAAGATTGTCTTGCTGTCCAGCATAGGCCTCCCCCAGAGTTTACCACGAACTACGGTCCTGTGCTTGTCTTGGCCAAGCAACGCCCGCGATTTTTCTTATGTCGTCCTCCCATCTTCGATGTTGTCTCCCTCTCTTTCTTCTATTTTCTCTTGGACACCATTCTGTTACATCCCTTGACCGTTTATCTTTGTTACTCCTAATCATATGGCCTGCCCATCTCCATTTAAGTCTTTTAATACAGTATGTAATATCAGTGATTTTAGTTTGACTTCTTATAGTTCCTAATTTTATTTTATCTTTAAGTTTTATTTTTAGTATACTTCGTTCCATACTGTGTTGGCAGGTTTTTAATTTGTGTATATTATAGTTATTAAGGCTCCATGTCTGGCAGCCATATGTCATTACTGGTAATTTACATGTGTTGAACATTTTACTTTTAGCTTTTAATGGTACTTGAGGGTTTTTCATTATTTCCTTCAAAGACCAGAATCTTTTCCATGCCAAACTGATTCTGTTGTTTATTTCTTTGTTTGAAAAGTGCGTTGGAGATATTTTGTCTTTGCAGTGTTCATGTATAAGAATATTACATAGTTTCCAATTAAATTAATCCATATATTGAAACATATGGATTATTAATTGGAAACTATGTAATATTCTTATACAATAAAATAAATATGTTTTGATCAATACAATGTTGAAATATCTAAGCTAGATTAAATAATATGAAAAACAAACTAGATAATCTAATTAGAGATATCATAAACTTCCTTATTAATTAATAACTCATCTATTGATTATGACCACATTAAATAGTTAATGTCTATGTACATTACTATGCCAAATTAAATTATAATAAAATAAATTAAATAAATAATAAAAAACACGCGCTATATTGGATCACCATAGACGGACAGCATTTTTATAGGCGTATAATACTATATCTATTATATAATCAAGAGAAAAAAGAGTCCTCGAATGCTAAATAGAAAATATATCGTATTTATTCTCCTACAGTATTCTCCTATCGTATTTTTCACCACATTTATGAAATATATCAATAGTTAATTTATAATTAGCTTAACTAATATGTAGATTTTTATGTAGCATTCGATTTTACCTTTTAGGATTCGTCTAAGAAAATGGGGGTTGTTTTAGATTTCGTAATGAATTGAAATATTAAGGTTATGTCTAGATTAGATTATGTTATGTTTCATGTCTGATTCCCAATGAAAGCGATTGCCCAGTTTTTCTTACTATATATTAACTGTTTATCTTACTTAATTTTTTTTACCTAAATATAAACGAGCTTTAATAATTTTTTATCTAGGAAACATTATTATATTTTTAATTTAACAAACCACAGATATACATATATTATAATTGTTCTGACATTTTATTTTTGAATAATAGTTATTAAAGTGTTTGAAGTGAAGAATATCTTAGAATGGAACAATTGAGAAAATATGTCTGTGCAATTGTCTGTTTACGCAAATTTTCGCAAAGATTGTGTTAAAGAAAAGTCATTCAATTTTATTTCATTTAATAATGCTTTATATCTAAATACATTTATTTTGTAAATAAAAAAATCTTAAAACAACTGTAATCTGACATGTGAATCCAAAAATTCAATTCCATATCCTAAATGTAATATTCAATGAGAGCTCAAATCAAATTATATATGTCACAAGGGTTTGACATGATTTTTCAAACTAGGAACACTTTGTATTGCATTGTGCTGTGACGCGGGTCCGAGGACGGTCCGGACCAAATCGTACGTTTTTCAAAAGACCGACACGAAAATCTTTTTGATGGATCCTTTTGAAATGTAATTTTTTGTTGTGTTGTTAATGTATTGTGAATGACGAATATTAAAAGCCTCGAAGTAACAGGCTGACATATAATTTGGGTTGTAATTAGCATAATAAGTTTTTTAATAAATACAAAAATTGAAAACGGAAACGACCGTTTTTTAAGGTTATAATTAATTCCCTACGGAGAACTAATTAAAATTTTAAAGAACTAACTATTTTTATATAGTCGCCAGATAAACAGCCATTAAAACTTTGAAATACTCTTAAGTTCCAACCAAAACCAAAGTTCAAAGGTATTTTATTATCAACGAACCTTGATTTCTTTCGGAGATGAAAAAAAATACTAGCTTTACTATTATTATTTTACAAAACATTGTTTAATTTTAATGATTAGATAACATTGTATAACATTTAGAAAGGTTCTATTTAAGTGTTACATTATGTTTTTTATGCTTTCTCACATAACTACTATTATTCGAGAATTAAATTGTCATCGTATATATTATATATTATTAATATTCTTGTTATAACATTATTGATTTATTAAAAAGGCCGTGAGTATTTGGATTTAAATGTAAATTATAAGAATAGGTTTTTATGCATAAGTTAAAGCTTTTTTCAACATTTATACATATCTCAGCCATGGTACACTAGTGACATTGTAATAAAGTTAAGCTACTATACTTGGTAATTGTCAGTAAAAGATATAAAAAAATCTAAAATAATCAGGATAGGATAGGATATTAGATGAAACAGTCCTTATTTACAATAAAATAAAAGTGATTCAAAGGCCCCGGCGAGATTCGAACTCACGATCTCCTGTTTACTAGACAGGCGCTTTAACCAACTAAGCCACGGCGCCGCTGTATAACTTACACAAAATTTTAATAAATAAACTCTTAATTTTGACTATGTTTTGACAAATAGAGCAACTATTTGACGATACTAAATAACGTTGATCAATATTTGGTTTTAGTATTTGTACTATATTTGACATTCATAAGAAGTAATCTTTTGTCGTGACATGATCCAATGCAGAGCTATTTGATATTATACATATATTTGATTTGGAAACAAAAGTTGCTATAAAAATCTTGTTTTATTTATTTAAACTTTATTATATCAACCGAAAATAAGGAAAACTTTTATTCTTATAGATATTCTCTACCTGTGCTGATAGTCAATGGGCGTAGTAGCTGCACACATATATTAAAGGAAACACAATTTATGAAAAACAACAACACAACATTACTGAACAATGATGACACAAAAACGAAGCCTATGGATTGTGTCAATATTGTCTCAAGATAGAAAATTATTCTCTTATTGTAATTAAAACAGAAAATTTACAGTGTGACTAACTTATCATGAAATAAAATTGTAAAGAGATCGACTATCGAGATAGATTTTCTAATATAATGAAGCCCTAAAAGTTTTTTTCCCACGACTTATTGGAATTGCCAGCCAAATTACGGTAATTCCATTATAGTATTATTACGCTAGTACCATTTAGTATATTTGCATCTTAATTAGAATTCTCAAATCGTGCCAAACCACTATTTCGACTTCATTAATTACAAAACCCATCACCTTTAATGTGGATACGTACGACTATCCATGACTCGCATAATATAATGACTATAATAAAAAAAAAAACAAGTTTTCAATGACTATAGGAAGTATCATGGTTTACGTAAGTGAGATGGTCGGTTTCCACTGATAAGCTCACTCTGATAAGTATATACGTTTTATAGAATTACACAGGAGCGAAATAACATCACTACTTTCACTAACGGCAGCTAAAGGCTACTATAATATAATAAAGTAAGGTTTTCTTTACGTTAATTGTAACTGACTCATTTAAAAGTCGTAATTTAAAGTAAATGACAAAGCTAGTAAAAATATTGTCAGGCAAGAGTTTTGAATGATTGCAATTAGATATCAACTTAACCTTAGCCCACAATATTTACATAACTGATATAAGTCAAAATACATATAACGTCACATCATAATATTGTCAAAATTATATTACTCTTCGTCCTTATAATCTACTTCCTTTAAGCAAATTAGAAGAATACAGTTGTGACAAACCGTATTTAAAACTCGTATTAGTAAGTGAAACACCCTTAACAAAAGCAAGGCAAGTAAATTAAAAAATATAGAATGCAGTAACTGAAATAACTTTCTCGATATTACATATTTCGGCGTGCAATATCACATTTCGCTATGTTGCATATGAACAAAATGACAGTCTGAAGAGCTTACGTTACAGTTAGTTTAATATTGACCTTTAAACAAAAATTGTAATCTTTACAAAGATGATAATAATGTTACATTCATCAAAATTAATAGCAGAGCGAAGAGCCTGGATGCCCAGAAGTCACAGAATCGAGTCCTGTTCACTATACATATACATATACAACGCATTTATAGTTATACTTTATGATTTTGACGGTGTTGACAAAGTTATTAATTTTAAAATACTTTTGAGTATTTGCGCTAAGTATTTCATATATTACATATATAGGTGGCAAATGTGCATGACAAAAGAACTCAATTTAATTTAAATGAAACTACCTGAAAGCGTCTTTAAAATGAGTTAAATTACTACTACTGTATGAAATATACAGATTTAGATAAACAATAATAGGCGTAAAAACAATTAAAAGCTCAATTGAAGAAAATATATATGTCAAGGTACTCTTTTTTAGCAGACAAAACGAATAGTTGTATTGTCTTATGAATATATCCAACTATGGGAGGTTTCAGATCTGTTGTCATAAGAAATTGTCGAGGAATGAATAAGACTGGTGTATAAAGAGGGAAAGGCATATAAGGATTATAAGGAGTGAAAGCGTCCTGCTCCCCCTCTTACTTTGAATAACATATCCCTTTCTATTAACTAAATATATTCATTGAGGTTTAACATAGTTGCATTTGATTTCTCTATAATAAATAAAATTATCACGTAAAAGAAATATTTTGCTGATGGTTTTTTATTTATAAAGACCTGCCATGACGAACAAAAATCATCAATTCTCAATAGTGTTTTCTTCTATGAATACCATACATATATTATATAATATATTTAATTATTACCTTAATTAAATATATTATAGCAGTTACAGATTTTTATAAGACGTGATATAAATAAAAAAATATTAATATTAATATATATTTATTTAAATAAAACACTAAAATTAGATTTTATGCATTTATTTATTAAAATATATATATCCATTTAAATCTAAGAAACAATTTTTATGAAAGTAAGTATTTAAAACATTTATTATAGGCCTTAAGTTCACGCCTAACAGTTAAGTTTTTCAATGTTTCTTGAATTTGGTACGTTTTCGACTAAGATATGCAAATTTGCAATATTTTTTAAACTCTTTTGTCATTTTTATAAGATTTTAGTAAAGTAATCAAATAAATCTAACAGAAATGAAATCTAAATCTAACAGTAGTCAAATAAATCTAACAACACCGTAATGAATTATTCCTATGTAAATATTACTACTACTACTACTATTTCTACTCATACTATTTGACAGACGTTATCTGAGGATTGAGCTTTGGGAAATATTTCTTGTATTTCTGCATTGAAGTCATTATAGGTTTAGAGTATGGCGGGTTTGTTAATTACTTGTTATTAGCTCTTATAAATATTACAATGTACAAGTTTAAAATATTTATACCATATGAAACATAAATCTAATAGTCTCTCTAAACGACGCACGTATTGAATTTATTCTCGAACTTTCCCACTAAGCCTCTTCCAGAATAGAAGTTGGGAAAATCTCCGGCAAAAGTTACGATATTTAAGAGAATTTTATTTTTTTAAACACGCCGTTAAAAAACTTACCTCGATGGGAATAAGCTGAATTTTAAGCATAACTATTATAGTAATAATTGTGCTTTATTGAAGAAATGTGTAAAGGTAAGCTGTTGATATTTATATATATTTATATATCAACAGCTTACCTTTACACAATAAGTTTTTTATTTAAATATAAATTTAAGTAAAAAACTCTTGTTCCCTATGAAATTACATTGAGCTTAATGTCATAGATATAAATTATTTACATTTTCTATTGATTAATCTGTGATATTTAATTATTCCTACAACTAAATATCATTAATAATAACCATAATAAATATTTGAATACTTATTTAAATTAGATCATTTACTAAAAACAAAACTCACAGAGAAACAATTATTTAATGGAATTCTGAAGTAGCTACTATCGAAAAGACTCGGAAAGTCACGACTACAAATTACAAATATGTTACCAGTATACAAAGTATCATACAAAAAAATATGCTTTAATGATATAATTTTCAAGTGTTAAATTAAGCGACAGAGGAATGAACACACATAACATTATATTAACTAAAATTATCAATTACACATCCTAGTTTATATTAAATTATATATTTATTAATAAATAAAGGAACTCTAAGTAACTGAAGTTGGTAAGACACAATGTCCAATGGTAGAAACTTATAATGTTCCTTAAATATACAGACAGTCGTGCGACCTTCTCAGTGATAGTTATGTAAATGTCTTTAGTCTCTAAATTAATTAACTTTATATGAACTAAGTAATGTCTGAATTGAATTTTATAATTTATTATTATTTCATTATGTAGTAATTATTTACAAAGTCTCCATATTTTTTGTAATCCCTGCATTAAGGGAAAATTTTTCATAGTTTAAGTAATATAAATTATTATAGCATCTTTATAACGATGCCTTTAATAAAAGTTTGATCATAAAATTACTTATAAGTGAGGTGAGATCACTGAAACTTTGGAAATTATGTTTTATGAGGAAAAATCGGTGAATGAAACTTCTTCAGCATACCTAATTTTTAAATGTAGGTTGGGGTGTACTTTAAAATAAAAAGAAAAGTAAAATCGTACAAATAGAAAAATATATACATATGATATAATTTTCGAGAACTTATTTTAACTAGAGTCGTCACTTCGCTCTACGTTTTATAGATGTTTCTTAGAAAAATAAGGTCTTTGTTAATAGTCTTTGTAATATCTCGGACATTAGCCTCCTTAATACTTATAATATTTATCAGGTTTATTTTGAAATTAATATGCTTTAACTATATATTCCTATTTTTGTTTTCAATCATTATATCGTAAATGATTTATTAACGATTTTTTAATAATTTCACGTTAAATAATAAATTATTTGTTTAAAGCGGCTTCTCATTATAAAAGATATCTGTTGTTCTCAATATGATTTATAATTATATTAGCAAACAGTATCATATTATTAGTTTACGAATCATATTATTATTTTAAAGTTAAATGTTACCCTTATTACAAGTATTAATTATATATATATTATTATTTTGAATGTTTAAAATCTTTTATGTCAGAATACTTTAATTCGTTAAAATTTAATTTAATTTAACATAGAACTAGCAGTGGTTAGTTATTCAGTCTTATTTTGGTAACACTCAAATTCTAATTTGATCTCACATCTCAGTTACAACTATGACTGCGACTCATGAGTCAATACTATAACAAATTGTAAATTTAAAATAAGTTTAAGAGTATCTGTGAACCTTTTTGCACGTTCTTCGCCATGCACCACTTTTATGAAGGTCTCCAACTAGAGCATGACGTTTAACAAATACAATTAAATTGAGAGGGAATTGGAGCAATTATGAATATAATTGATATTAAAACTATCTTTTTATTAGCAGACAGAGCTCAGAACAAAAGCTTGTAAAAAAAACTCAAAGAAAGAAAACAAATATGTGAAAGTTATCACTACTTTTAAAGAATCTTAAACGCGAATCATTGGATTTACATTTGTAACTTTAACCCGATGTTTCGAATGCATGCAATGTAAAGCATGTTCATCAGACGAGGAGATGTCGGTCTGAATGACGTGTACTACTCGTAAAAATCTACGAAAATGCTATAAGAACAACATTGTTAAGCATAAATGACAAACTTTTCTAAATTTAAATTAAGGATATTAAAAATGTTATTTGTCAATAAACATTTATTACAAATATATCGACGTAAATTTGTGCGTTTCTTTTTTACTCTTTTAAGACTTTTAATTTTAAGCAAATATCTTACGTGGGTTTACGAAAATATTGTAATTTTCTATATAAATCTTAATATAAAATTTTATGTACAAAACTTAATATAACATTATAAATAGATAGAAAGTACATAACATATTTATTCCAATATAAGATTCCTAAGAGTTTTATATTTTTATAATTTTTAGTTTGCTTACATAATTTGTGAAGCAAAAAAATTATGGCTGTAAAATTACGTAACATATTAAATAACTTTTTAACTTCTATTTAAAATCAATCCATTAATTATATAATAATATATGTATTATTTATTATTTATTTAATTAGCTTCACGCCATATTCCTTGCGGGGTAGCCAGAGATGACGGAGCGCCAAACGCTACGGTCCCTGCATACCTCTTTCGCCTAGGCCACAGACATCAACCTCTTCATACATGCCCTCCGGGGGGTCCTCGTGCTTTTTACGTGACCTTCCTCCAGTACCATAGATACTGTGTTTTCGAAGGTCACTCGAGGCCTCCCCCTGTCTCTCTTACCGCTCACTTTTCCTATATAAATCTTTTTTACCATTCTTTCATCACTCATTCGTTCGACGTGCCCCAACCACCTGAGCACGTTCTTCTTCATTCTCACCGTGACATCTTCGCTAGTACCTGCCATTCTGTGGATCTCTTCATTGCGGATTCGATCAGCTAGACTGACTCCGCATATTCTGCGAAGAGATCGCATCTCCACAGCATTCATCTTTCTTACATTCTTCTTCTGTGTTACCCACGTTTGGCTGCCGTATAACAGCGTCGGTAGCAAAACTGCACTGTGTACAGCCAAACGTGCAGCTATACTGACGTTTTGCCGTCTCAAAAATGCAGTCAAAGCACCATTGACTCTGTTACCGCAGCAATACGCCTTTCCATATCCATTTCGTATCTTCCGTCTCTGCTAAACATACTTCCCAAATATACCACTTCATTCACTTGTCCTATTATCTTACCATTCACGTTGATCTTACATTCTATTCTTTCTTCAATTCTTTCAAATATCAGAATCTTCGTCTTATCTACATTCAGGTTAAGACCATTAATTTCACACCCATCTTTCAGAGTGGTGACCAATGCCTGTAAATTGCATTCTGATGATGCAATGAGCACTGCATCATCTGCATATAGCAAGCAATTGACCTTAAGGTCACCTACTTTCACTCCCATGTCACTATCTTTCACTTCTTGGAGACAACTATCGAAATACAAATTGAACAACCAAGCTGACATAGCGCAACCTTGCTTAACACCTGATTGGATGTCAAACCAGGGCGACATGCTAGCTCCTACTCGCACACAGGCTGAGTGATCTCGGTAAAGAGACCTTACAGCCTGTAGCAAGGGTCCGTTCACATTGTATCGGGGCAGTATCTCCCATAACTTCTTTCTCACAACCCTGTCAAACGCCTTTTCCAAATCCACAAAAGCACAGAAAACCTTTTGGTTTAGGGCCAAAAACTTTTCCGTGATCATGCGGAAGGAAAAGATCTGATCTATACACCCTCTTCCAGGTCTAAAACCTCCTTGTGCCTCCCACAACAGCCTTTCAGATCTCTCTTGCATTCTTCTCGCTAATATTTTAGCATATACTTTACCGCCCAAGCTAATCAAACTGATAGCCCTATAGCTTGCACAGTCTATCTGTGAACCTTTGCCTTTATACTAAGGTACGATGACTGCACTTCGCCAATCGTCTGGGACCTCCCTCAATTTCCAGCATAAATTGCACAAAAACCAGAAAAAGTCCAAGACGCGAGGCCCACCGTATTTGATCATCTCGGCAGTAACTTCATCTGCTCCCGCAGCCTTGCCACATTTCAGATTTTGAATCACGCTCTCTACTTCTTCCAAACTGATTTCACCATCGGCTACATCTGGACTCAGCATTACGCTGGTAGTCAAGACCGAGGCGTCCTCACGTACATACATCTCCTTATAGAATTCCGCCCACCGCTGCAAAACGTGTGCTTGCTCAGTTAAAATTTCACCGATCTTCGAAAGCACCCCTTTCATTCTACAGGTTACCGAACAACCCCGGGAACCACTAACTTCTTTATTATAAGTGCTTTTGTTTTGTGCTTTTGCAGCTTGTACGCTCTTTTTCTTATCTCTCTCATACTTTTTTCCTTACCAGAGGCTTTATAATCCAGCCATGCTTTCTTCTTTAACTCTACAGCATCTTTCACTTGATCATCCCACCATTCATCACGCTTTTTACTAAAACTTCTTTTCCTCTAACCACATACTTCTGTCGCTACTTTCTCCATACCATTCCTAAGGTACTGCCAGCACACTTCAACACTTTCATTTCCAGAATCACAGCTTTCAAGCTTCTTGGAAACCCTTTCTTGATATTCCTCTCTGATCGGTGGATCTTGAAGCTTCTAGCTTCTTATGCGAAAATTCGACGCCAAGCTTGGACATGTCGTGCGGATGCGCCAACCTGCAAACAGACCTCTTATTCTAGCAACGACTAGATAGTGGTCCGTTCCCAGATCAGCACCTCTGAACACTCGCGTGTCCATAACTTGATTTCCAATACGCTGGTCCACTAGGAATAAATCAATCATACTTCTTTCTTCCGCTCGCTCCCATGTGTACATGTGAATTTGTTTGTGATCAAACATCGTGTTTGCCACAAACAAATTTATCTCCTTACAAAATTCCAAAATAAGCTTTTCAGCCTCATTTACCCTCTTATTCCGCCGTTCAGAATGGCATGTTGGATGGCGGTTCCCAACGCCGATAATAATAATATAGTTAAATATAAATTTAAGTAGAGTTATATCACACCTGATTAAGTTTTATGTAACCTACATATTAAATGTATTCATATATCATTATAAGTAATAAGTTTATTTTTTTTTCTTCTTTGAAATGCAGTTCTTCTAAATTCTTAACAAAATAAACATTACCGAAGACGTCGTATTAATATATAAAGACAATTCTAAAAGCAGTCGCCATTCATATACAGTTCTCTGTTTAGTTTTGAAATGGAAATAGAGTTGTCCGTCTGATGCTAATGACTGAATAATGTGCTTATTAAATACCTTTATTACTATTGTATATTTGTTGATATCTGATCTTATTATTGATATTTGGCAAATGGAAGGTATTCTGTTAAAAGATTATTTCGTTAAAAGGTTCTCAAATTAAAATGTGTTCTTATAAATAATTGTATTTTTTGAAAATACATATATTTTGCTATATTAAAAATCTGAATTCATCAGATATATGTATAAATACATTGAGATACGATCCATAATTGAGTAACGGTGTCTTTAATCCGAGTCCTTTCCAAGTAATCCCATCAGAGTATCGGAACGGTCAGTAGTTACGACTTCAAGTATCCAACAAAACCTATTAACGGAATTAGGAGTAACAAAGTACTCATCCGTGCAATAACTTAAGATATATAGCAGATTTACATGAGAGGTTGGACGGAGATATAAGATTCGAGAAATAAGTAGAAATAACGTTCCTGTATGCTTTAGGAAAAAATATACATATAAATAAGATTAAATGATTCAAAAATGATATGTTTGAACGATACTTTTCCTTTCTTGTTATAAGTAAAAAAGAAGTATTTTTTTATATTATGTATATCTGTCTGTGATTGTTGGTCAGCTCCCACTTTGATCGATTTCAGAGCATTCTTTATTTCTTTACTACTACGTATTGCTATTTTAGAGACAAAATATTTAATGTATAGATGGCTAACATTTATCTATTTTACAATAAGTATTATATTGGTCCTGTCTTGTTATAATGAGTTTAACCCTATTTTTTTCATTTCAGATCGTATATAACTTTTAACTTATAATTATAGCGGGATACTTATTGTGGTTTGGTACCATCACTCTTTATTTACGTTTTTTCTATATATATATATATATATATATATATATATATATATATATATATATATATATATATATATATATATATATATATATATATATAGAAAAATATATATATATATATAATATAATATAATATATATATATTATAGTTATATCTTTCTAAGTTCTCATTTTCATATGATAATTATATAATGTATACACATACATATACATATTACATTACTTTACTTCTAAATAAATCCCAGAGTACTCTATTTAATAAAGATATTACAATCCAAACTTATTAGTATATTCAAAGTGAGACTTAAGCGCTTCAGATTATAACGGCTCGTGGTTTTCATTATTGTTCAAAATTAACAAAACAAATTCTAATTCCACAATCTATTGTAATTAAAATATTGTATGTAATTAAGATCATCCGCTTCATAATACGGATTGTTTTATTTAATCGAGGCATTATCGCTTTTAGTTCATTATTAATTTAATATTTTTAAATATTGATAGTAAGAGTTCTTGTATGAGTTCCAATAAATTGAAGGATAATTGATCATCCTTGAATTTTTTTATAGAGTAATATTTAATTAATTTATAAAAAGGCTTTGAAATAGAAGGATAAATTATTAATACAATTTTATACTAATCCTTAGTAAAAATATATTACCGACCTGTCGTGACAATCTAAGCTCCATCTCTAGTATACTTTATATATACCTAAATTAATATATATACCTAATACCATTAACAAATACCTATTATGATATATTCATGATCTTGATGATAGTAGTAACTTCTTATATCTACAAACACTGTTGCTGCTCTAAGATCATTTAAAAGATGATTATGATCCACGCTTACCAAAACTGCCATTGGATATTTTTTGATATTGAATAAGCAATTTCCACTATTACTCCCTCCATCAATTATCAAATTTATAAACTTCAGGTGAACAGTCTGCTCATTTCCCCTGTACTATCAAGAATAAGCAATAATTAAATATATTGACATAAATGTTCATATACCCATTTGTGAATTAATACTAAAGTACTCGTCATATATATGGTAAGTGATTTCCGTGGTAGCGCGTTTGTTGAATAACTGCAACACTCAATACACTTGAAAGTCGTGGGCCGGAAGCTGTATACAAGATTTAATAAGTAGGGTAGGTGAGTATAACTATTTTTATAATATTATTAAGGAACAAAGTAAATAAAAAAGAACAAGGTATAGGCAGATTTACGCGCATTTTTATTTATTTATTTAGCTTCATGCCATATCCCTTGCGGAGTAGCCAGAGACGATGGAGCGCCAAACGCTACGGTCCCTGCATACCTCTTTCGCCTCGGCCACAGACTTTTTCTTTTACCGCTCACTTTTCCTGTATAAATCTTTTTTACCATTCTTTCATCAGTTAATCGTTCGACGTGCCCAAACCACCTGAGCACGTTCTTCTTCATTCTCACCGTGACATCTCCGCTAGTACCTGCCATTCTGTGGATCTCTTCTTTGCAGATTCGATCAGCTAGACTGACTTGGCATATTCTGCAAATAGATCGCATCTCCACAGCAGTCATCTTTCTTTCATTCTTCTTCTGTGTTACTCGCGTGATTATCATATTACATAGTTTACATTTTAATACTATGGAAGAATATTATAGATTAAATAAGGAATTCGTTACTTTTTAAATTTATTTTTTCTAAAAACACAACTATATCCTACATACCAGGCGGATTTATATAAGGTAGTTTTAAAATATATTGTTTTTCCTTTAGGTATATATTGCACTTATGAATCGATTCCAGATACACGGTTTCAAAGGACAGTTTCATGGAGAAGAACCAACTGTTCACTGTACTAATTATTGTTGTATGCAATAATTAATCCGTACCAAAAGGTAAATAAACAATCAATGGCCTTCAATTGAATCAATCACGGGACGTGTGAATTGAGAAGTAAGGTTGCCGTCAAGCTTTACCGCAGTTGCTATATTTAGTGTATAGGAGTAAACCTTAGTCATTGAGATGTATTGCAACACCCCCCTCTTTTATCACTACTCTAACAGAATTAATACTATTAACTCACTAATTAAGTATTTAATATTCTATTCTCTCGTCTAAAATAACATATAATAATTTATAACAAAATGTACACAATTTATATAAAGGATATAATAAGTTGTATTTTATAAAACTAAGTAAATTTGTATTGGGTCGATGTCTATATATTTGAATGTCAATATTGTATTGAGTTCATCATATACAAATATTAACGACCAGCTTCATTTAAAATAAAAACATCCAAAAAAGCATTATATTATTTTAGCATGGAAAGTTTTGCAATAAAACTTAAATATTTTAAGCCTATATAGTTAAGTTTCCATTTATTTACAAAAAAAATAAAATATAACAGGAATCCTTAAGGACATAATAGGTAATGGATTAATGAGGTAGGTCATGTGTTGTTGATATCAATGTTTTAATATATATATTTTTGTATCATAAATCATATATCATTACATATTTTTTAATATATTTTAAAATTAAGTAATAAGTAAATTGTTTATGCAATAAATTTGGAGCGGTTTTCTTTTATAAGAGATGTCTGTTGTTCTTATAATTATAATTTACAAACAGTATATAATTTCTCTTACTTTTGTCAATAATTAAGCATATTCATTGTAATTTTAAGGATCATGTTATTATTTTAAAGTAAAATTTACCCTTATTATGATTACTCGTTATAAATTTATTATTATTTTGAATGTTTAAAGTTAGAGCACTTTAATTTGTTAAAGTATAATGGTTGTGATCTCACATCTCAATTATGAATAACTCATGAGTCAACACTATAACAAATTGTAAGTTTAAAATAAGTTAAAAGAGTATCCATAGAGTTTTTTCTGTTTCTTCTCCATGCATCTTCCTTTCGGATCCCTCCAACTAGAGTCTGAGGTTTCGAAATGCAATTGAATTGAAATAATTATGGATAGAATAAGGAATACTGAAGTTTTAATAAGCGAACGGATATGAGAAGAAAAAAAACCTTTTTATACAGTTAAATAAACACAGAAAAGATCAATGTATGGGAGTTTTTAACGAAACTTACGTGGATTTGCGAAAATATTGTTATACATAATCTCAATGTAATATTATAAACAGATATACATTACAAGATTTGTTTATTCCGCCTTGAGGTCTTCAAGAGTTTATTAATTTTATACTTTTTAAATTAAGTTTACTTAAATCATTTACTATACGAAAATAGCTGTAAGTAAATCATATTAAATATTTTTTTAACTTTTGTTTAAAATTAATAAATATATATTTAACCAGACTTAATTCTTCTCTGGTTAAGTTTCATGTAACCTAAATACTGTTTATATTCATATATATTACAATATTAATATATTCATATAAATAGTAAATTTCTTCTCAGTTTTTACTCAATTGAAATACGGTCAAAGCTAAGCAAACCAATACATTATTGAAGACGTCGTAATAATACGAGACTCGTATATACAGACAACTCTAAAAGCAGTCGCCATTCATGTACAGTTCTGTTTAGTTTTGAAATGGAAATAGATTTGTCCGTCTGATGCAAATGACTGAACAATGTGTTTATTAAATACCTTCATTACTATTGTATATTTATTGATATCTGCTTTTATTATTGATATTTGGCAAATTAGTATTGCGGTTTCGCTTTGTTTCCAGGTTGAAGTAGATGAATGGAAAGTATCATGTTCTAAAGATTATTAAAATTAATTATAAAATTTAAATATGTTATATGTATTTATAAGGATAAGTAATTGTATTTTTTACCACGTATACACAATGTATATTTCATGTTAAGAGTCTGAATTGAATGGAAGATATATACATTGAGATTGAGTCCATAATTGAGTAATGATGTCTTTAATCCGAGTCCTTTGCAAGTAATCCCATCAGAGTATCGGAACGGTCAGTAGTTACGACTTCAAGTATCCAACAAAACCTATTAACGAAATTAGGAGTAACAAAGTACTCATCCGTGCAATAACTTTAAATATATAGCAGATTTACAGGATCGGTTGGACGGAGATATAAGATTCGAGAAAGAACTAAATATAACGTTGTTGCCCATTTTGGATATAATATGTATAGTAATATATACAATTAAGTAGTTTAAATATGGTATGGTTCAAATGATATTTTTTTCTTATTACAAATAAAAAAGAAACACCTTTTTTAAATCATTCTTTATTACAAAGTATTATTATATTTTGTTTTAAAGAATAATTATATTTTGTTTTTGTTTATCGGAAATTACTTTGTTAGAGATAAAATAATAAATATTTAGTAAGATAACATTTCTCTACAATAAATATTATATTGGTTATATTTTGTGATCAGATAGTTTTCATAGCATTTAACATGTTATCGTAGTGGTCTCTTTTGGTGTTGTACCATCTTTTTTTGTGTTTGATTATATCGTTATCGTATACGTTTTTTATACCTACGTTTTTAGTACGTTGTAATTTTTTATATAATAATTATATATATATATATATATATATATATATATATATATATAAATTATCAAAAAAAATACATCCATTATCATAATTGTTTTAGTACTCTAAAATTTTTACAATTCTCTATTTTATAAACGTATACAATAGGTATGCAGTCCAAAGTTAATAGCATATTTATATTATACAAAGCGAAATTTTAGCGCTTTACATTATAACGGCTCGTGATTTTCATTATTGTTCAAAATTAACAAAACAAATTCTAATTCCACAACCTATTGTAATTAAAATATGGTATTGCATATAATTAAGATCATCCGCTTCATAATACGGATTGTTTTATTTAATTGAGGTATTATCTCTTTAATTTCACTATAAATTTAATCTATTTTAGTATTGTGATAGGATTAAACGTTTTCTTTTATGAAATATTTAGACTTCCAAAAAATTCAAGGATGATTATTTATTTTTATTTAGTTTTATTTAAAAATGAATTTATTAAATAGCTTTGAAATAAAACCTGAAGATTTGAGATGCATTAGTAAAAAGTGAATGAATCGTATGGAGACAGTGATGATAGGTGCAGTTTGTTTGACGACCGATTGCGAGTGTAGGATGTGTTACTAAGAATATCTTACAAAAATAGAATGCCAAATTAACAACCCGCAGTGTAGAATCGTGACAAATTTAGATTCACGTGTGGGAGAAATGTAGGCTGATACTAACAAATATTCTTTGTGAAACTAATAATAAATTCAATACTGTTTTTTTACGCATTAGATAGGATATTTTCGTTTCCTTACTTTGTTTATATATTAAGTTACTGTAACTAGTTTTTCGACAAGATAATAAAGCGATATTAGACAATAGTATAATTTTGATGTACCTCTAGTCCTCGCAGTGTTCTCCTCGTGACCTTTTTTACGGATCACTTTTCCTCGGATGACTGATCTGCAGGTTTTTCGATCTGTTATGACTTGTAGGGCATCATGATTTGTGATGGATAGTGACTTCGTGATTTGGTTGGACATCGTATTGGCCAGCGGCCTCTTCCTCTATTTCCTTTCATCCAAGCAGTGACCACCAATTTGTCCAGGTTATTTCCAGTCTTCCTAGACATATGTCCAAACAGGGCAAGTACTCTATGGAGTCACATAGTTGGTAGCAAAGATGTCAATACTGCATTTTCTGTCAGATGATGTCATAGTTCAGGTCCCAGAGACATACAATAAAATGAAGAACACGAGAGTGCGTATCAGTAGGATTTTAGTTTTTCGAGATATTCCGTTCCCGCTATATTTTCTGCAGCTGTGACACTGTGCAGCAAACGCAAATTGCGCTTAAAGTCCATTTACCAGATGATTATGATCCATGCTAAGGGAGATTAGCATGAAATCATCTAATTGATTGATAACAGAGCAATTTGTATAGTATATATAGTATATATGAGACGAAGCTTCTTAGCATTTCATGGATTCACCGGTGCCGGGCTCATCGCGTTGCAAGGAGTGGAGTGCAAACAATGCCTGGGGCTTGCCATCCAGGTATAGGTTTAAGAAGCCCCTTTACTATACATATACACATTCACTGGCTTATGCTTACAATAAAAAACATAAAATTTAATTCAGTCATCTAGATTAAGGAATGAATATTACTAAAATCTACGACTAATAATATAACATAAATTTATTTGTATGTACTATCAAGAAAGCAATACCATATGATTAAATCTCGCTAAAATTGAATATGCGGTTTCAAAGGTACATTCATAAACAGAAACTGGCAAATTTTATGCGGACAGTCTCCCTATAAAGAAAAAAGTACAATTACATAAATTTACATAAATATGGATACACCTATTTGTGTAAAACTAAATCACACGATATTCGTCATATATATATGTATACGAACCTTTCTTTCATCACGTACCTAAAAGTGTGATCACGTGTTTTAAGCACTCGTCATCTACAACACTCAATACAATTTAAAAAATCGTGGACTAGAAGCTGTATACAAGATTTAATAAGAAGCACGGGTTAGTATAATTTATGTGTAATGTTATTGTGGAACACAGTAAATAGAAAAGAATGAGATGCAGTCTGATTTATGAGTATAATACTACATATTTTACATTTTAACACTATGGATGAATATTAAAGATAATGTGGAACACCATATAAAAGAAAATTACTGAATGTTTTATTAATTTATAATATTTTCTATAAAAATAACTCAGGTCTCGAATATCGTGTCTTTTTATATAACTTTGTTTCATTTATTTTCTTTCAATTTCACTTATGACTCGACTACAGGTAACCGGCAAGAAACTCAATATCGACTATTAAATATACTAATTGTTATTGTATTTAGTAATCAATGAGTATTGGTAAATACACAATAAACTTCGCTTAGACTCTATTTGTCACAGGACGTGTGAATTGAGAAGTAAGGTTGTAACTGAAGTAAAAAAAAATATGTTAACTTTATCTCTTCACTAACTAACGTTATATAGAAAACGTCCATTGTGAAATAGATCAAAATGAATCTGCTATATTAGGTGTATAAATCTTAGTCACTGTAATGTATTAATAACAGTTCCTTCTTTTATCTCCACGATTAAACTATAATGGAATAACTTCTTAACTATTTAGTATGCTATTCTCAAGTTTGAATTATTAGATAATACCCCATTATATTAATCTGTATAAAATAAAGGATATACACAATTTATTTTAAAAAGATATTAAGAGGTTTTTTATAAAACTAAATCAAGTTTCAATGGATCGATGAATAAATAACTGAATGTATACTGATACTGAACTCAATATATACTCAGTTACACTTATTTAAATATTGACGACCAGCTTTGCTTAAAATAAGGACATCGAGTACAAGAACTGTATTATTTAAGCATATTCTTGTCATAATACGTAATTTTGGTTTGATTTAACTATGTAAGTACTACAACTGGCAACCCTAAGGACGTAATGGGTAATGAAATTGGCGAGATAGGTCAGGAGTTGCCCCTTGAATTATTGTAATTGCGTCTACATGTTTGACGACCATGTATTGAGATGTGACTTAACTTTTAATGGCACCGGTGTATTTTAAAGTGATAGATTGATTAAATATTATGCCCTTAACAAAGAGTCATAAATTTACATATAAATTATATATAACATAAGTAATACGATAGAAAAAAGATTACTCTTAACTTACAGTTTTCAGAACCTCGAACTTCTTCAACTATAGAAGTTTCGTAAATCCCTAAGAAGCTAGTTGTGGAATTTTAAAGCGCTTTATTATCTTAAATTACCTCAAAATATTTTGAACAGGAATTTGACTGATTAATGCCCTATTATAGAAGTATTTTTTTCTTATTTTAATATAATTTTAAAATTTATAAGCCCCATCCTTACTTTGCGTGTTTCCTTTATTTTCTTGCTTATTATTGTTCAAGAAAAGCTACAAAATTTTATCATAATCTAATAGTTATGATAAAATTGTAAATTTAATCATTGTTAAATATAATATTATTTCAAGTTATTTATTAAATATTGCTAATATTCAACTTATTCAGTCTCATACATTTACCTCATTTTAGAACCTATTTCAATTTCAGAATCTATAGCACCATATTAGTACGTGCAACGTTTTCTATAAAATATATCAAAAGTATATCATGTATACTTAAGTATTTTTTATATTACTATATATATATATATATATATATATAACTCGACATACATATCGATATGGATAAATATTTTCATTTTAATTCAATACTTTCAAGATATTAATAATATAATTCATTCATATTATACTGGATTGCTAACCATAAAAAAATAAAGTAAAAAAATACTGAAAATAACTCGTCGTTAATTTAATCAATTAAAATATTGAAAGTATGTGGTTTAAATGTGTTTTTAATTACTGCATGATTTAAATTTGTATTGCAATATTCTCTAATTGTAATAAAATAATGCGAATTATAATCTCACAAATATTTTAAACTTTAAACGTTAAGACTAAATAAGGATAAAAAGGATAAAATATTTTTATTTATTTATAGTTTTCAACTCACTTATTTTTGCCATTTTTGAAATTGCATCTAGGAAGAAATTTATATAATTACTCAACCTGTATGCAAAATTTCTAAATGTGATATAGAAAGTACCTGATTTTGCGTTTTTAAATTAAACAAAGAGTTTAATAGCTGTTAGCGGTAATAAAAATGATTATTATCCTATTTTATTAATACTTTGAGACCATTTATAACTATTCACTTACATTGCTTATATTAAATACCAACTTAATAAAACAAAAATTTGCCAAAAATGGATCGGTAGAGAGCAGACTTCAAAAACCACAGACTATTGTTTTGTCATTTCAATAAACGCATTATTCTGTCATTTGCATCAGACGGACAAGTCTATTTCAATTTCAAAAACTAGACCAAGTTTGGAATACTGTCCATTACGATACTTGAAGCTGAGGTCGGCATAGATTTTGATTGAAGATGTACTTATTGATGATAACCAAATATCAGTTCCTAAACATATAATAAAACTAAATTTATACATAATATATAAATAATAAATTATATTATTATTATTGTTTGTGTTTGTACGCTATAACTACTGGGTGAATTTTAACGGCGATTTGGTGTGGTTTGGGTTATTGGCAAATTAGAAAATTTTCATGTTTTCACGAGACATCTCCAAAATTATATTTAGGTATATTACAAAGTATTATGGGACAAATTTTAATGAAAGTATGATATAATTTTTAATATTGTTTGAATCAATATATAGGTGCTTTTAATTTCGGAAATTTTGACTATTTTAGGATAAAACACAAAAGTTTCTTTGGTAAATAATCACAATACAACAAAACTACGGAACAGCACTTAATGTATTTTGTGTGCTGTTAGGAATTATCTCCAATAATAAATAGGTATTTAGTTAAGGTAATATTTGAAAGCGAAGAATATAGTAATGTTTTGTAAGGGATTCATTGAATACTTCGCTATTAATCTTGAAACGCTCTTCTGTAGTCTACGCGGAGCCACAGAAACCGGTACTAAATGAGTAGATGTTAAAGTCAATCTAAACCTGTTCATTTGAAATTAGCGAAACTATTTAAAGATTTGGGGGGATTTAAAATAATTAATTTTTTAACTACAAATTACGTAATATCTTACAGTTAAAAATATGTTTTGATAAATGTAGTGTTGAAAGACCGAAGATAAATAAAAATAAATTTATAGATAATCTAATTTGAGTCGATATTATTTATACCTTGAGAACAGAATGATTGTATTGTTATAAATATTAGTATTTAATACTAGGTTGTTTATAAATAAATATATATATATATATATATATATGTATATATACACTAACTGTTGCCAGCGAGTACTTTTTTTTATAATAGTTTTCGTTACATTTTCCGTAAAACAAAGAAGTTTATAATCGATTTCTGTTACAATGTTTAGTGATAAAATACGAATGATATATTAACAAAGTGAATTAATTTTAGCCTCAATATGAAGGGTATTATAGAAGATCTTGTTTGACATTACTGATAAGCATAATTACAATAATTTAAGCGATACCGTCTGACCTATGACATTGAATCCATTAACTTTAACTTCGGTAGGGTTGCCAAGTTTGCATTTCTTCACGTAAGACCACAATTATTTTTAATAACTTCATTTAAGATTTGGTTAAAAATTGTAACTGGTATTTGAATAAGAGTTTTTTTTATGCTTAAGAAAATAATTGATGGTAAGTTAGATATATTTTTCTGATTGTTTGTTAAAGTATTTTGTAAAATAAATTAAAGAAATAGAATTGAGAGCCTTTGAGCCGTAGAGTGAAGAATTTCAGTATAATACTGTCGTATAAAGTTTGTTTATTATATATTTATACTTATAATTACTTAAAATATATTATTGTAAATTCCATCTAAAACCTATTTAGTAACACACACACACACTTTATATAATAAAAGAATAGCTTAACACTATTTGCATACACACTATTTTGCAGTATGATAAATAAATTTTCATTTGTTAGAATCAGATTTATGTAGAACCAATAACATAGACAAAATATTGCTTAAAATAAACAGCGATAAATATCAACCCAAAATATGCTTTTTACACTAAAAGACAATCACACATTTTTTTTATTAACAAATTTCATTTAAAATAATTTTAATGTTATAATTTGTTGACTGTAATAAACTTTTCTAGTGAAAATTTATTCATTAAAAGCAAGCAGATAAATATTTCACATGCTAATGTTGGGAGGATTTATAAAAGTTGGTTTAAAACGCTTCAAGTTTACTAACTTTTGTGGGGGATTTTCTTAACTTCTATTCTAGAAGGCTTAGTGGCTAAGTTTGAGAGCGTTCCAAAAACTGAACTTCATCCAATACCTGATTTTAGGTCAGACTATTAAGAGTAAAAAATGTTTTTCTACACGTTTTTTATTATGTGAAATAATTTTTATTAATCAGTATGTGATTTTTAATAGTTAGAGTAAGTATACATTTTTCTTTGCACTAATCAATAAATTGCCAATAAAATATCATAACAATAATTACGATACAATACAACGTTAAGGTAGCGCATTTAAAAATATTTTTTTCAAATAAAAGGTGTGGAAGATTGGTGATAATGTTGCCTTCACTTCATACATGAATGCATTTTATTATTTAAAAGTATGTATATATAATATACAAATCTATATTGAATGAGTACCTGAATAAGTACAATCGCTAATTTAATAACATGTTTTTATAATTTAGTTAAGAACTACTTATGTTTTACAGGAATTTCTTCACTTCTACTTACCACAAATAAATCAAGAAATTTGAAAATATGTAAAAAGTTTTAAGTCATTCTAAGGTCATGTAGATGACATCTTACGTACTTCATGATTACGTTATATCATTTACGTCATATCGTTAGGGTGTAATTTCATAAAAAAAGGGTTATTGAAACTTATACTTGAAATTGCTTAATTAAATTTATTATCAGATAGATTTTACGATAATCATTATTCTATATGTATAAAATGAAATAGCCAATGATAATAGAATGGATTCTTATATTATCGGCTACGTAACATTTATAACGAACGTTAATATAAAATATTGATTTATAGTCGGGAAAAAATAAATAATAAAAGTGTGAAAACTGCAAAATGAAGAGTTAGCAACAGGAAAAGTTAGTTGGTTGGTTAGTTAACCCTCATGACCTAAGGGAACAGAGAGTTTATTACAATAGAAAGTGTAGTGTGTACGAATGTCTATATGGGTAGTTGGCTAACTAGCTGTCGACAGATAGGGGCCGAAACCAAATTGCTTATAAGAACTCATTTCCCAAAATTTTAAATTAAATCGATGAAACAACTTTGTAAGCGTCTTTTAATTCTTCTATATTTAGCTAAAATTTTTTTTCAAAATTTAAACAAAACCACACAGTGAATAATTATATTTTTACGGCGTTTTTTTATCGTTTCAAAGTTTTGGTAATTTCGTTTGCAATATTTTTGTAGATAATGAAGAATTATTTTTTATATATGCATTTCTGTATTATTATTAAATTATTATTACAATGTTACCAATTTTGCAGCGACTTTTTCTTATAACTCCACCATTAAATATGAACAAAAAACAAACCAAAAACAGATCGATAGAGAACAGATATTAACAACAGCAGACCCATTGAGACAGCATTACAATAAGAGGATTATTCAGTCATTTGCATCAGTGGGGCGACTCTATTTCCATTTCAAAACCTCAAAACTTGTACTGACACGGGTGGCATCTGCTTACGGAGTTGTCGGTATAAATTACTTTGCTTCGAAGATTTTTGAGATTATATTAACAGATTTTAAGGTTGGATTTACAATATGACAATTGATTAAATGTAAATTTTATGAAAAGAAATGTTATTTATTAGGAAGGAGCCAGATAAATCCTTACAGAGCTGTGGCGCGATTTTAAAAAATAAAACGCTTTCAAATTCCGAAACTTTGCGGGGGATTTCCCTAACTTCTATACTGGAAGAGGCTTAGTGGGAAAGTTTGAGAACGTTTTGAAAACTAAACTTTATTCCATACGTGAAGCGTTTTGCGAGACTATTATATACTTTTAATATTGTGAACCGATAAAACATTTTAGAATATCTAAATGAGATCAAATTTTTTTTTTTTGCTTTTTGTTTTATTTATTGTTCCATAAAAAATACAATCCTATAAAGGATATCATTTACATGGTTTGATAAT
This sequence comes from Melinaea marsaeus rileyi, assembly GCA_918358865.1. Classification (NCBI taxonomy): domain Eukaryota; kingdom Metazoa; phylum Arthropoda; class Insecta; order Lepidoptera; family Nymphalidae; genus Melinaea; species Melinaea marsaeus. Next base: position 1,418,557 of record OU911088.1, read on the forward strand.
TTCATAATCCGTTGATGTCGTAAAATGAAAATATATAATTATCTTCATTCGATGTTAATAATATCTAATATAAGTATGAATAATTAAAAAGTGCCACCCACTCTAAAAATAATGACTTCATTTCAAAACATCAATACACATTTTTTACAGTACAATGGTTAGATAACGTCCTTGCAATGGTTTATTTAAAAAAAAAGTCATTTAGAATGGTTTTGAAGACGTCAAAGTTGACACTTAACATTTTAATGAAAATTTAATGACACTTAAAATAAAAAAAAAGAAAATATGTTATCTTTAACTAATACTTAATACTAAAAAAAATATATGATATTGCTATTTTATAAAAAACATAACAGAAAACAAAAACAAACGCTATTTTCTATAACTACGCTTATGTGATGCGAATGAAATCTATTGTACTTCTATTGTAAGGCCAGTTCACATTCAGCCATAAGACAAAGCACATCTTCACTGTATGGCGGACAATCGTGTTTGTCGATAGGCGCAATTACAATAATTCAAGGGACAACGCCTGACCTGTCTCTGTGAATCCATTACGTCTTTAGGGTTACCAGCGACCAACTATTTTATTAGGTTTATATATCAATAATGTACTTATAACTCGTTTGTGGGTCACATATTTTATCATCATCATACCAGACCCAATCAGTCCTCTTGTTTACTCCTTAATAAAAGAGTAACCCATGTATTTGGACAAATTGTCTTTGATAAGAAAAAAGACCCATTAAAATACGTATTAAGAGTATTTAAAAGTGTTAATGTAATAATTACTAAGACCAGATATCACGATGTAATAAAGTTATAACATTTTTTTTAAATCTTTTTAAACACTGGCGTAGCAACCCTGTTCTCGATTTAAACGTCCTGTGAGTGACGAATGTGAGTCGAACACTGTCTATTGATTGTTTATCAAACATCGACACTCATTAATTACACGAAACGAGAAAATGTTTTTTAAATTCGTTTGGATATACCCGAAGAAATACGTGTTAGGTGATATATTCTATTTAAAAAATTGTGAGCGGAAAGAGAGAGAGAGAATAAAGGAGGACTTTATAAAGGAGGACAATTATTATTATAAAATAGAAAAGAATTAATATAAAAAACCTTATTTTTTTCTTTATAGACTTAAAAAATCGACAGTGATAGCGTAAATTAAACCGTTACATTAAATAACTGATAAGAATATAATTCTACAAATTCTTTTTCCCAACCACTAAGTGTGGCAGAGATTCAAGTAACGTATTTCAGAAATCACTTAGCATATGACAAATAACGCGAGAGTGACACGCTTTTAAGATGTAACACTATCACACTCGGGTGTACGAAAAATATATGAATTGAAATGATACATTCACAAGTGCTGTGTTGGCAATCTACATTCAGTAAGCATTTGCTCAACCAATATGTTTTTATATTTATTTCAGTTTGATAGTTTCTGCTTTATTATATAAGACTATATTTAAAAATCACATTCAACTTCGAGGGGACTGCAACTCGTTTTCAAAAGGATTAAATATGCGTACATCTTAACATTAACGCACATTAAGGGACAAGCTAACACTATTTCTCGTCATTTAGCAAACTATCATAACGATTTCTTAAATATTTTTAAATATATTTGTTATTATACATTATATATAATAATAATGTTATTAACCCATTTATTTTATTATCAAGGTTCCTTCTAAAGACAGTACCTCTATAGGATTAAAGTACAGGATACATAGAATACTACATAGACAGGAATTACTTATTAATATTTTAATCGTTTGTCAATAAAAAACTATGACACAACAAATATAAAAGAGTAATTACTAAATAACGTAACTATTAGAACCGCTGAGGTTAGTTCCACCCTCATGGCCGAAACCCTAAAACAACAGAAAGTTTAGAACAAAAGAAAGTAAACGAAGGAGTTTATCCTTAGTTCGCTAACCCACACTGATGGGGGCTTTTTTATTAATTAGGTATTGTGTATAGACAAAGTGAAAATTTTAACATTTACTATGATTTGTACTTCTGAATATATTCTCCTTGGACTAATCTGCGGAAATGTGCAAAAAGTTCTGACGTTTCATAAGTGCAATATATGTCTATTTAAAAATAAATTACTTGACTTTGAAGTCATCGGAATCAAAGATCGGATTTTGAAGATTTTTTGACAAACTTAACTCTATAGTTAAAAATAACTTATCTTATACATGAAGCGTTTTTTATTCATATCTTTTACTTATGTTTGCAATCACAAAATAAAAATCGAAAACAGGATAAATTTCATTATTAAGCTACGCGTTCATCAGAAAGGATCTTGACAGACAGATGAACAGACCGACAATAACATGAGGGTATGAGTAAAACACAATAACAATTTAATTACAAGAAATATGTTTAATATTACAATAAACAAACAATATCTAACACTCAAATGTATTATCATAAGCTATCTGATTATATAGTCTCACAGATTATCGTAGATTCGCATCGCAATTAGAAGTGTGAAGCTGCGCCAAACCAAGTTTTCGTCTTCATTATGCGAGAGTGAAGCAAACTTTATTATAAGATTACCTTGGTGTAGTTGTCGACAAAAATGAATTAAGATCTGTATAAATTATAATATTGTTATTCCGAAATCGTTCTTTGTTATAGCTTTTAGTACCGACTCAAGTTGTCGTCATTATTATTTTGTATACAAAAATATGAAATCTAATTCTATCTAACAATATTCAAAAGCATTTAAGTTGAAACAATTAACGTTATAATTAAGTTTAAACGTAAATGAAATGAGACTATCCCGGGTTATCTTGATTATACGCAATACTTTAATTACAAAAGGTCGGGGATTAGATTATTTAAATTATGAACAATAATGAGAATTAAAGCTATTATAATCTGAAACTGGGACATATTTGAAAATAAGCTTATATATATATATATATATATATATATATATATATATATATATATATATATATATATATATATATATTATTGCTGTTATTCGAAAGTGATGAGGTCTAGAAATTTTTACTAAATTACTTCAGGACAAGTCAATTCTTTTGAAATATTAAATAACATGTAGCTGTAGGTCTTCCAAGTGTATGTGTAGTGTTAATAAATTGCAAATGTGGATGTTTCTGTTTCCATTAGTATTTCTAGAATATTCATTGTCACCGAAATTTTTATACAAAAAAATTGTGTAAGTTAGCGTGGCTGTTTCTTAATTATTGGATTCAAAGATTTGACTAATTGTGATCTAGATTAATGCATATATATGTAATATCTTATACTTTCATAACAAAATAAATAAGTAATTTAACTAAAAGTTTCGAGGTTTTGAGTTTGATATTATTTTATAAGAAACCAAAAAATTGTAATAGAATCTCTAAAAAAATTGTAATAGTATCTGAAAATCTTCTGCTCCTAAGATTGCTACCAATTTTGAATTGGTGATCGATTATTTATTTCACTAGAGTTTCAGAATTCATATGCTATCGATCATATTATAAAACGCCTGGAAAAATCTGTCCCGAATGATTTCTTTTACGATATTATACCTATCATATTGAATATCTGAATATCTAAGATTCTTGGTTATATTTCACGTAATACCATTCACTGCAGACTAAGCAAAGCATAGCGTAGCGTTAATGAGCCTGTTCGTAATATAATAGGTTTCAGTAAACAATATTGTCCTATGTTACGTCTTGTGTGGGATTTACAAAAAACTCTTTAGGCCTCATATATAATTACAAATGAAGTCACCATAAAATAGTCTTTTTTTATAATAAAGACCACAGCTGAAATAAGTCTTATTTTTAGTAAAATATTTACCTAAATTTAATTTTAATCACCTGTAGACTAAAATGAAAATTGAAGGAGAATAGAACAAAAGATGAAAAGGTAGGAAGGAAAAGGAGGGAAAGTGACTTGAGTAAGATGCTTTTTTAATTGCCAATAAAACATATCTACCACAGCAGCTCCTTGCCTGTCTACGTTAGTGCCATCAAATGAGACGATACATGCACGTTGAAGAGTTTTATCTAAATTTACTTTATTTTACATTACATTTAATCAGAATTCACTTACAACAGATTCATTAGAAGTCTCAGGATTTTTTTTTCTCTGTTAAGTTATATCAATGAGACTAAATAATTAATTTTTTTTAGTATTTATACAAAGAATTTTTATTGTATTGTTAAATTACTTTGCACCAAATAACAAGTATCTTGTATTGCCAATACCTTCTCCGACGAAGTTAGTCATTGTTTTAACAGCACCCTTAGTACCTTTGTATATATAATGACCTGCTTGCTTGACCTTGCCTAGATTTTCGCTTAACCCATGTTTAGCTGCTGTAAATTATAAAAGAATTTTATATCTATCTGCGTGTCCGTGGGCTCTCGTAGTAATAATTAAGATCTTACCTGGGTCAGATTTACATGATTCATTATTTAGTATGAAAATACGTTATTTGGCGGAATTCTAAAGCGAAGCTTGTGATTATATTTTAGTTTATAATTAATATTGCAATGTGGCACGGTTTCTCTACGCAGCGCGTGCAATGCTTGTTGGCATCCGTAATGCCAGTTGAAAAAATCCGTGCCCGCAGAGACACGCGTGGGTAGACCTCGTGTGTAACTCGTTTAAAATATAACTCACTACCTAAGAATAACACCCCTTGCGAGAATAAACTGTGATAATTTTGATACCTAGTGCGTTGCCTTAAATTTAGAGTAAAAATAACCTTTCTATTAAAAATATTTGCGAGGAGGGAATGTTTACCAGAAAAAAGTTGTCGTGGTTTTACCTACCTTTAATTGTCAAGCTAAAAGCGGATTTTTTTTCTCGGAAACAGTACCTTTTACGGAAAAACTTTTGGTACTTAAATTTAGAGTAAAAAATAACCTTTTTATTAAAAATACTTGTGATGTAATAATGTTTACCAGAAAAAAAGTTATGAATTTTTTTCGCATGCACGCATATATATATATATATAAACTTTTTGACCAATGGTCATTTCGGACTCAGGGGGTCATAAGAAGACCTCCTGTGAAGAGATTTTTCCAAAATTCGAAAGTCGGGTACACCTGAATAGGCAGACCGAATTCTTCGAGGTCTGCCCGAAAGGGTAAAATCAAGAAAGGGTAAAATAAAATAAATAAAATAAAATAAAAGGGTAAAATCATTCCACACTTTGTCTAAAGCTAGTGAGTACAGTAGATCATATAATTAATCTACTACTTACTACTTTTTGAATGCTTAATAAATATTTAGAGTGAAATCAATAATTCTTATGTCAGTTTCACATACAAGAAATAACTGATACAAAAAACGCTCTAATAAGAAACAAAAATCTATTACTCCCACAAATAACTATCCCATGTTAGAATTGACCTTATATCGTTCAGCAATAGCACTGCCACTAGTCCTGCCACTGACCACTAGACCAACAGATCGTCATTATTTGAATAGGTGTACATTTTAAATTTATTTATGACTTTATCCACTGAACATGTTTTATTGTAACTTACTTAGAAATTGAAGACCTATTTTTAAGGGCATTTCTTGTATTCTTGTATGTATGGTATTTGGTGGTTCCGAGTCTGAATCCAAAGTACCTAAATCACTTGTGTAAAAATTAGTTTCTGTATTTTCTGTATTTTTAATTTTTTCTCCTTTTTCTTGTAATAGTTTTTTGAAAGCTTCAAATTTACTTTGAAAAAGTGGTTCATTACCTTCTTCAGTTTCTGAAATTTGTGTCATTTGGTGTAAAAATTTTCTAATCTATTAATAATATGTAATTAGTGATATTAATAATACATTTAGACGTACTTTTATAATAAAATGCAAATAAAATTAAATAATTATTACCATCTTCTTCGGTATTTATTGCTTTTTCTTTAAAATTGTCGTCTTCTGATTTATAATTTTTTACAGTATTTCCTCTTACATCGTCCTAGAATATTATTTTTACATTAAGTTATTACAGAATTGTATATAAAAAATAATAAATGTTTTTCTTTTGGATTATTATTTTTAACATTTTAGTCACTTAGTTAAGTTTTTAATTAAACAAAAAGAAAAATTGTATTTTTGTACTTAAACTATGATGAACCATATCATACTTTTATATATATTTAATCGCTGAGTTGACGTTAGTTAAATCGGTATTTCCTCGATAAATTTAGAACCTTTTCGGAGTCCTTATTATTGAGCTCAGAAAAGAGCGGAACCATTTCCCGCCGCGATTGTATACTCTGGTAAATTCCGATTTAATTAACATGATTAGAACATAAAGATATATTATAAAAATTATGTCTTACCCAATGACTTAATGTTACGATAATTATCAAAAGCTTTACGTTTCTTTTATAACGTCTCATTTTCTCACTATTCTATATATTTCTGATAAAACCTTGAATAAATACATCACATATTCAATTTGTTATTCTTGTTTTCGTTCCGCTTAATATACGATGTAATTAAATGGCGTTAGAATTTTGTTTTTATTAAACGATTGCTTTACTAATACACTCAATATGATGTAATGATTGTTTAAGACTTTATTTTTCACTTTAATTACAGTTTCATGACAATTATTAAGCCGAAAAATAAAAAAAAAACTGTTTTGATATTCTCTTGGAAGTGAATTTAATTTTGTAATAATACTGTAACGTTCCATATAAAACAAATATTAATATCTATTCACTGAATCATTTTAACCAAAAAATTTTACCGTCAAAACAATTTTTTAATATACCTATCGCATGGTTAGCATTTTTTCCCCTCGCAAATGTAAATTAAATGATGAATAGATTTTCAACCGAATGCGTTTGGCGCGAACTCGAAATAAACAAGCGATAGCTAGCCCATTGCTTTGTAATGTATTTCTTTTTTGTTTTCTGTTGTTTTAAAATATTTTATACTAGCCGTGAATACGACTTCTTTTGCGCGGATTATGTATTTGAATAACAGCAGCCGAAAATACTCCTTATAACATCCGCAACTAAAAATCCTGTTAAAATCGGTCCAGAGGTTATCCGAAACAAACAGACAGAAAGGCAAAGATTTTATTAGATTATTGAAATATTTTTTATTTAAATGTTAAAGTTTAAATTGATTATATCTCTATAATGTTATAAATTATTTGCTCGTAAATAATAAAGATATAACAATTTAACCCAAACAATCCGGTAATTATAATAGCCTGTAAGTTATGTTATTGTGTGTCCCGTAATCGGAATGCTGCTCACCCATATCAGCTGAAGTGTCAACAAAATAATCCTCGATTTAGGTGTTTTTACTTTCACACCTGGTGCGTTATTATATTGGATTTCATATTATATTCTAATCTAATCTAATAATGTGTTTAACTTTGGAATATATTTTTTATCTTCAGATATCAACTACTTGCGGGTTAATAACTTTCGTAATTTGACAGGTTCTAAAGAACTCTCAAAATAGCAGCTCTCTGACGAAATTACAAGGTTCGAAATAACTCACTAAATAAAAATGTATAATTGTTTTTTCTTCTTCTTATCTTGGAATATCTTGGAATAATAGTGTTGTGGATTTTTTTTTCTCTTTTTAAACTACTATATTAGATGATAATCTTATCACAAACAAATAATAAACACAATGTAGGTCCAGACACAGAAAAACAATTTGGCTTTTATAAATTGTTCCGAGTGAAAATCAAACCCAAGACCTTTAGCCAACCTTACTAACCACTAGACCAAGTGGTCATTAATCTATATAACGTCAAATGAAACATTCATTAACATTATAAAAGAAAAAAACAAAGGCCATATCACTTTATTACTGTCGAGTACTAAAAAGAGACGACTTCAACACAGAGAAAGAAAAGCTGCCTGTTTCGAGACAACACGAAAGAGGCGGACCGATGAGTCAGTAAGTTTTGGAGCAATCTATTTGAAATGTAGTTTAACTAGACCAAAGGAGATTCTTTGTAGGTTTGGTATATGTGTGTGTGATAGAACATTGGGAATTGTATGTATAGTATGCATTTAAGATAGGGTGTACGAGTAGTTGTGTGATATATACATATATATAGCTTCACAGGGACTCAAAAGGGGATAACCCGTGTTGTTTCGTGGGTGTTTAGTTTTTCTTACACGCAGATCTTAAAACTTGTATCTGATCGCATCTACTGTGAAATAGGTTTTAATCATACTAACAAATTCAGGTTTTAGTGGAACATTGCAGATAAAACTATTATATAGTACTAAAGTTTCAATGTTCCTGGAAACAATAGTTCTAGAATATTGTTAATACTTAATAGACTCCTCTAAGCTGTTTGGAACTTAGTGTTGGCTGAGATAATCTTATTGTTCGCTGTGATTGTAGTTATTGTATTTATTATTTGTAAAGTCGAATAGTCTTTAAATATCATTTTAACTGTTATATTATTTGCATGTTTGTCTTGTGTTTTCACTTAAAACTAATATATAATAATTATTGTTTTAGTGTTATTGGAATTATTATATTGTATCCCTCATAGCTCAGTCTATATTATAATTTATTTTTTATATTGCTCGATATTAAGATTTTTAAGTTAAAAGAAACATTCTTGGTCGTTTAACTATAGTTAGAATCGTTCACAACTGTTAATACTACAAGTTTCATGTTACAGCGGCTTATCTTATCAGATTACTTGGAATGCTAGTGCACTATGGGAGTCCTAGTCGGTAGTTACCTACCATGAAGTATTTATAGTTATGTATTAGAAAATATGTTATGTGATTAAAAAGATGTTTACAAGAAAATTTATTAGTTTAATTGATTATAATAATTAAAATTATCTTAGATTTACTTAATCTATTATTTAACAATGATGAATAAATTGATAAGTATTAATTAATAAACAGAAGATTGATTTGTAAAAAGAAAAAACATTGTCATTTGTAACGTGACAATATTTATTATATTTGTATTTTTAAATATCTTAATTGATAATTGTAATATAAATTATAGTAAAACAGACATGTTAACACCGTGTACACAAATGTTTTTTGAAATTAATATATTTTAATATATGCATTAATACTGTTTCGAGTGCTAAGTCGCGTGGTCTGTACGCGCTGAAAGTAGAGGAAACGAAACTAATTAACAAGTTGGAACGGCCTGCAGAGAGATTTCGTTAGTCGAACAGCTATTTTTGCCAACTTTGTGGTAACTAGTTATTTCTAGTTATTTATATAAGGGATCACGTGTCTGCCATTAGGCTTACCAACTGTGTGCGAACTGACGAAAGTCAGTGTAATTTTTAAGGATTTACACATGCTGGTGCTTAGACGATTAAACTATTTAAATTATAAATAAATATATAATAATTCGTCAACACGAGGAATCCTCAAATCTGTGACCTCTGGAAGTCCGTCGCTGTCGCAGTGACAACTGAGCTATCGCGTCATTACACTCCTCACTATAAAGGATTTAGCATAATAGTCATTATTATCTTGGTATTTTATTTTTAATTATAAGTTAATTAAGCATAATATGCTAACTTTTATATACAGTTTCTATTAACCTATTCACGTAGGTAGGCAGTAAGGATAAAGTTTTACAGATAAACTATGAACACGATTCTAATTGCATTTAGCATTTTAATACATTACAAAATGTTTTGAAAATATTAACTAGGATTATCAGACTTAATTTTACTATATTATATGTAACTATACGAGAAACGTATATTGCTTTAGTTAGTAAGAGGATTTATTTTATATAACCTCTTCTGTCTTCATTCGTGCAACATTACCATTTAGATTTAACATTTATAAAATTTAAATTATAAAGGTATTTCAAAATTATAAAAGTTTCTATTGTAAAAAAGACCGAATTTGTTGGCCTATATTATATTTCTTTGTTTATTCTATATGCTGAATACAGACAGAATAATAATAATTCGTAGACAGATTTCGGTGAAGTTCCCATTGATAGTAGTTTATTATCTAAGTGTATAACACAATATGTTTTTTTTAAATTAAAACTGATTTGTACGTAAACAATAACGTATGTATATATTAAAAAAATATATGTGATGATAGATGCTTGTTTCTTGAGCTGAAGAAGAGGAGTGCAGATAAAGTTATTAGCAACAGCTAGTATGTAATAAAAATATGCAAAGCTTGATATACTTTAAAGTTCCGTCCGTCCGTACGCATACAACCGTTAAATGAATCAACTTTAATAACTTAAGGTTTCGCCGACGCGTTTTAATACCGACTTTGGGGTTTGGAGAACTGATGAACAACGCCCTCACTTTTAATGACTTTTTGCTAATATTCGGAGGTTCGCTTTTGAGTCGAAAAAACTTTTCAAGTTAATTTAGGTAACGATTAAGAAAAAAAGAAATATTGAGTTCTTATTTTACTTATTTTGCACGAATTTATTTGATATTTATTAATATAATTTAGTAGTGAGATATTTAAATGAAATTAAAGAAAAAAATATCACTGGTATAACAAGTATCTCTTAAACGAAATTATATTCTATATATTAAAAGAATCTCTTAACAAACGAGGTTTGTCAAAACTACCGTCATGTTAATAACGTTTTTTTCGCTGTACGAAACATAATATAAATTTCTCTGTAGAGAGCGCCACTTGTCTGGTTTTCGCCATTTGCATACAACTCGAGTATGTGTTGAACCTGAAAGCGGTTGGTCGTACAAAGAAATTTTTGTATTTAATTTTCCTGTTAGTGTAATTGCTAAAATATTATTTTGCAGCCCAACAACATACCAAACCTTGTTTGCATACTTACTAAACGTCATCCAACACATTGCATTTTTGTATTGTTATACTGTCTTTGTTTTACGTAAACTAACTTTATTTATAAACTGTCATTGGAGTTATGCCTGATGTTAAGAACAATTACACAATATTGAGTAACATGTGTAAGACGGTTAGAGTCGTTCTTGTAAGCATTTACTGTGCTGTTTTCTTGCATTGCATAAAATATCTTTTGTTAGATGAGAAACAAGATATTTTAGAATTACACTACCTCATCCGAGCTCCCGGAGCTTTCAAGAGGATGATGCGTGAAATCAAAAAGCGTAAGAGAAATACAACTCTTCTTACTCCTGATTTCAAAAGATCTATGAGATTTTCAACTGATTTGAAGTATATATTACAATGGAATGATGTTTTTTCTCATCCTAAGGACATTTTGCAATATGGACAAAATATTTTCATTGATTATAATTGTACATATTACAACTGTCTCTTCACGAATAATCAAGGCTTGCTGTTGGATCTAAGATACTTTGATGCTGTCGTCTTTGACGCTGAAGCCGATTGGGATGAGCATCCACCGTTAAGAGCTCCTCATCAAACGTATATATTTACAGCCATAGAACACACAAACAACAATCAAATATGCCTTCCCAACTATAACAATTATTTCAACCTGACTTGGACATACAGGTTAGACTCGGACATTAAAAGATCACCTATCCAGATTTTAGATAAGAATGGTAGCATTGTAGGACCTAGGAATAATATGTCCTGGATTGATCCCATGATTCCAACGTCTGAAGCTGTGAAAAGTAAAATTAAGAATAAAAAAAAGGCAGTGGCGTGGTTCTTGTCCGATTGTGTTTCAAAAAAATCCAATAAAAAACAAAAGTTTGTTAGTTATTTGGAGGTATTGTTGAATGAGGCAAATCTTACACTAGATGTATATGGTTCGTGCAGTAACTTGGAATGTCCTAAGCACAGGATAGAAGAATGTCTCGTACTATTGAGAAAGGATTATTATTTTTATTTCGCTTTTGAGATGAGATTGGGTGAAGATTACATAACCGAAGAAATATTGCATCCTCTACTAAATTATGCTGTTCCCATCGTGCACGGAGGCGCAAATTATTCTAAGTATTTTTTTTATTTATTAAATTAGATTTGAAATATAAAAAATATTTCTTATATTCAATACCACGACTTGAAAATTAAGCAGTAAAAATTACCTTTGCATTATCTATGAAGATATTTCCTATTTCTTATTTATTATATTTAATAATTAACTTATTAATTTATTAATTATATAATAAAAGTATTTAGGAGCTTCTTTTATCAGATTTTAATGAACATCTATAAAATTATAATAACTATTATTATTATAAGAATTAAAATTATATAAAAAATTACAATCAAGAAAATATAAATTACAGATTTTTACCTCCCGGATCATATATTGACGCTGTTAATTTATCAGGAGAAGAAGTTGTATCACTAATGATACAGGCAATTAATTCACCTGAAATATACCAAAACTACTTCAGGTAAATAATAATTTATCTGTACGTGAAGGATTAGGTTTTGTTTCCTGAATTGAAGAAAGTAAAAACTACATTAATACCATGTTTCAGCATCAGGAAAGAACTATAAAATCAACAAGAAAAGATTTTTTTGTGTTTTAAGTAATTACTTTAGTTTTGTTAACTGACGTAACTGTTTAGTAAGTTAAATGGCTGCATCTTGTATTCTTCACATTATATCGAGGTGAAGTTTCTATTACGTTCGTTTCATACAAAGAGAGGAAGATGCTCTTACCTCCTTCTTTCCCTTACCTAAAAGGATTGTATCATCAATTCTCTATTTAAAAGTTCCACGATACCTGCAACTTTTCATGAGATACGTTGACACTCTATGCATATTCGTTGAAAAAAAAAAGAAAGTAATCCGAAATGTTTACCTAAACAAATATAAACAATAAAATATCAATCTGGGCTGGATTCGAAGTTGTAACCTCCGGGATATTGTACTTGTCGCTGTGTCAATTGAGCTGCCGTGATGTTACTCGTTATGAACAATTCTATGTACAAAAAATATTCTATTAATAACAATCTTTATATCCGTTGTGATGAAGTTATTTAAAGAGAATTTTAAATAAGAAAATATCCTAATTTGAATATATAATTTATGTGAACAACACACGAGTAGTGTCGGTTTTCTAATATTCAGTTCGTATATTTTCAGGTGGCACAATCACTACATATATAGAAAATCGTCGAAGCAGACTGGAATCTGTACCGTATGTGAGATATTAAATAATCCTACGAGACATAGTGTTATTAGAGACTTTAGGCGCTGGTGGTACAATGCATATAATAAGTGCTGAAATTGTTCTTAGGTGTACCAAATGATTTTTTACTAAATTTTTTATATATTTTTATATTTATTCCACAAAATTTCAATGACAAGTAAAATTTGGATGTTATCGCTGACCGCTGTAATGCAATTACGTTTTTGCTGGCGATTTTAATTTAGGGAAATTATTCGAGTTGTAATTTGTAAAAAGATTGAAAGGAAAGAATTAATACTATGGTTTGATGTTCAAGACGACTAAATTTGGTATTAGGTTAAATGAAATATTTTATATTTACTGTTTCTAAAGGAACTTCATATGTTAATAAGTTCTTTAGCTACACTACACTTGTAACAATAACATACTCAAGAGAATGCTACAATGCCTCGACTTCGTTTAACTTACCAAGTTAGTTTACTTAAATTTCTTCAGAAAGCACGTCCGCTGCACCATACGTCATTTGCCGTGAATACGCGACACTTTAATCAACTTTAAATTAAATAAAAATATATATGGATGCCCCTTTCAGTATCAACATATAGAAAACGATTTAAAAACACTATGGAAACAGTTTTAAGCTCGTCATTTATACAGATTTCAAAAGGGTTACAGGAATTTTGATATATTTTTAATTACGGTTTCAATCAGTTTTTTTTACTGAAAAATACAATATATCCTGATTTAAATAATTAATGGCTCATAGGTTGTGATTCTAATTAACATCTGATGTCACGTTTCTCACAGTGTGAATGTGAAACAAATCAAAAACATATTGTAAATTATGAAACTAGCTTGCAAACAGTAATGGCCAATATCTTTTGGTATAAAAATAGTAAAAAAAAAAAGAAAATATTAATAATATAATTAGAATAGTCAAAATTCATAACTTATTAACCTTAAATCTACTGAAAGATTCATGAAATGTGTGATAAAATATGGTTTTTTATCTGTTATGTTAAAATAAGGTTAAGTTCAGATTGTAATTATACTCCGTTAGTAATATAAATTTTTGTGAGAGTATTTCTGTAATCAAAGTAAGATATGATGTTAATCCTAGAACATGCTTTATAATTTTCGCTTTTGACTGCAAAGCATTTACGGGTGAATGTTATAATGAAATTTCAGGCACTTTTGAAGTGGAATAGCTCTGAAATGTAATTAGATATGCAATATTTAATAAAACTTTATGCTAGATTTGCTAATATATTATTCTTTTTGTTTTAAATAAGTTAAATATTTGTATATCTTGAGATGTTTTTGAAATGTATTAGTAATTTCGTACTATTTTAGCACTTTAATTATTTGTTAAGATGCAGACAGACAAACTAGTTTGTTTTAGTACTAATTTTAATCCAAAGATAAGGACAAGATTAGTATAAATTTAAATAGAAATACATGTTTTTTGTGCAAATTGAAAGGTAATAGTGGTATGTATTTAATATTATATATTGTAAAAGTTTGAAATATTAATTACAAAGGTAATGAAAATATATATCTAAGCTTCTCCGTAATCTCAGCACCATTCCCAAATCAATGGTCTATCGTCTAAGCTGAAGATAAAATTACGAGGGTTGAATTAAAATGTTCGAAAACTTCAAGGGTTACCGTCAAAATTACATTTACCATAGAATACTGATTTATTTGATTTAATTATCACTAATACCGTAAAGCTAACCAGGGTTTAATTAACCACAGTTTGATGATTCTGATTACATTTTTATTTGAAAAATTAAATTCTATAAGTTTTCTGTGTATTTGTTTTTAACTTTGATTAAATAAATTAAACGTAAATCTTAAATCGGTTTTGATCTTAATTTATTGGAAGTAAATTTTGGGTTTTGTCAAGAGCTTTTCTTCTAATAAACAATATCAAGTTTTATTGAGGAGAGTTCTTATACTTTTAATCTTAATTATTAAATATTTTACAATCTTTCTTGAAATCAAATATTTATTAACTTAATATTTAATAATGAATATATTAGTGATTGTAATTTAATGACTATTTACTAATTCTAAATTGAAATATGAAGCATATTACATATTTTAATTTAAACATTGGAACCTTGCTAGTTATAAAAATGACCTACATAAATATTTAAAAAAAATATGATCACCTGTGGGTATGAATTTTTTTTATTAGTGTGTTGTTGCTTTCATTAATAAGGATTATTCCTAAAAGGCAACTACCACCTTCTAATTTATTACTAAAGATTACTTAACATCTATTACATATTTTATTTAATATATATAAAAAATAAACACTATAAAAAGCAGATTTCTATTTTATTTACGAGTATTACGAAGACTATAACTATAACTTACACAAGCGAAATGACATAATGAAAATTGGTATATTGGCATACCTTTGAATCTAAATGTTAATTAAAACTAATTTAAAATAAGGTGCTCATCACACGGCGAAATTAAAGTCATTTTAGCGTTGGTGAGATCTTAAGTTAGAAAAGTTTATTCATTTAACGGTTCTACGACTTCAAGGATACGGTGACAGAATTTTTTAACATAATATTCTCGAATCAATGGAAGATGTAGGTTCTTTTAGTCCATTCCTAGTTTATAATTTATAGCAAATAAACACATCAAATTATATATTGTTATATATAAAACACATATACATATAAGTTATGTGAGGTAAATTAGTAAGAATTGCTTTTGTATTGGTAATGTAACATTTATACAATAAAGTTGATTTAAAAATTGGTCGAAAAAATTACAGAACAATTAAATAAGGTTTTTTATATATCTACAGAGCGTTAGTAGTGTTAATCACTTATAGCTGGATGACACGCAACACAATCATAAAACACTGCCTAAATATTATGTCCTACTTGTAATCTGCTTTGATTGAATAAGAAAATATGTGAAAAATTTATATTTAATAAAATTCATTATCATTATTATACAAAATGTTCGTCTTTCTCCAATATCAAAATGAACTTATACTCGGTAAAATTTGCCAAATATTTAAAAGCAAAATCAACTTCAAACTCTTTAATTTGAACTTTTGTTTCGGTCGGTTTCCGAGCCATCGGTCGGCTTTATCCTATTAGTGATAATTAAATCGAATGAATCAGTATCCGCCGGTTTGAATTTCATTTTCGTGTTAAACCTTTAAGTTTTCAAATATTTAATCCTCTCTCGTAATTTGGTTCATAATTTCGACTTCAGTCTATAACCCATTGATTTCGACTCACTAATGAAGTATAGAGTCCGGATTAAACTGTAGAGTTTCATATTTCATATGAATTTGAGGAACTCTATGTAAATCATACAAAAGTCAAAACCTCAATTCATAATACAAACCATAGACGAATAACATTTTTGTAGAGCTCGTTCATTTGCGATCATTATAGAGTCGGGAGCGGAGCTCTGAATATAAAGTTATCACCTCCGACGAGTCAGCGTTTTACTTCATTTTAATAAAAAAGAGAAATCACATTCAATGTCTCAGATTGAGGGAATTCTGTCGATTTGAACTTTTCTGATTGCTGTTTTGTTTCTAAAACGCGTAAAAAAAAACTTTTATATAAAATTTTTGCCCACCATAATTATAATTGTTTGAAGCGGTATAATTTTATTCTAATAAGTTTTATTAAACAACGCATATCTAATTTTAACTCGCTTTAGTTCAAAAGTGCCAGAAATTTCATTATAACATTCACTCGCTTTGCCGAGTTGAAATCATAAAGCATATTATAACAGTATGGATTTTGGTGCATCATTGCTTCAATTTAACGAATATAATGAATAGTAAGGGAACATTTTTTAAAAATTAAATCTCAATATCCCAACAAATTTTGACCTGCAAATTTTGCTCAATTGATCTCGGGAAAAATGTGACATCGTAAAATATATGTATATAAAGTTATCTTTATGTTTATGAGTATGATACAAGGTTTTAGTAAAATATTTTTTATAAGTCAACTCAGATAATAAGTCATCACCATACCTAATTTTATTAAAATTAAATTGCTTTAATAGAGATTACTAAAAATAGGCATATGTAACAACATGAACCAACAACAATTTAAAATAATAAGATTTGGTCTTATTAAAAACTATACTTTGTATGCAAATGTAAAAGTAATTTAAAAGAAAAGTCAATAAATAAAATCGAAATATAGTTGTTCAGTTGGGCTTAAATCCAATAAATTAATTGTAGACAGCGGCGCTTGAGAGCTCGAGAGTAATTAGAGCAATCGCTCGGAAACACGTTTGGGAAGAGCTGAGAGCCGAGAGTGTCTAGTAGTGTCATCGTGTCCAGGTCAATATATGACGACTTTATATCTATATTAAAGCAAATTGTTTTATGTATGAAAAATTTTATTTTGTTATATGAATATGTGTGAATTTCTAATTTCTATAAAAATTACAATAAAGAATGTGACGGATAATTTTCTTTCGTATCATATTTTTTAATAATAAAAAAAACAAATTTTAACACCCATGTCAAGCCGGGTTGACTTGTCAGTATTTAAAATTAAAAATAGAGAACATATGTCACAAATTGGTGTCATTGTTATAATGTTGTAAAATGAAAAATGTAGTTAAATATTATTGATTTGAGGTTATATTATAATATTAGCATTGAAAAAATTACAGTGAACTGTGTTGTACAACCCTATTTTCAGGGGTGTTATTCGGAAAATAAATAATCACTTCGTTAGTTGTTTTTAAATAAATATTTTGTCAATATTTCTAAAATATCATTTTTGAGCAATCTATGTAAATTTCATTGTTTCCATTCACTCTCATTTTATTTTTACACCTTTAAAATATTTGTTTTACTAATTGACAGCACTTTTTAATGGAATGCATCGCATTTAGAAAAGTATATTTTTAATTTATCTATAATATATTTACATTAACATGGTAAAAGTCGCGTTAAACCCATTATAATATGAATTGGTTCAATGATTTGGCTGAAATCCAGAAAAATAATTGAGACCGAGTAGTGCAAGTGTCGAGGCGTCATAATTACACCAATCACAAGAGAGCACGTACTATGACGTAACTATCTAGTACATATATATATAGTATAGTAATTATGTATGTCGGAAGCATATAAAAAATTATATAAATTATAAAAATAGATGTGGAATGTAATTAACAGTTTGACGTATTAAGACTGCATTCACATTGACATTAATATTACATTGTAAAGAATAAACTTGTGTTAATGTTACAAATGATATAAACAAGCCTTTAGTTCAACCATATTTAATTATGAAGATGAATGATTTCAAATTATTTTTATTACTTATGATTAACTACTGTTTACTGTACTGTATTAGTACGGAACTACTGATTGAAGTGACATCCGTTATATAGATGTTCCTACCGACATTAGATACAAATCTAACAAGTTCAAGATCATAGTGATGTTAAATAAAACTAAACGTGTATTAAATCTGGAATGAATATGTTCCACTTTGTACATATATTTTTTTATATACTGTAACTGTTATTTATTTATTACGTACGATAAAATATTAAACAATAATTATACCTTTCCAGAATATATAAAAATAATTTTAGAGATTACTATGTTTTAAAATATGTATTAAAATTATTTTTTAGGTCTGTTTGCTTTTGACTTTATTAAAATAGATGTTAATTGAATAACATAATTAAGACAAAGAAATATATAATATATTATTTATTTAACAATATAACTTAACAAAAAATATATGGCATAATAAATTCCTTTAAATACTCATCTGTAACATAAATAATATAACCTTATCTTATTACTTCCGAAAAGTATAGGAAAGAATGCGTCTAACAGAATCGAAGACATTCTTAAAAGACTTAACTCTTGTCGCCGGAAAAAGGACATCCAATACTCCTCTTTGTACGTTTCTTATTGGTATAATTTTTATTGGTTCAGGTTCATCATTGAAGGAATTCTGTGTGGTACTTTCACCATTCTTCTTTCTATACGAAGCGCTGAGAAGAACTTTTGGTGGGGGAGTTATACGTGATATTTTTAATACTCCCGGATGAAATTCAGCGGATTGTGTATGTATTCCGTTTATTGTAAATTCGTCTTCACTTGGAGTTGATTCTTCATTGTTTCTATTAAATGTATTGGTGTAAATATCTTGAAAGTTGGAGGTAGATGGCACGTATGAGTTGTATGGGTTGGTCTCTGAGTCGTCTTCAGTCGATTCCAAACCGTGGACTTTAATCTGAAAAAAAAAAGAAACCTTTAGTTATTTGATATATATTAAATACCTTATATATATAATTTAGCCAACTCTAAAAACTTGTCACCCTTTAAAACATATGTAAAATTTAGACTTTATCAACACAAGCAAGACTCGAACTTGCGACCAGGATACGAGTCCGTTTCGTATTACAGAAATTGGTACATTGATAAATTTTCAATCTATATTTAAATAAAGCACAACATAGATAGACAATTTCAAATAAACATATGCAAAATGAACTTACAAAAACCATTACTAATACAAACACAGCGATTTCCATTTCGACAACTAAGTCTCTCTCCAGCCGATTGAACACTGGAACACAAATGCATTGTTCGTCTGTCCGTCACTTACTGTGAGAAATGTTTAAAATACATATTGAAATACAATAGATAAACACTATTGTCTTTATTATTTTATTTAATTACTAATCGTATTCACTACAACTTTGTTTTACAAATTACACATGTTGTTATGAATCGTAGTTAGATCGCTTTTTCTAATCTGTTTTATATTTCAAGATATATATGATTTTTTTACTAATCAATAATTGTACAATTGTAAAGAATATTATAATAAGAATTAAGTTTGGCAGGAACCACCACTCATGTTTTAAGTATCGTTGGTATATAAAAATAATATAATAATGGTTCAATAAATTATCTACTAAAACCTCCGCACCTCGGGACTCGAATCTTCGTCCCACGAGTGGTGCACTTTAGTTCACAAAGCGGAGAATATACCAGGGTAAAATCGTATTCGGTCTCAAATAAAAGGAAGCCGAGACAACCCGGAGACCTCGTGTACGATATGAGAGGAACGTTCACATTGTATTGTCACGTTACGTCTATATTTAAACACCAAAATTAAATTGATATCTGACATATATCCCTAATGTATTACCTGTTTATTATAATCTATGAAGTTTTTGCAACTCTAGAAAATTATATTAAAATTTCATTATAGTGTTTATCTAAATTTAAATTATGGTGGTTAAGGTTGAAGTGGTACAGCGGTACCACTGTGGACAACTTGGGTTGTATCACTCATTCAGGTATTACAAACAATCTTAAAAAAAATATGTGTGTGAAATGATTAAGATGGTTGCGTTTCATATGGTGACGGAAATAAGAGAAAGAGATGTTCAAACTATTTACTTTTTCTTGTTCTGTTATCTTTTTAATTAACTAATTTAGTACTTTACTCACTAATTTATTAATTTTTTTATCTTACCTAAAAAATCTTTTTTATTAACACAATTTGTTTAAAAAAAAGCATGGGATGGAACAAATTCCATCGCCTTTGTGCTCATATATAAATAATATTACTATTGGATAATAGTAAAACTGAGACTTCTAAATTGTAGTTCTACTTAACAAATCGTGACTTCATAACATTGGAAATAGATCTCAACTGAACGCCAGTAAGGATGCTTATGATGCGGTGTTGCAGTTTATTTAATTTCCTCAAAGGCATTACGTGGAAAAAGCATGTTTTCAAGTACCCGCTTCGTATGAACCGTTCGGTGCCTTTACTTTAAAAATATATTCAGCTGAGTTCTTACAAGATGTTCTAGATATCTTTTATGTATTTTCAAATTCGCGATACGCTTTACGAGATTTTGGTATAAAGATTTATTTATTTATTGTGTCATAAAATTGTAATAGCGAAATATTAGTAAGGAAGATTTCCACAAAGAGATTATCTCCTGTAAGACATATTTACCAGATATCTTTATATATATAAATGTAAGCGCTTCACAGTCTAAACTTAAGTTTAGTAGTAATCAGGTAGTAAGTTCCATAGTTATGCAACAAAAACAGCAAAGGCCTTGCGATAAAAACTAATTGTAGGAAAGCAGTAAATTTCAGTAGTTTTAATATATTTAGAACGATGATTAAAATTGTTTTCTGATTTATAATCAATAAATAGATAATTGATTACCTACAATAAATTTTACATAAGGATGAGGGTCAGCCATGAATCAAGAGACGGGAGATCAACACAATCTTGGTGCGTCTGTTCTGGAACGTTCGATTCACCCAACAATAGCAATGCATCAACTTGATAGCTCGCAGCTAATCCCAGATATATGCTCGTGGTTATGTTGTGTGTAGGCGACCTAATCAATCAGGAAGACTAGACAGAATTTGTTACTAAGAGATTGTCAGACATTTAGTTAAATGCAGCAATGAATTGCTAACGGGCTCACTAATAGAACAGGAGATGGCAGTATAAGTTTAATCTTAATTTATAATTGTATTTTTTTTATCTTTATCTAATTTGGACAATGCCATAAAAATATAGTGTCATCAAATATAAGTATCAATTTCTGTTCACGGATTTATTATCCAAATAAAAATTGCTGCCTACAGACTACATCTTAATATTGTCGCTGAAATATCGGTTTCCGGGAGAAACATTTTCTCACGTTGTTATCTTACGCAATACTTGATGCCAGATTCTATTAAATACAATTCAAGCAATGGGAACGAATAAACAATCTTTTTTAATTATTTATACGAAATATAACTTTTTAGCAGATGTTTAAATCATATTAATTGCTGTAAAAGTAATTAACGTTTCACGGCATTCGTTAAAAACTAAAGTCTCGCCGCGCCGCGGTTCAGGCGAAGAAGAATGGCTTTATTCAGTACTTAAGTGCTTAAAAATACCTATTGTATAAATATATTGATTATTTCTATAAAATTATTTCGTAAACTTGAAACGCAAATTTTCAGCTGCTGAAAAAAATATATGCTAAATGCTACAAACTTAATGTTAATAAATTTGCAAATTTTTCGTAATAATTATCCGTATTCGAGTTAATTGGTTTAGTTTTTATTGCCATTAAAAACAAACAGACATAACAAGCGCTAACTCTACTATGTTCCTCTCTTGATGTGTTTTTTTCTTATTCTTATCATTATTTTTATAATCCCTCATTGTTATATAAAACCATCCACGAAAAGCAACATCTTGTACTAATTGGTCCATGCGCGAAGATCTTCAGATGATTTATAGCGTCTCACCTACACCTTCCATATTTGCATTGTGATAAGTTTTTATTATTAAACTAGTTGTGGTCAGCAACTTCATCTACTTTTTCGTCCTTAATCATACTTACTATATAATAACGAGCAAATTGACTCTGTATGCACGCGCATCACTTATCACCCACAAATCACACAATAATGTGTAATACATTAAAAAAAAGCTATTGAATCAGGCTACAAAATAGAGTGGGTGCCAACCTCATACGTGACTTCTGTCCCTTCCCGACCTCTTCCCTCGTAAGCTATATATTAATCCTATTTTTACACAAAATAATAGACAAATTGTACTTTAAAAAAATAATATGTGTATGCAATGAATCTCCTTTAATGTATGTCAAATACAGAACACAGCACTGAAACCGTTTATAAAAACATTGTTAATACAGATTCGGCCTCACAATTTTAGTGTGGTGCGTTGTCCAACTAAAACTATCAAAAATATAAACATGTTACATATTTTTTATAGAAGCTATTCTCATTATAAGTTTGGAATACTGAAAAATATAAAGTAAGCATCCTAGAAGATTATAACCTGAAAACGTAAACGTCAATTTAATCTAAACTATTATTCTTTAATTGACACACGACCATTTAAGAATTTATCATATAAATGTAAGTTTATAATTCTAAAGAACAATACTCTGACGTCTAACTTTGTATTCAAAGATTAAACTCCGTACAGGTTATGTATTACCGAGTAGCGACTAAATGCAAATCTTATTTATTTTTCTTATAAACTTATGATTGGAGCAAAATCTCACTAGTGCAATCGCCAACTTTGCCTTATTATACCTTAGCACGATGTCGGAATTTCTCAGGCTTCGTTTTGGAATTGAGTGGACATGACGATTAGAGATTAAATATTAGTTATTTTATCATAATGTATTATTTGTTCGTGTTATTAATTACCAATCCCATTTACGACTATTCAGATAATTTATAATAATACTTGTTACATTTATTGAATGTAATGTAATGTAGTACTACTGAACAAAAACTATTTTGTATTAAACTTATTACAATAATATATTATTATATATTATCCATAATAGTCTTTACAATGCAAGTTTCGCCAGTTGGCTCCTACTCGAGTCGCGTATGAAGGAAAATTAGACTTTTTAAACTTGTGGGAACTTCGATTTTACCTCATTTTGCCCGTTATTTCGAGGCCTCAGGTGGGTTACATGTTTATTACGTTTTTATACGGACGTAATTATTATTTTATATGTCTGGATGCTCTTTATTAATACTTTTATATGAAGCATAAGTTATATCGAAATAGATGTATTGGAGAACATCAAAGAAGTCTTTTTAAAAAACTAAAAACCTGAAGCAAAAATTAACTCGTATACTGTAAAATGCAAACACGAGTTTTATTGGAAGAAGTTATAATTAAAACTACCACGTTTATTATACTTCAAAACTTTATTCAAAATGTTATTTTGTAATTAATCTTCCACACGAGCTGTATGACTAAATAAAACACAATTACTATTTTTTTTAATGAAATGTGACATTCTGTGCAATTTACAATTTATAACCAGACTGTTTGAGAAGTCACTTGTCATTTATGACTTCATATCGCTTGGTTTCGAAACCAAAGGCAATTAATATTAAATTCATTCATTGTTAAAATCGACGTTCATTTTGATACAAATACAATCCAACTAAAGATGATTTCAGGATAAATTATTTAAAAATATATACATATGAATAAAATTTAGGTGTCTGTTTGTAATTTCAAGTTAACAGTTTTTCACTAAATGCATATAAAACTATATACGGTTCTTACATAAAAAAGTATTTTAAAAAAACTATGTGTCTGTCGGTTTCAGTTGAAATCTGAAACGACTTTACCGATTTTAACCGGACTTTCAGGCGGATATCTGATATAGTAAGGAGTCACTTAGGCTACTTTTATTTGAGAATACAGATTTTGAAGTTATTTTACTAACCAGACATTTGAACTCTGATAGTATCTGGTAAAGTCAGACATCTGTACCTAAATAATATCTTTTTATTTCTGTACTAGATACTGTAGAAGGTAGTAACTGTCATTTGCGCAATCATATATTTGTGATATATCATAATAATATTTATTATAGAAAAATGTGATTATAATATAATTATTAAGGTCAAGCCCTTTTTGAGTTACGGTAAAAGAAATAGTTTTGTATATAATACATAAGTTAAAAATATACAACAAATTTAATAGTGAGTTGGGAACCAATGTGGTAAATATAGTATTAGAGGTTTGGGTTTTCATTATTCTAATTTATTTAATTTTTGTCTCGATATTATATAATTTGCTTAGATTTGAAAATCACAATAATATGAATTTATAAAGTCATTTCATTTTATTATATTTTATTATTATTTGGTTTAATTAATATAAAAGAATGTAATAGATAAACCAGAAATTCAAGATTTAACGGTTTATTTGAACGTCAAACCGTGGAATGCAGCTGAATGCCCTAAATATCTTCAGTCGGATTCCGATCTCTGCGGCTGGGACAGATATCCGTGTTATGTTATTTAGGTGCCAAGTTAACTTGAAAATAATTAGAATTATATTCATTTTGATTAATAATTGATTAGTTGTTTTAAGGGTATACATTAAGTTAAGTTATGCATTTAGGAGGTACTAGTGCGGCGTAATTGTAGCTGTTTTGAACTCATAAACACTCAAGTCCCTATTAGTTTCATAACATTTGTGACTATATACTTTTATTACATATATTGATACAGGAGCTGTTGAATTATATGTTTATAAATACAAAAGAAAAGTCACCAGTAAATAAATTGACAATTATGTTTCTATAATCAATATGAACATTGAGTCATAATTAAGAGACTGCATTATGACTTACAAGTTATAACCGACTTCGATATATAAAATAGGGAAAAGCTGTTAAATAAAGCCGATGCTTTTTTCTGTTTCTATTTGTACATAGCAAGAACTTTATTCAAATTTTTGAAGTTAGACATTGACGATGTCTTAAAATGGTATAGTATCTCAAATCTCCCGGTCAGGTGTACAGGACTAATTGTCTTGTTTGACTAATGAACTCTCTAATAACATGATCTTGTGGTTGTCTTTGTCTCGCTTGTGGTTAATCAGAATGCTGTAGTTTATGTAACAGATATATTTTGTACAATTATAATATAAAACCGTTAATGGTACCCGAGTCATGAATAAGTTATTTCATTAACTCCTAGAAAGCTTTAAAAACTAACTTTAGTAAACTTTAAAAAATCTATAGCAGTATTTGTACAAATGAACTACCAATTAACAAATATGTAAAAGGAGTTAAATATATAGACTTATCACACGTTGCACGCGCGGGTCGGTTTTCAATTTTCGATATAAAAGTGGGGATGATTTCAATTATACTTTCACCACGCGCTGGTGACTCGCTGAAGTGTTGTTGATATGCATTTTAATATTGTATATTAAATATCTCTTTGACGCTAAATAAAAAAAACTGACATCCATATGACGTTATGTTACTATTCATCTATGTATTGGTTCCTTATTACTTATATAGTAAACAGTATTACGAGTTAAAACCTTAAGACTTATACATACTTATACAAACGGTAAACAGAAATAAAATTTATATTCTTTGTCATATAAGTTTTTATTATAATTGTTTGTTACTGGAAATCATAAGAATTCTCCTAATAAATACCAACATAACACGTTCCTTGTCACGTGTAGCAAAGGGGTACATTTTTATGAAATACGTAATTCTGTTTGACTTCATACGCGCTGTCCATATTTGCCGAAGACTCTACGTCCTACATGCAAAGAGCGAGGTTTGTATCCATTGGACTATTTTGCTATAATCAGTATATAAGAATATTCTTAATTGTCAAGTATGTATTTTATTATTTATTATAAACAACTGTTACACAATTATAGTTTACGGGCTTTTGATACGGGTACAATTTTACTCTATTTATTTTCTTTATTACAATTTTTGAGATAGTCTATTATTTGTATATTAGTTTTGATGTAAATATATGATGCAGGCGATCTGATCAGCTGTTACCACAATGTCTAATAAATAAGTATCTATGATACATATCTAAATACATATGTAAATGAATTGTTTTATTGTATTAAATCTTATATATACTATTTTTATCCCCTCTATGTCTCTATATATAAATATAGGTAAAGACTATTATATACTTTAAATATAAAGCGCAAAATGTTATATACACCTATTTCCTAGCGGTAGATTGCTTTACAATAATCGTATTTACTCCCATTATATGTTCCAGACTTGACGTCGCGACAATACTAGGTGTTGTGGAAACGTTCGCGTCTATAACGAAACAGTTCTTAGTAAATAGAGGGCGACATCGACTGATAGAAAAATTTTCTCGAAAGCTTTTTGGCTGTGTGTAGAAGGACTGCTCCTTTGAGGTTTCACGTCATATCTTTTAATGTTCAAAAGAAGTTGCCATTTTATTTATCTTTTTAATATTTGTTGTCAGAGCGTAAGATATATACTAACTGAATAATAAATAGAGACTAATAACACTTAACTAACTTAACACTTAAATTGACTAGAAAATAAAGCCATAACATTACCTTTATATCTTTCCTAGAAATATGTAAACGTATCCTAAGAGTATTGTTTGTTTATTTTGAATTCCTCGTTTACTCGTCATCTCAGAGATTCAATGTGCTATGTATAAATGAGATATAACAATATTCTTTAGTGTTTCATGAACAGTCTCAATGTTGCTAACGAACATGCATTTTGTGTTGAGAACTGAGTCGGTCGCAAAATTATTTTTTCTAGTAAGTTGTAGTGGATTATTAATGTACGCAGTATTGGCATTTTACACATTCCATACGGCTTATTCCAATATGTCCCAATTACAAAAATACCAAGACAACCTACAAGGCCTACCGAACTTAGAATATAATAACAAGATCAGGAAGTACAGGCAAGATTTGAGGTACGTATTGATTTGGACATTTTTTAATGAAACAACGAATAGAAGTATAGGCGAAGGACAGAACCCATTTATTGAACACAACTGCGCGTACACGAATTGTTATTTAACTACAAATAAATACTTCCTCAATAATGATTACACAAATTTCGATGCAATAATTTTTGATATTAATTTATTGAGTAATTGGAAACAGAGGTACTTTCCATTAAAGAGATCTAGCTATCAGAAATATATATTCTATAGTACCGTATCATCTGATGAAGTGCCTGTATGTAATATATTCACGGATAATTATTTTAATTGGACTTGGACTTATAAAATTGATTCTGACATATTTAGTCCGTTTATTGAAGTTCAAGATTTTCAAGGAAATGTTATAGCTCCCAAAACTATAGTAAAATGGTACTCAAGTAGAACTTTATTTAAAGATGAAGAAATAAAACACTTGAAGCAAAAGAATAAAGCTGTAGCATGGGTAGTGACGAGATGTCAAACGAGAAATAATAGATTATTGTTTGCTAGAAGACTAAGAAAGGCTTTTAAAGAAGCTGGTTTAGTTTTCGATATATACGGTTGTGGTCAAAACACTTGCCCCGAAGAAGGATGTATGTCAGTTATAGAAAAAGATTACTACTTTTATTTCGCTCCTGAAGATAGTTTTGATGAAGATTACGTTACCGATGAAGTTTTAACCGCGTATCAACATCACGCTGTTCCGATTGTTGTCGGTGGTGCTAATTACACGAGGTGAGACAGATTTTAAAACTAATATAACTATATTGTGTATGTTTTCTTAGAATTGTCCGAGTTTCTTAGATAGAAATAAATGTATTTTAAATATTTCTACACTACCACTTCTTTTGCTAATTAATATGTAATCTTTCATTCTTACAGATTTCTTCCCGAAGGTTCTTATGTAAATGCGGCGTCCACATCTCTTGATAAACTGGTAGCCCTTATTGAATACATAATTAGAAATCCTATGATGTACTACAGTTTTCATCGCTGGCGGAAAAATTATGTCATAAAACCTGTAGAAAGGTTCAGAGGAATCTGTGATATGTGCGAATATCTTAACGATGAATTCAAGGTTGATGTTCGAAGCGTCAAAAACGACTTCAGAAAGTGGTGGTATTCTCGACCGTTGTATGAAAGATGTTTTCCAAAAAGCGTTGAGACTTTGTTTGGTGTTTTGTCGTACGTTAATAACACAAAATTTTCAAAGCGTGTATGATAATGTTTTTAATGAGTTTTAATCTATTGATAATAAATACAATAGGCGTAAAAAACAAAGTAAATATTGATAAAAAACGTTTGAAGGTTTTTGATAAAGGTTTTAGCTAAATGTCACACGATGTTATTCTTTTATAATTATAACAAAAGGTGACAAAAAGCCTTCAATATTATCAATTGTTAAAAGGTTAAGGATTAATTATAACCAGAAAATAAAAAAAATATTAATAACTGAACTTAATGTCACCAATTGCCAATGATTTTGAATAGTCAATCTAATAAAGTTTAGAGATTAAATACTTAAGCTCGCCATTCACACCTATAACTTTTACTTCCAAACTTGGCCTAACCACTTCAAGAATGCTTCTGACTTCATCAACTTCGCAATCGCCAATACAGAACTGTTTTGCATAGTGAAGGAGGTCTGAAGTGGGACCAGGGACAAAGAACTGCTGAATATGCGAGCAGGCGATCTCTGCGAAATGCTAACTAGTTACTTCAAAAGCCTGCCCTACTGAATTCTGATTTGTCCTATATCTGAAGTTGAGTACTTACTACAAATTTCCACGTAAAAATATTTTGATGTAATTAAATATTGTTTAAATAAATATTGTAAAAAAAATGATAATTCAATATACCATAATTTATTTTATCTATAGTAAATGATTTGTGAATACACGTTATTAATGGATAGGGTTAAATTGTCATTTTAATTATTTATAAGCAGTTATGCGTCTGTATCTATAATATTCACACGTTTCATTATGTAGGCCGTTGCGGGTTACATCTGGTATTCCATAGAAATTCTATTTGCAAAATGATTAGCATGTAATGAAGTCAGTTGATGAATATTCCTACTAGAGGACGCTACTAATTTGAATTATGCTTAGTCAGGTTCTCGTGGGTTCTCGTTGAGGTGCTCGTGGCACACACTTTACCTCTTGACATCATTTTTACATAAGTGATATATCTTATTATCATATTATGCGAATAAACAATGTGTTATGAAAAATCATTTATTGATTGAAAATGTAAATAAAATTTTTAACTTTGTTATGCTTATTTTTAATAAATATAGAAAAAAAAAAACACGGACAGGAGTCGAACCTTCTACTTCCGGGATGCTTTTCAAGTCGTTATAATAACTGATCTACAATGTCGTTATGATTTTATTGAAATTTTACATGCTATATATAACATTCCCGTGTTAAAGAATCTCCCATTCTATATTTATAAACATAATAAAATGTGAACATTACGATATATCGAATGCTATTAAGTAAAACTTCATGTTAAACTTTAAATTTCACTGTAAAATAACTTAATGTAACACGGATTGTCTATCCTATAAACTACAATCAAGCCACAATTGGATTGCGACCGTATGACGATATGTTAACGAACGCACACCTGATGCAACTGAATGACACCCCTACTATCAGACACTTTTAAAACTTAACATATTAAATTTATGTTTTAGTTGATTTATTTCGAGTATAGTCCTTATTTAATAAATAAAAACCGATTGTCTATTACCACTTTCCTGTCTCTTAAAATATCATTTAAATCTAATCTAATAATCTAAATTCGTTGAATTATTCAATCCATTTAACTTTCTATCAATTTATTCAGCGAGTGCAGATAAAATTATCTTATTTAGTATATAAAATATAAAAAAACTATATAGCAAAGGTGCAGAATGTAAATATATTTGTTATTTCCTTAATATCTTTTGTTTTGTGAGAATCACAAATGATAGGGGCTGTCATATACAGCACCTACAAAACCGATACGCACCTGAGACCGGTGTTTTGGTCCGACTTACTATTTGCATAATAGACGGTTTATTCGGACTTAATGGACGATTTTATTTCAGTTTACGTCAGTAATCTTGTACACTTTGAATGGTTTTGGCGCTGTTAACGTTTTAAGATTATTACCGACATGATTTATGATAGGATTATTTTTTTTTTAAATAAAATATATATTATACAATTATTAGCTTACAATATTTCTTGAATTATACTTTTAGATTAATATTTAGTGAGGAATTTTATTATAAATTACATTGCATTCTTAAGGTGTAAATATAATTGAGTATTGAAGTCATTAGTGGTTAGTAGACAAAGAAAACTCTATTTTTCATTAAGTACTTCATTTGCCTTAAAAGAAGACACTACACACTTTTAATCAAAGATTTAATACATGACAGTCATATCTATACTGATATAATTAATGTATATGTATATTGTACAATATCTTAAATAAAAAATAATAATACTCGTATATTATTTGACTTAACACAGTTATCTTAATATTAGTATATAATATAATTTTTATCAGTAATTTTGGAAATATCAAGCGGTTTTTTAGTACACACAGACAGAAACGCAACAACTAGTACATACTCGTATAATAATGAAAATAATTACTAGGTACTTTCAGAATAAATTTTAATTATTAATAACATAAAACGTTAATGTCAAAAAGTACAAAAATGACTTAATATCTAAAAATAAATTATTTTTAATTCAAACCTGTCTTCATAAATACCAGGATACCATAAATGGACACACAGTACAATTCAAACCGAATACAATCACACATTTGGGACGGTATCAATTATTTAACACGTCAGCACTGTTGTGAAGGCTACATTTTTATTTATGTTCTAAAATATATTTTTTATTCCCTTAGGAGACAGATTGATTCTTAATCAAAAGAATAAAGAATATTTAATTTATTATTAAGGATACAATAGAATAGTTTCACTTGATTTTAAGTTTTGTGTCATATAAAATATTGAAATAATTATACCGTATTGCAGTAAAGGCTACATGGACTAAATAATTGATAGGTCCCTAAGGAGTGATCCCGGCTAATAAAATCTTAAGGGATGCTTAATGGATGAGTTCAAACTCTGAAATAAATACACTATTTGCTAGTATTGGAAGACAATACATAAATTCCAAGTTTAGTAAGGAGTAATTAACTTGTTAAATCTAAGAATAATATCACAAATACGTCAAATTATAGTGCAGGATTGATTGCTAAATGTTCACTGTACGGAAAAAAACATATATTTATTAATTAATAAATTAGTTTAAACTTTTTTTTAGAACAAACCGACTTCGATCTCTGATGGAACCCAAATAAAGAATAATTCTCATTATTCATCACTTTTATTGAATTATATATTAAATAATGAATTGTATTATGCATGGAGGTGACATGACAGAAGATATGCGACATTTTATTATATAAAACTAACTCTAAATATTATTTACTTCAAATGACATAAAAAAGCACTATATATAAATATTTCTATTGATTTATAGAATTACGAATAATTATTAATTTATGCAAACGCTAAATCTACTTTTACATAAATCTTTTGTCGCTGTTATTTGTTGTTTATTTAGCTTATTTTTTTCTTTCCAGTAATCCTTCAATCCATCGCTCTCGGTTAATTAGAATGGTATTTCACAAATACCCAAGTTTGATAACAGTGTAAATATATACTAACTGTATATAATGTTTTTTTGTTACTGGACATTTAATTCCATCCATCTCAAAATCAGTTCACCTGAACCTTTATAAGTCGAATATTTTCCGTCAAAATCAGTCCAACCAAAAACTCTAAAATTCAAAACTCTATATTTCATAATTTTTTGTCTTCCTTGGAGTCCAACCTAAAAAAGCCTTAATTGCATATCTTTTTTTAAAAATGTACTACTGACATATCAACAGTAGACGGAAAATTAGTTTAAAATCGTATAACACCAAAAAAAATTGTGTACATAATAAGTAAAATATCTCAACAAGGTCCGAGAATTTTACTTCATATAATTTCAATAGTATTAAATATAACATTTACACCCAAGTGGATCGAGTGTCCGTCAGTATATAATCATGCATAATGTATTATGGTATATACACTTTTGTTTCCGACTCTTGAGTCGCAGTTATAATTACGGTATCACTGCTGTCATAATACTCATGTTCTAGACCTTAGATAAAGCCGGTATACGAATCATAGCGGATCTTATATCATTATGCTTGTCCAAACAAGTCGGTTTATTTATTTTAAACATAAATAAAATACTTTTATAGGTTATATGTTCTTTAAAAAAAAGAAAAATATGACATCACATAAACTTATTTAAAATAGCATATTAACTTGATATTTTAATCTCTAAATATATTTTATATAGATTTGAATATTTTAATCGGTTCTGTTGTTTAATTTATAGATTCTTATCATATCCTTGTTAGTTTGATGAAAATAAATAAATAAAAATATGATGTGATTACTTTATTAATTTATATAGTATTGATTTTTGAAACTGTGTTTCATTTCAATTTAGTTTCGTAAGGAATTGCATATTTGGGTAATGATTTTATAGAACCATACGCTTATACGCTTTATCTTAGATATATTTATAATTTATTGCTGAAACACGTTTATACTATATTAATATTTTTCTTAAGAAAAGGCGCAGAATATTTCTGACTAAGATTGATCATCGTATCATTGCTTTGTCAGGAATGGAATAAAAAAGATTCAATAATAAATCTAACGCAAAACGTCGATCACAGATGTGCCCAAATGATATTGGAGCCTTTATTACTGTTCAATAAAATAAACTTTATATATGACATTGAATTAAATTTTAATATAAACTAGGATTTGTAAAGTAAATTACTTTCTAATTAATTGTATTCATACATATCAGTCACAGCGCAGTGCACATCATTTTATTTGCCTTTTCAATTCAGAAATAAGTCAATTGAAAAGATAAATACAATTATCATTACCAATCGATATGTAATTTTTATTTACAATTATTTAGCATTAAACATATTTTGGAATTTCAATTGTTGACAAGTATCCCTGTACTCTGGATTCCACCATTGTCTGAAATTATTATATACCTTTGATTTATTTGTATCTTCATGGTTGTTAAGTTTCTCACAAATGCCACAGATCTGTCGTCTCGGTCGAACTGTATAATAATAATAATTCTTCCAATCAAAAAAGTAACTGTATGTGTTTGGATATCGGATAAGATAATCGATAATTGCCCCGATTTTCTTCATGTCGTAAGTTTGTGCGTTTATATAGGATCCAGGAGGTAAAAAACTGAAACAAAGATTGTTTCAGAAGAAAAAATGTAAAAGTGCTAAGTACTTATGCATTAAGATAAAAATTGCTGAAGCTTTATATGAAGTATTAATTATTATTGATACAAAAACACAACTGTTTATATTATTCAATATTGTATTACACAAAGATATATATTTGAAACGAAATACCTGACGGCTTGGTTGTAATTAGTAGATAATCGGTTCTTGAAACTAAATCATACTGGGCGTACGATTTCATTTCGAGAACCAATGAATTAAGTTCTAATATAAAATAATCCTTTCAATAAAAGTTGAATTAAAGATCCGCCACTTGAATAAGATTAAAGAAGTGAGAAGGTTTAGTTTAGTTTAGGAAATAGAAACAGCTTGTTTCTATTCATAGGCTTATAAAATTAACTTGTTTTGAAAATAAAAATTCAAGATAAATTCAACAGTTTCTTTTGCAAATCTAATTCTTGAACTTCTTTTGAAATAATTTATTAATGTTAATACGAAATTAAGAAAATACCTGTCGAAGTTTGAAGGTCCTAAAATAATAGGAATAGTTATATGTGTCATTGCTCTCACAATTTTATCCGTAACATAATCTTCAGCATATGAATCTTCAAGAATTAGTTGAAAGTAATAATTTTTTTCTACGATTTTAAGACAATTTGGTGGGTGTGCTTCTGTGCACTTTCTGTTTCCACAAATCCCATAAATATCTAACGTATAGTTGTAACTTTTTAGTTCATTAGTAAATTCTCTAACAAAATCTTGATATTTAAGTTTTGTTTTACATTTATTTAGTACCCACGCCACGGCTTTCTTCTTGCCTTTAATTTTTCTCAATGTTCTATCATGGTGGGTCATATTGACGACCCAGTGAATATATTTTTTCGGACCAATTAATGTATTATTAGCATCAAATATATTTATAAATGGATCTGGTATATCAGAATTTAGCCTGTAGGTCCAGGTCAAATTAAAGAATTTGTCATAAAAAGAATTACACACTGGATATTTCTCAGACGACTCCATGGAATGAAATATGTATTTTTGATTCGCAGACCGCGTCAAGTTTATACCATCGGGATACATCACAATATCACGTATATTGAAAACGACTGCATCTAAATTTGTATGATCTTTCCTCAAAAAATGTTTGTCGTATGTTATGTAACAATTGATATTTTTACATTTTTGTTTTATAAAAACACTCTGGCCTTGAGGCCATCTTTTTTGGTAAGGCGCTTTATACTGATGAGGGCTCCAAAATAGAATGTATTTTAAATCTGTAGCAAATCTCATTGGCCGATTATCGAGCAAAAGATTCCGATGTAGCAATAATTGCGGAATTGAGCAAAACAAAATTGCCAAAAGAAAAAACGATATATATATACTTAACTTCACAAAAAACTTTCTGCACGGACTAACAAACACCATTTCTTTAACATAATACATAACGACACTGTTTCTTATGATTGTCTTGATTTTCATAACAGATGAATTTTTAATTCAAATGCAGCACCAATATCTTTCGCTAATTAGAGTAGATTGATCAATATTTTGTTTACTAGCGCGTGAGTTGTGAATACCTGCATAGATGTATTGCTTGTTTATAAACTGCTTTCCGCTAATTATACTAACTAATGCATTCTTGTTCAGAAAACTAAAGAAAGCATCGACATACATCGACTTACATACTTAAATGTTAATCTTAATATATATTTTTGGTTTTAATATTAAATATATATTTAAAGCCAATATAAATTTATATATTTATTGCATAGACGCTACGATAGTTTTTAATTCACATAGAATATTAATAAGGTCTTGTTTATGAATTACTAACATCGTTGCACAATCGTGTATTGTTTGTAATTTATGCGTTTCATTTCGCAATATAAAGTCGCGAGTTTAACCAACTGTCGTATGAAAAACTCGTTATGTATCCAACATTTAATTTATGACTAAAATAAATGCGATATTAACTTGTGTTTTGTTCACATTTGAAAACACTTCGTATGTAAATTATCCCAACTCAATTGTTATTAAATGTTGAGTGTTTTGTAATATTTTTTTTACTCTGGCTCCTTAAGCTAAAGGTGTCACTTTCATAAAGTATCATTCTTTAAAAACAAAGTCTTTGTAGCGTTAGATTACAATCGTTAATAATGTGGATTAAGCATAGGGTCTTGCTTATTTTCGTTGTTATGTCTGAAATTGTCGACACTTGAGTACAGATTACCTTCGTTACCCCGCGGCGGAGCGAACCAACTTTAGGGATGTGAAATTTTCTATCGATATTTTTAATAGCATATTTTTATGCTAACATTTATAAGAACATTATCAATATAAAAAAGTAACATTTGGTATTAAAACTTAAAAAAGAATATAATACATACAAAAGTGTGAACTAAAAACACTTTTTGGGTCATCATTATAACCTCAATATAAGTTTAATTTATTTATTTTTCTCACCATCGTTGTTTTTAATCCAACTCATAAGTCACAACCCTATGTTTCCAAGTGGTCGCGCAAGGAAGCTCGCGGAATAATGATTTCTTTGAATCCCCCAGTTTGAAGAGTTCGCCATTACTGGCTCGAAGATACGTTTGTGCAGTACTTAATAGTACATCTCAATGTCATTTCTAATTGTTATCTCTACCTTTGTACGTTGGATTTTATTATCTTTAAGAAAAATGTTTTGGCCATTTTTTCTGTTGACGACTATCGGAATGCATTATGTTTCGCCTTCCGGTTGGAAAGTTTTCAATGCTTCAAAAATTGAAACTAAGGAGATCAAATGCGAACAAGGTGTGGTAAGTTTTTTATAAACAATATTATTGACAGTGAAAAAATATTAAAATTTAGTGTTCTTGTTCAGGCAATCATAATATAAATACTACAATTTTTTTTCGATATTATATTCAATTTAATTTTTTTAATCAAATAATAATGAACTATCGCCTGTTATTTGATAAAAAACTAAAACGTCTTTTTATGTTTTATTTCATCAAAACGTAATTGATAAAATCAAATATAATAAATATATTAATATATTATTAAAACAAAACCTTAGCTATAAAGATAATATTGAATGCATTAATGAATACATAAATGTACTAAAGTACTTAAGTTAGGATATACTATATTTTTTTAGTCAAACTATATTGTATTAGGAAGTCTTTGTCGAATTCTTCATTCATTCAATCTTTGATCGTTCCAAACCAACACAAAGGTGAACGAGTTCAATCAATCTTCAAAAGAAAGAGTATCGTCACAGATTTGATTACTTTTGGCGAACGGACCGCGAATCGTTTCGTTAAAGATACTATTACAATGCGTGAGCGAGCGGTTTTAACTAAACAATGTTTTTATATTTTATGTCTTATGTTTTAGGTACAAATAAGATTTCTTCTTCTACATATAAATTTATTACGATATTTAAATTGATACTTATTTTTTGAGTCGTGTTATAGTCTTTTTCTTTTGATTGTAATTCATATACGAGCCAGCTTATGGTAATACCTCCCGCCCGCCCCTCCCCCCTAAAAGAAATTAAAAAATCTTTTAATAATTACATTTCGCACAGTAGTTGAGGGAGCAGGAAATCCAAACCTCTCCGGCCTTTTCGTGAATTCTGATCTCTAGCATCTCTTCCTATTCCTCAACGCTTTTGAGAATTTTCAGATAATTGTTGTTAATCACTTAATAACAGATCAACCATTTGATCTTGTCATTCGATATCAAAAAAACACTACTGTCTCATATAACATACACAACTCCACCATGGATGCAAAATATATATATAATTCGTATATACCAAGGTACAAGGTTATTCCTTGAAAAAAGAAAAAATCGAGATATTTATTTCTGAATTATTCATTGTAACCCAGAAAAGTCCTTTGTCTTTAAGGTATTGCTTACCTGTACTATTTGGTACTTTTTACAATTGAAGTACAAAACTAAAACGTATTTCACAGCATGTTACAACTAATAAAACAAATCTAATTATTAAAGAGGAGTGCGTGTGTGTGTAAATGTATGTGTGTGGGTGATTGCTTGTATTAATGTACTTTTTCAATTTCCAGATGAAGGAAACACGCATCATAACACAGATCGGTGCGGGCTATTGTAAGGATGGCGTGGAGCTGCAGCTACGACATTATTTAATAGGAAGAAAAGTGATTACATGTGAAGGGTAATTATTCTATAATAGAAAATTTTAATTGTATATTATATTTATAACTAAATAAGTGTATAATGTTCATACGAATATCCTTAATATTGTTGTCCTCTTATCTTTTTATACAATAGGAGTATTAACTTTTTTATGATTAAATAAATGTATTTCTAGCTAATTATTATTATACGTTAAATAGAGGTGCTAAAAGATCGCTCGACTTATGAACATGTCCTTTCCCTACATACGTCCGCGCTTGTAAATCACTGTTAACAACTCTTTACAGTGAGACGTTGATTTCAGTTGGAGTGTTTCACACTTACTCAATCTTACTTTGTATTTTTGTTTTTACCAGTATATTGTTTGAACACCATTTATTAGTAAATGTTTAATTTACAATTATTATTATTAAAACAATATATTGATTTAATTAACTCGAACTCGAACGTCTTATTACATTTTGTTTATAATTCTACACTAATACTTAAAAATACCACTTTTATTGAAAGAACTTTTATATATTTCTGTAATCCACGCGCAATGGCTATTAGGAAATTTTAAAAAACATTTTTATTTGATTTTATATATGGCGTTTATTTTACGAGTATGTGATATAAATATATCACTGCTCTGTATAGTGTCGTAAACGAAATATAAAAGGATACCATTTATCTCAATTGAGCGGAGGCTGATTAATAAGAATGGAAATAAGATATATACTAAAAATTTTTATTCTAAAACCACCGGACACAAAGAGAGCATTATCATAACAATATTTTACCACAACTGGTGATTGTTTCTCTATAACTTAATAGCATATAATGCTATACCAGATGGTATATAAAATTAATATTAATTTATGTTTGGACCTTTATCTATCAACCGCACTAAAATACTAGAAGGATGCGTATAAAATTTTGAACACAGACAGACTTTACTGTTGAAAAGAAAAAATACAAGAAAGCTGACGAAAAATCGCACAGCCATCGTTTCTCATCGGACACGAGGGGACAGGCAATGTCTGCTATTTTAGTTTGTTTGATTTGATAAAAAAAACTTTTAAAAAGCTAGAAAGAGATAGTTATATTATATAAGGAAATAAAACATATAAATGTAAATCACTAAGTTACGCTATATGTAGGAGTTAGTCGTTTTAGTGATTTAACGAGTAATTAGTGGTTTTGCGGCCGCAGCGATACAGTGAAGATGCGCTGCGGTTGTACTAAATAGGTTACTGAGAACCTTAACGCTTAAGATTTTATCCTTAATTAAAATAAATGCTTCTTTTTAGGTTAAGTGTATTTATAATGTTATTCATAGTATTTTTTTATTATGTCTTTGTAGCATATCATTTACATGATATATTGCAGATTTCATAAAATATGTTTTTTATATTTTAAAAATGTATATACTCTTATGTAATAGTATAAGTGTTTTTAAAAACGACAGTGTATAAAGTTCGTTCTACAAAATATGGCAAATGAGGATAAAGTTTTCGTTTCCGTGATTCGATCAGTTTCTCAAACAAACCAACCTTTAAATGGCGCTGTATCTCGGAGAGAGTCTCGAACAATATTATATTATGTTCTTAATATTATTAAATACACTAAGTGAGTTGTATGCCGGTAAGTGCGCGGTGCATTACGCTGTCAATAAACGATAACTAAATTTCTATCTCACGTACCGTCGGCAAAAATGGTTTTATATATTTTCTTATTTAAATTATATTGAATCATATCATGTGTACTGTGTATTTGAAATATATTGATATATAAGTCGTTGTTTCATGTTTATGTTTACAAATCAAAGAGAGATGCGATTAATTATTGCCTGTTCATGTTTTGTTGACGTTGTTTGAAGGTAAAAGCCTCTGTACAAAGCAGATTAATATGATTAAGAATATTTTTAAGTTTTATGTAACATATTTTGCTGGGATTATTTATTTTTATAAAAACATTGTATATATTATTATAACGTTCTACTTTGTTTGCTAGAAATAAGCAACAGATTAGCAATTTCCAGCAATATTTAAATGTTCTTTTTGTTTCAGATTCCATAAAGCTGAACCATGTTCTATAAAATGAAATAAATATAGTATAGTTCATTTATATATATTTATTTACCGTTTATTAATAAACGTTTCATCAACGTGAGGTCTGTTGTATTTTATTTGATTTACTATTTACATTTAACATGTAATAAAGTTACTAAGAAACATCAGGGACATGTTAAAAGTGCATGCAAGCGGGAGGCGGAAGTTCAACCCCGGACAACATGGCCGCCGGCGACTTCCGTCCGCGGTATATCCTGACTGGAAAGTTAAAAAGGCAAACTAAATCCATTCCAAGGCGGTTTGTTAAACTGGTCAGATAAAGTGATTTATTTTCCAACTGTACAATTTATTTGTTCATGTCCTTGTTACAATTTAAACTTTTCATTATTATATATTTTTAAGTCTGTACTAGATTCTGGAACTTTCGAACTTGGTAATTATAAGCTTTTCTCATTAACTGTTAATTATAAGAGTTATCGAAAAAAATCATTACCTCAAATAGACCTCGAACCTGGGACTGATGTTAAGTACTGAGATGAGAAGACTAGAGATGTTGAATCTACGTGCAATGATATTTAACTCTTTTCTCCATCTGTGTTCCCGCATGTAAATATCTCTATAGGTATATCATTGTATGATAGTATTGGTTTTTTCATAAATGACATATTTTTATTCGGACACCAAATATACCGCTTTTTAGATTGTGGATATTTTTATGTTACCTAATCTTTTTTTAATTAGAATTACCTTTTAAATTATTTTTTTTTTGTGTTCTTATTTTATTTATGTTGCTTTATTATTGACTTACTACTTTAAATTAAAATGTAACATTGATTAAATATTGACAAATTTATTAATAAATATATTTAATATCGAATAAAATATTCTATAAAAAGTCCATAATATTTTATCAACAATATGATCTCATTAGCACTGTAGAAGGCACTATCTAAGTATCTAAAACATTCAACTATGTTATACTTAACAGACTAATAACAGATATGAACCTATGTGAAAGTAGTTTTTAACATTTTAAATCTTGCAATTTGTTTCTAGCCTTTTAAATCTTTAAAGTGCGAAATAAACAATAGAATAGTTAAAAAATTATAATGGTTACTATTATACTTTTACACACAGTCATTCCAAACTATGTATTCGTAGTATATTAGTTCCTGGTTCAATATTAATGTTATAATTTAAAACAAAACTGGGCAAAAATATATTTAGTAGTCATTACACACGAGTCATAACAATTGTATCACCTGCTAACCTTATAAGGTATTTATATAAATTGCAAATACTTAGAGACTAATCAGAATAATCTGTTTGAGGTCAAAAGCTGATTATAAAACAAAAGTCATAAAACTAAGACAATGTTGCCAAGAAAATATTTAATAGTAATTCAGCACATGTTAATACTGCTTTTTTTCAGTTGCTATGTGTTAACAATTTGGCTTAAAGTCATAAAAATCCTTTTTTTAGATTTTCTAATTTAGACTCACGACCCTTTAGTTATCTTTAGATTCATGAATTTTAATATAAAAATATTTTCTTCTTTTTTCTTTATTCTTTATGTTTAACGTATTTTCTGTGGAACCATCCTTAGAATTGTGCAAATCTTTTCATAAAGGCTAGACAAGGCTCATAGGCATACATTAGAAATAAAAACTAGACTTATGAGTTTGACGAAACAGAGCATGATAATCAGCCTTTATGTGCCCTGTGTGTAATATTTCTTCTAAGATATGCCAGTTTTTTCCTCATCATGTCATGTCAGTGAAGACAAATGAGCGAAGGGACAATCTGAGGTTGGTCAATATAATTCGGACCACTTTATTTCAGTAATAATACTACCCAATAGTAATGGATGAAAATAATAATAAAAAAACCATAACTTAAAATTTTGCAAATAAATCGTTGGAAGGTTTATCAAAGCCTCGAATTAATTAGTTATTATAAAACTATGTTGCTCCAAACTATCAATGTTGGAACAAAGTCGACGAGCAAAATTTATTAGCATTTTCGTCCACAAACGGTGTAACTTACGTAATACTAACATAGTGCTTTATGAGGAAATGGTAAATATGGATAAACGTTGTTATAAAATAATTTATAGAATATTAGCCCCGATTTTACTAAGTAATTAAAATTAATAAAAAATACTATATTTTTTATAATTTGAAAAATGTGATAATTTAATAAACATTTAAGAACTTTTAAATTTCCAAAAACATTTTCATACTTCTTAGTGTGCCTGTTTCAAAAGATACCTACAAACACACACACAC
Organism: Melinaea marsaeus rileyi; assembly: GCA_918358865.1. NCBI lineage: Eukaryota > Metazoa > Arthropoda > Insecta > Lepidoptera > Nymphalidae > Melinaea > Melinaea marsaeus. The sequence goes on from OU911088.1 coordinate 1,460,844, forward strand.
ACCTTTAACTTTCTAACCCTCTCAGTGCAGGCTGTATTAAGGTACATCTACAAATATACCACAAACCGAGCATAAAGTGCTCCAAATTGTATCAAAGACAGAGTAACTACTTGCTGTATATTTCGTAGATGTTCTACGCCGTAGCGTCCGTAGCGTTCCAAGGAAATGGAGGTCGTAGATAAACGGAGGATACACGAGCGTTTGTGTATGTTTAATGATAAATGATATTAGCATTCATTTTATAAATATTTAAAAAATTATTATATAAATAAAATTAAAGTGTCTTTAATTCCAAATTAACAGCTTCTCACTAAATGGATATAAAAGTATAAACGGTACTTACTTAAAAAAAATCAATTTTCTAATTTTTTCTCTGTCTGTTTGTCTGTTTGTTCCGGCTTATATCAAAAGTAGGACTTTCACTGGCGGAGAGCTGATGTTATAAGAAACAAAGTCGTGAACATAGCTAGTTATATATAAACATGAAAAGATCAAAAATATAATTCTGTAAATTAATAGAAAATGTCACCACTTAGTATCTTTTCTCAATCTAATAAACACCTCAACCTACTAATAGAAATCCTTGAATTAATATAAAGTTTAAAATGTATAATTACAACTAGTTCAGTCTATCAGCAAGTCGTAGTTCCTCCGGATGCGGACCGGACTACACAGAAGGTTCCGGCTTCGTGTACACTTCATGAGTTATCATGTATTGAATACTAACATATGTTACACGTGTCATTAAAATATTATGAATATTTTCTAATAGTCTTAACATGTCTTGTTTATTATCGTTTTTTATCAATATTTCATTAAGTGCTTATTTAGTAACTTCAGGTCACCTTCAAATAATTTTAAGTTAAAACAGTATGTTCAAATATTTAAATTAATAATATCTTTATTCAAGACGCACCTTTGAATCGTCAATAATTACATTAAAAAAGGTCAGTGTAGTCCGTCCGTGAGTAAGCTTTTACCGGCTCGGAATGCTGCTCTGCCAATAAGAGCCGCCCAGAAACTCTACAGTTTCCTTTTTAAATGAAATTTAAGAAGCTTAGCTTGTACATTACAATATCAACCCTAAAATGAGTCAACAAATTTATTTGATAATGAATTTAGATTTAAAACTAAGAAAAGGGAGGTGTAAGATATCTTGTGGAACTTTATTATATATGCGCATATTCAAGCCCATGAAGGATTTGTTAACTTTTTGAAGACGAAATTTAGGCGTTATGTGTTTTTTTTAATTTCTCGTATTTATCATGTGTCTGCCACTGTTTTTAATGTAACTATTTAAATTTTATAAATAATATGTTATTAAATATGTATTGAATAGCGACTGTAAGAATACCTATTTCTTTAAAAACATCTTTCAGAAAATCTGTAACTTTATAAATATCCCGCACTGCTCTTGTTTGTAAAATAAATATAGAATTAATTTCGAAAGCACTACACCTAAAAAACTACGTAAGATGAAACTATGAATATACATAAATAAATAAGTCATGCCTTATCAACGTCCGTTAATTTTCTAACTTTTCTAGTTGCAAAGACGGATGAGCTTGGTTTGCCTGCGAGTGTTGAGAGATGGGGGTTAAACTGGAGCTTTTTATTTAAAGTTATACCAAAAAAAATTGTTGAGTCAGTTCTAATATTCATTGTTAAGAAGCAAGAATTTTTACTTTTTATATTAGGAAGTGTAAAATGTGTAATGCATTTAATTTTCTTAGCTTTTAAGACTATGAACTGCGAACTTATTAAGGACAAGTGACAGAATACTGTTTACTTCGTCATAATTAGACAAATCACGTTCAACTTTAAAAATAAGCAAGGTGTCATCAGCAATACGTACAATGTCACACAGACCTTTAACGAAAAAGGGCAAGGCATTAATATAAAGTAATAATAAAAAGGGGCCAAGAATAGATCCTTATAAAATACCCATCCTTAAGTGAAAACTACCTGATTAAGAATTATTTAGGTAAACCTTCGGGACTTTTTGATTCAGGTTGATTATTACAATTCAATTTATTCTATAATCTCAATTATTATATTAGAAGGAACATCTGGAACTAATTAGCGGAAAGTCCGCTGCGTACTTCGCGTAAGCATTATACATTACCAAATATTATAAAACTCTGTGCAATACCAACTTTACCAACATAGTGTTATGATCAAAATGTCCCCTAATACTATATCATAATTGTCATTACAATTTCATTAAAGTATTTGACTAATTAGTCTACTGATCAATTATCGCATACTTTAACTTAATACGGACTGAAGGTTCCTTCTTTTAATAAAGACTAAGGAGAATTGTGTAACTCCAATGCTCAGGCAGTCGAATAAGGCATGCAACTTTGTTAACAAAAACATGAAATGTTTAAAAACTTTTTTGTCTCTCACTAAAGAGCTTATTTTATTCAATTTGTAGTGCGAAAACGCGGATAAAACTATTATATCAAAGGGTATATATATAATTAATACACAGATTATGTTAAACACTTTATTATAATTATGACAACACAGCAGCTAAGTCCTACATAAATTAATTATATGCATATTTAATTTAAAGCAAATCTTTAAAATAACAATTTTACCGGAGTTTTGATAAAATTACCCATATTTATTTATTTATAAGCTTCACCTACCTTTAATTTGACGGTTAATATAGTTACTTAAACTATGAGTATTGGGGTTAAATACTTCTATTCAAAGTTACAAGCTGTTTATTTTCTATAAATACATTCCAAAGTGGACGAATCACGATATTACACTAAAATGTACACTTATATACAAGTTTATAACAATTGTGATTAGCGAAGATTTTTTTAGGTTTTATCATTAAACATTATTATTTTGTATCATTAAACATCATAACATATCATTAATTGTCATAACATGTCATTAAACAGCATTTCTTATATTTAAATTATAACTACGCTGATATACATATTTTTATACAATTTTGTTGATATTTAACATATTGTCTATACAATTGACATTTACCATCTAATAGAAAGCTATTTTAACTATTTCCTAAACGCATTATTGAGAACACATTAATCATACTTTCTTTAATATTACAAAGCCCATATAATTATAACTATTTTTTGTCCAATTAATATACAGTTTATTTGAAAAAACAAAGAGCTAATTAAATAATTCTCAACAGTTAAATATATTTTTTATTTATTTCTTATAATGTATTTATTATTTAGTTTAAAGACAGCATCGCGAGGTCTTCAGTGCTCCTGTATCTCATGCTGTGCTCTCTGGGCCACTGAGTAGCTAAAGACATATATTATTATTAAATAATTATTATTAATTCTTTCTTAATATAATAAATTTAAAATAACGCATTTATTCATCTAATATAAAAATTATCAATAATATAAAAATATATAGAATATACACGAGCGAATTAAAAATATATATAAAGTACATTATAACGAAGAAATGTTTGTGAGTTAAGAGTATCTCTGCTCTTTTAAAAATCAGTATTATTTAGAATGGACGTTCAGGTTAAATTCTGGTTATTTATTATCGTAAAATAAAAAAGTTTTAAATAAAGCCCAATTCAAGAAGAGCGGCCGTTACGAACGCGAAAGCGGACGGTGTCGTGGGCAACTACTAGTAAAATATAAAGTGTCATTAATGTAATGACACGATTAAATAAGATATATATATATATATATCACAGCATAGACATAATATTTTATCATAATACTTACGTAACAGTCTTTTAAAAGATACATTGATGGATTCATTTTATTGTAAATAGAAATAAAGCCAAATACACAAAATGCAATACAAAATTATAATATAATAGCAACTATTACATATATTGGTGCAAAAAATACACCTAAAAGCAATTTTAAGATTGCTTCTTTGACAAATACTTCTTTGCTACTTTGGTTAGGACAGTGAGGTTGGTGCCAAAACTCTTACGTCGTATAAATGTTAGAAATAGCAGTTACAGGATCTAAAACTAGTACCAGTTGATGAGTGTTTAAAATAATAATAACTACAAGCAGTTCGGCAATGTTCTGTGTACTTAATACCTATTATTGTGACATGCTTTCTTGTGTGCACTCTTTCGTTTGCATGCAAGACTCTTTTTCGAACGAGACTTTCGGGAATATCGTGCTGAAATTTAAGATACAGGACAAATAGTGTAAAAAATATATATTATTTATAACAATTTAGTTTTTGTACCCAAAACTACTGATTTAGAACTTACTAAATCAGCTAAAAAATATTATTAGTTATTTTTACGTTTAATTATTTATATATTTGCTGACCATTCCATGCATCCGTTATAAAAACATTTTCATACCGAATTCATGCCAAAAAACATTTGGTATTATTTCATACGTTTACCTGTATAATGCATGTTTCGATACATATCCGGACAATTGCTAGAGACCTGTAAAACAATATCAAATTATTACATTTATTTCTTATTTTTGGAATCTACACAAAAAAGGTTAGTGTATTTAATTTCCATTAAGCTAATAAATCCTATATAATTATATATATTTTTGATAATCCGTCTGTGTATGCTCAAGGTGAAACGGATTCTATATTAATTTTCTAAAAGAATATATACAAGGAACACCTAATAGTTTGTTACATATTTTTAGTTTTATTTCTATAGTTTTAAACAAAAATATATCACATTAACATTAAATATATAAATAAATTATCACTTCTAGTTCGATTATATCTTGTTTAATTAATTAACAGCCTCCACTTAATTATATTTCACACCAACAAGGCTTGAATCCTGAAGCTTCTACAATTTATGGCCTCGGGCGCATTTTGCTAAAGTCAAGTGTCCCATTTACGGAGTAGCTAAACAGAATTGCAATTATGTACATACTTAAATGATTGTTATGTTACAAATAAACACCATACAATATAGAATGTTTATTTATTTTATATTATTATATATTCAAACTTATCGATTTTGTATTTAAAATATTTTGGTTATAAGAATGCAACTATCGCAATAGGGTACGTCTTTGTCTACGTCGTCGTCGTCGTCTAATCTTCGTGTTTTGATGTCTTTTATGCAGAGAAGATTTGGCACAAACTACACCCAGATTTATAACAACAGTTAGCAGGTCATAATTTCGGATCATTTTTTCCATGGAAGAGTCGAACCGAGGACCTCAGTGCTGATTGGAAGTCGATTACTGACCATTAAAAAGTTAGAATTAGCAATCATTGTACCGATCGGCCGACGCATAATAACATATTTGTATAACATTTTATATCACATGTTTAAATGTAAAACAAATTATCCTTAAACGTAATCTTAGAAATATAAACCAATAATTAACATCCCCTAATTCCTCCCGCGATTCCAACCCTTTAAATGTACCCCGCTATTATAAATATACTAGATTTAGTATACACGATAACTTTGAGGTAAACATCGCTTAATTTCTCAAAACCGGGCTTATCTTCAATGGAACTATACAAATAAATACAAAGGTAAACTTCTATTCAACTCCCTGATAAGGCGAAGTTTTATAGACCATTGCCTTTAAGAAATCAGAAAACTATTCCGCTATTCGAAAATGTTATTTTCTCAATTTCTATTTATGATCAAGTATTTTATAAGTTAAAAAACTATTACAATTAATTTAAGATGCTCATTATGTAATAATTATTATTTTTATTAATAAAGATCGTACTCACAGAAGGACATCATGTACAAATATATATAATCATTAGACTTTTAAATTCAGTAATGCTTCTAAAATATTTTATTACGATAAATATGTGGATAACTTATCTTTAAGTATTCCCATTTGTTTCGAGTACTTAAGTTCAGATAGAATCGCTGAAAATAGTTTTAATAAATACAACATATATACCGGCATCCCCTGCTTATTGAAGTTGATGTTGGTTCGCACGGTGCGGTGGTGTAAGGGCTGCACGGGGCGCGCGTTGTTCCCGAGCGGTGCCTTGGGGGTCAGCTGAGACCCTTGCATCAGACGACGGATGGCATACATCTAGAAGTCACTTGGCTCTTAATAACCAATATCGGAGTAGAATATAAAATCTTGGAACAATTCTTATAGTCAATTATGTATAAAAAACTTTTATAACAATGTAAAAAATAATAACATTAATATTATTTATTTATAACATTTTTAACATGTCTCTTCTTTCGTTCTCTGGAAGTCGGAAGTTTTTTTTAATTTCTTAATATAAATGTCTCTTAGATCCGAGGAAAAAAAATGCATAATCCTATATTTATTCAGTCATTAAGCATTAAGTTTAGTGGGTAGAGCGACGATGAACGACTTTCAGGGATTATAAGTTCAAGTCCTGTTCTTATAGACCATGTTTAGTTTTTGATTGATGTTTGTAAGAAATATTACATTCTATATAAAAATTCGTCACTTTCTTACATTTAATAGTGTTATTCTTGTTTATGTGGCAATAACAGTTTTCTAAACAATGTTTGGTGTAAATGATAAATTTAATTTATAAAAAAATTTATGTATTTATTAAATAACAATACTGTATGACTGTAACGATCAGTTTAATGAATATTTTATTGAGTATATTATACTAACCTCTTGTTTAGATATATAGATGGGTTTATTAAAGATGATCCACACAGCCGTTTCCCAGCATCCAGGATGAGTGGTGGAACCTTCATACGTCAAATACTGCTGAGTGTTGGGGAGGAGCGAGCTCAGAGGTAGGTGCTTAATGGAATAGGAGCTACCTGATAACGGAAATCACATTAATATATATTATTATTTTCAAATTATTTTATTTATGGTATTTACCTCTAAAAGTTACTTTGTTGAAAGCGCTGGTAATAAGTCTCAATTCTTTATTCGTTGGTTCCCCGATCTGTAATAGAGGAGAATATTAATAATCTTATTTTATTGATTATTTTATAAATTAATTGTAATTTATATTAATTTTATAAATACTTACTTGGACCATCAAAGAGATTCCCACCACGCCTTGAGACTTGTGTTGAGCTTCCGACATGTTATGATAGAGTTCTTTATTGAATCCGTAGAGCTGAATCTAAACAACAATAAATACACTGACAAAAATATAACTATTCATATTATAGTAAAGAATAAATACGATCATATAAAAATATAAAAAAGGATGTTTGTATTCTCATACGAGCAAGCTAAGTGCATCCACAAATGGAAAAGGAAGGTAACGTTGACGGTTTTTCTGTAATTATATATTTTTTACTTTTATATACTCTACTGTATTTAAATATAAAATATATTTTAATAATTGTTATTTAAAACTTGAAATGTTACATATAAACTTGAAATGTCACATATTAGGAAGAACTTTATTTTTTTTATAATAAAATCTGTAAAACCTTAAACAAGTTATGAAAACATAAAGTTTGTTCTTAATAGAGTTATTAAAAGTTCATTGCAAAGAGACCAATAACGACCTGTTAATGATGCTGGAACAACTTCCTACTTTTTATCTCAACTAATTTGTGTATATATTTGCTTTATTGTAGTAAAAAAAGAACAAAAACATATATAGACAAATTGTTAATTGTATATTAAAGAATTAATTTAATAAACAAATTAAAGAATTAATTTAATAAAAAAATTAAAGAATTAATTTTTTTTTTTTTTATATATCAAATACAGCTATTAAAACATTCTTATACTAGGCAATAAAATTTTTGCTTTTCACCTCGCCAGGGAAGGTGTGATGATCAATCTGATGTTCAGAGCCTCTATTGTCCTCCAAGCCATAATGAAAGTATATCTCCTCGAACTGGTATCTGTAGGACAATGGTCCACCACTGATGTTGACCTGATGTTTGCTATCCTTCTCAACCCGGAAGACCAAGGATTGACCTGTGTTCTGTAGAACTCCGCTAACCTGTTTGTTTCAATAATTCAACCAATATGCTATTAACTTTTCGTAATTCGTTTAGCTCGTAAAGAAAATAAGTTATTGTTATAGACACTATATATTTTATAATATTTTAAATTATTTATAATTAAGATATAACTCCTAAATATATTATGAAATTCAGCATTTCTTATTGTTATACGTAACTATAAGTTAATGTAATCGTCTATAATTAGTTAAAAAGATTAATTCTAAAAAAATATTAGAAGTAGTTCAAGTCCTGCAAAACTTTAACACACATGTTATTTTATTATTATAAAATGTATTTTGCAGGACGGTATCAATATAATCACAATATACCGGACAATCTAACATATTAATTGAATGATTGAAATTAAACTGAATAAAACTCAATTCAAGATCAAAATACAATCAAAAATGATTTATAATACCTTCTTAATATATTCAAATGTAATATTAAAGGCGTGTTACAATGAATCAGTCTGCCCACGATCGAGGGGCAGATGATATCAATCAATGGGCGCACCTTGATTAAAACCTGGCAACTTTTGCGCTTTCAACTGAGATGACATATTGCTGGATAACACGCGAGGCGTGTTATGATGTGTGGCTACTGGATGCGGCATTAATATTCCTTGTTTTTTATAAAATTACTTTATCCATTTTGATTGGATAAAGAATAGATTTGTGAGATATATTTAATTTTATATTAATTTATTTTATATTAAATATTTGTCTACTGAATCTATTTTGTATATTTTGTAGATAAAAATAAAACAATCATGTTAATTAAACTCAAAAAGGTATTAAAAATAAGTAAAATAAATGATGCAATAATAACTAGATTGTAATTTTATAGAATTTAACATATTTAATATATTGAGAGTAATTGATTTTTATTTTATTTCTGATAATAATTTTAATAAATAATATATATACTGGTGTATCTATTAGTTGTATGTCCGTGTTGTTAAACTAGGCGCGGAGTGCCCTCGTGTAAGTCTGAAGCTATTTATGTTAAAGATACACAAAGTTTTCTGATAAATCGACAGATAATGTTCTAGTTCTAAAGAAAAGATAACAAGGTAAGTGTAATAACAGTTATTTAAGCAAATACTAAGGTAACATAAAACAGACATAGTTATATATTTATAACTAGCGATTTCTCGCGGTTTTGTCTAAATGCATGTACAGTTTAGATGTAAAGTTATTTAACATATGATATTCTTAATAGTGTAATTGCTTTATCATTAAGAATAGATCCTAACAATTAGAAAAACAAGTTAAAATTAATATCAAAGTCGCTTTAAAATTGATTATAAATTACGATAGCTTAAAAATGTTTTACGACTTTTGTTACAGAAAGGCTTTATATCCTAAATATTCCTTTAGAACTACTTATTTCCACTTTAAGGCAATAGTAATATTTTTTTTTAAAGGTATTTCAAATAGTTTGCTATTTTTTTAAATCTGTATAGTGCATGTAAAAAAGTTATAAATACTAACTTTTTCAGTAGAGTAACTACAAAAACATATTGATTTTAAAATAAGGGGTTGATGGTTCCAAACTGGTGCGATCAAATAAAAGAAAAAAATTCAGGTCGATTATATTAGTAAAGATAATTGTTACTTTCTTATTTAAAGTATTTCTTCCAGTATGCGAATAGGACAAGAAATATTAAATCTAATAACATTATAATTGAATTATATTTGTAAAATAATTGCATTAGTAATAATATATCAAAATTATGACATAAGCCCGCTATCGAGGTAGTGTCGCGACATAGTTTATGAATATTATAAAACCCATGCAGAATTCATTTAAGCACAGGCGTAATTTATGGTAATATATGCGGGCGATATGGCTATCTCTATCCGGTTTTTGCTAAGTCTATGTTTGTGTTTTGGTTTAGACCGACTCTAGGTCTGCTTTAATGTTTTATGTCTGTTGTTTTGTTTAAACAACTTGATATATGAATGTTATCGGATATAAAGATCGAAGTGCGTTATAAATTCGTTTAAAATTATAAAAAAATATATTAAAAAAATATGTTTAACTTTAAAAGTTTATATAAAATATATTTATAATTAGTATAATAAAATATATTTTACGTTAATATATATGGGTTTTAAGAGATGAATTTTAATATTTCTTTAGTTATATCATAATTTTATAGTTGTGACTATGATTGTCTGTTTTTTTTTTCGATACAGATCGAAATCTGTATTCTCAGAGTAAAAATAAACTTAATTACCACCAAAATTTTGACAAAAATTTTTAGACAAACATGAAATGAAACTGCAAACTAAATCTAGCTACATGAAGTGGTGACGCTTAAAATGTCAGATTATGTAAAACATTGCAGAAGGATTACTGACTGCAGTGATTCACAATAACGACCAACTAACAAAAACGGTACATAGAATTTAGCCACTGGCTCGGTAAATGGTTTTGGCAGAATGGATAGAATTAGTAATTACTATCTGCTTTTATTACCGTTTGTGTACTTACCATGGTTGAATATAATAATATTACCCTCAAACTTTGGTAACATGTTATTGTGAATGGTGTTTAAAATAAATTCTATTTACCTTGTGCTTATCAAACTGTATGTCTCGGAGCCAAGGGTCAAAAAGGAGTTTATCGGGTTCGATATTGACTGGACTCTGACGACGGCCCTTGTTGCACATGTTCCATTGGGGGTTAATTAGACCCCAGAAACCGGGACCTAAGAATAGAGAAAAATGTAAATAAAGATATTGATAAAAAAATGCTATACACACCCACGAGTTTATCTGAAAACCAACTATTCGAATACTTCAGTTATATTAAAAACCCAAAAAGCAATCTTTTAGCGCGGTAATGAACCTAACGATAGTTTAATGACATAGAATCTTCATATATTATAATAATAACGGAGATGTGTGAAGCCCAGTCATTAGTCCCACCACGGCGTAATGACAGCGATAAAATCTATAAGTCACTTGTCATTATTACGTCACAAATGATATATAGATCGATTACACTTTAAATATCGTAATAATCATTTTGGTTAAACAATATATATTTACACTAAAATAAAACTACAACATTATACTTTTTCGATAAAGTTATTTGGTATCAATCAACATATTACCCTACAATGATATTGCAATGATACCGGTAATCAATTTCGATTCATTAAAACACAATGATGCAAAATTTCATAGCCGAATAACTTACTGCCATTGGGATAGTTTTAAACGATGACGAGTCGAAATTCCCGTTACTCAAATATAAAAGCCTATTCAATACTGTTACAGTGATGTCGCATTCAATGGGAATTTGGGATACCGCAAAATTTGCCCATCACAGCGCACTGAGTCGTGCGTAATGTGATGTTACTGACACTGTCCGTTATATCATCCGATACGTTAAATATATCGGACGATGTCAAGATGAAGAAACAGGGGTTTAAAAGAAACACTAACTATATCGGACTTTGAAAAGATTTTTTTCTTTTTGTAGTGTAATGGTTTATAGTGACTATATACAAGTACCAAGTAGTAAAACTAATATAGATACAAAAATTGATAGAATAAAAGCAAATCACAAGAACCATAGATTTAATCGTAGATTTATTTGTTTATAAGTGACTTAAAAGGACGGATTAGATAGATTTAAATTATGTAACACGATCCTAGATACAATGTGTTTTATTTAACCTACAATATTATGATGGTTTATTTTATCGCTCGTGGTTATGGAAACGTGCTAGTGATGTAATGTTAGCGTACCATCGGACACTATCGGATATACCGGAATGGTCATTACCGTTACATTAGCCGATTTTTTTCCAGCAAATGGTAATGAGCATTGGATGTTGTTACATTAAAATAAAGTATTTTAATTAAAACATTAAATATTTATTTTATTTAAAATATCTATTATCTGTATTGGTATTTCAAGCTATAATTGTGAATATATTTCTCGTATAATTGGATGTATTTTAATAACTTGTAAGATACAAATAATAAAGATAAATATACTGTTGCTTTATTATTTATATTTTTTATTTACTTATAAAATTGCAAAATAAAGAATCATTTTATGAAGAGATTACAGAAAGCGATTCCTTACAACACAAATCAGCTATAACTCAATTTCCATGGCTTTTATAGGATCAAAAAGTAATATTCACAAAATATATATTATTTTATGATTTCAGGACTACTAAAAATTGATGCCAAAGTGGAGTAGAATCATTTGAGCGCTGTTCGATAATGATACGGGGAATGCACTATCATTAAGATGGTATCTTTATCATTTTTGTGTCACTGTCCTGTAATGATCCGGATTTTATGGTTTTATTATGTAATAAATACTATCGAGAATAATGGACACTTTAGATGTTAGAGTTTTAGTGTGCACTTAAGGTGTTGTATTTAGAATACAAATTGTATTTATTATGTTTTACATTATTTTGAAAACAAAAGTTACAGATCGATTAATATTATAATCCTGAACATTTTACATACGATATTTTAAGCTTGTAATATCTTGTAATAATAATCGTGTCACAGTTATAATAAAAATCTAATAATTTAGTCTGGATTTTTATTACCTGAAATGCCATCGTACGTCCACCATTCCTCCCAGCTACCTGATATATCTGCAATGATAATTGTATTTATATTCACTTTAATTTATAACGGACCATATCCATATTTGTTTTCAGACAACAGTTCAGAATAAATATGTGCATTTTATTGAATCAAAAAAGTTAAAGTGTGTGAATAATAAATATAAAATGTATCTGCGGTCCAATTTAGCTAATTGGCAGCACAGTTGGATAGCATTTTCAACTTGGATATCAGCAAGCTTCATTCGTAACATCGATGTAACAATAATTATATAAAATAAAAGATTTTTTTATAAAATATCGTGTTAAATATATCCGTGAGAATAATATTTAAAGATAATATAAAAATGTAATCTTAATAGATTGTTTTCACAAAACAATTTGTTACCTTTTACGAAATGACACAATATCAGTGCGAAGAACAACCATGGCTGCATCGTGATGATGCCTCACAATTCGCCCAGCATTTGGAACAACACCTGTAACAAGTCAAAGTTTATATAGATTATATATAACTCATAAAACGCTCTGAATCTTAAGTTAGGTCTTATTGTGGCTTGTTCGATAAAATTACGATAAACAAAGATACGGGATTATTGGTGTACTATTATCCGCTGACGGAAAAGGACAATGGCGGAAAAAAACTTATAAATTTATTTTAATATAGTTTGTTTTTATTTGAAATATGAATTGTTTAAGAGTTTGGATGATAGAGTTAAGAAAAGGTCGTTTAAAAAGATTATTAAGTTTGAATAAAATAATAGGTGATCATCAAAAACAAACAACAATAGATTTGTAAAATCAACATCTAACACAAATTATGTAATTGAAATGAATGTATTAGAGAATATTTAACAAAATAAATGATGATATAAGTAATATTATTTATAAATAAGATAAATAAAATTATTGTACAGTTTTGAAAATATTATAAAGAATAAGAGATTACGAGTCATATTTTTTGACATAAACTCTTATTATTTTTCTGTGGCGTCTAAATTATTAAAGAAACAGTCATTACTGTTACAGCATTGCTGTTATCAGCACGATAAGACGATATCCTGCGGTTTTGCCTCCTTGCTTTATGAGGCGACTGGGGACGGAATAGTTAGCTTATCTCGAAATACAGGGCTTGGGTTATCCAGCTTCGTGATAAATTACAATTGTTGCAACTTTATGTTCATTTGGAGATAATTAATAAAAACAAAAAGAAATTTTGGTATAAAATACAAAATTGTTACTTATACGTGATTATTTTTATCATAATTATTTTGTTGTTTTTTTTATCACTATAGTGATTGAAACTAAAATAACTTAAGAACTAACACTAATACTGGTATAATCTTTTTTCTTGCTAAATGCTTTTTATAATATAAAATTATTAAAGTTTATATTCTAGGATATTAGAATGTAGCACTTATTTAAATAAAACTAAGAACTTTTGAAATTGATTGAAAGAATAATAGATATCTCTTCTTTTTTAACACTATTTCTGCAAAGCATTTAAAACTGCAGTTTCTAATTATTTTAGTTTAACAACCAACTACAACATCTTTAACAATTTGAAACATTTTTATAAAGAAATCATAATAAAGAAAACATTTTTATTTAAAATAATAATTATGATTCATCTATTATGATCCATGTTCTTTGTATTAGTATTAAAGTATTAATGTTAGTATTAAAATAGATTAAACCAGAATACATGGTGAATATTTTGTGTTATAAGTTGATTACTAACTTGACTATTCACAAACCCAAAAAATCAATATTATAACTGAAATCTGTGCATATCAACCCAATAGGTCAAGTAGTTCAGGAGTTGCGTTGTTCAGAAGTTAAATGGTAATTAACAAACACACCAATGACTATATTTATTACACTATGTATATACATAGTATAACAGACTGTATTCCCTCTCTTTCCAGACGGCGTCCGTCAGTCTGGCGCTCTGACTCGCTTCAAACACATTACTTTTTAGAATTGGGACTACATTTTAATGCTGGCAGAGGTAAATGTATATTTTTATTTTCGTTGATCCCAATAAAAAAATGTATTTTCAATAAATTTATAATATTGCAGAAAAAAACAATTAGGCCTAAATTTTTGAAACGCAGATTCTAATTTCCCAGGTCCAAACGGGTATCCCGTTTGAATTGGAAGGAACCGGATTGAAAACTGGTGTAGATTCTTTTTAATTATATATATATATATATATATATATATATATTTAAAAAGAATATGTATTTACATACATATTGTCAAAACTGGTCTAATTTATTCTAAAACTAAGTTCTACATAATGTTTGTCGGTTGGTAAAAGTTTTTCAAACCATATCCAACGAATGTAATTTTCTTCACCTATATCCCGTGATAATTCGTACAGACCATTCCGTTCAATTTTGCTCATGTAATGAATGCATACTCTTAAGGTTTGCTTGTGAAATACTCCAGACAGATACTTAACGGTACTCGTACGACGTCGAGGGGCAATGGTAGTATTTTATTTGTGTATTTTTTCCATAACTTTATTCTATAAATGTATTAAAGTAAATAAAAGAACAGAAAATAACGAAGAAACAAAGAGTAAATTTATCTCCAAAGTGATCTCTGCGGGAGGTGCTTGGGAACTAATAGACGGGTAATTTAACTCTAAACGTACTAATATAATTCTATAAATAGAACAAAATAATGAAAAACATGTTAAATAAAAATATAGATTATTGCAGATATTATGTAAGTGTTAAATAAAAAAGTAGTTTTATTACCAAATCAGGTGTTCAAATTAGAACCTAATACAGAATTTTGTCAGAAACTACGTTATCAGCCTTGTTTCCTCAAACGTCACCTTAAGTTTATAGTTAATTATACATTTTTATTTATATCGTATTTCACCACCGAATAAAGAGCCAAAGATACAGATTTTTTCAATACATTTTTATTATAGTAGCAATTGCATATTAAATTAATGATTATAATTAATAAACAGATTTTGTCCATCACTATTAAGTTATTATTGCAATTACTTAAGCGTATATGAATATTGATAATATGAAGAAATATATACGCTACTTTAGGACATAAAAAGAGACGTAAAAGCAAATGTAATAAAGCCAATACCAAATAATTCTTCGGGGGCAGACTTCTTGACGCCGCGTCGGGGGAGTCTGTGTCAATTGATTTTAGGGGCGCGAAGTTAATACTGTTTGTGAGTTCTTTTATGTGTTTTAGAGTTTATTTGATGCGGTTAATTGTTTTACACATGTTCCCATTTATACACATAAATATTTATATTATTAAACAAAACAAACTTATAGATTTAATCTTTAAGCATAAGTTTAGCATGAGCATAAGTTACATAGATAGTTATATAAAAAATTATAAATATTTCCTATTGTTATTTTTATAAAGATTAACTTTTGTAAATCAAAATTAACTGTAAAACAAAAAATAAAAACCGTCAAACGAAATAGTTTCTGATTCATTGAATTACAAACATGTAGTTAATATAAATAAAAATTAATTTCCGCAGTTAATTCAATTAATAAGTGATATAGATTTTTATTATTAGTACAATTGTTATTTTTAAGGAG
Source organism: Melinaea marsaeus rileyi (assembly GCA_918358865.1). Lineage (NCBI taxonomy): Eukaryota > Metazoa > Arthropoda > Insecta > Lepidoptera > Nymphalidae > Melinaea > Melinaea marsaeus. The sequence continues at coordinate 1,476,961 of OU911088.1, forward strand.
TTTCAAAAAACATTAAAATTAAAAAAAGGCTTTTTTGTAATATTATTACACTTTTGAATATAATTATCAAAGAGAATTTATTATTGTTACTTATAGCTCGAGATAAAATACTTACCAGCCAAAAGCTGTATCTTTAATACTGGTATGACTTACTTTTTTCTTGGTCTACTTTAGTTACAGATTTTGGGGTGGTTGCCAAAGACGGCGCCGGGATGTCGCGACGTCCTGTCTGCGTCTACTCGTCACAGGAATGGGGGATGAAATATATTGATATCTTTTGAAGTTAAGTACTACTTACTGTTATGAACATATCCAACCACGATATGAACAAGAAATTGGGACGGTTTCCCAGAAATAGCAGATTTAAATCTACCTCGTGTATATTTTTATTATATAATTTTTTTAACTTGTTAAATTTTTTTGTTATTAAAAGTGTTATGATTTATTGTTTTTTATTAAATTAGTTTGTAGTTAATTTCATTACAATATATCTCGCATGTCTTGAGCAATAAGAAATATATATTATTTAATTAAGATAAATATTTCGAGAATACCTTAAATCTTATGTCAATGCAATATCACCCTTCTCTCTCTTATAATAAGATTTAACAAAAAACAGACGAGGCTCCCGAGAATAAACTACGATTACAATTAGAATATTTTAAATTTAAATTAAGGTATGGAAAACGTTTAATTACAAATACTTGGTCGTTCTCATTTACTAAATAATGGTATAAGTTTCCTCCTGGTTAAAATTTAAATAAAATAAGTTTTTAATGTTGGTATTAGATTTACATTTGTCAAATCGAAGTTAGTTATATGTTGCAAGGTATTTATTTATTATTCTAAAATATTTTGACTGTAGCTCAACAAACATATTGAATATATTTGTATATTGACATTAATACAATATATTTAATATCTGCTTATCCAACCATTTGGTTGTTGGTGCAATATGACAACTTCCACGCTCTTCTATCACACGTCATCTTGCTGGTTTCTCCATATCATTTTTCACGCACTTCGCTCACTGTCTTCTCTTATAACAATTCAAACTCTTCTAACTGCTCTTCTCTCATTACGTGACTATACTATGAAATTGTTATATATTGTGAAAGCAATACATTTTTATTTATATATATAACATTCTCTCTTGCCTTTCATGATTCAGAAATCGGTTTTCGCTTTTTTAAAATATCATATTTTTGGACTAAAATGGTTTGATAATAAGATCACTTAGTATAATGAAACAACTATTTCATAAGGTATTATATAACTGAACCATCTGAATATGAAAACATTACATACTAAGTTAACAAGTGGTTTAAATTATGTATAATTATAAAATATATTAATTTGTGTAAATGAAAATCAAACGTGTAATCATGTTATGGTTCTTTAGTACTAAAATCTGTGGTAAGCACACGTCAAGATTTTCCATTTCGAATTTCTCAGACTCATGATATACTTTAAACGTCAGAAGCTTGTAGCTATGTACATATCAGACCAATCCAATACATTTGTCGGTTCGCACTAGAGTATCCGATTCCCATACGAAATACAAATAAAACATTTGGACGCCTGTCACACCGTCGAATTCAGTGGAACTTTGTATTTGACAGTTTATTTTATTTTTTTGAGCTTGGTGTTAGTGTCCGGTGGAATAATATTCACGATGCGGTTTTGGCGTTTCATTATCTAAATATAGTTTTGTTAGCAGCCTTGTAAATGCTTTAAATGTTACCGATATATCTATATCTAAGCATTATATCTACATCTATGTGTAACCAATACGTGAAGACAATTGTTGGAAAAAATATTTAAAACCTAGATATTAAATTTTACATAATTTAAAGTATGGAGAAAACAGTTTCTTTGTGTAAAAAAATATTTTTATTAGTATCACATTAAATAGACAAAGTACTGCAGTAATACAAAAATAAAATATCTTTAGTAAACTTATTATTTTTAGTGAATACATAATATTTCGCGTCCTTGTAATAGACAGCCTAAGCAACTACGTTGACTTAATTTAGCAGAGTGGATTTCCCCGTGCATTGTCATCGCTTGTTTATCGTCAACTTAATGGTATTAAGCTTTTTATTCTATTCAAATTTTTGAATTTCGAATTTAATTTATATTTTGATTTTTTTACGTATATAATTATAGAACATTCTTATTCTGAACACTAAAGTAATTAACAAAAACCTTAAATAAATAATTTACAACAAATTCTTTTAAACTGTCCTTAGCTAGACATTTTAATTTCCTTTAGAGACAGGAAATTATTCTTTACAATGGTGTTAATGAAACATCGTTTTAACAAATGCTACATTAACATATTATTTCCATGCTGAATACTTTATTGAATAGCATTTTTATTATACACACATAGTCATAATTTGCACACACGTACGCTTCGTCTCATACCCATTGAGCGGTAAGCCACTGAATTATAAAGTAGAATGGTATGTTAATATTGCATAGGTTAATTATACGGAATTAGGTAGAAGCGTCTTGAGATATGAGATTACGCTAACACTATTGTAGTATCACTATATAACTATTTTTGTATAGTTATACCAAGTAGAGCACTAACTAGTGTGCGAAGCTATTTTAATGAGATTGTACTACACCATTTTCATTATTCAATCTACCGCACGCTAGGTGAACTAGCATAGGCTGTTAGTGACTTTGTGATTGATAGACCCTGTTTGTTGAGTTGTTATTTTTGGGTCCAAATAATGCGCTCACAATTGAATGATATGGATCCATACAACTGCTCTAGTATTGCTATCTTTTAATATCTATACTAAGTACACTAACTAGCGTTAAACATTTTGTTTAAATATCTTGGAGTTTAAACATCTTATTTAGAGTAAAATTTAATATAATTCATAATCTGTCATCTATTGGTGATTGCCAAACAATTTATTAACAAATAAATTGTATTAGATAAGTTGACAAATAAACTAATTCTTCATTTTATTTGTAAAATAGTTAAACCTCTCTAAATATTGGATATATTTATAAAAGTTGAACTTAGTTAAATAAGTTTGATCAAGTCTGTATAATGTTTGTTAGCGCTGTACTTTGTGTCACGTGAGATGAGGAAAAATGAACGAAGATCACCTTACTTTTTACCTTAACTGGAAATTGGAGGTTTATTATTGCACGTCTTTTACAGCACCAAAGTGTAGTAAAGGTACAAATTATGATATAACGGAAACAAAAATAACAAATCGTTTTTGTGTCCGTCTGTATATTTGTATAGTAGGTTAATATAATATTATGTTGTTAAATACATCGTTCAAAGAAAAGTTTGATATTCTATAAGTTATAACTCACCTTGTAGTTAAGTATCGTGGTATGTTGTACTCCACACTCTTACCATATTTAAAAATGCTCAAAGTTTTCAACCGACTAGTTTTATAAAAACAAAATTTAAAACACCAGACAATTACTTTGAAACTTTAAACAAACACAGTATGTTATATAAAACAATATTAAAACGATTCAAAAGTTTTAACGCACAAACGAAAACCACATTATAATCATAATAATTTAATTCGCATGTCAAAAGTTTCACAGACAAATTCTAATTTAACCGCAGAGCTAACCTTTAAATAAGCAACGAAACAATCTAGCAGTGCTGCCAACGTTTCAATAATAAATATGGCGTCCCGTGACGAGTTGTGCCATGCAATTGTATTAACTATACAGTACGGTAACATATTACCTTTTTGATTATATCTCCTATAAAATTGTTAGTTTTTTATTATTTACAACAATTATCTTGATTGATTAGTCTATCAAAACAACGCTCTGATTTGATATAATAAAATAACAGCTGGGATTAGGACAATCATCATTTGTTTTTTTTTTTACAATAGGTTTACTTTCTTTTTAACACGTTTGAATAAGGTGCAAGCTTGAATAAAAAATCGTCGACTATCCACAGGACGAAACGGCGCCACTGGTTTGTACCATGTACAATTTATTGGTGATATTCTTTATACTATGGAATGTAATCTAGTTTTTCCTTTTTGATATGACACTTGACGGGAATAAATGACGATCTAAATTTAAATTTCAAGGAGTTCTAATTTCGATTAATATTTTAAAGATAAGGCTTTAAAATAGATAATTTTAATATAATAAAAACCTATTACATATTTTGTTCATATGTACAAACTTATTTTGCTATAACATATTTGGCCTATAATTTCTGATGAATAATTTAAATTCATTATTTGCCTTTAAGCTATTTCTTAAATAAAGGCTCCATTAACAAAACAACCACACAAACCTACTTTACACGAGTCATGCTTTCTCGTTAACTGTTTTGTCAGAGTTAATAAGAATTAATTACTTTGTCTAATTAATGCCTTTAACCAACTTGCCGTTTCATTCGACCGTCATTAATATTCACCAGAGTTATAAAAAAATCAAACTCTTTTTTTTATTAATAACTTTGCAAAACTAACAATTTTTTTAATGTTACACTATATTTTTTTAATAGTTAACAATAAATATTTTTCATATGATTTTTTTTATACATTAAAAAATAATCACAGCTGATTGTTTTTATTGCAGATAATTTATTTTAATGTATGTGTAAGGGTGTTCGTTTATGTTTATTGTTTTTTAAGACCAAGTAATAAACCGAGGCTGTGAACAAAAACGACTCTTAATTTTTCCGGTGCATAAAATGTTTTCCGTAAATAATTTTCTTTGAAAACAACTGAAGAGAGACATTAACAGCCCAGTATGGGTTTATTTATGGAACTATTATATAACTTTTAATAACTTTTTTTAGCTTTTCATTTTTGTTATGAAAATATTTTAGTTTTTCTCGAAACTGTGCCTACTATATTTTAATTACTGTTTAAAAAATGTATCTACTACTTTCATATGAAGTTGACTAACTACTATAAATTAATGATATCCTACAACTAAAACATCTATAAAAATGAAAAAAAAGGAATATAACCCAAAAAAAAAAATTCATCTAATTTTAGTATCTAATATTGATCTTATGAAAACATGTCGCAAACATCAAATAAGCAAAGTTTATTTGTTTGAGTAAAGTTTGTATGAAGTGGTGTTATAAAAGCAAATTTAATCCAGACGCCATAACTTTTGTAAAAAGACCACTTTTATACAAAGAGCCTCTTTACCATGACTGCGTCAAAAAGTTCCTCCTATCTTAACACGGAGCTTTGTTTCATGGATGTGGTATGTTGTTTTATTATGATAAAGGGAAAATTATGACGTATTGATATTATAGATACTAGCTGTTTCCCTTAACTCCCTTCGCAGACTATAAAAAGGCCTTAAATGTTGGGAATATCACTTGAAAAGGTATGATTCAATCCATGAAAGAAGGAGTTGTATATTTTTGTAGAATATAATAAATGTAGTATAATAATTTTTTTTATAGAACATTCTAAGATTCCTTGTAAACAAGTGCCATTAAATAAAAAATATTGAATAATAATTGATATGTACATACAAATCTCAGAAACTATACACAAATTAAATATAATAAAGTTATTACATGTACATAAATTATAAACTAATTAGAACAGAATATACATATAATTATAAATATCGTCCATTATATAATTATTTCGTTTTTATTCAACTACGATAAAAATATATGCTCCGGTACCGCATCCATTTAACATGAGTCCGTGTTATAAGTTTTTTCAAGAAATTGAGTGCGGCTCCCCGCAGTTTAATATAACGACTCATCCATTGGAACATTATCTCGAACTTTCACACGTCAACTTTTTGCATTTTTGGTATACATCATTTTTTATTATACACCTTTTGTCGGTAATGGAGTTTGTATTTGAACTTTCGCTTCTCTTCACAATAACTTCGCGAAATTGAACTTTTTTTAATAAAGGATGCTATGGCGATGTGAAAGTACGGGATATTCTGGATAGCTTTAATTATAAAGGATCCTAGTATTTATATCTAAAATTATAAAATAATGAAGAGAAAAATCATTTAAGGATACAAAAAAAAATAATAACATTTGAGATAGACTGAGCATTTTTTTGTAATATTTTTTATGTATTTTTTTTTATTTCTTAAAAAATTAATCTCAGAAACTATATTTCAACCAAGTGTAATAATAAACAAAAACCAAAACAATAACAGTTTATATATATTAAATAAAATATAAACGTGATATAAAATTAAAATTCGAAGTTATAATACGATTCGGTAATCCAGTTTAATTAAATATCACTCAGGTAATCAGAATGCTGAAACTCTGAAATTAACACCTCCCGGGAAATCCCAAGTTTTAGCAGGTGGTTTGAAATATGCTAATCCATAGTCACCCTGCAAACAAGCTGTTAGGGGTTCTTGTTTTATCCGTTTTTAAGTTCAGGGTTTTCCAGTTGACGAACAGATTTGTTTGCGGAGTTATTTGAATATTTTTTTATATATACGATATGTACTTTTTACATATTTTAGTATGTTCTTGTAATAAATAGTAAAAAAGTTCGAGTCCTGCCCAAGATGTAACTATAATTATTTTTGTATATGATTGAATTAATTTTGTAATTTCACTCTCTCGGCGTGCGCTGCTTAAATCATTGGAGCTACACGAAGATAATATATAGGATTGTTAGTTTCAAAAATTATGTATATGTGGAAATCACTATATCTGTGCACGTGTATAACCGCGCGCAAAAGCCAGTCAAGAACTAAATAATCATTATGTTAAATCTTTTTATAATTAAATCAATAAATAATAATTAATTGTGTATCAATTTTGAAATTACTACAGTAATCTAAATAACCTTAACCCGAAAACTTCAGACTGTAACGCGTTTGAAGCATGAAATTACTTAACAGATTCTCATGTCAAATTGAGTTTAACTTAACATAATTGAACACGTTACAGGGTGTTTCAGTTATCGCCTGATTACTGATTATTAAATTATTCGCTTATTAGCTTTACGTGACGAAAGTCATGTTTGTAATTATATAATACACATTTGTCAACGTTATTAAAATAAATATCTAGAAATAGAAAAAAAAATACTTATAACATGCTGTATAAGTAAATTATGGTAACCAATTAATATGATCACGCGATTAAAATTCAATATAAATGATCAATTCATATTCATATCATCGCTGTTAACAGTAACGGGTCTTAAAGATGTGGGCAATATTCTTTTTACATTTTGTGATATCGTTCGTACACTCACAGAATAATTTACAAATCCCCAATGGTAATAATAAATGTATAATAATAATAAAATGTATTTCTGTTTGTCCGTCTCTATTTGTGTAAACCTAAAAAGCTAAATAATTATCATTGTGTCGCAGCTGCTGATCTTTCAGTTTTACCAGGATCGGTTGGAACCATTGGGAATCAAGGAAGTGAGTGTTTACTTTTAATTTTTAACCAATATACGAACTTTTAGAAATTTATTAATATATTTATTTATTGAAAGTTTCTTTCACAAAAAGTGGTACAATCGACAGATAATGTTAGGGTATTATCTATCCGTGAACCAAAAATTTTTATAGAAAAATAGAAGAAGAAAAACATGTAATCCCAAATAAATAAATTAGAGATTTATTGTTTATATTTTTAATTAATCGTCACCCAAGTACATAATATTAAATATGAGTATGATACAACTTCCTTTATTGTTTAGATGGCCCACGAGGCGGTTTTGATACTTTAGGACTAGCGCCTCTGACAAGTTAGTATTTTTTAACAATACTTTAGTCCTTTAAAATAACTTTTATAGATACTTAATACTATTACTGACTTTACATAATTTAATAAGTTTATATTGATGTAATTAATAATACTGCTATGTATTATTATATATTTGTAGATATCGGACCGGGACCTGTCGAGAATATTGGTCCAGGCAGTAAGTTTATAAAATATTATGATATATATGAGATAAACAGGTGTCGAATTAGAGAATGATTTTTCCTGCATCAAGTTGAATTTCACAAACACAAATAACGGATACAAAGTACACCCAGATAGAACAACAATCGAAACAAATCTGTGAACCACATAAAGATTTCTCCTTTAGGGAAATCGAATCTGTAATCTTTGTATTAGCAGTCTGGGTCTAACCAAAATCCTAATTAAAATCAGTTTCTTTATTAAAATAAGTTCTGAATATAATATTTTTTACTGTTAAAGCTACTACCAGCTCGAAAAATTATTATCCATAGAATTAAACATAGTTGAATAGTGAAACTCAGTTTAGGTTATTTTTTTTAAGCCACATTTAAAACCTAAAATGCTTTTCTTATGAATGCTATAATTAAGAGTAGTATCCATTATTATTATTATTTTCTTGAATCGATTAATACCTAAACCATTTATGTAATTAACAACCAAATATGGTCCTAAGTTTGAACCATAAGGAAACCCCATATCAATCGAAGCGCTAATTGATCATTTTCCATTCTCCTCAATCATCTAAAGTGATCCCTTCCAGTTTTATGAAAAAGACATAATCATAAATAATTTTTAAAAAAACATACTACATTTAGGATAGGATTTGGAAATAGCAAGAAATACAATATTTTAATCAGGGTATTACTTTCCTATAGTCTGGAAATCTTTTGAAATCTTTTGAAATTTTTTGAAATCTGTAAAAATATTATCATTACAAAGAACTATAAATTTGTCAGACATAATAAAAGTGTATTTAATTGTACAGAAATTAAAAGAAGTCTGTTTTAAGGACAATTGACTAAATTTGCAAATAACGAACACAGTAGTTTGATACAAATGAGCGATTTCAAACTATTAATAATAACAGTCATACTTTATTTATTTGTTAATTAATGATAAAATAGACATTCAAATTTTTTAATTACATAATAATAATTTGCAGATAACGGAGCAGGAGCTTTAGGCAATTTGCCATTACTAGGTTCACAGAGTAAGTAGTCTTCCTGAACATTAATGATGTTTCTAAAGAAGAAGTGATAGATGTTTTAAATTTCAAAAACAAAGGCAACTTTCATATTAATTTTAACCCTTCGACTCGGAATGAACAACTTTGAAGAGTAAAATTGGAAGTGTGAGATTTTCTCCTACCAGATTAAAGTTTAATACTGTTTATAGTAATTTTAATTTGAATTAAGTTTCTCATGTGTAATTCCAAGCTTGTGAATAAAGTTATTTATTTATTTTTATTTACTTATTTATTTGGTACAAAATTTAGTAAATGAAGAATTTATTATATTATTGCGAAGGGTTTTTCCATAATTCAAAATACAAAGTATTTGGATAAAATATTTTTGCTATGCTTTCTAACTATAGGAACAAACACATTTTTTCTTTCTAGTTACCAATTAATAACGGATATACAGTTAATTTTATTATACAATATTGATTTGCAGATAATGGACAAGGAGTTTTAGCAAATTCGCCATTGCCAACACAGAGTAAGTATTTTTCCTAAACATTAATATTATTACTAACTATTAGGTATTCATACTTATTGCGTCATTTTAATTAATAGGTAATTAGTGATTATATTTTTTTGCCAATTATTATAATACAATAATGGGCAAAGTGGTCTTACAACTGGGGCACTCACTGTTTCTTAGAGTAAATAACTTTTCATTACATTAATTATTAAGATGACTCAGTGAACTAATGCATACATTACATTTTATGATATTTATAAAATTTATTTGTAGATAATAACCAAGGCGGTGTTGTAAGTTTACCACCAACAGATTCTCAAAGTAAGAAAATATCTTATTTGTTATTATCACTTACATTTTTATTAAATGTATCAAAAATTACAGGTAATGGACAAGATGGGAATGGAAATTCGCCACAAACAGATTTTCAGAGTAAGTGGTTTGCCTCAACTAAACTTGTACAAAAACACAGTATACATGTTTATTACATTTTGTAATTTATTTTCAGATAACCAAGGTGGTAATGAAAATTTGGCAAATTCAAGACCACAAAGTAAATTTTTTATAAAACTTTTTTCTTAGTTCTTAAACAGTTTAATAAGCAATATAGTGAAGATAGCTCCTCAGTAAGAATTTTATAATATTGAATGTATTCATGTAATACTTGTAATATTTTTTGTAGGTAACGGACAAGGTGGAGTCGGAAATTTAGCAAGTTTGTCTTCACTAATCAGTACCTATTTTTAACATAATTACTTAACTTTATATTTTTTAAACAGTCTTTGCATAAAGGAACAATTTCAGTGTTGTGGTGAATTTTACAGACAGATAAGTAAAAGATCTGGAATAAAGTAAATTCATACTCCGAATATACATATAATTCTTTAAATAAGCAAACTAATCATAAAAAGTCTTATACCGTATGTGAATCTATGCCACGGTGTGTGGATCAGCAATTAAGATTTTAAAGGAATAGACCAACAAACCATCAAAATCTTCTTCCATCTATACGTTATATATATAGTCCATTTATTTGCAGATAATGGCGTAGTTGGAAATTTACTAAATCTCACAAGTAAGTCAGAATTTTAACACTCGATATTAACAACTACACGTGGTTTTACAACTACTATGATTTGCCAGCTTTATATAAACAATTTAAGCCAAAAAAATATATATTGCTAATACTAACAATGGTAATGTTTAATGATTATTTTAAAGGTTTATAAAAAACAAATATCTCAGAAAATTGTTTAAATATATCGGGTAACGATTATTCAACCGTTATTCCAAATCGGTCGAGTTTTAAATTTTTAAATTTACTACAAATTTATAAAATTAATGTTTAATTTCAGGTGGCGCACTATCAAATTTAGTGCCCGCTCTTTTAGCCGGTAAGTTTTTTTTACTTGTACTCTAATAAAGTAATTTACATATTTTTTGTACTTTCAACGACATATAATATAATTAATGTTATAATAGAAATCTATATAATAATTATTTTTTAATTATAGTACCTTTTTTCTTACAGATTTACAAAGTGTAGTTAATCTTGCTCAATTAAGTAAGTATTATTATTCTGTAGCAAAAAATAAATCCTTATTAACACAAAAAATATAATTATTAAGATATCTCAAATCATGGTTGTTTAGTATAATTTTATTATAAAAAGTTGGATAATCTAACTGTGTAAACTTCGACAGATGAGGCAGACATAGAGAGACCGTGCCAAGTTTTTGACATTCATTGTATCCGACGATACTTCAAGGATAACAGCAAATGCAAGGAGGTCCGTGGACCAGTTCCGGAACCATACTACAGAGCTCAGTCCTCTCTTCAGATCACTAGGATTAATGCAACTTTCTCTGCTTTTAATGTCCTGTATGAAGGGCTCAATGGGAGAATAAGAGAGTTTTAGTAAGTTTATAAAATATAACGTTAAGATATATCTATAGCTTATTTGATTCTAATTGACGAACATTTTCCAGCATCAATAAGAAAACTGACAGATTGGTCTTATCTATTGAGTTCCGCAATGTGACCTTTTTCTCCAGGGACGTATATTATAGATTTTACCGACGCGGTTTGGAGCCTATCACAACCTATGACTATCTATACCTCAACTACAGTAAGTAAATACGCTAATGCTAAAAAAATGTATTCATTATTAAAAATCATTGTTACATAATTTCATCGTTTATCTTTATCTATATTTACCCACAAGAATGTTTTACTATTGATCCCATTTGTCATTAAAAGGGATTGTTTTATGTTCGCAGAATCCTATATCACCACTACGATTATTCCGGAAGTACGAGATCTTCAGTTGAAAAAAAGTGAGACATACACTTTTACTAATGACGCTGTCCCTGCCTTCAGCATTGGACCCAATGCCTTTAGTTATCCAGGTAAAGAACAAACATCATGTTGGTAAATTGTAACTTTTCTGTTCTTATATATTTTATTTTCTCATATTTAATGAATATTAACATTGTTCAGATCCAACGGTAGAGTTGGCGAAGGTTGTTTTCTTGGCGAGTATACCGGTAGTAGTACGGGAAGCTCAACTCACTGAAGGACCGTTTGCCGCTGCTACCTTTATACAACATAGTATTTGTGATTTTAACCTACGTGTATTGTAAACGAATGATTTCATATTTCATAAATATATAATGCCTCTTAATATTTTTATGATTTTTATTATTAACATTAATAATTTCATCATTCAAAATATTTATTTTATTTTATTTACTTAAACTTTACTGTATTATCCTTAAACTAAGGAGTACAAAGGGCGGACTAAATGCCTATTGGCATTCTCTACCAAATGACCCGTGATGTTAGATAGAGGTTGTAGGTGCACACCGTAAAAATATAATAAATTACTAACAATGATAAGTAATTAAATATAATTTATTAAAAATAAATACATTACTTGAGGAGATGATATTAATTTAGACATAATAAGTGTGTTGTCGCTTCGATGACAACTTCGTCGGTGATTTTCTGATATCTAAAGTAGGTAGGTAGTTCCAGAGTAGTATTGTCTATATATGTATATGAATACGTATCATATGATATACTTATATATTTAGCTTTTACGATACAATTGAATTTTAAATAAAAAACTCAAATTTTGTTGCGATATGTCAAGCTTAACTTAACTTAAATTCTATATATAAAGAAGAAGTATAAATATATAATAAAGTTTGACAAGATAATAATAGAAATGTTGAAAAAGAAAAGAAATTGTAAATTATTGTCTTAAATTATCGTTGACAGTATGTTACGAATTAAATTTTTAAATAAATAATAATAAATATACTTTATTGCACAGCAAATAGTAAGAAATACACATAATATATATTTAATACATATAATATATATTTTAGTACTATCTAATAAAATATTGAACACATACACGTATGTATTAATTAGTTTATCTAATTAACTGCTTTAATGTTTTATTTGCGACAATAAATTATAGATAAAACAAATATCCCACCAATAAAACAGTATCACATCCGGCGGATAAAGGATTTTCATTAATGAGAAAATATAATGAAGGCAACGCTAACGATTTTTTTATAAAAGCTTTAAAAAAAGGTTTAAATAAAATCTGCTTTTTATTTTATTACTATGTTGTTACTTTATTAATATTTCTTTAATAGCATAATTTCACCACAGATTTCTTTGATAATACTGCAATATCAGTATCTAACTAATACAGAAAAATATATACATATTAAGTATTTAATAATAATATTCAAATTGCTTAAAATTAATTGCAAATCATTTTAATTTAAAATTTAGGAATAAGTTATTAGTTTAATTGGATTGAGGCTAATAAAGTGTTTGTAAAACACTTCATATTCAACACGCTAACTAATTATTTTTTGGTATAATTCATAACTTGCGATATCTCCTACAATATTAATTTAATTTATAGTATAATATAAAGAATAATTTTATCTGAAAATTGTCTTAAATTAATTAATATATTGAAACTGATAATGATTATATAATGAGGATGTGTCGACAAACACTTTTGTTTCTGTTATTTTGTAATCTTTTAGAATGTATATTCTATCTCAGGCTTAGGAGATAAATTTATGTAGTCATAAAAATTTTCAATTCACTCATGTATTATATATAGATAGATGTATAGGATAAAGCTTTGCTTGCTTCAACCAGGAAAGCATCCGATAATCAATTCAGTTTTACCTTGAACAGAGATAAGGATTATAATAACAAATTTGATTATATTAAAAAGAAACATTAATTTATCTACTTTTAATATAGCTCTAATTAAATTTTAATCCGTGCATTTAATAAATATAAAAGGAGATCTCGGGCATTAGAAAGGCTTTAGGTATATATTTATTTGTAGATTTGCTTTGACTTCACTTTTTCTAACTGTCTGTGTATTATAAAGCTGGTTATAATAGATTTGTTTATGTCCAATCTAAATTCAACGAATAGAAGTTGAGTAGTTTGCGAACAACTATTCTATTGTGGTACATTGGTATAATTCAGAAAACAACGGACAAAGCAATATAACATATTTCTGCAAATTGAAATACAAGGAAAATATAATGGGGCCTCTGCGGCTTTAGTGGCATAGTATGATCACTAGATTGCGTTAACCTTTTTTTTTTTTGTCTGTAATCTTTTTTACAGATACTCGACTCACACTCTTACCGTAGAAATGGAGGGGACGGTTATCTGGGATTCCCGGCAGCATAGAGGAAGCTACCAATATTATGGTTACTCACTAAACCAGATGGTTCCAATTGTCTCGTCTTAAGTAGGTCCTTAGGTCATGAAATCGCGTCCCCCCCTGGCCTCTCAAACACCTCGTGGGATGGAAATCTGATTCGGTCACCTGACCCGGAGTGACGGACTCCCCCATCGACCACCCGGATCACGGACTATGGCAGCTCGCACAGCGACGCTCCTATTTCTTACCCTTCGAATCTAAAGAGCGGCTCCGTTGAATTTTTCAAAATATACACTTAAATTCAATATTGACAATTAGACAAAATATATATATACTATTAACTTGTCAAAAAAATACATAAATCGTATTTTGCGTATTGGACTTGTACGTTTATACAAAACACAAATATAAAAATCACGCATTATATTGTGTCTTATAAATGTTAATTATTAATAAATAAATACGTTTTGAATAAAATATACAGTTTTATTAATAAATATATTATATACTAATATTATATAATCATCCATCCCTTATTTATTGAATCATAATTATTAAGATTTGAGACTTGCAACTTAAATGCAGGAAATACTGAAAACTAAGCTATATTATTGTTTTAGTCCCAGAAATAAGTACATAAATGTAAATAATTCTAATATGAAGTAACAAGCTAACCATCGTTTTCCAAATTTTTCTTGATTTTTATATTATTTATAAAGTTTTTTTAACCACACTACTTTACTTTACTTTATTACTTTTGAAGAATACTTATATTAGGGAATGAAAAAATTAAACTACTTATTTAATTTGAAAAAATTTAATTCCAACTTTTCAAATGGTACGTTAGTTATGATATGATAAAAAAAAACAAATATTACCCAAGAAATTTTAGATTTCTAGCTTTTCCGTTCCAGGCTGCATTCAACACTCCCAAACTGCATTCTTCAGTTAACAGATACACTATTTTTTTTTATATACAGTCAATAAACATTACAGTGACATTAACACTTTATAATAGTAATTATACGATTATATGAGTTTTAAATATGAAATATAAATGTAATGTTTCGAAAACTTACACTATAACTTTTTATATACTAAAATAATCTGACTCGTATTTATGACCAAAAGTGTCGAGATTTAATTTTATATCAATTCATATTTATTATTTTATAATAATCATAAATTCCGTATACATATCGCTATTATATAAATTTATAACTACATTTTGTTAATTTTGGTGCATATAAAAGAAACATGGTGAAGGTATATTGAATTAAATGAGCTGTGTGCTGTGTGAAAGTGGAGGCTTACCGGACTCAACAATTGATTAACTTACTAACTTTTTTGTGGATCAATATAGCCAATAATATTCAGTTTTCTTTGGTCTAAATTTAGTACATTTAAATCCCGTTCATAAAATACACGAAATTAAAAACATAAATATCACACTATTAACAACCAGCTGAAAGAACTCAATGACTACACGAACTTGATTTGCTTGTATAATTGTTTTAATTATTATATATTCCATAAATTACTGTCAAAACAATGTTGAGTTATAAAAACTGAATCACGCAATATTGGGTATATAATCATTGTTTGTATCGAAACCAATTTATTATTATACAAGATGTTTAGTCTGCTTCTTGTTTTTATAATATTAGTATATTCCTCAGAGAGCGTAAAAAATCGGATTCCTTCAGGTTATAAATAAATTATTTTATATAAATGTTCAAAGATATGCAAAGATTAGTTTTTTTATTTTTGTTATTTCAGTTCGCGACATTTTGTTACTGCCGAGAGACGGATACGATCCCACAGATAAAGCGTGTAAGTACTTATATGGAGTGATAGATAATTTATTTATGAATTGTGAAAATAATTTTGTTACAGATAGACAAGAAAAAATCGGTCTTCATATAAGTACACCCGGTGAGTTGGTTGTATATTATAGATTGTGCAAACATTTAGTCTGAAGAAACTATATTAAGTGTTAACTACAAGAAGCGGAGATGTAAACAATCAAAGCTTCAGATATTTAAAGCATATATTTATTTTATTTTCAAGGATGTTTCGCATTTCTTTTTCAGACGACGAGAATTATATTGAAAGACCATGTGAGGTGTACGACACAAACTGCATTAGGAAATTCTTTGCAGAACATTCTCATTGCCATCCGACTTTTGGACCAGCGCCGGATCCTATATATAGACCTCAGCTTACATTGTATTTGCCGAGAGTTAATCTTACATTGACGTCACTTAAGGTTCAATACGAGGGAATCAATGGGAGAATTGTTGAATTTTAGTAAATATTTTTTATTTAAATGAGTAGTATTGATTTAATTATTTTTGGATACAATACACAAAATTAACGTATATTTTTACTTATAACATTCTCATTTGTTTTAGCATAAACAATAAAACTGACAGGTTGGTGCTGGCGGTTGATTTCGATAATTTTCGTTTTGGTTCAAATGAAAATTACTTCAAATTCAACCGCGTTGGACGAGAACCCATCGTTAATAGAGACTTCTTTAACGTATCGTATGGTAAGTAATTAATAATATTAGTATTGTTTGTAAATATATAACATTAAACTTATTTACTTGTAGTTTCCATCGGATCAACAATTGTCATACCTCATTTAAAAGATCTAAAGTTAGAAGACAGTGAAGTCTTCTCTTATACCAACACTCTCGTTCCACCAGCATTTGATGTTGGACTCAACACATTTGCCGGAACAGGTAATGTTTAACTTACATCATACTTCATTTTATTAAACGATGATATAGGCTGTATTTTGTCACACATATTAAAACGAATCTTTTATTAATATAACTATAATATGTAATTAATATGTTTAGCTTAAATTATAAATATTTAACGTTTTAATTTTATATTATTTTTAGATCCCCAACTCCTTCTGACGGCTGTTGAATTCATAGCAGATCTTCAAAGTAATATCAGAGAAGGTTTTTTCAATGAGTCACCATTCTTCATAGCAAGCTTCATACAATATAATATATGTGATTTCGGATTAATGGTTCCCTAAAAGGTTAACAAGAAAAAAACATGTATAAATTTAGTTTTATTTGGGTTCAATATTTAATCCTTTTGTTTATTTTTATATATTTATTAAATAACTAAAACCAATTGTATTATTATTATTTTGTTTTTGTATGAGTTATGAATATTTAATTTCGAAGTTATCACGAGTATAAAAATGCTATCCACACCCAAATTTAATGCTTTTTTTCATAGTTTAAATATTTTTATTTCTATTGATATGGGTATTTTAATATCGGCTCACTCAGTAAAACATTTGAAACAATCGTATTAAATTAATTAATTATTTTAATTAAAATAACTTTTTCATAATAAACAGTTCGGTTTCACGAAAATTGGTAATCTCTTGGTGATGCTTGTGTCTTTCTTTAAGACATAGATTTGAGGCCTGGGAGAAATCACATGATGCTGTTGGAGTATTCTGAGATTCATCCAAGACATTCGATTGCATTCAGCATGAAACACACAATTTAACCACTATGACATTAAGCACAGTGATCTCTAATTTTCAATTTCTTACTATTTATTCAATAGGTTGAAGTCAACGGTCAAATGTAGAGGTTCCTCAAGGTTGAATCTGAGTTCCATTTTTTTTCTTGTTTATGATGACAAAGATAATGAGATAGTATTGTTTGCTGATGTTATTTCTTTGTTATTTAAACTAACAACATCAGGTAGTGTATGACGATGTAAACAAAGCTATCTCTAAAATAGTGCACTAACAGTACAGGTTTAGTGTTTTTCAATAACCTGTTACTCAACAATAAAACTAAACTTCTCAGATTTACAACTCCTAATGTAAAGCAGGTGTAAAAAAGTTTTGCACTGTTAAGTAAGAAAGCGATGAAAATCATTGAATCCACATTTTTTCTTCAGTATCACCCTCATATAGCTGGATTGGCTAACAAAATTAGTTGTGACGCATATGCTATTAAAAAATAAGATCCCTTACCGAGGATACTACTGCCAATATTATTTATCGTAGTTATATTCATATCATAATGTTGTAAGATGTCTTACTCTGGGGTACGGCCGCTGATAAAATTTTCATTTTTGTTTTACAAAATCTGGGCATTCTCTAATCGCTTTATCTGTTACGTCTCTAAAAAGTGAGTAATTTTTTTATTGGGAAATGTTTATACTTTTTCAAAAAGCTCCTAATAAAGGATCACATTTCATATTTTATTATATTTAATAAAATTTAAATAAAGTTTAAAATATAATCAATATCACACTTAACAGTAAGCTGAATGAACACTTGGCTACTGAAACTTAAATTGCTTGCATTATGTTTTTAATTAACACATGTATTGAATCAATTATTGCCAAAAAATTAAATCACGTGACTTGCAGTATATAACAGATGTTTTTATCCAAACGCATTTATTATTATCAAGATGTTTAGTCTTCTTCTTGTTTTTATAATATTAGTATATTCCTCAGAAGGTGTCAGAAAACAGATTCCCTCAGGTGACAAATACATTTCTTTATATAAGGAATTACAGATATGCAAAGATTAGTTTATTTTTTATTTTCGTTATTTCAGTTCGTGACATTTTGTTACTGCCGAGAGACGGCTATGATCCCTCAGATAAAGCGTGTAAGTATTTATAAAAAGTAATAAATGATTTATTTATAAATTGTTTAAATATGTTATGTTACAGATAGACAAGAAAAAATCGGTCTTCATATAAGTACACCGGGTGAGTTGGTTGTATATTATAGATTGTGCAAATATTTAGTCTGAATATATAAAGCATTTATAGATTTTAATTATCAACGATTTTTTGGGTTTCATTTTCAGACGACGAAAACTATATTAAAAGGCCATGTGAGGTGTACGACACGAACTGCATTAGGAAATTCTTTGCAGAACATTCTCATTGCCATCCGACTTTTGGACCAGCGCCGGATCCTATATATAGACCTCAGTTTACATTGTACTTGCCGAGAGCTAATCTAACATTGACTTCACTTAAGGTTCAATACGAGGGAATCAATGGGAGAATTGTTGAATTTTAGTAAATAGATTTTATAATTTTTGATATGATGAAATGAACGCCTTTATGTATATATAATGTTCTCATTTATTTTAGCATAAATACTAAAACTGACAGGTTGGTGCTGGCGGTTGATTTCGATAATTTTCGTTTTGGTTCAAATGAAAATTACTTCAAATTCAACCGTGTTGGACGCGAACCCATCGTTAATAGAGATTTCTTTAACGTATCGTATGGTAAGTAAGTGAATGGTTACATTTTGAATATTCGCATAATATTACTATTATTTGTAAATATATAACATTAAACTTATTTACTTGTAGTTTCCATCGGATCAACAATTGTCATACCTCATTTAAAAGATCTAAAGTTAGAAGATAGTGAAGTCTTTTCTTATACCAACACTCTCGTTCCACCAGCATTTGATGTTGGACTCAACACATTTGCCGGAACAGGTAATGTTAAACTCACAGCATACTTAATTTAAACAATTATTATTTAATATTTATTAGGCGAATCTAAACCATCAGAAATTTTGATAGACGATGTTATAGACAGTATTTTGTCATACATATTCAAAAACTTTTAGTATTATAACGATAATATGTTATTAATATGTTTAGCTTAAATTATAAATAATTAACGTTTTAATTTTATATTATTTTTAGATCCTCAACTCCTTCTGACGGCTGTTGAATTCTTGCCAGATATTCAAAGTAATATCAGAGAAGGTTTTTTCAATGAGTCACCATTCTTCATAGCAAGCTTCATACAATATAATATATGTGATTTTGGCCTAATAGTTACCTAAAAAGTTAATATAAAAGAATCATTCTTTTAAATAAATATCGCTTTTATAAAGTTAATTTTATTTGGAGTCAATAATTAATGATTTTGTTTATTTTTATATATTTATTAAATAACTAATTCTAATTGTATTATTATTATTTTGTTTTTTGAATGATATAGGTTTTAAAAAAAAATTCTACCTAATTTTACCATAAATACTGTTACAGAGAAAAACAACATTTCTATTATTGTACGTAGTATTTATTACTATTACATTGTGTTGGTTTAAAACATTAATATAAAATAATTACAAATCTATAAAGCTTATTGGAAGTGTCCTCCATTAGCTGTAACATAGTCCTTTAAACATTGAGGGCAGTTATTGATAGCAACACGCAAAAACTTGTTTTGGGCTAATTCTTCACTGCTAATCGTATGGATTGTTTGACGAGTCCAAATTATCCAATTATCACAGCGTAGAGTAAGCCTTTCTTACTGAAACTAAGCATAAATCATAACCATAATGGATTAAGAACAAAATGACGGCCAATTTTTATCTCTGATGAAGTCCGGAACGTTTATTTCTAACCGAGATTGAGTGGATGGAACTTTATGACCCGGTACCGAGTCTTGCTGAAAGGATCATTCTTGAGCATGGTGTTGTGAAAGTGCTTATCTACCTACTCAAGAATGGTACCTTGATACACTTTTGTCGATATTTTGATAACTCTTTCATAAAAGTATGACTCAGTCACTCCTTCATAGCTAACACCCAACCAAACCATAACAGAAATCGAATAATGTTGTACTCTGTTAGCCAACAGAGTAGAACATTACAGTATCTTTTTTAGGGATTTATATGGTCATTTTGTTTATTAAAATATTGCTCTATTGTAAAACATCTCTCATTCGTAATCAAATTTTTCTGTGACCTCGCTTTGGGTTCCGCTTCAGTAGTTGTTTTGATTCTAACACCCTATTCGTTTCTATTATATTATTATCACTTATTAATTAGTTAAGATATGACCAGTGCGTCTCTTATCTGATATACTGCAAGTCTTAACTCATCTTTAAAAATACGCGACATTGTTCAAGGTGCTATCTTCGTCTCCCGAGATAAAATCTTCTGCTTTCGGACAGGATTTCTTTGAATTCTCTCCCTTACTGCTTTTATCGCCTTTTTTTACAAAAACTACCTAGACGGCCAGATCTTTTTCTGTCACAAACAGAGGAGGTTTCATTATAACTTTTCAATAGCCCAGTGTACAAACATTTTACTAATACCAAGCTTATAGAAGATTAAAAAAACTGTATTTCATGAAGCACAGCGATTTCGGTTATACATATATAAATAAGAAAACACGATGAAAAATCGTATAAAAATAACAGATTTCAAAATAAAAAGTATTAAAAGTAAAAGTATTTATAATACCAAAATATTTCTTATATGATATTGTTTTACACATTTGAAAATAATTTGATCAAAAGTCTTCTTTAAAATTAAATAGCATTGGTCGATTCATCTTAGAAGCTAATTATTATATACAGAGGCTTGTGCGATACAGTACCTATATGTGATTTTGGACTTTTATTTACTTTATCTTTTTTTTATGTCAGACGAAAGCAAATAAGCTTGCAAACTCTTGTAACATCGAGGATTCGCAAGAGCGCTGCCGACCTTAGAAGTGGAAATATTATTTTTTAAGGTACCCATGTCCTATGAAATACCGCCGAAAGGAGTTCGTTCCACATCTTAGCTGTACGTGGAAGAA
This sequence comes from Melinaea marsaeus rileyi, assembly GCA_918358865.1. Taxonomy (NCBI): domain Eukaryota; kingdom Metazoa; phylum Arthropoda; class Insecta; order Lepidoptera; family Nymphalidae; genus Melinaea; species Melinaea marsaeus. The sequence continues at coordinate 1,498,757 of OU911088.1, forward strand.
AGATCCTTGAAAACCCCAAAGTATAAGATCGTCATGCATCCAGAGGGTACGGATGGTAATCAATACTAAAATAAAGAGGGGAATTTTTATTGTTCATTTTTGTTGTATTAAATTCCGGAAATTATAATAAATATAAAAATGCTATACACGAATCCTTTCCGCGCACTCCGATGTTCTTTTCTCTATCCACACCCAAATTTAATGTTTTTTTTTCATAGTATATATTTTTTTATTTGCATTAATATCGGTGTTCTAATTTCGGTTTTACCTTCACTCAGTAAAACATTTGAAACAATCATGACAAACCAATTAATTATTTTAATTAAAATAACTTGCATAATAAAAAAGTTTCTTAGTGATGCTGGTGTCTTTCTTTTAAGACATACATATATTTGAGGCATGGAGAAATCACAGGATGCTCTTGGAGTATTCTGTGATTTATCTAAGGTATTCGATGGTGTTCAGCATGAAACACTGCTCAGAAATTTGAACCACTATGACATTAATTACAATGATCTCACAGTGTTGATTTCTCACTTATCTAATAGAATTCAATGGATTGAAGTCAATGGAAAGAGATCGCCTCGAACTCCGATTGATATAGAGGTTCCGCAGGGTTAAATCTGAGTTCCATTTTTGTTCCTTGTTTATGTAGACAAACATTATGTATGTTATGTAGTATTGTTTGCTGATGATTTTTCTTTGTCATTTAAACTAACAGAATAAGGTAATGTATGATGATGTAACCAAAGCTATCTCTGAAATAGTGCAATGGTTTAGTGTGAATAACCTGTTACTCAACATAAAAAATTAAACTTCTCAGATTTACAATTCCTAATGCAAAACACATGACAAGTAATGTACTGTTAAATAAGAAAGCGACGAAAATGATTAAATCCACATTTTTTTTCAATGGCACCCTCATGAAGCTGATTGGCTAACAAACTTAGTTCTGCCGCCTATGCTATAAAAAAACATCCCTTACCGAGGATAGTACTGCTAATGTAGTTTATCATAGCTATATTCATATCATAATGTTGTAAGACGTCTTACTCTGGGGTACGGCCGCTAAAAAAAATATCATTTTTGTTTTACAAAATCTGGGCATTCTCTCCTCGCTTTACGCTTTAAGTCTCAAAAAAGTGAGTATATATTTTTCAACAAGCTCCTAGTAAAGATTCAACTTTTATCTTTTAATATATTTAATAAAAATTAAAAATAAAAACGAACACATGATTACTGAAACTTAAATTGCTTGCATTATGTTTTTAATTAACATATATATATAAATATAATAAATTACTACCATAAATTTCAATCACGCGACTTGCAGAATATAAAAGGTGATTGTGTCAAAACGCATTTATTATTATCAAGATGTTTAGTCTTCTTCTTGTTTTTATAATATTAGTATATTCCTCAGAAGGTGTCAGAAAACAGATTCCCTCAGGTGACAAATACATTTCTTTATATAAGGAATTACAGATATGCAAAGATTAGTTTATTTTTTATTTTCGTTATTTCAGTTCGTGACATTTTGTTACTGCCGAGAGACGGCTATGATCCCTCAGATAAAGCGTGTAAGTATTTATAAAAAGTAATAAATGATTTATTTATAAATTGTTTAAATATGTTATGTTACAGATAGACAAGAAAAAATCGGTCTTCATATAAGTACACCGGGTGAGTTGGTTGTATATTATAGATTGTGCAAATATTTAGTCTGAAGAAACTATATTAAGTGTTAGCTACAAGAAACGGAGATGTAAATAATCAAAGCTTCAGATATTTAAAGCATATATTTATTTTATTTTCAACGATGTTTCGCATTTCTTTTTCAGACGATGATAATTATATTGAACGACCATGTGAAGTGTACGACACGAACTGCATTAGGAAATTCTTTGCAAAACATTCTCATTGCCATCCGACTTTTGGACCAGCGCCGGACCCTATATATAGACCTCAGCTTACATTGTATTTGCCGAGAGTTAATCTTACATTGACTTCACTTAAGGTTCAATACGAGGGAATCAATGGGAGAATTGTTGAATTTTAGTAAACAAATTTTATAATTTTTGATATGATGAAATGAACGTCTTTATGTAAATATAATGTTCTCATTTGTTTCAGCATAAATAATAAAACTGACAGGTTGGTGCTGGCGGTTGATTTCGATAATTTTCGTTTTGGTTCAAATGAAAATTACTTCAAATTCAACCGCGTTGGACGCGAACCCATCGTTAATAGAGACTTCTTTAACGTTACGTATCGTGAGTAAATGGAGTTTTTTTTTACTATTCCAATAGTATTTTGTATTGTTTTTAATTATATAACATTAAACTCATTTACTAGTTGCTTCAATCGGATCAACAATTGTCATACCTCATTTAAAAGACCTAAAGTTAGAAGATAGTGAAGTCTTCTCTTATACTAATACACTCGTTCCAATAGTAGTGGGCGATGTTGGTCCCAATACGTTTCTTGGCACAGGTAATTTTTACAACATTGTTTTTATTATTAATATTTTAGATTTATTATATTATCGAATCTAAACCTACATTTTTGTTGGCCCCTATTGGTCCCAAGATTTTTACTGGCACAGGCAGTATTTTTTTTAAAACATATTATGTTGTATGTAAATTGTTCTGCCTCATTCCAAACATTATATAGATATTTAAGATAAATATATATATATATATATATAACGGCAGACCAAGATAATAATTAACCCTATGATAAAAGGCTATCTAACAGATAAAACCGTGAGTCTGCGGTCAGTTAACACAAATATTGAATCAGTTAGAATATTTAATTCGTGATTTAGTTTCTTTTATAAATAATTATAAGTAATTCATTTTCAGATCACCAGCTGCTTCTAACGGCTGTTGACTTCTTAGCAGATCTAGAAAGTAATGTCAGAGAAGGTTTTTTCAATGAGTCACCATTCTTCCTAACAAGCTTTATACAATATAATATATGTGATTTCGGCTTTATAGTTACCTAGATCATAATGCTCAACCAGTTCTTATCTCTCATAAATAAGTATGGCCTTCAGATATTTCGTTTAAGTCCTTGTTTTAAAGGTTTCTGTTAATTACTAAGCTGAAGGGTATTATTGTTATAATAATTTTTCATTTCCTTCGAATTACCATAATCGTTTAACATACGAGTATTTTCTTGTATAACTAGTTTTATATTTAATATTACAAATTACTTCATCGATATAAAATCGTTGCTATACGATACTGTAATTTATAATTATAACATAATATATATTATTACTTTACTCTATTATATTTATTATTCGTAAAATATATTGAACATAATTTTTAGCAAAACTCAGTTTTATATTAATTATAATAAAATTATATTCCAATAAGTAATTCATCCATGCAGTAATAATTACATAATTGGACGCTAACCCATCGTTAATAGAGACTTCTTTAACGTATTGTATGTTAAGTAAGTGAATGGTTATATTTTGAATATTCACAAAATATTAGTATTATTTGTAAATATATAACACTAAACTTATTTACTTGTAGTTTCAATCGGATCAACAATTGTCATACATCATTTAAAAGATCTAAAGTTAGAAGATAGTGAAGTCTTCTCTTATACCAATACCCTCGTTCCACCAGCATTTGATGTTGGACTCAACACATTTAAAAGACTTTTTTTAAAAGTTTTGTTTTGTTGGAACAGGTAATGTTTAACTTACAGCATACTTAATTTTGTAATTATTGTTTTATATTTATTTGGCGTATCTAAACAATCAGAAATTTTGATACGACGATGCAGTATTTTGTCATACATATTCAAAATCTTTTATTAATATAACTATAATATTTTATTAATATGTTTAGCTTAAATTATAAATAATTAACGTTTTAATTTTATATTATTTTTAGATCCTCAACTCCTTCTGACGGCTGTTGAATTCTTGCCAGATATTCAAAGTAATACCAGAGAAGGTTTTTTCAATGAGTCACCATTCTTCATAGCAAGTTTCTTACAATATAATATATGTGATTTCGGCTTAATAGTTGCCTAAAACAATAATGAAAAAACATGTATAAATTTAGTTTTATATGGGTTTAATATTTAATGGTGTTGTTTTTTATATATTTATTAAATAACTAATTCCAATTGTATTATTATTATTTTATTTTTTGAATTATATAGGTTTCAAAAATTTTCTTCTACTTAGTTTTACCATAAATATTATTACAGAGAAAAACAGCATTTCTAGTATTGAACTTTATATTCACTACTATTACATTGGTTTAAGACATTAATATAAAATAATTAAAAATATATAAAGCTTATAATATAGTCCTTTAAACGTTGAGGGCAAAACATTGATAGAAAATCTTTTTTTGGGATAATTCTTGACTGGCAGTCGTATGGGTTGTTTTACGAGTCTAAATTATCCAATTATCACAGCGTTTAGGATAAGCCTTAAGCAACCAAACCATCATTGAAGTCGAAAAGTGCCCATGTTATACTGTGTTGGTTAATACAGTAGCTTCTTTAGGGCTTTCAGCATAACTACGGTCATTTTATTTTTTAAAATATTGCTTATTTGTAAAACATCTCTCACCCGTAATCAAAATTTTCTGTGATCTCGCTTTGCGTACCGCTTCAGTAGTTGTTTTGATTGTAACACCCTATTCTTTTCTATCATATTATTTTTACTTATTTATTAGTTAAGAAATGACCAGTGCGTCTCTTGTATGCTGCAAGTCCTAACTTGTCTAATAGAATACACGACATTCTTCTAGGTTCTATTTACATCTCCAAAATCTTTAAATATATAAGAGATAAAATCTTTTGCTTTCGAAGATGATTTCTTCGAATTCTCTCCCTTACTGCTTTGATCGCCTTTTTTGTACAAACACTACGTAGACGGACCAATCTTTTTCTGTCACAAACAAAGAAGGTTTCATTATACGTTTTCAATAGTCCGGTATACAAACATTTGACTAATACCAAGCATATGGAGGAATAAAAAAATATATATTCTAGAATCACAGCGATTCGGTTATATTTATATAAATAAGAAACTCTATGAAAAATACTATACACTAATTCTTTCCACGCGCTCCGATGTTCTCTTCTCTATCCACACCCACACAATTTAATGCTTTTTTTCGTAATTTAAATATTTTTATTTGAATTAATATCGCTATTACTTTCACTCAGTATAACATTTGAAATAATCATATTAAATTAATTAATTATATTAATTACAATAACTTACTTCATAATAAACAGTAGGTTTCATGAAAGGTTAGCAGTGATGCTGGTGTCTTTCTTTTAAGACATATTTGAAGCCTGGGAAAAATTACAGTATGCTCTTCAAGTATACTGTGATTTATCTAAGGAATTCGATTGTGTTCAGCATGAAACACTGGTAAAGAAATTAAACCACTATGACATTAAGCACAATGATCTTTAACTTTTGATTTCTTACTATTTGTTGAATGGGTTAAAATCAACGGCAAGGTACAGCCTGGAACTTCGATTTATATGGAGGTTTCACAAGGTTCAATCTGAGGTCCATTTTTCTTTCTTGTTTATGTAGACAAACGTAAAGAGATAGTATTGTTTGTTAATGATATTTCTTTGTTATTTAAAATAACAGCATCAGGTAGATTAACGATGTAAATAAAGCTATCTCTAAAATAGTGCAATAATTTAGTGCTAATAACTTGTAACTCAACAATATAAGACTAAACTTATCAGATTTACAACTCCTAATGTAAAACAGGTGCTAAGTAATATACTATTAAAGAAGGTAGCGATAAAAATTATTGAACCCACATTTTTTCTTCAATGGCACCCTCATGTAACTGGATTGGCTAACAAACTTAGTTCGGCCGCCTATGCTATAAAAAATTAAGATCCCTTACGGGGGATAATACTGCCAGTGTAGTTAATATAGTTATATTCATCTCGCAATGGTGTATGATATCTTACTCTGGTACCGGTACCGCCGCTAATAAAAATATTATTTTAGTTTTACAAAATCTAGGCATTCACTACTCGATTTACCTGTTACGTCTCAAAAAAGTGAGTAAATATTTTATGGGGAAATGTACATATATACTTTTTCAACGAGCTCCTAGTAAATGTTCAACTATTATCTATTAATATATTTAATAAAAAATAAAAATATAATCAATATTACACTTAACAGTCAGTTGAACGAACACATGACCACTGAAACTTAAATTGTTAGAATAATATTTTTAATTATTATATATATAATAAATGATCGGCATAAAGTTCAATCACGCGATTTGGGGTATATAACAACTGTTTGTGTCAAAACTCATTTATTATTATCAAAATGTTTACTCTGCTTCTTGTTTTTATAATATTAGTATATTCCTCAGAAGGTGTCAGAAAACAGATTCCTTCAGGTGACAAATACATTTCTTTATATAAAGAATTAAAGATATGCAAAGATTAGTTTATTTTTTATTTTTGTTATTTCAGTTCGTGACATTTTGTTACTGCCGAGAGACGGATACGATCCCACAGATAAAGCGTGTAAGTATTTATATAAAGTGATTAATAAATTATTTATGAATTGTCTAAAAAATGTTACCATATGTTACAGACAGACAAGATAAAATCGGTCTTCAAATAAGTACACCCGGTGAGTTGGTTATATATCATAGATTGTGCAAATATTTAGTCTGAATATATAAAGCATTTATAGATTTTAATTATCAACGATTTCTTGGGTTTCATTTTCAGACGATGAAAATTATATTGAAAGACCATGTGAGGTGTACGACACGAACTGCATTAGGAAATTCTTTGCAAAACATTCTCATTGCCATCCGACTTTTGGACCAGCGCCGGACCCTATATATAGACCTCAGTTTACATTGTATTTGCCGAGAGTTAATCTAACATTGACTTCACATAAGGTTCAATACGAGGGAATCAATGGGAGAATTGTTGAATTTTAGTAAATAAATTTTATAATTTTTGATATGATGAAATGAACGTATTTATGTATATATAATGTTCTCATTTGTTTTAGCATAAATAATAAAACTGACAGGTTGGTGCTGGCGGTTGATTTCGATAATTTTCGTTTTGGTTCAAATGAAAATTACTTCAAATTCAACCGCGTTGGACGAGAACCCATCGTTAATAGAGACTTCTTTAACGTTACGTATCGTAAGTAAATGTATAATTTTTTTTTCTATTCCAATAGTATTTTGTATTGTTTTTAATGATATAATATTAAACTCATTTACTAGTTGCTTTGATTGGATCAACAATTGTCATACCTCATTTAAAAGACCTAAAGTTAGAAGATAGTGAAGTCTTCTCTTATACCAATACCCTCGTTCCAATAGTAGCGTTCGATGTTGGTCCCAACACGGTTCTTGGCACAGGTAATTTTTACAGAATAATTGTTTTTATTATTAATATTTTAGATTTATTATATTACCGAATCTAAACCTACATCTGTTGTTGACCCCTATTGGTCCCAAGATTTTTACAAGCAGTATTTATTTTAATACCATAATAATATGTTATATGTATATATATTATTCTGTCTAATTGCAAAAATTAGTATATATAACATAAATATATATATATATATATATATATTCTACATATATATATGTATATATATATATATATATATATATATATATATATATATATATATTCTACATAACCGCAGACCAAGATAACAATTAACCCTATGATAAAAGGCTATCTAACAGATACTTCTATTTTAGATAAACCCGTGAGTCTGCGGTCAATTAATACAAATATCTTGAACCAGTTAAAATATTTAATTTGTGATTTAGTTTCTTTTGTAAATAATTATAAGTAATTTATTTTCAGATCCCCAGCTGCTTCTAACGGCTGTTGATTTCTTAGCAGATCTAGAAAGTGATGTCAGAGAAGGTTTTTTCAATGAGTCACCATTCTTCCTAACAAGCTTTATACAATATAATATATGTGATTTCGGCTTAATAGTTACCTAGATCATAATGCTCAACCAGTTCCTATCTCTCATAAATAAGTATGGCCTTCAGATATTTCGTTTAAGTCCTTGTTTTAAAGGATTCTTTTAATTACTAAGCTGAAGGGTATTATTGTTATAATAATTTTTCATTTCCTTCGAATTACCATAATCGTTTAACATACGAGTATTTTCTTGTATAACTAGTTTTATATTTAATATTACAAATTACTTCATCGATATAAAATCGTTGCTATACGATACTGCCAAATACATTCAAGTTACTTGAACAAAAATATTTTTTTAAATTTAAAATATTATAAAAAATTAGTAATAAATTTATAATTATAACATAATATATATTATTACTTTACTCTATTATATTTATTATTCGCAAAATATATTAAACATAATATATTAATTATAATAAAATTATATTCCAATAAGTAAGTCATCCATGCAGTAATAATTACATAATTGGACGCTAACCCATCGTTAATAGAGACTTCTTTAACGTATTGTATCTTAAGTAAGTGAATGGTTATATTTTGAATATTCACAAAATATTAGTATTATTTGTAAATATATAACACTAAACTTATTTACTTGTAGTTTCAATCGGATCAACAATTGTCATACATCATTTAAAAGATCTAAAGTTAGAAGATAGTGAAGTCTTCTCTTATACCAATACCCTCGTTCCACCAGCATTTGATGTTGGACTCAACACATCAGTTTTGTTTTGTTGGAACAGGTAATGTTTAACTTACAGCATACTTAATTTTGTAATTATTGTTTTATATTTATTTGGCGTATCTAAACAATCAGAAATTTTGATACGACGATGCAGTATTTTGTCATACATATTCAAAAACTTTTATTAATATAACTATAATATTTTATTAATATGTTTAGCTTAAATTATAAATAATTAACGTTTTAATTTTATATTATTTTTAGATCCTCAACTCCTTCTGACGGCTGTTGAATTCTTGCCAGATATTCAAAGTAATACCAGAGAAGGTTTTTTCAATGAGTCACCATTCTTCATAGCAAGTTTCTTACAATATAATATATGTGATTTCGGCTTAATAGTTGCCTAAAACAATAATGAAAAAACATGTATAAATTTAGTTTTATATGGGTTTAATATTTAATGGTTTTGTTTATTTTTATATATTTATTAAATAACTAATTCCAATTGTATTATTATTATTTTATTTTTTGAATTATACAGGTTTTAAAAATTTTCTTCTAATTAGTTTTACCATAAATATTATTACAGAGAAAAACAGCATTTCTAGTATTGAACTTTATATTCACTACTATTACATTGGTTTAATACATTAATATAAAATAATTAAAAATATATAAAGCTTACAATATAGTCCTTTAAACGTTGAGGGCAGTTATTGATAGAAAATCTTTTTTTGGGATAATTCTTGACTGGCAGTCGTATGGGTTGTTTTACGAGTCTAAATTATCCAATTATCACAGCGTTTAGGATAAGCCTTAAGCAACCAAACCATCATTGAAGTCGAAAAGTGCCCATGTTGTACTGTGTTGGTTAATACTGTAGCTTCTTTAGGGTTTTCAGCATAACTACGGTCATTTTGTTTATTAAAATATTGCTTATTTGTAAAACATCTCTCACCCGTAATCAAAATTCTCTGTGATCTCGCTTTGCGTACCGCTTCAGTAGTTGTTTTGATTATAACACCCTATTCTTTTCTATTATATTATTTTTACTTATTTATTAGTTAAGAAATGACCAGTGCGTCTCTTGTATGCTGCAAGTCCTAACTTATCTTATAAAATACACGACATTCTTCTAGGTTCTATTTACATCTCCAAAATCTTTAAATATATAAGAGATAAAATATTTTGCTTTCGAAGAGGATTTCTTCGAATTCTCTCCCTTACTGCTTTGATCGCCTTTTTTGTACAAACACTACGTAGACAGACCAATCTTTTTCTGTCACAAACAAAGAAGGTTTCATTATACATTTTCAATAGTCCGGTATACAAACATTTGACTAATACCAAGCATATGGAGGATTAAAAAAATATATATTTCTAGAATCACAGCGATTTGGTTATATTTATATAAATAAGAAACTCTATGAAAAATACTATACACTAATTCTTTCCACGCGCTCCGATGTTCTCTTCTCTATCCACACCCACACACTTTAATGCTTTTTTTTCGTAATTTAAATATTTTTATTTGAATTAATATCGGTATTACTTTCACTCAGTACAACATTTGAAATAATCATGTTAAAATAATTAATTATATTAATGAAATAACACACTTCATAATAAACAGTAGAGGCCTGAGAGAGAGAGAGAGAGAGTGTGTATGAGGCCTGGGAGAAATTACAATCTGCTCTTCAAGTATACTGTGATTTATCTAAGGAATTCGATTGTGTTCAACATGAAACACTGGTCTTTACCAATTTCTTTAAATTAAACCACTATGACATTAAGCACAATGATCTCTAACTTTTGATTTCTCACTATTTGTTGAATGGGTTGAAATCAACGGCAAGGTACAGCCTGGAACTTCAATGTATATGGAGATTCCACAAGGTTCAATCTGAGGTCCATTTTTCTTCCTTGTTTATGTAGACAAACGTAATGAGATAGTATTGTTTGCTGATGATTTTTCTTTGTTATTTAAAATAACAGCATCAGATAGATTAACGGTGTAAACAAAGCTATCACTAATAAAAATAGTGCAATAGCTTAGTGCTAATAACTTGTAACTCAACAATATAAGACTAAACTTTTCAGATTTACTACTCCTAATGTAAAACAGGTGCTAAGTAATATACTATTAAAGAAGGTAGCGATAAAAATTATTGAACCCACATTTTTTCTTCAATGGCACCGTCATGTAACTGGATTGGCTAACAAACTTAGTTCTGCCGCCTATGCTATAAAAAATTTAGATCCCCTCCGGGGGGTACTATTGCCAGTGTAGTTAATATAGTTATATTCATCTCACAATGGTGTAAGATATCTTACTCTGGTACCGGTACCACCGCTAGTAAAAATATTATTTTAGTTTTACAAAATCTGGGCATTCACTACTCGCTTTACCTGTTACGTCTCAAAAAAGTGAGTAAATATTTTATGGGGAAATGTACATATATACTTTTTCAACGAGCTCCTAGTAAATGTTCAACTATTATTTATTAATATATTTAATAAAAAATAAAAATATAATCAATATTACACTTAACAGTCAGTTGAACGAACACATGACTACTGAAACTTAAATTGTTAGAATAATATTTTTAATTAATATATATATAATAAATGATTGGCATAAAGTTCAATCACGCGATTTGGGGTATATAACAACTGTTTGTGTCAAAACTCATTTTTTATTATCAAAATGTTTACTCTGCTTCTTGTTTTTATAATATTAGTATATTTCTCAGAAGGTGTCAGAAAACAGATTCCCTCAGGTGATAAATACATTTCTTTATATAAAGAATTATAGATATGCAAATATTAGTTTATTTTTTATTTTTGTTATTTCAGTTCGTGACATTTTGTTACTGCCGAGCGACGGATATGATCCCACAGATAAAGCGTGTAAGTATTTATATAAAGTGATTAATAAATTATTTACGAATTGTCTAAATAATGTTACCATATATTACAGACAGACAAGAAAAAATCGGTCTTCAAATAAGTACACCCGGTGAGTTGGTTGTAAATAGATTGTGCAAATATTTAGTCTGAATATATAAAGCATTTATAGATTTTAATTATCAACGATTTCTTGTGTTTCATTTTCAGACGACGAAAATTATATTGAAAGACCATGTGAGGTGTACGACACGAACTGCATTAGGAAATTCTTTGCAAAACATTCTCATTGTCATCCGACTTTTGGACCAGCGCCGGACCCTATATATAGACCTCAGTTTACATTGTATTTGCCGAGAGTTAATCTTACATTGACTTCACATAAGGTTCAATACGAGGGAATCAATGGGAGAATTGTTGAATTTTAGTAAATAAATTTTATAATTTTTGATATGATGAAATGAACGTATTTATGTATATATAATGTACTCATTTGTTTTAGCATAAATAATAAAACTGACAGGTTGGTGCTGGCGGTTGATTTCGATAATTTTCGTTTTGGTTCAAATGAAAATTATTTCAAATTCAACCGCGTTGGACGCGAACCCATCGTTAATAGAGACTTCTTTAACGTTACGTATCGTGAGTAAATGGAGTATTTTTTTTACTATTCCAATAATATTTTGTATTGTTTTTAATGATATAATATTAAACTCATTTACTAGTTCCTTCGATTGGATCCACAATTGTCATACCTCATTTAAAGAACTTAAAGTTAGAAGATAGTGAAGTCTTCTCTTATACCAACACCCTCGTTCCAATAGTAGCGTTCGATGTTGGTCCCAACACGTTTCTTGGCACAGGTAATTTTTACAGAATAATTGTTTTTATTATTAATATTTTAGATTTATTATATTACCGAATCTAAACCTTCATCTGTTGTTGACCCCTATAGGTCCCAAGATTTTTACAAGCAGTATTTATTTTAATACCATAATAATATGTTATATGTATATATATTATTCTGTCTAATTGCAAAAATTATACAGACATTTTAGATAACCTAGTATATATGTTAGAAATATATATATATATATTGGACATAACGGCAGACCAAGATAACAATTAACCCTATGATAAAAGGCTATCTAACAGATACTTCTATTTTAGATAAACCCGTGAGTCTGCGGTCAATTAACACAAATATTGAACCAGATAGAATATTTAATTTGTGATTTAGTTTCTTTTATAAATAATTATAAGTAATCTATTTTCAGATCCCCAGCTGCTGCTAACGGCTGTTGACTTCTTAGCAGATCTAGAAAGTGATGTCAGGGAAGGTTTTTTCAATGAGTCACCTTTCTTCCTAACAAGCTTTATACAATATAATATATGTGATTTCGGCTTAATAGTTACCTAGATCATAATGCTCAACCTGTTCCTATCTCTCATAAATAAGTATGGCCTTCAGATATTTCGTTTAAGTCCTTGTTTTAAAGGTTTCTTTTAATTACTAAGCTGAAGGGTATTATTGTTATAATAATTTTTCATTTCCTTCGAATTACCATAATCGTTTAACATACGAGTATTTTCTTGTATAACTAGTTTCATATTTAATATTACAAATTACTTCATCGATATAAAATCGTTGCTATACGATACTGCCAAATACATTCAAATTACTTGAACAAAAATATTCTTAAAAATTTAAAATATTATAAAAATGAGTAATAAATTTATAATTATAATATAATATATATTATAACTTTACTCTATTATATTTATTATTCGCAAAAAATATTAAACATAATATATTAATTATAATAAAATTATATTCCAATAAGTAATTCATCCATGCAGTAATAATTACATAATTGTAATTAATTTGCCCCAAATTCTTTTAAAATTACATAATTATTAACCTTTATTATGTATGGAATAAATCATAATTTGATTTTAAGGTCATTAGTAAATAATTCATAACCTGAATTAAATTATTAATCACTTTAATGTATGTATTATATTTGGTCCAATTTAAAAACTGGCCCTGATATTTCATTGATTTTGAAAAACATATAAAATATTAAATAAATATAAAATTTTTCATAAGGGGTGTCATATTTCTTATACGTCCTGAATGTTATTTATTAATAAATTTACTTCAATTTATACTATATTATAAATAATATTAAATTAACTCACCCTTAAAAACTTTTCGACACACACCTATTTATATTTAACACAAGTCATGTAATTCACATAAAGGTATATAAAATAAATCGACACTATTTTAAATTTAGTTAAGTATATTATACGAAAAACTTTTCCGACTTTTCCCGAAACGCTCAAATATCTCCTAAAAGACGTCCTCTCTCGCGAAAACTCGCGGTCAACTGACTGAATTTCACGAAAGCCTGTCTCTGCTTTTACGAAATGAACTGACGGCTGATATTACTAAAACGTCGTAAACACCAATACTGGTGTATGGAATATTTAACTTTAAGATATACTGTTAGTGTCGATTTTTGCTTGGATTTAAAATTGTTTTCAAAGTCCTCGAATGTTTGTTTGGGAGGGACGCAGAGGCGGGAATGAATGTGTCGAAAAAAAATAAGCCAACCACGTCTCACTGAGTTAAGGTTCCATGGGCGGGTTTTCAGAGTATCTTTAATTAAAATATAAACTTTCCTTTAATGAACTGATGTAGAAACAAAAATTCAAAAAAATTACAGGATTATGAAAGAAATGAAAAACAACTAACAGAGAATGGCGGTTTTACTACAATAAAATGATACATGAACTCATTCCATAGCCTTCTTAAATGTTTAACATTAGTCTAGTCTGCAACTATTATCAGTTGAAGTTAAATTAGAATTTGAGATCTTTTAAATCTAATGTCAATAAGAGAAGAAGATCCCTCGAATAGGCTTTAATTATTAAAAAAAGATCAGGTTCATAGTCCTTGCCATATCTAACCAAGTTCAATTATTATATCTGAAAAAGTTACGTCCAATTAATTAATAACTCGTTTAAAAATATGAAAAAATAATTTTAGTATAATTACTTTTACTATGAAACATTTTTTTGCACCTAAAATATATTACGAGTTTTATAAATTTCTTATAAAATTAATAAAATAATAAACATTTATAATAAAGTAAGAAATAAAAAAAAGAAATTTAAAATATATAAAATACGTATGAAATAAATAAAAAATTAAATGGAAATATGAAATAAACAGTTATCTCTTTCGGGCAAAGGCGTGGCTTGTGGAGCGCATGCGTCACAAAATCTTAAGAATAAGATTCTAGTTTCCTCAAAGAATACTAACAATTCAATGTATATGCATATTGAACAATACTTATAGATTTAACTATCTGCAGTCTACAAATAGTGTTTATGTTGAGAGGTCTTGAAACGTGCTAATGTATACAGACATTGCATTTTTAGAGAGTCTTTAAAACAGTAAATATCATTACAAGTCTAGTATAATTATTTTAAGATTGTAATAATTCTTAATAATTAAAAACATACATTTTTAAGAAGTAATATATCTGACGGAAAGATAAATTTAATGGTATATATCGTACATCGAGAGAGAATCGAAACAAAATGAGTTCGATATTAAAAAAAAGACTTTCTCATAAAAGACTTAGATAAAACTTAGATAAAGGACATAATTTCACATGTAAAGTGAAATTATGTGCTTTAATAAGCGAAAATATGTTAATTAAATTCGTCAAAATATGACATTTAGTACTTTAAAACATAATTATAATTCAAATTATAATTCCATGAAACTAACTTTTTACCAAACATAAATATATTATATAAAACAAAAAATATAACTTATATATTCAGTATTAGTAAGATAAAAACGGCAAAATAAATTTAGCATTTAGAGAACGAATTCGTGCTCTTTCAATTTATTTAGCCGCACGTCCGTTGATCACCGAGTACGGTCACGGACTGTCACTTCGTTGCACAATTCGTGCCCGCCTCGCGAGGTGGCGCTGTCAATGAACGCCATTAGATATTTTGGCGCCCAACGTGGGACTAGTGAAAAGTTTTCTTTAAAATGTACAAATTTAAAGTAATTCTTGTATAGTATAAAATGGCTTGAATTTACTATCAGTGGTTTTGTGAGGTTTTATTTCTGTGTTAAAAAGATGGTATAAGAAATAATATTAAATGAATACTATATATACTGGAATATAAATGAAGTATCAAAGGTATACCGTAGTTCCCTAGGGATTGGTGGTTTCGGTGCGATTAAAGCTACGAGCCGTTTGATGTATTCATCGCCGAGGAAGCTGTGAAAAGAGATAAAAGTACCGTAAAGCTGGCTTTGGATTTGGAATCATTAAGTGAAAAGTTAAGTTTCATTTTGTTAGCCTATTTGTTACTAACGAACGAACTAATTGGATTTGTGTATTTGTTTAAATTATCTTACAATTGTCATATAAAAGGTTGTTTTTATGATAAATAAAAGATAATTTTAAACAAAGTATACAAGCAGAGTATTTCTGAAGTTCTCTTTATAACGTTGATTTGTATGAAACAAAAACATAACAGCTGCACTGGGTTGTTTTAAATAAAACGAGCTAATTTTAGCGGTAGGACCAAGTTCTGAACTAATTGAATTGGAGAAACTTTTCTGAAGGTGGAACGTGTCGCCCGCGGACGCGGTAACTTTGAAAAATTCCTCAGTAGTTTGTTTCACTGTAACTTAATAAAAACTAGGAAAGAACTGAAAGTTAGAAATTAAGTTTGTAGACGTCGCAGTTTAATCATATAAAAAGCTTATATCTCTCCATCCTTGAATAAAAATATGAATTCTTTATAAATTCAACAAAACATTAAATAGCATTCTTTTTAAATGTTTTATTACAAATATCGCAAAAAGTTACTAATAAATTATCGAGCACTTACATAATAACAACCAATCATTAGTAACGGTTCTATGCAAAATTTTATCGCATGTTAATTATTTTGTCATTAAAGATTTGTTAATCAAAATGCTATATTTTTTTTTATCCATGTATAATCCACGTTATATTTTACTTGCATAACACACTTAAACTTAAATTAACTTAAAATGTACTCACGAAAAATATTATACTATTGCCTATTCACTGCATTGTACAGGTTTCACATTCAATAGTTCATTTTCATGCAGACAGAGATTACCTCGCCACGATGTTCTGCCTTTGGTAACTCTACCAAATCAAATTGGTTCATTTATGAAAATCCTCCTAAAATATGAAGGTATCGTACCACCCGGACTTAACAACTGTAATAAAATCTAAAAATATATTTATCATGACTAAAATATATTTATAAAGGTGACCTGACTTTCGTGAAAATATTTTTTGACATCAATAGAACTAATTTGTTTTATTCATGTCAAAAAATAATTTGAACCAAAATACGTGAGACAAGACAAGTGTTTTTAAATCTTAAAGCAGATGATAATAGTCTTAAAATTTCCCAAGAAATAAATAAAAACAAGAAAACGCGTCATTAATTCTAGCGTTTTGGTAAACTAAATCATGAAGGCATTATTGGAAATTAAACCTTAAGGTTATTTAATTAAGACTCAAAATGTTTAACATTATTTAAGAAGATATTTTTCCTTTAATTTGATAATGTCGGAGTCACCGCATTAGCGTTGCTTTGGTTTAATCCGCTTAGCATTCAGAGTAAACAAATAAGACTTGGAAGTTGAAAACAACTGGAATTGAGTGCTTTTAAAAACAAATTATTTTTTTGTCTCGAATTTGATAATAATTTCAACGATATTTTTATAGTTTTATAATACAATACAGGACAATACTCAACTGGCACTAATGCTTAAATTTTATTTACTTTAAAAGCAAAAAAAAGAGTATTTATGTGTAATGTCTAAAAAAGTAACAACTCGAGCAGACAAATTCCAAATTCAAATCAGTTCGTGGGTTGAGTGCGAAGCGAGCGGACGTGCCGCGACAACCATTTATTCCGTTACAGCTTCGTTCTAAATGCTAAATATATAGAGGAAAACGAGATATTCTGGTTTGCATAATTCCTGTTTGTGCCGAATGTTGAGTAGCTCTGATTGTCATTTAATTATCACGAAAATTGAATTCTATATGCCACCTCGCAATGTATTTACGTTGTGTATATTATATTTACATGTATACAAGTCTTTTATTTACTATTTATATTTAATATGCTAATATAACCCTACTAAATTAGGCAAAAAGTACACTGAGAATATACTTTCAATACATCCATATATCACTCATACATGCATGTATTTATTGATTTATAAGAGTTATTGATCCACTTATGTAGAGTTGTGATATTTTTTCACAATTTCAAACGCCTTGAAGTGAATCCACATAGTATTCAACTACCCATGATATTAAAAAAATCTTCTAAATCATAACATTTACACGTCCATAGAGAATTTTAATAATAAACTCGGTATCATTAAATACTAGAACATCGTTCAAATTGTATGAATAACAACAAAAGGGGAATAAAGAGTTCATTTTCTCAGCTTGTAACGTTAGGAATAACAAAACATTATCCTTATAACGATGCATAAAATGTTAGAAACGCTCGTTAACGAGATATGTTTATACAATTTGCATTGAAGATATACAGCACAATTCTTAACAGATGCCCCATTTTAACTTGGCCTCCGACTCTCCCGGGCACCTTGTAATTCCTCACGGCCCACCCCGGAGCTGGGGGCATGTGAGGGTCTCTTATGGATGGTAACATTATAAATAATGACGGCGAATGCCACAACTATTCGTCATGTTGGAAACGGTACGCTCATTACGTGTATGGTCAATGTATTTCGAAATTTTATTTTAAACATGATTATTATATATAAAGATATATATTTCAATTTAGGAAGTGGCATTTGGTTGTACCTACTGATTGGTCCCAGGTTCGATCTCTGGCCATGACAACGTAATATACGATAAAAACTTATATTTGTCCAATTAGCAATATGTATAAAAAAAAATATGTATACTTTTGTGTGAATAAAGAATCCAAATAATTGAGGACACGACAGCTCAGTTGAGAAGGCTATTGGGACTCCCAACGTTCGCATGTTCGAATCCTGTTCATATTATTTTAATCATTAATACAATAATGTAATGTAACACATTCAAAGACAATATAATATATAAATGTTACATCAATGATTGTCTTTGTGACATTAAAACGGTGATTTAAAAAAATAAGTATCCATTATTTTGTTTAAGAGCTCATTATTTAGAATCTAATATATCTTTCCTGTAAATCTGAATGTGAATAGACTATTAATCTCTGTTCTAGAAGTTCAGTCAATCGTACGACCGTCGGTATATCCATAAATAACTTTGTTAGACAATCGTATCCTCCTATTAAGTGATCTGTTATAATCTCCTAGTGAACTAATTTCATTGAACTAAAATGCCTTAATTTTTAAAACGATATGAGAGTCAAGACAAAATATAAATTAAATATAAAAATAAAATATATTAGTTTGTGTTGATAAGTTTTGATATTTATAAATCACAGTTTACAATGAGAACATAAATTCAAAAAAGTATATTCAAAGTATAAAGAACATAAGTCCCTAAAAAATAAAGATTTAAAAAAAGGAAAAAAATGTGTTTTTTCTAAATCTGCGCTTTCTAAACCTAAAAAAATGGAGTATATGCTACTGCAGTACTATTACTGTTCACGAGATGGCACTGTGTGTAAAAATAAATACTTTCTTCTTTTTAGACAACTTAGTATTTTTGTATTTTTTTTATTTCTTATCATCCTTGTTTACATTTATTTGTTATTTTTTCCTAAGCGAAAACTAAAATTTTAGAAAAATAGTACTATAACTTTTTAGTATGGATCAAGTGATTATCTCATCTCCGTACAATATAATAACAAATTCAATCCATCGGATACCATCTGGTCACATCTGATTGTAGTTCGAAGTTGAATTGTTCAGTATTTGATCAAGTCCGGCGACCTCTGGAACTTCTGTCACATGTCTCGCGAGTTCCGGCGATTTGTATTAAACTGAACCTGAACTCGGAACACCTTACAATTTACAGACAGGAACACGATATATTACAAACATATATAAACTAAATCAAATAATATGAAGTTATCAAATATCTCCATTACAATATTAATATTGTTGTTATTAACAAGTAAAGAATTTTATTACACTCACTTATGAAGGAAGCCATTTCATATTATGTATTTTATCAAAATACTAAACTTTAACAAACTTTTATTTAGATTAAATTTTGGTCACTTCTATCTATCTGTATATCATCACCAGTAACACGTTTTGGCAAACAGTTCGATGAGTTCCAAGGAACTTTGAATAGAGCTCTACAAGTATATCTCTGGAAGATACTATTGGACTGTCAACTGATAGAGGGTTAGACGTTAAACAGAGTCCATATTGTATAAGTTCTACAATCTATCTATCGCCTTAGGTTAAATCTAGTTTCATACAATTAAACCCGTACAAGAAAATGATCATACTTTAATTAAATCTGTAAAGTTTTATTACCAATAAATATGTTATTAATTATTATCACCATTATCAACAAAGCGAGTGACGACACGATAGCTCAGTTGGCAGAGCGACGGAGACATTCTGTCAGATGTCGTAGATTGAAATCCTGCCCATGTGAGAAAAATATTATTCAAAAACGAATAAACATAAGCCAATATTATTATTAATAATAAACAATGAATGAACTAACTTATTAGTTGTACTTCACCCCCCCCCCTCCTCCTTCATTCCAACTAAGAAACGCGATCATTGAACTTCAAACAATTCTGACACCCCCTTACTGTCACTGTCAAACTAAAACAATTATACAAACAGTGGGACGGGTATCGTTACACTTGAAATGCATAATTCAATTTCATATTCTAGATCTCCTTTGAGACAAAGAGATGCAATTGGAGTGGCAACTGAGAGCTTAAATAAAGTGGTTTTTATTATTATATCTACTTTATAGATTAAATTGCAGCTTTTAAAAGATATTTTAATTCAATTAAAGTATAGTTTGATCGATAAGTTTTGATGCAATAAAATTTTCATTTGGAATTAGGAACACCAGTTTTTTAGATGAATTATGTAGTAATAAAATATTTGTAGAAAGTTAATAACATTAGTGACTAGGCTTTTGCAAAAAGAAGGTTTAAACAACCCTCAATTCAGAAACAAAGACATCTCAAAAGTAATACTTGGAAAAAGTAAAGTTAAAATATATAAAAAAAAAGTTCCAGTCCAGTTCCAATCCAGTTAGGATTCTATACAAACTTACTATTAAAAAAAATCTCCTTTTCTTTCAATACAATAAGACTGTATTAATATTTTATTTTGTATGTATATGTATGTATTATGTATTATTATTATTGATGTTATAAATTATAATATAACAAAAATAAACAACGAGCACAATGAAAAATTAATTTGATATTGTTTTGAATTTATGATTTAATTTATCAATTACTGATTGCCTCTCAAGTATTATTAATTTGTAGCAATTAATAGTAATTTCGCTTTAAGAAAACCATTTCATTGAGGTTTACTTTGATTGACTGATAAGTAGGCATCTGTAGTCTTTTGGACTTCTTAACGATAAAGAATAAAAAAACAGAAGTTATCGTTACAACAATTAATTATAACTTATTTAACTTGAGCTTGATTAACTTAAATATAGTCGAAAATTTAATAAAAAAGAAAATACAAATACAATATGAGGGTAGGTTGTTATTTTCATCTTTACATATATATAAAATTGAACTGTCTGTTTGTAATTCCAAATTTTTTTAACAGCTTTTCACTAAATGCATATGAAAGTATATATTAAACTGACAAAAAAAAACATTTTTTGTGTCTGTCTACTTGTTCCGGCTAATCTCTGATTCGGCTGGACCAATTTCAATAGGACTTTTATTGGCGGGTAGTTAATGTTATAAGGAGTAACTTAGAATATTTTTATTTTAAAAACATATTCCGCACAAGCGAAGTCATGGGCACAGCTATACATATAAAGAGACTTGTTCTGTCTAACACGCAACTAGTGTTACACACAGACAGTTATTGTGTCAGCATTGTTGATAATAAAAGCTATTAACAATGTTTGTATGTAAATTATTATATATAAAAACCTGTTGATATTGTTAACTTGCCTTAATATTGTCTTCTAAGGCACCATTAAAATTTATAAAACTTATAAAGAAAAAAAACTAAGTATAGAATATAGTATATGACATAATTATTAAACATGGTAAAAACAAACTTACAAATCCTTAAATTAAATATAATTCATCGGTATCTACACACCCTCTACTAATAATAAATAGTCTTTGGAAGAAACGCCCCAAGCTAAGCAATTACAGAACATCGGAACAGTAAGTCGTAGTTATAAGTATATGTTTTTTGCTTATTTATACTCCTTTTGTTCCAGGGAACCCGAGTGGATCCATCTCAGTTACTAATTGGTCCCTCAATCCAGAAAATGTTTTATTTAAAATCGACAAAGGATTGTAATTTGACATCATAAATACTCTGTTCTGTGGTTTGTTGATATTCTTCTTGCTTGCTGTGTTTAAAATATTTTTGGTTAATGGTTGCTTTGTGTATATTTGAGACATTAAATAATCAATCTATTATATTTTGTCTTCTTCATAATAAAACCTCTATCCAGACATCACATTCACAACTTTCATTTTAATTAAAAAAATATTTTCACAAAAGGAAAATTTCCTGAAACAGTCAAAGATCGTCCATATCGATCGTGAACCGCTGTATAAATGCAGGGGAGGCTTTTAGACTACTTCCGGTGGGGAGTGCATCCCGTGACGTCACTTCCGGGATGCGGAAGGTTTCGGCTCTTACCCCGATAGTCTTTCATTTATAGCGTTGATATGGCTCACACTGCTTCGTTTTGAAATTGTTTTTATATTATAATAATTACATTTCATAATATTATACATAAATAGGTATATATTCATATTATAATAATGATATTTCATTTAGTCATTAAATTAACATGAAATATACAAAAGAACGATACCTGTATTGACCTTATTACAATTTGATTTATCTCATAAAACAAAACTAATTCAGCGGCTTTACATAATAATTAAATCCAAAGGTTACTTCTATCTGTTCGCGAGCGATAAGTATCAGGCTAACGAGGGGTCTTGCACGCGAACATTGCATTTAACACACTTCTGCATTCGAATGTAATTTCACACTCCATTAATGTAATTTAGTATTTCAATCTACAAAACTGAAATGGTAAAAAATATACTACCAGTATTTTACTTACTTAGTATAGTATTTTAGTTTATATGATACATTCAGACAATTCTTCTCAGATTCTAAGAGTATTTTGTTTCATATAAAAAATTCAGTGATGACGAATAGTTGCGTCCGTCGGGCACGGGGGCGACATCAATTCAAGAACCTCGAGAATTTGTAAGATTTTCGTATGGAAGTCACGTTATTTAGACGTTTATACAGACTTGCGACAAGATTGTCTTAACATTTTATTTATATTTGTTTTATCTATTTCTATCTGTTTTTTAGTTATAACTCATAAATATGAACAATTTGATACGGTTCCCTTGTGTGAGTATAGTTCGATCTTCTTCCTTCTCCATACCCTCGCATATTTGATTTTCTGCTCAAACTTTGGTTATGCATGAATGTAATAGAAAATGAGTTTGTCAGTATTAATACATTTGACTGTCTTCCAAAAATTGTGTTATGATTAAAATTGTAGCACATACTTTTTTATTTAACTCTTATATTGGTCCATATTATGCAAAACAGGATTTAATATTTTTTTAAATAATTATATATCTGAAGTCTGAGTGACTTCACGGTAATACTTTTTCATTTCTCGAATGTTTTTCACTGGGCGAGGACATTTTTTTCTCAGAATTCCCAAAATATATGACCTTCGTTTAAGATTTATATACGTAGGTAAATTTAAAAAGCTTGGTATCTTCAATGAATTTGTTTATAAAAAAATAATGACAATTATATTATTATAATAGGTATATATATAGAAAAATTAAAATATCAATTTGCATTTAAATTTAACGCTGTAATGAAACCATAATTCCTGTTCGTGCCGTGTGTGTTGTGGTTTAGATTGATTTACGAAATTTGTATAAATCTCACGCACCGCTGGAAATCGGCACAGTATGAGTGATTCCGGATAATATTGCTATTAACGCTTGGTTAAGTAACTGTCGTCATAATAGCTGGCAGCGGGAAAAATAGCTTCAACTTTAAACTTGTTATACAATAAATTTGTTAGACACTTAAAGAGTTATTAAGTTACAGACACAAGTTAGAAGATTAGAATAGAATTAGGACTTCATTTAATTAACTATTGTCGTATGTTGGGACCACTCGCACTTCTTTCCACTTGCAATCAATTGCAATTGAATTCTATATGTAATACTATATGTTATCAGAGGAACGACACGATACATATAAAGTTATATGTTTCGGAAACTTTGTCTTGTTACATAACACAAGTATGCAATAGAAAACAATTCAAATGTTTTTTCTTCGGTTGCAGAACAAATTATACATTTTTAATAACAATCCATTAATTAAATATTTAATAATTTAAACTTATTGTCATTATAATATACCACTAAACTATTTATCTATTGATGTGGCTCGCACACAACCGCTTTATTTTTATGTTTTATACATTTATATATTTTCTACTTAAAAATCCATACCAGTGATCACTTGTGTACGTCAAATGGAAGTGACAGGAGGGCCTATTTTGATATCGTATGTATCAATATTTAAGCCCTTTTATAAAGACACTTTTCAACATAAAATAAGGCTACGAGGATTCCAAACGTGGTCTGTGGTCTGGTCCGTGGTCTGAGAAGATCCACACAACAAACTCAGCCGGTTTTTTTTTTATTGTGATCACTGTTTCACAAACGTCAATATATTTAGTGAGTCAATATATTTAGCCACAAACGTCAACATATTTAGTGACTTAATATTATCTTATCTTTTTTAACATTTGGATTTAAACTGCGGTCACAATACCAAAACAGGAGTCCTAGAAATACCCTACCGTCTGAGATTAATCTATGAATTTGAAATGGATTGAAGATAGCTTTCATTCAGACCACATCCTAATATGTCCTGTCAATTCGCAGTTATGTAATTAAAATCCAAAATGAATTCGAAAAGCAGTTGTATTGTGGTGCTTTTTACAGATATTTGCATTTATTTTAATCAAAATTGTATTAATTATAAAGGTAGTGATCTAGAAAATTATTTTGTACAGCAATATTAATTTACTTAAAAATAATATATTGATAGTATAATATAGAATATATCATATATCCAAGTATGTTCAAGTGATCAAGATTATTCAAACTGAAATGATAGCTGCTAATTCTAGGCGAACTAACTAATCACTAAGCCAGTCCACTCAAAGGCAACATTTCAAAATGGCCGGCATTAGACTGATCCGCTATCGAACGTTCTCGACGTTATTCAATACTAAAATATAAACGGTTATATTACTTGAATAATTGTATAACGAACAACAAATAATTACAATAAAATTTTACGTCTCAAGAAAATTAAATTAAATTTGCACTCATTGTATCAAAAGAAAATATATTCTGTATTAAAGAAAATATAAAAGATATATCTGATTATTTTATATAACAATATATTTCTATAACTATATAAGTTCATAATCTTATTACCTTTAATAGATAACAGGTCATAATGAAGCAACAGATATTGGAAATCTATCCGCAAAATCTCAAACAATTATGAACACACTAACAAGGTAGCATCGTTAGCTAGTTCTATGTATTTCACGAGAAAAATAATCTACCTGGAACTAACTTGTATTGGATGCTCGTTTGTGGATTATCTTGCTAGCATTAGGAAACTATGAAGTAAATTTAACTTTAAATAAAACTATGAATATTGTTGCATTAGACATTATATAAATTGAAACAATATTCCCAGTTTATTATCATATTTATTTTAAGATAGAAAGAAAGCTAATTCATTCCTTAATTCATAATTTGTTATATAAATTATAAATAATGTGCTAAAGTAGGAGAGTTTCTGCTAAATAGTAATTTCAAAGGTGGTGTTATAGAAAACAATATAAGGACGAAAATTCTCCCTTAAAAAAGTGAGTCTGTCCATAACTGCTTAGATATATATACATATCATCTTATTATGTTTTTAACATTACTATCCCTGCTATCCCAAACAAATGGACAATCTCTATGAACCAAACGCAATTTATGTAAGTAACAAAATTATACGTGAGTCCGTCTGAAGTAGTTAGCGCCCCTTGGACGTCGCCAAGTGAGTTAGTCCTTCGTGTTGTTCTTGTCAACTCTACTATCCATTAGAGGCTTCACTGCCGCAACCTTTATATAGATTCTAACTTTATATAAACTCCAGCAACCTTTTATAATATTCTGGCTGGTAAATTGTTGTAGCATTTAACTATTTCCACGACTTTTACGAAGTCTTAATACATGGTATGTATTATGATAGTCATGTGAAATAAATAACTACAGAAATTTATCTAACAATAGTATAGATTGTCTGACGTTCATGAATGTTATATTAATAAAAAACTAAACTTTTGTGTACATGCCCCTTTATTTTAAATCCTATACATACTTTACTGGAAATCCCTGATTGATTGATCTGAATCACTGAGGCTTACTCGATTCTGAACTACTAACTCCGTAATCAAATAGATAGCTGTCATCACGACTTCAAAATATGGCATCGAAGTGGCTATTTCAAATTATTATGCATATATCGTATATAACCTAAATTATTAAGAATACACAAGAGATAAGGGAAGTGTTGTAAAGACATGTCCCTTTCTCTCTCTCATTTTCATCTTACGATTGGAAGCAATAACATTTCGTTCACTCGTGACAAAGTTAAGTTCTGCGCCATTTTTAATTTTAATATAGTACCCGTTTATAAGTAGGGACATAATTTAAAAAAAAATGCATTTTAAATATATCAATGGTTAACATTTAACCGAAAAATGTCATACTGAAAATTCAATAACTTTATACTTAAAGAAAAAAAATCTATAAATTTAAAGACAGTTTTTTCTGTATTTTCAGTTGACACTGATTTCCATAATTTCGTAATTGATACATATATATCCTTACACATACAACTATATAGTTATATAATTTTCATATCTTATTAAGACTGGTTCCTATGAAAGTGAATACTGATGTTACTTAAATTCTTTTTCTCGTTTAAAGTCGTCCGAGCACCCCATAGGATACTTGATTAAAAAGTGACATCAATCTAAGTCGCCTGACCATGTTTAATCACAAGTTTAATTCAGGAGCTATTTTCAAAGTGAGCGTTCAATTTTCTCGCTACACTGTTATATTTCACTCGCTAACAAGACAGAGAGATTGGCTAAAAATTGCTTTCCATGTATGCTATTAATTTAAATATTCCCAGTTCATTGTTATTTATGTAAGAATGTAATCAGCTGAATTTATTGTATTAAACATTTTTATTGATGTACATGTAACGATTTAAGTTAGAATTCTTCTATTTATAATTTTTTATTAAATTTTATGACCGTAAAGTATACAAATGGTGTACTTAACATTTATTTTGAAGAATTTTCAATCTAAATACAAAAGAGGGGCAAAATAAAAAATAAAATAAACGTTAAAACTATAGCACACATTACAAAACTAAAATATATCATACATATATATATATTGTCATTCAATAAGACTCCTATCTTATTACGTACGATATGTTTTCTGAGAATAAAAAAAAATTACATGTTTTCCTGAGGTTATTTGAAGTTATGTTTGAAATAAATATATGCAATATAATGAGGTTTATTTGAAGAGATGTGAAATATGAAAAAACTAAACAATAAGACATCATTGCGACGTGATTCTTTACAAATGCGACATGAAGGCTCAGTGAAATGTTTTTTATTTAAACTAAAACAGCATTCATTTAAAGTAGATAACGCCACATGCAGTTTTCAACGCGTCAGCGCCATGCATTCTGCGGCGGGGTTAAATGTTATCTTGGGGCTTAAATAAAAATACAATTTTAAAGCGAAATGATGCGGATTTATGTTCAAATATTGTGTTGTATTTTTTAGAACTGCTTTAAGATCACAGGCTTTGACGGTCTTTTGGTTTAGTAGGGTAGTAGTTTAATGGGCATGTTATGGAGAGGAATGAAAGGCATGTAGTCACAAGTGTCAGGTATGGAAGTGGAGGAAAAGGTAGAGGACGAGCGAAAAAAAGATGGATGGATTTCGTGAAAGACGATACGGAGAAGAAAAGCGTGTGTACAGAGAGTATAGAAAGAAGAAACATACGAGTACTGTGTCCCAAAATTGAGATAAGAGCAAGAAAATGTTGATGATGGTGACTGGTCATGCCTGGTGATTTAAAGTTCATGTGCGAGATTCTTACCCGAGAAAGTTGTTTGTTTGAACATAGATAGTTATATCCACTCTGGGTGTTCTTTGTGTCTGTTATAGGTGTGTTTGGAATGGGTAAGTAAAAGAAAACTCTTTAATGAAAATTATTTTGTTTTACCATTTCAAAGAATATTTACATCAGCTGTAATTCTACAGCTTCTATATTCTTATTCTTCTTTCAATATTCTTTGATAAAAAAAAATATAAGCCTTCATTTCAATACGCCTTTCAAAATGAGGTTACGTCTAGATACGTAACAAGTAGTATAAAAGTAAAAAAATACCTGTCTACTGAAAACAGTAATCTATTTCATACGTCATCTCGATGAAGACATGCTTTTGGCATATAATTTTTCTCTCACTCCATCCATATCTCCATCAAACCCACTTCTCTTTCAAAAATCTTTTGCATATTTTAATTATATTAATATCCTGTTAATTTTATTCTTACTATAAAATTATCTAAAATAAACCTAACACAACCAATAATGGGCCCATCGACATACACTTTATGGAAGAGATAACGGCGTTCATTTCCTGAACACCGCAAAGCGGATATTATGAAAATGCATTTATATCACACATCACATCTTTATTTGGTAGGATTATACCGTAATGCAATTGTGGTTCAGTTATACTGATAATATTATTACACAATATAAATACAAATATATAGGATTGATAAAATCTATATATTTAAATAGTAAAATACGTTATTCTCGTTGAATTAAATATTAATTGGAATTTTTGAGTTATTTTACGATACTATAGGTTTTTAATTTTTTTAATGTCACTATATTAGAGCTAATAGAGATATTTAAATAGTGTTATTTAATAAAATACTTGAAATTTGTTTATTATGTTCTCTCTCTAGTTGCTTTATTTATGATACACTATATCCAAACAATAAAACATTACATAAAATGTATATTAATTCTAATGAGTATGCAAAAACAATAAATACAAAAGATTTCAAACATTATTAATAGGATAACCATATTCAATTTCATACGTAAAATAATGCATACACATTTAGATCCATTACTTTTATAAGATTGATTTCAAGATGAATTTATGTACTTAGGTCAAAAACAATTTTTTTATGTATAATTTAATGGTATTTCCTGCGTTTTTATTTCCCGGGGTGAAGAATGTAGAGCTCGAACTAATAACGATAGTAACAGACAGCAGTAGCGCCCTCTGGCAATGAATGTTTGCTGAGCTTTTTTGTGCTCCCTAAAGATATCATCAATATTTATATTCTTTTTCATTCCATGAATTATTTTTATGCCGAAAAAACACTTTTATAATAATAGTTAAGAAAGCTTATCCATTTATAGATATTATTTCTTAAAAATTGTAATTGTTATCTTCTGATAAAATGTATCACATTCGGAGTCGCTGTGAAAAAGCAAATGTCATTTCAAAAAAATGTCCATAACAAATGCTTAGTGGCCGCTCGGTTTCATTTCCGCAGCATTATCGATAGATAAATATTTTGCTCGACTCCATAAATAAACCCATAATGGATTTCCATTCGCGGCTTATGCCGAGCTTACAATGACTTATGGCTACTAGATGTGTCAAATACATAATGATGTCAAAGTTTAAAAATTCAAAGACAACTTTACTGAAAATTTTGATCTTTGATTTTATATTATTTATTATATATAAAAATTATTTATGATTGAGTGTGTTAAAAAGTTTAATTATTCCTGTTAAACTATTTCTATATATATGAAATTTAAGTAAGTAAGTTTGTTTATTATTCAATTAAATGAAGTAACATTTCAGTAGACAGACATCAAATACAATTTATCTTTGTCCAGTTATCTATGAAATGATTTTCGCCGCGCCCTGCGGACACCATTGTCATTTAAATGTGTTTTGAAAACTTGGCAATTCTTACGATTTATCTGTAAATGTATTCAGACGTTAAATAAACCTTATTATTCAATACAAAAGAATGTTTTCAAGATAATATAAAATATTTAGTACGTTTTTTTGTTTTTTGATACATAGTCCTATTATTTATTTTAGATGATATTTGAAATGTAAATTAACTTTTAATTATTAAAAAATAATACACTGTAATTACTGACGGTATTTGACTCATTTATTCATTTAAAAAAAGTCAACTCACGTGATGAGAGAGACATATAGTAAACAAAAAGAACCACAAAACATTCTCATATTGACCGTTATAAAATTGTCCAATGTTATATTTTATTTTAATCATTGCCTCACTATTCCTTTCCGTGTTAGTTCAAATAGACTGAACACTCGAGTTTCCGGAGCGATTTAAAATATCGAAATAACTGTACAACTCGTTAATCAGAGAAAACGGTGTTCCTAAATCATTTATAAAGACGCTGTAGACGAGAAATTTTTTCTTGTCTTAAGTAAATAAAAATCCAATCAGGGAAAATCCAATTTTCATTCCCGCCCGTCGGATTCACTGGGGATTCAGATCATTTTTTATTTTTTTTACACTTTCACACTACTGTCTCACTATTCGCTCCCGGGACAGCCATTTAATATGTAAGAATTCTTTCACCCTTCAATAATTAGGGTCCAGTAGATATTAATTAAAAGTTGTTGAAGTTTTCATTATTCTCATTGCTAGGTGTAACATATTTCTGTGCAATCTGCAATTCAATTTCAAAGTTTGAAATATACGTTATGATTACTTAATGTAATTTTTGAACAATTATGTAGAATTGTTACATTTGGTATTTGACTCAAACATTTTACATGTATGATTTTAAAAACATTTCATGGCCAGAACTGTGTCAGAAGGCTTTCATAATCTCGCTTTCAAATCAAATAAAATTATGCTGTTTTAAACATTTATTTAAATTTTTTATTGAAATAAAAATGGAATGAAGAGTCTTCTATCTCTATGAGTACAGGAGAATTCGAACCCTTGACTTCTTACAACACCTCGCAATGGCTTTGCTATTTGAGCTATCGAGTACTCGCTTTGATAAATGAAACTTGTATGTATTCATTTTCATGTGTTTTTAATCAGGGTGTAAGTCTACTGTTTCGTAATAAAGTAAAACATTACTGCTACTTCTATCCAAATATTAAGACCAAACCAAAATGTTCTTCAGTCTTAAGAATATAACCGAATCGACCGAACCGAATCGAGAGGAACTTTGTGTTTTATAATATTTACGCCATGTATTAATATGTATTGATAAAGTAACATAGAAACTAGTTTCCAATAAATTCCAAACTTGGGGAATATTAAGGTTTCTGATATACTCCAAAGGGTAGATAGTTATGTACTAAACTCGGGTTAACTTTCAATAGATTATTGCGTAATTTAAGGATAGATAACTTGAGATAACTTTGTATAAGGTATGATATATTAATTTAGGCACCTTTTCAGTGAATTTTACCGTACCGGATAAGAATCATTATGTATGTATGTGAGGAGTGCGACAGACCAGTTGACAGTATCCAAGAAACTACAAAACTAGTAAATTTATTTATACCTGTCTAGAAACCCAGTGCTAGTAATGATTTAATTCTAATTATTAATTTCAATTGCAATAACAAAATATTTAACGTTATCCCACGATTTCATTTCATTTACGATGTCCCAAAAGATATTCAAGCAAGTTTTGACATATTGCTCCAGCGCAGGCCGCCGGGACGTCCGCACTCTCTAGCTATGAATTCAATAATTTAAACACTTCTAACTTGTTACCATACTCTGAACTTTGTGCTCTGGGAATGCACTGATTTACAAGCATGCAATGTGTTGTGAATTATGAATATATTTCAATAGTTTAAGTGTTATTAAATTGTTTTATTGATAAGACCAGACCGGAGCACCAGAAGCACATAACTATACTATAATTTATAGTATAATTATGACAAATTCGTAAACTAGAAATCATTGTTTAATCAGTCATTCTTATTAACTGGGGTTGGCGATAGATACAAAATATATATAATAAAATAAATCTGTTCTAATATAAAGTATTTTGAGAAGATAGAAACTGCTAATACATAATTATAATGAAATGTAAAGAAAATATAAAAAAGTGGTGAAAATATTTCAATTTTGACTGCTGTGTGTCCAAAATATAGGAACAAAACAATGTCTGTCGATATGTCCAATACCAAAATCCTTAAATGACCTGAGTGCGGTGTCTATATCCCCGGATTAGCAGCGAGAGCTGTAACGTCAAAAGAGCGGAAAATATTAAGACCCAAACCCATGGAACAGGCGGAAGCGTTTTTTAATATTGTGCATTTGCATTATTAATTTAAATATGAATGTACATTCAACTTCCGTCGTTTTTGAATTTATTCAATCTTTATTCCTATATAAAGTAATCTAAATAAATATTGTTTTATAAGATTGTATTCGAATAATGATAAAAAACGCAACAACACAATTTACGAAGACATTTTTGATATTTGGAGATATATTGTGAAAGTTGTGAATATATTTTTCGTAATATTAAATAGATAGTTCCCTAAAACTAAAATTAAATTTATATGAGCATTTTATCTCAAAACCAAATATAAATATCAATAATAATTATTATTGCATATAATTAAATAGTCGCTCTCGCTCCGTTCAAGCACAATGGCCACAGGCTAAGCAGAAAAATTGTTGAAAAATATTTCAACGGAGTTTCGAAGGGAGAATCTCTATGAATACATTCGGTAGCGTCGGCATGAATATAAAATGAATAAAATGGGGGAGGAGGTTAATCATCGGTTTGAATATTTTACTTTTGATATTAAAAGAATTTGTTTTCTATTTAAAGTTAACACATCTTGGTGTTTAGTATCTTGAGAGAAAAAGTATTTTGGAACATATTTTCACAGGAATAAAATGAGCGTTTATCTATTTTCTGAACGTTTTGAATTTAGTCTTACCTTTACAAGTAGGAAATAATTATTTTTCCTCAAGAAAAAGGAATAGAGTCGCTAGACTTATTAAACGTTTATTATCAAAGAAAAATTTTATAGTTAGTGGATTTAATTATACAAAGCATTTTTAATCTATGCAGAGTAAGAAACAATAAACTGAAGTGAATAAGGTAAAACTTTGATATTGCTAAATTATAACATTACTCTGTGTAATGTTTTTTTCCCGATCAAACCCAGAAAGAGTTTTTAATATAAATACTTTACAGTGGTTCCAGATCGATCGTCGTCAGAGACAAGAAAATTCTTTTCCTTTTCTATTTATAATAAACTAAATTATTAATATTAAGATGTGTTTATAATCGCTAATATTATTTTACTTGACTTACTGACTTAGAATCAAAATGACAACTAAATTTATCAAAAAATATATAATAATTTTATTTTTCCTATACGTTAAATCACGTAACACCACCACCACCACCACCACCACCCAAACACATCAATAACTTAACACCGATACATCATCTTCAGCGTCTAATAAATTCAAGTAAACAGATCGATCATAACGCGAGATTAATATTATCTCAATATTACCTATTTTCTTATACTTTCCAAACAAAAACATTTGGACTTTATTTTATATATTTAGAACTAATTCTCGAATGTTGGTTTTTCAACTCATTGGCAAATATTGGCTTAAAAAATATTCCCCACATACCTACTAAATTAAACTTACAATAAATGAAATACATTACATTATCATTATAATAATAAAAAAGATATATTTGAAATATAATTATATTTAAAAAACACTCCACGGACAAAAATATGAAAATTAACCATTTCGTTTAAACACCCCTCATGAATACATTTGGTAAATTCTTGGATGAAATTAATTCACGGCGAACAAATTGAATAGAATCGAAAAAAATACACTTGTATGAGTTACATTGAATTATCATTTTCGAAAAGGAAATCGAATTAACTTGAATTGTATTTGTATAAATTATTAAATTCTCTAAAAGACATGTATAAGCTTTTAAGCACTTTTTCATACTATCATCAAACTAATTAGATAAAAAACTGAATGTCAAAAGAATGGTAAGATGTAAGTTAGCACTTGATTTATATTTTCAAACCTCTAATATCTAGTATATACCAACTGTAACGTTTAATTAATTAATTTATTTATTTATTTATATCTTTTCCACTTTTATTCCATACCAGCGATCACTTGCGTACGTCAAATGAAAGTGACAGGAGGGCCTATTACGTATCAAAATAAGCATTTCTGTAAATACACTCTCCAACTTAAAATAACGCTACGAGGGTTCCAAACACTCCCTGGTCTAAGAAGAACCACACAACAAACTCAGCCGGGTTATTTTTTATTGTGATCACTGCTTCACAAACGTCAATATATTGTTTACATAACAACTTCATTTTGTGATTTCTTTCATTGAAATATCTGTTTAATATTGCAAAAATTTGAAACGATATATTTCACACAGAATATTATAAAATTATGAATACAACTTTTGATAGTGAAACTCGCAAAACATTTTTAATAAAAATTCAAAAGGCCACGTATAAAACATTTACAAAAACATTTCTATTCTGTTTTAGTGTGAAACACGATGGAATCAAAATAAATTATATTTCTTCATGAGCACAAAGCGCTCCCCGGCTTATTAAGTTTAATTTTTAATATTCGCGCTCAACCCGCGTAAAATTGCAATCTACGGCCAAAATAAATTAGAAAAAATCTCCTTTCATATACGACTTAGAAACGGCTATTTGTGGAGATATCAATTATGCATCCCTATATATGGTGAGGTGAAAGAAATCATCTACAAATTGGTCCCGGATTTGGTTCCTGGTTATGTCAATATTGGAAACAATAATAATTTTATTTATCACTAGCCGTGCCTACGACTTCATTCGGAATATGTTTTTGATAATAAAAGTAGCGTAAGTTATTCTTTCTAACATCAGCTATCCGCCAGTGAAAATCATGTTAAAATAGATACAGTTCTTTCAAATATCAGCTGGCACAAAAAGACATAGAGAAAGACGAAAACTTTCATATGCATATATGAAACAGACAATTCAATTTTATTTATATGTATACATTTAATTTTAACCTTATACAGTATTTATATAAAGGGTTTTTATTATTACACTCAAGACAACAAATCAAATCCCATATAAGTGAAATTAATACTTCTAAATAGTGTCGCATGGTCAAGTGCTATATATTTTCATTGTGGAGCCGCAGCGTGCGAGTGACTGGAATGGCTCGACTCAAGTGGCCGCTGTCAGTTGAGTTTATTGCAAAAATGTTCAAGTATGGCCGCCGGTAATAAAAAAGATATATCGCGTAAAGGCGTTTAACTGTGATAATATATCTATTACGATTATCATTATCTTGTTTTAAATGAGCTATTTTTAGTACTGATTAAATTAATTAGAAGTTAACGGAATAAAAAAGAATGAAGATCCCAATTTTATTTATGTTTTTTTCGATGCATTATTTGTAATTTAATATCTGCTTGATTATAGCTGAAAGAAATATGTTTTAAATACTTGCAAAAGTCCGTTAACGAACGTTGAGAAAATGTCTTTGACTTTTATCTATCATTTATTAATGTTAAAATTACAAGTTAAGTTAAGTTTACAAATCAATAATTTGTCAACAATGCCATAAAATATCAACCTCCATTTTTCATTTTATTCTTATCATGCTCCAACTAACCCTCAGTTTGAGTGTGGTATTAATACATATTACTCAGTAGAAGAGATACGGTTGCAGTGAGACGAAGTACATTCGCGTACATCAATGCTCAGAACATTGAAGTGTCGTTCACATCGGAAATTTTTATTTCTGACACATTTTATGGTATTTTGGTTCATATATTTTTTTATTATTATAAATACTATAACTGTACATCGTTTTGAATTATAATACATATTTAAATGTTGTAAAGACAGATTATAAAATTTTTGGACGATTATCGTCCATCGTCCTAAGGTAAGAATTATTTTATAATAATGTCGAAACTTGTGATTGGTTGAACATTACGCCATAACGCTCTCAACCAATCAGAAAAGAAATACGAGAGAGTTAGTCATTTGGTAGCAAATTTGATAATCTTTTATTAATCTCTTCAAGGAAATGTTATATTTCGAATAAATAAATATACATATTATATATATTATATATTTATATGATATTTGGGTAAAATACTTAATAACTAATATGTTATGCTTTTAATTGTAATGTTCTACTTCATATAATATGTTTGTTCCTTAAAATACATTAAGAGAGAATAAAAATATGTTTTATGGACATTTTTCTTCCTAATTACACCCATTCCGCCCCCGAGTGGTGAGTCTGTAATAAAAAAAAAGTCATCTGTGATTTTTCATCTCGCGCGGACCGCCTACGTTAGGTTTATTTGGCCAACGTAGAGCAGTGAATAGTCTTGATACTTTATTATGAAAAAACTGTAATATCTCTTACTACATTTGATATTTGAAGAAATGCTATGAAAAAAGTAATGCTGTAATTTTCTGCTAAAAATATATCTTTTTTAAGTATCAAGATATTTTGAACAGATACTATTGGGCGGGAAGTCACTTCGCGTAAATTATTCTTGCTTCTATTTCGTAAAATATAGCCAAGTAAGGAAACGTAAATCAAACGACGAATGAAAATATACAGATATACTTTATATTAAATATAATCATGTGTGACGTTATTTCAGATCATTTTAAGGTAAAAAAAAAATATTCTGTACTGAAAAGTTAGAAGAGATTATTAAAATTTTCAAAAGAATCCTAATATCCTTCGCCTCGATAAAGAAGATTATATAGAATACTGAATTCATCAAGATGGGCAATGGCTCAATTTGCAGAGTGGCGGAGACGGTTTCCCAAAGATCGCAGGTTTGAATCGTGTCCGTGTTGATGAGTTTATCCCTAAAGCTGAATTTATATTATTAATATTTATATAACCGTTTGGTTTTGTAAACTCTTAAACTAACTTCAATAAAAAATGGCAGATAGTCAATATCTCGCAATAACGAGATTAAAGTACATGCAGTACAATACTGAACCACTTCATTTCTTATCTCTTTGAAAATATCTCATCTTGATATTATTTTTTTAGATAGAATCTTATAATTCTTTTTGTCGTTAATAAAATGTGTACATTATTTCAGTAATAAAGTCTTGTAAACCACAGTTTATTGTCACTTTTCTTCTTGTTTATTCACTTAAAAATCCATTACACACAAAAAGGCCACTTAAAATAAATAGAAAGGCGAACGTCTTTTAGGCAAGGCTGCACAGTATCGTTTTGAAAAATAAACCTTACCTCGTAATGGTAGAGTCTATTCTCCGTCAATGGTTGTTGGTGTGTTTTAAAATGGGTGTACGTCAGAATCAATTCTTACGTCCATTTCTCAATAAAGCCAAACACATGCAGCTTTTAAAGTTTGACACGTATGAACTGACGGGACGTACATTTGGTGTGAGACTTTCATTTTAAATATGTATCTCAAATTCAACTTTTGGGACCGAACAGCTATAATGATAGTAAGATGATAATGGCAGTAAGCAGATGCGGTTAAAAGTTTTCATTTGATATCAGTTTTTATCTTTAGTACTATCTATTTTTTGGTATGACATATTATTGTTAAACTTATAATATATATATATATATATATATACATATAAATAAAATTTATGTGTTTATTTCTAATTCCATTTTTTTTTCTTCAAATGTATATGAGATTATATACGGTACTTATATATAAAAAAAACCATTTTTTTATTCTTATCTGTCTGTCTGTTCATTCCGGCTAATCTATGAAGCGGCTGGACCGATTTTGACAGGACTTTCAATGATGGATAGCTGATATTGTAAGGAGTAAGATAAGCTACTTTTTATTAAAAAATCATGTTCCGCACGAACGAAATGACTATCACAGGCAGTGTATACTAAAAATAATATTGATATAACTAAAATTTTCTTAACCATAATCTTGCAGACAATTTATCAGGAGGAGGGTCTGACCCTAAGATTCGTCCTGTAAGGGCGTGAGTGTCCTTCACTCGGACAACTTTATGACCTATACCATAATATTGAGTCGGTGTTTTTTAAAAGACTGACCACTAAAATGTTATTTGCAAATGAAATATCTATCTTCTCAGATAATAAATAGGTTTAGAGGGTAGTCTCAAAAATATAGAAATAATAAAAATAAATAATTTAAGTATTTTGGATATGTATCTATTGGTAAGTTACTATTATTTTAAATTTTTGAATTATAGTGATCATATATTACAACTTAATACAATTATAAAATAAATAAAGTTTTTAATGAAATTTCTAATAATATATAAAAAAGACAAAATATACTTATTCTTAACCCAGTTCTTGTGCTATAAGATATAAGAGGTTTTATATATAATCTTTAAAAGTGGAGAATTCTAATATCCACATATCAATTGGGGGAATAAATCGTCCATTTTATTTTAGGATCGTAAAATGCTTTACACAATGACACATAACTCGAAATGTCGACTCCGGAATTACCTTGGAATGGTCGAACCTTCGTCGACACTTTTGAGGGTTGTAAAAAAATATTCCCCATATGAAGGGATATTTGAAGACGAGATAAGATAACACGCCTGGTTCGGGACTCTTGTTGGTTTGAACGAGGACGTATTGAATGCTAAATTTTCAAGTGAATAAAGTTCAAGCATCTCTAAAATTAAGAAATATTACATCAGAATGTTCATAATATGACGTCTGTTGAAACTAATTTTAGTAACATTATTTGAAATTGTTTAAATATGTATTTTACTATATAAAATAGTATCACCATTGATTTTTCAAAAGTAAAATATTAAAGCTGTTAAAGTCTCCTTACGTAACAGAATTAAATTAAACTACCGCCAGGCGACATAACCTTAAAGACATAAAGTACACCGGTCCGTAATGGCCAAGTTTACCTGCGTTTTATTTTATGAAGTCAATAAAATGTCCAAGTAACTGTCGCCAAGTTTGTAGACGTTGAAGTTAGATCTGTGTGAAATATGTATGATTCACGATTGAACTTTAAGTGTTGCCTTTGAGAGATATTGAACATTTATACATTTTTAAACTCTATTTGTATTTATTATTCAGCGTTAATATAATTAAAAATATATAAATAAATATAGAAATTGCTAAAATAAGAACAAGAACAAACAACAAACTTTTTAACACCAATTATATTAAGTAATTAATAAATGTCCATCTATCCTTGTCAAGTCATTTCTCTGCTATAGATACCTTCACTTTAAAAGCTATCATTAACAAGGCGCAAACTCACGCACTTTGACACAAAATAAACTGGCAATCAGGGAGGAGTGCAGCGGGAATCCTCATAAATCCAGAGTCGACTTCACTCCAACCTTATTCAATCTCCGGGGGAAAGAGAATGAAGATGTAGATACACTGGATGTGTTCTCCAATAAAATAACATGGTACATGTTATTATTTTATAAGATAATTCATTACATTCTGTAAGGACAATAATTTGAATTATGCTAATTACGTTTTTAAGAGATTGTATTCCAAAATCCTGACAGTCCGCATCGCTTATAGACATCTGCAAAACCATGAATATACAATAGATGACCGCAAGACGAAGACTCACCCTTCGAAACGTATCTATAATAAATACTTAATTAATAATATAATAAATTACAATCTCGTATTAGTCTATATCAAATCAAACTCCAGCTAGATACCACCTACTACAAGGTTGTTGTTATAAAAATGCAATAAAACCAGTTTAATAATGGTGTCAAGATAAATACAAATATAAAAAACATACATAAGAAATATATTTTAAACATCGAACAGGGGTGTTAAACCAATATAGATATTTGCAATTATTTTCATTCATTCGTTCATCATTAATTGACAGATTCATTCATACATATGTTAATTCTTTTTAATTTGATTAGTTATATATATAATGAAATATGAAATAATATTTCTTGTATTTCTAGAACATGTATATCATTGTTGATATACTTTAAGGTCGTGTTTCGCCGATATAAAAGTCCACTTTATAAAGGCTGGCCACACGCCTTTGCGGGTCTTCGGATACCAAGTTGTAGAAGTACATTAATGTATATTATATAAATTTTATTTAACATTTTCTTTTACTTACACTTTTAAAAACATTAAATTAGGTGAAATGACATATGTCGTTGGAAATATAAATATATATTTTATTAAACAAATCTCATACAATTACGTATTTTTAAATTGGATAGCAACCACGTGGTAATATCTGGATATCAACGTGGAAAATATATATTATATCTGAATAAAGGTCTATAACACTTAAATTATAGTTTTGTTTTATATATAAGAAAAAGTTCATCAAAAAATTCAATTCAATATGTTTGAATTGAATAAAATTATTTACTGTATTTTAAATACAGTAAATAATTTAAAAAATTAAAAACTTACAAGTAAACTTAATAGGTAAAAATTAACTCAAAATTATTACTGAAATAATAAAAAACACTTTAATTAGATAATAAAACATCAACAGACACACATAGTAACAAATCACTCATAGAAATCTAATCAAGTAGAAAGTGCAATAAAGAGGAGCCAAGTTTAGTTTAGATCTTTTACAGACACTAGAACAATAGTTACGAGACTTTGGCAAACGACCGCGTCGTTTAGATTTTATTTACTCCAAGCTTAGTCGCCATCAAATATATTTTATTTTACTGGACATAATATGCTTGTATTAAACATTACTTTAAGTAATATAACGTCCAAAACCTAATATGCAAAATATGGAATATTTGAACTCAAAATTGGTAGTTCGTTTTCTAGTTCAGTTAAAAAAGGATTTAAGTTAAAATTATTAGTAAATATTGTAAAAAATTGGGCATCACACTATCAACTAGTGACAGAGATTAATATTTTTTTA
The DNA here is from genome assembly GCA_918358865.1 of Melinaea marsaeus rileyi. NCBI lineage: Eukaryota > Metazoa > Arthropoda > Insecta > Lepidoptera > Nymphalidae > Melinaea > Melinaea marsaeus. Next base: position 1,539,825 of record OU911088.1, read on the forward strand.
AACATCGAGTAACTGGACATTTATTATTCGTGTGTACATCACATTGGTGTAAAAGGAAGCCATTACAGCAGAAATATAAAATGTCAAGATGTTTAACGTAAAAAATTATGACTAATACCATCAATCGAAAAATTCAAAAAAGGGGGAATTGACAAATCAAATTAGTAATATGGACAAATCAAATTTGGAATTGCATCACATTAACACCTCCAAAAATATATTACTTACTTCTCTCTGGAGGCCAGGACAGGCCTCTGGAGTTCCTGTAAGCTTGTACGCACAAATACACACACACGACCACACACCTACATACCTCGGTCTGTTACGTAACGATATCAAACAAATCGCTCCCCCACAAGCCGCTTTATGGGCCTTCATTCAAAAAAGTCTACAACATTTTGAATAACTTTTCTAGACTCCGTTAAGAAATTTCTATTTGACTAATCAGCGCAAAATATTTAGTGTTAAAGGAATATGTGAACACATCCATTGGTAGAAATTTCGTCCGTGTGATCTTGTAGAACTACAGACAAAGTTTACTCTTCTCATACACTTAGCTTCTCATGCACCAAGTTTGGATACAAAAGTTGTTTTATCTTTTTGCAAGTTTCAAACACACCAAAAACAGTATTATGTATACCAAGAGTTATTTATTTTCTTAAGTTAATTTTCAGGAAAGTAAATACAAAATATAAAATCGATATCTTTCCAATTATATCAAATTAAATCAAAGTTAAATATGGATTGGTTTTAACAAGAAAGATGGTAGAACAGTTATTTAATCTTATATATTTTATTTGGTCATTAAAAAGCACCTTAAGGGCAGCCACACGCACGGCGTCTATAAAACTACGCTCAACCTACTCTCGCCAATCGTAAAACACAGGGCGAGTCCGGTTCACGACTGTTATAATGTGGAAATAAAAATATGATACTAATATCATCTGTTTTATACAAGCCTGACTCCAGGCTTCTAATGTATTATATTGAAAGTTACCTCAGTATGATAGACCATATGGAGGTCATATTGAGGTCATATTTAGATGCTAGAAGATAATAAATGGAGATTTAAGCAAGTTTATCATTTAATAAATATACAACGTACTAAAAAGAAATCATAGATTCTTTTGCAAAGTGGTTTAATTTAACGATTAATAATTATCAAGCAAAAGTCTGGAGTAAAAAGACGAAAGTGAATATAGAAAGTTTTGATTTAACCTGACTATTCTGATTATAAGTTAGATACTTTTTCAAATTTAAACTTTAAGTGCATGGTAAATTTTGGCTCGACTAGTGCGTGGCCTCGTGTTTGATCAGTTGTCGACTGGTGCTTGGAGAATTCTGTTAACATCGTGTACCGAAATTCGTTGGCATAAAAGCTTCTGAAATACTCCACGGAAAGATGAATAAAGGATTCTTAGATATGTACTATGTTTTTATATTCTATTTTCTTATTAACAGTGTTAAAATCATAAGAAATTTTTAAATATTATATTTTCATCGTTAAAATCAAGAACATTTGATCAGATGACCCCATAATCAATAATAGTATACTACTTTAATATTTCAATACGAGACAATCTTTTAAGGGATAAATTATTTCAAATGAACACAACATATGTGTATTAAGATTACACAGCATGTGTGTTTTGATTTTCACACATTTTATACTACATTAATATATAAGACTCAAAGATTAAGTTCGGAATACATTTCTAAGAAGAAAAGTCTTTTGTTCAAACAGAAGATGAAAAGTGCAACATGCCAATATTGACCGCTCTTTGAGAGCTTTTGCGAATTCTTGAGATATATGACAATATTAAACTTCACTTCATACACTATTTATAAGAACCATGTATACAAAAATATATATTTAATTTGATATTAAATTTATAAAATTAAAATATATACATATATCATAAATAAATTCTATTATAATAATGTAATCAGAATCTAAAAAACTTTATTTAAAAACTAAATTAAATGTATATCTGTATATATTATAATATAAAAAGAAAATAATTTATATAAAACACATTACTGTGCAAAATAACTCCAAAGCCCCATTTATATATATATATATATATATATATATATATATATATATATATATATAAAAATATATATACAAAATACAAATCTTGAATGTATCTTATAAGATTGTTAGTAAGAATATTCAATAATAAAATATGTATTGAATTCTGTACAAGGTTGTGTATATTCAACTGGTATATAGATATATATGGTATATATATAATGATGTGGCAGCAATAGATAGTGCCTGCAGGCGAGGTCGACTTTACCCTTCGAATGTTAATATCAACGTCTTTTATTACAATTTTGGAATTTCTGGTCGAATATTGACTTTCTTCATATATAATATTTAAGTACCACACATACACTTATATAACTATGATATTGTTATCACCACATTAAGATCAGAATGATATTATATTTCATATGATATAAAATGATGTAAATATGACGTAACACTTATGTATCTTTTCAATATAGTTTATTTATTTGATAATAAAATTAATGATAATAAAATTAATGATGTTAATAATTACATGGGTGTAGTAGATTCCATTGCTATATATCAGTCAGTTTTACTGCAGCCATAAGACCAGTACATCGACTATGGATTTATTTATGAACACTCGCACGGCAATCTGAAAATTGCACAGACAGACAACTAACCAGCTCTGTAAGGTCATAAAAAGAATACCACATATTTACTTAATTTTCTTATAATAAATCTATTTATCGGTATTTTATTTGATTACGAGACGTTTTTGAAGAAAAAAAAATGCAAATCATATCTTAAAGATTCTAAATATGAAGGGCAAATTAATTCAAATTAGAATTCATATAATAGTTTAGTTTTTTGTACATTCTTTTACTGTTATACAATTTATAAAATCATCCAGAAGTTTGATAATCACTAGAAACCGGGACGAGAGTAAAGTTAAAAACTCGATAGACGTGTTCGGACTACGAACACCTTTTGAACTATCTCTTTCAACGAGACTGGAGACTCACCTCGCACAAATAAAGTAGCTAAGTTAGGGTTCGCGCGTCCAGGATGTAATCAAAATGGATATGGTTGTTATCAACCATAAAGATAAAGATACGAATTGACAAAATCCAAAATAATCGGCAGATGAATAATTAAAAAGATTGCAATAAATGCATGTTCAACTTTAATTATGACTTCATTTGCATTTTCTGTGGAATTAATATGACAGAAAAAAAGGTAATTGGTGTATAATATTGTTTAATTGATTTATTTTAAGACAATAAATAAATTCTTCTTATAATTTGTAGATTTCATTAAATACCTTTATATTTTCTTATACACCGAATATTTACTAAGCTAAAACATAATTTAACTTTAGCTGTAAGCTAAACTAGTGACCAGACCCAAATTCAATTTAGTAGAAAATATTTTTTTTATTATAAATATTGTTACAAAAATCTACCTCAATTGTCAAGGTTTTCATGGATGTTGCAAAACAAACCAATGCAGACTGTGTGATGATAACTAAGAACGCAACAAAAAAACAACCGAATTGAATGTGCCGATCTCAAGTGACGATATTTCATACAAGCAAAATTATTTTGTTCCCAATACGTAAGAAAAAAGTTTGACAGAAAAATTATGAAATATGCCATATCCATATACCGTTTAACCAACATCCTCGTAACATAACATTAGTATGTGCGACGCCTCTCCTAAATGCCGGACCGACTTGCAATACTTATAGCAGTTAAGTTTTGGCCCCCACTATTGTATTACAGGGGGTATTATGTACAGGGCCCACACGTGACCCTACAGCCTTTGAATTACCAATTGAATTGTCCGATACGGAAGAATTTAGTGCGTCTTCGGTACCTAAGTGTTTATTTACTCTGATACTAAAGATCTTATACATTTTAAAGTTAAACCAAGCTATAGTACTTTATATGTATGCCTCTTCGAGTTTATTACATTAAAAACATAAGTGTATTAGATAATACAATTTAGGACCTCTTGCGGTCTATGAGGGTAATCAAATATTTGCCAGCCTCCGGCAAGTAACATTCTCTTACTTAATAAAGGAAAATACCTACTGTATTTGTTAATATATATTAATATATTTACCGAATATAGAGTTCGATATAACTAAATCATCACTATGATAAATCATAATATTGTTTTTTATATATGTTGATTCAAAAGATCTAATATTTCTGAGTAATTTTTATTTTATTTATTTATTTATTTATTTCTGTTTATTACATTTAAATTTTACAATATAACCTGCTCCTAAACGCAAATCTTATCTAAAAGATTGTCGCGTTCGTGGAGTTCACACGCTTTATAGCATTGTAACTACTAAATAACTAATTAATATATAACATTATCTTATACTTATATTAATCTTATTATCTTATACTAAAATTAATCTTAAACTTATATTAAAAATCTTATACTTAATATATATGCGTTGCGTTAACAATAAAAGAAAAAAAAAAAAAAATAGAAAACAAACAAAGTTAAACATGTTCATAGCCTTAGATTTGTGATATGGGTAAATTCTTATTTTTTACATAAAAGTTTTTTACAATTTTCTTTGTTTGTTTCAAATTATGGCTTTTAATCTTTGTAATCAACTCCTTTGGTAACTTATTAAGGATACAAGGCAGGATGTTGGACCAAATTCTCTTTCCGTATACATTGTTATATTTGGGTTCTGTAAAATATGGTAAATATGATAGATTTCGCATGAAATCCACTCTGTCATTTCTTCCTAGCGTATTAATTTTATTATGATATTGCGCTATAATTTCTAGGTTGACTCTTTCGTAAACGTTAATTATGTTACAGTGTTTAAATAAATGGTCGTAGTTATCTCTAAATGTATATTTAACTTTTAGCGGGACTATTGATTTTAATATTCTCATTTGTAGGTTATAAATTCTTTCTAAGTGAGTTTTATAGGTTCTGCCATAGCTTGAGATGCCATAACTTATAATGGAATCTGCAAGTGACATACACAAAAGTCTTAAAATTGTATAGGGAAGCTTATGTTTGAGTATACTCATTTTTCCCAAAATAGATCTCAATTTACAACAAACTTCGTCTATGTGAGGACTCCAATTAAAATGGTGGTCTATTTTTAGACCCAAATAAATATGTTGATTAACCATTTCAATTGACTCACATACACACGGGGTATGACGTCCATGCATACAACTATGGTCATGCGCCACAATTCTAGGTACGAAGTTGGCTGTTTTATGCGGTGAGTGTATGTACATAAACTTAGTTTTTGAGTAATTTATATAAAGGTTAACATCATGCGCCCATTTACACAGATTATTAAAATCTGTTTGCATCATATTATTAGCCCATTCTATGTTATGATGTGCGGTAATTAAGCATGTATCGTCAGCAAATTGATACACAGAACCGTGTCGCAGTATGTTGCACATATCATTGACATATATTAAGTACTCTGTAGGGCCTAATACTGATCCTTGAGCTGTTCCTCAATACACACCGTATCATCTTTTAAAAATAAATTTAACATAAATTTTGTAATTATAATATCAGAAAAGATATTATTATCCTATGAAAAGTTATATACCTATATCAGTCAGAATATAACTTGACTACTGAAAAGTTTTTTCAATAGTCTTTCTAAAACGAATAAGATGTGTCATACTAAATTTATCTTTATATATGAACACATACGCACATCGTAGTCAATACCAGGTAAATTTGTAAATTTATAGTAAGTTAAAAGAGTATACATAGTTTCTTCCCGTTTCTTCTCCTGCATTTCCGTTTCATAACTGCAATGTCGATGTGAAATTTGTTTAGGATACCCTCCGGAACGCTACACCTATTTTTAAAAAGTTTATTACTTTTTTTAAAATTGATTATTATTCTGAGATGCAAAAATCTGATATTATGTGAAATAATAATAAAACAATCCTCTCTCTTGAGAACTTTTCTCAAGGTTTTAGCTTCGATAGTTAAAGTTACCCACAAATAATAGTACACAGAAAACTTTTCAACCCGTATAAAATGTAAGTAGCGTTTATAATATTTATCAATGCATTTTTTTATCTAAACATCCAAATAAAATATTTGTATCAATACAAACTAAGTTAAACCATTCAAGCGATACATTTAAGACCGTGTCACGCAGGAAAAGTCCCAGAAGTTTTTCTTCGCTTTCCAAAGCAAATTGTCAATTTGTTTTGCATGTGTATGTCGATACGTTATTTAAATAAACTCAACGAATCTATAGTCGCATTGGACTTTCTGAATAATATAACCCGATTGTATAAAACAAATTGATCATGATCAGGATAAAACTCACTGTTGCAGGTGACTTCATCTTGTTTAATAATATCATCACAAAATATTATAATTTAATATTTTTTTAGTTTTATTGTAATTAATGTTTAAAAATTTTAAAAATCTGTATTGTATATTTTATCTACATGCAATACTATACCAAATCTTATTGATATTCGCATAGCAACTATTATCTGATACGCGAACAAATAAATAGACAAACAGACATTATATTCTCAAACACGAGCTTAAAGCCGTATGTATTCAACATACATTGATTTACTTTTACCAAAGAAATTCAATTTATAAACTAAGTTTCGTCATATTATTGTATAGAGATGATACCATATAATGCTACTCATAATATCCTCATATTTAAAATGCAGTCGTTTCCTTGAGATCGTGGTTATTCCACTGAGGTCTCCAATTATCCAGCATTATAATAACATTAATAAACACACACACTTACACAATTAGAGTGAACTGGTTAGAATGTAGTAACAATGATGCTTGCTCTCTGAATCCTAAATACACTGATAGCAACATGATACGGGCTGTGCTTTTATTGCAAGCGAAAGATTCTAATTCTTATCTTCTATTATATTATATCTTTATTCAAATTATTTTTGCTTCCTTATTTATCGGATTGTGATACTATTAGTCAAAATTATTTATAATTATTTATAGTATTAGTATCAAAGTATATTTTGATTATTTTAATTTCTTCTGAAGTTTGGAAAGTATTTATGTTATAGTAAAAATAATATCAAACTATATCTAACACAAACATTCTTAAAAGCTTTTTATATTTTATTTTTATGAAATCGCTTCCGCCCGTCCTGTATCCGCTCCTCAATAAGCTCACGTATTGTTGATCAGTGTCCGTGGTTCCAGTTCGTTTGATAAACTAACACGCCTGTTGGTACAAGCAATAAACAAATTACTCTTCATCGTTCTTCGAGTTTGTTCCCTGATATCCTCATATCCAGAGAGGAGCATGTTATATTTTTCTATTATAGATCTAAAATAATAGTGTCATACTTTTGTCAAATATTTATAAATTTTGCAATAAAGGCTGATTTATATATAAAATTTTATATTAGAAAAATATAAAGTTTTTATTTATATATTTATTTTTATAATACATCTAGAATTTATTCAAATTCTTCATATGATCAAAAATGTCTCGTAACAAAGATAACAGCAGTCAACGGCGTGGTCTCAAAGTTTTATTACGGTCCAAGATATCTGTCGATAGGGTCCGAACTGTCCCACTTATCTGAGGAGACGTTCCAAGTGTTATGGCTGCCGGGTGTGAGGCTCCAATATTACGACTCACCAAGCCATTACAGAAGATTAATCAAACAAAACTGATATTATTTAACATGAATATAATGCCTGTCAGAAGTTTAGGACATTGAGTTAAAAATAGCATAAATATTAACAAAAACTAACCTTTCTGAAAATGAATCGATAATTTTTTGAAGATTATGTACAGAATAATTCAAAATGTAATAAATATAAGTAAAAGTCAATATATTCTATTATTTTGTAATCTAGAGATGCATCTCCAAGGTTATAAAAGTGAAAGCAATTTTATGTATATTTTACTTATATTTTCGATACAGAAATAAGTACTTTAAAATACTGTGAACTTAAACTTTTTGTTCCATATATTTCCAACCTGTCCAAACCCTTCATTTTATATTTAAAAACTAAACATTTTGTATAACTAAAGCTAAATAAAGCAAAACAGGATTCTTTCAACATCCGATTAAGATCAATTCATGACGTAACATTGATATCAAATCTACCAAGTCATATTAAATATATTTTAAACAATCAACTAAAACAAATTTTACACAAACCAGTAGCAATTGAGACAGCCATAAACACCCAGTAACTGCCAAAGTTCCCATTTCATTTCCATTTGTCCCGATACATAAACACATCGACAAAGGTAACTCAACCCTTCGCCCTGAACGCTGCAACCCTACTCCGGGGTTTATTGTACCCGACCATTTCAAGCTACCCGATATAGTTTGATTGAAAAACGTAACCCTGTCTATATTGATTTATTGTTTGCTTTTGGTGTTTTTAAATTGTTTACTTTATAATCAATCCAAACGATTCATACTATTCTAAAAGTTTTATCAATAAAAATATCAATTTTCAACATCAATTTGCATTGACATCAATTATATTGATGAATAATAAAAATGACAATTGAATTGACAATTTAAAACTCTTTTTATTTTACGTTAAGCGGAACATAAAAAGCAAATAAAAATATTCCAGACAACAAATGCTAACATCCCGCAGCAGTGTGACTTCAAAATTACACATTTCGGCGCGCTGATAAATTTTTCATTCGCTACTTGCTTCGCTGATTGCGAGTCCGTAGCTTTTACAACGCAGCCTCAGCTCAATTTTCAGATTGAATTTTTACGACGGCGGGATAAAGTTATAAACAAATGAATAAACTGAGAAGTGAACGCAGACCAGAATGGAAGCAAATGAGTTGTATGGGTGTAAAAACATCGTAACGCGGAATGTTAGTGTTGTCTTGTTAGGTTTTATATCTTTACAACGATGGCATTAAAATTCGCTTACTTAATTATTTTTTAATATAATTCTTTTTGTTCGTAAGTATTTTATCGTTTTTTGTAGTATCAACGTATTTTTTCTTAATATTAAGTAAAAGTTTACATGTATTTAAAATATATTTAAAACATACAACTTTTCTTTATATAAAATAACAGCCTAAGAACATTCATATTAATAATTGTACTGCTATTCTTAGTACATTTAGTGTAACCCCTACTAACGGTTATTAAAAATACATTTTATATTTTGTGACGAATTCTTATGAAACCATAATTAAAATATATATATTTGTACAATTGAAATTGTTTGTTTTATAATTAATTTATCTTTAATTAAAGTATTTTTCAAGTCATTTCTTAATCAGATATCATTAACTAATAAAACAATTATCAGGGATCCTTAAATTAGTTAATTAATCAATATATTTATATTTAATTTATTTTATATAACAGTAGGTTACAATAGTAAGGGTGGTAAGCGTAACGCCGCTATATTTTTCTCGCAATTTCTGAATAAAATGTCTGCAGGCTGGTGTCGCCACTCGCCAATTTAATAAGTCCATGTACGCGCACTCTAATACCATTACGGAAGATTCCATGTTATTTAACTTTTACATATTTACTACGTCTCTTCAGTTCATATTGTATTCTTAATATTATGTTATTTCTACTTTAAGTGGCGGTGAATCATGATTTTCATTTATTTATATCAAATAAAATGAACATTATTTCATATTTAAAGATTTAATGAAAATTTTATAGCTATTTTATTTATCAATATTTCACTTTATTTCAGATAATTTTTCGCCACATTTTTTTTTATAATAATGTTTAAAAATGTATATTTTAATATTAATGTTTCAAATATTACTTCATATTCAAGAAACAGCTATATTAAATGACAATTAGAAATTGATTAATCAGAAAAAATTGAAATTTAACAACTGAAAAAAAAATATTCATAAAACATCTCGGGTTATATAAAAAATACTATTCATAAAACCCCAGTTTCATTGCAAGTATGAAGAAAAAATTTTTACAAGTTGGCATAAATTTTTTAGGAATACAGTCGTATTTCAGGAGTGCATCGCGAACCTAATTTCCCAAGTGTGCGAGTGGACTTGTAGTAATTGTTTTTTCATATACATAATTGAAATGTTCTTGGGAATTTATTTCGTGTAATGGATTATGTGAATTTTATTTTTACACTTATATATAATAATATATAAAATATTTAAAAAATATTTCTCTGTAACACAATCAAATATATTAATGATGGTATAATTTGCATTAAATTTTACATTATTTTTCAAAATTTTTTGTTACTTTGTTCATTGATAATTAATTGATAGATTGATAGATTGATTGATTGACAATACATGGATTGACAATTGTACATACAATACGTAATATCAAATTTATTGTTAATATTACAGCTCCACTGTGAGACTCAAGGAATTATATAACTAATTTTGATTTGACTAAGTATCTAATAAAACATTACAGCTTAAAGTTAAATTGAAATTGTATACTTACTGCACTAAATGACTAACTATAATATGCAATAAGTTTGAACTCTCAAAAGCAATACAAGAACTGAACGATAAACAAACAAACATTTCATCGTATATATATTAAAAGCAAGTGATAACTGCAGATGGGATGGTGTTAAATATAAAGCGAAGATTATCTAGCGGAGGATGTCGGTGCAGATTAAACAAATATTACCTCGTGGAAATGTTGGCTTTGTTATCTATTAGAACTGTTATTTAATAGTTTATATCTAGACTAGCTGCGTCCACGACTTCGTTCGTTTTTTTTAAGTAAAAGAAGCCTAAGTTACGACTCATAACATCAGCCATGCGGGTGTGAAAGTCTTGTTAAAATCGATCTAGCCGTTTCAGAAATTAGCGCAGACAGACAAAACAAAAATAATAGTTTTTTTTATGTAAGTACCGTTTATACTTTCAAACTATTAGAAACTTCCATTTTACATATATAATTATATAGATGAGTCCGTTTATTAAAAAAATTATAAATAAAAATACTTTTTTCAAAATTGTTTTTAAATACATAAAGCTTAATAAATTATTATAAGGATGAATTTTTTTATTAAACTTTAAATAAATACCATTTATTTATTAGTGTATCGTAATATAAAAAATATATACTTGTGTATGCCACATACATTTAACACAAATAAAATAAAGGAATAATTTCTACACCAATACATTTATTATTTAGGATGTGTCCTGTCCAAAAGTACGTAACTCTATACCGCCAGTAGCTTTCGGCGCGTAATATCCACCAATATCAATACGGAGTCAAACCTGAGAAATGAGCATCCAACGAACCAATATTGTATGTCTCCAATATTATCTCTCATTGCTATCATACTTTAATACTATTATATCACGACAATACACACACATACAAATAATTTTAATTATAGCCATTGAAATTAATGTTTTATCTACATTTGATTGATCCATCTACAAACTCAATCCACAAATCGCTCAAATTTCAATAAAAATATTTTTTTTCTTAATCATCAGTACTAAGTACATTTAGGATCTATATTTTTAGTTATATTACATTTTGTATTAATCGTCGGAAAGGGGTAAAGTCGCTGTCAAAAGTTAGTATAAAATATTAGTAAGTATTAATATTGAAACAAAAGCCATTACATGTACCGCACTATAAGTATCAGTGATATACAGAGCTCACTAAATGGGTTCGTTTACGTTCTGAAGGCAAAAATCTCATTTCCTGCGTTAGAACGCTGAGCTGATAAAAAGCACGCTCCGTGTGCTTCGCGTTTATTATATATGCATATAAAGACTTATCTTTTAATAGCTATTATCTTTTGACACGCGAATTTTGTACAGAAAAGATAAGGAATGTAAGCGGTTTTATAATATTTTTTTAAAGTATATGTTGTTTTTTTTATCACACCAAAAGATTTATTTATTTGTGTCAGTGTATAATATTATTTCTTATGTGATATTATAATATAAGTTGGTAGTTTTTATCAAATTGGATTGGATTAAATATGGGATAAAACTTTACATGATCATTTTAAAATTATTTTAAATGAACTTGCATTATTTTTTCTATTTTTTTAATCTATAAAGATGTTTATGTATGTTAAGTTAAAATTAAAAGAATTGTACCACTAACAAAAAACATTTAATTTAAAATCTTTAATTTATATTCCAAAAAATATATATTAATTATTCCATCTTGCAAACATTATCATACATACGTATGTATATGTGATCTTCTGATTCAAAACATTAAAATATTTTTTAACGGACAACGGATAACCCATTTATAAGAATAAAGTAAATATGTCCAGAAACACTTAATCTTCTTCATTCAGGACAATCAATTCGCGTTAGATAATGTCTGAAATGCGTCTCAGCATTAATGACATTAAGAAAAGCAATTTATTTACCCAACAAAACTAGTAAGAGGTTGTGCGTTTTACTAAGAGTCGTAATCTTTGTCCGCGCTCGACTCGCGACAAGAGTCCGTAATGGATATCTATTAGACGCAGACTCAAAACCTTTTTAGGGTTGGCACTTTAGTATTAGATTATAAATTATTATTATTAGATTGTGTTTTGTTGAAACAAAAATTTTAAAGTTCTTATTAAAAACTTCCAATTTTAACAGCAAGAAAATAACTAATAAACAATTATATTTTGTTTATTTTTTCAAAAATTTTACAATCTACAGAAAATATACTTAAAAAATATTAATTAAATTATTATTCACACCTAACTTACTAAATACTTTAACACTAAACCTACCGACAATTCTTGTATACCTGTTCTTACCGTACGCGGTCAAATTGACCGGTAATTAAAAGTTATTTTTTTGTATAACGCTGGTAATAATGGAAATAACTAAAAGTAAAGAGTGAAGAAAATAATATATGCATATTCTAAGAATTGTCATGTAGTTGGATAACGATATTATAACGTTTAAAAATATGTAAGTTTTACAAAAGTTTAGAAACGGTCAATTTGACCGGTACTTGGTAGGTTTAATGTTAATAACTAACGTTTTAAAGAATTTATCTATTACCGTTAACATAATTAACGTTATTTAATTATCTCAAGAGTGAAAGCCCTAAGAAGTGCCCTCCATCCATTACAGTGATTTCCGACACTCGTCTTACAGCCACGCTCACTTGCCGCGGATCAAACAATCTGTCCCTAAAAGCCAGGTAAATATTGTTCTGATCTTAGCCTTAACCTCATTTAAATGCTCCCTATTTATATTAAATATCAAAAGATCCCTTAAAATATCCCTAAGACTTAAAAAAATTGTTTTAAAAGAATATTTCTAAAAATATCTTCGGCTTGTGGGTTTAAACTTTAATAAATCCAGACCAAAATTTCTAAACTTACATATTTTGACGAAAACTTTTAATAAATTCAATGCTCCACTGATAAAAAACAATAAAAATCAAACCATATTCACGTCATCGCCATCTTGTCCTTATCCCAAATAATTGGGATGCACTACGTCAATTTCTTTGACGCCGTCCTATTAAACTACATCGCAATAGGAATGTATTCGCCATATCACTTTGAATCTAACATTCATTTAGAACTGAAAAACATTTCAATTTACTGAAAGCAATCCTGAGCCAGTAATCATTACTCAAATAAAACAATGATAGAATCGTATTATCGAGTGGTTCAAGTACAAAGGAAGGCTTTTAGTAAATTACTATCTTTTTGCAGAGAAACCATGATCTGATGTTGTTCGTGTAATTACTTGTGACGGTAAGTAGGATTGCGGGTTCGTATCTCGGTGCAAGTGTAAGGAGTTGGCGTGCGTTTGTTTAATATTCCATCTTTTCTAAATAACGCCATCTAGCGTTGGCGTAGCCAAACTATACAAATATATGCTATGGGCAATATAATAAATAGCATGTTATTTAGATTCTTCATTATTTTCTAAATACATATAATACATACAATGACATAAACAACACTCAGTATCATAAACTAATGGTAGTTCACCCTATTTAAAACCATTATAAACATGTAAAAATCTACTATTAAATAAAAAATATATATATTAAGTAAAAATAGGGAAATATTTTTTGTCTATTAGACATTTTTTTAATACCATCTAAGAGGAGATGATGATAAAAAAAGAATAATTTTGATACTAGACCATCGCCATCTTCTTACCCTTATCCCATTTTGGGGTCGGTCCCATTTTCCTTCCATACTCTCCTGTTACTCGTCATCTCTGTACACACTCCCTTCTTCCCCATATCGTCTTTCACGCAATCCATCTGTTTTGGTTCTGCTCACTTTTAGGGCGACACTCTTCAGCTTTTGTTGCCATTTTACCAGTCTACTCTGCACCTCAATTGCATTGCATTGCACGAACCAACTCCACATACTTCCCAGGTATACCCTTCTCTTTCAAATCCCACCATATCACATTACGGGGAACCCGGTCGTATGCCTTTTTGAGATCAACGAACACCATGTGCAGGTTCTTGTGGGCTCGTCTGTATTTCTCACTCAACTGACAAAGAGCGAATACAGCATCCGTAGTACCCCGGCCAGGCATAAAACCGAACTGGTTCTCCTTCTCCGAAACATCACTCTCGTCTCGCATCCTTTTCTCTATCATTTTCTCCCACACTTCATAGTATGTGACTTGAGTTATATACCCCGATAACTGTTGCAATCTTGTATATCACCTTTATTTTTATAGATGGGCACTAGGTCACTATTGCACCATTCATCAGGGATCATTTTTTCATGCAACAACTTATTGAAAAATAAATCATAAGACCATCGTAATACGAAGAAGAATTTTTTATTAACTTTTTGAAATCATTAATTAACATCATTCCAAGTCACCAACTTAAGGTAATAACTAAATAAACCAAAAAGTTAAATAATTAATTAATATATTTTTTTTTATATATTTTCCTGAAGTAGAATAGAATATGGACTTCATTATTTTTCTGTTAAAATGCACCTAATTCATAAATTTTTATTAATAAATTAATATTACTTGGTGCATTTTAGTAAAAAAATATCTGACCTTTCTTCGCTACTTCCTCCTCAAAGTCAAACTACTATAGATTAGATTAAATTTAATATCTTTCATAGATACACCCTAATCTTTACTTTACCATAAAAATTATAAAAGGCTTTATAGGATAATAAAAAGAGACAAATTATATGAAAAACGATGTCTCATTAAATATTATATCTTTTTGTTGTTTATATTTATTTCCAAAAACGCTTGAACATATCACTTGGACCAAAGAAACATTAGGAATAAACAACTGATAAGAACAGCAGATACACTAAACGTAGCATTGGATAGCAAATACAACGTTTATTGGCGATTGCATACTGTACTTGAATATAAATAGCTTTTAGAAGATTCTGTAATCTGAGCTACGATTTTTATATATATATGATACAGTTTAGGATATTACTATCATTAAGTGTTGGCCTTTGTACTATTAAGACTATATTTTTTATAATAATTTATAAAATGAATTGAATTCAATATAATGATTTATTTCAAAACAGTGTCAATGTTTTATTGCCATACAAATTACCCCCATTCTTAAAGCATCATCGAACATCTAGTTTCCTTGTTCCTTCCATCAACCAAAAAGGCCGTTCGATTGACCGGAAATAGTAGCGCTGTATTTACAACTTCCGACCCGGGGGATGTCGGGAAACCAATTAATAACTTTTATCGTTTCCGGCGGTGGCGTCTCGAACAATTAGCGCCGCAATAAAAATCTTCACGCCTGATTGGGTCGCGAATTAAAGCTGGATTTGTGAGTATCGCCTCGCACTACATGCGCTAAATTAACTGCTAACTCTGATACTCTGCTATAGTGGCAATTAATTGAATGTTTTATCATCCAATACCCAGAATAAGTTTTAGCTTAACTTTTAACTTATTCTGAGTATTCGAAAATAAAAATTATAGGTATATCTACAAACTAGCTCATTCCCGCACGCTTCGCTGGGCACACTATTTTGGATTTTGGACTAATTTGGATTTGAACTAAGACTTCTTGTATTGACAAAACGTTTAATTTCTATTGTATATTTAGTGTATTTTTTTAAATTTTAAATATTTATTTATTTATTTATTTATTTATTTATTTATTTATTTATTTATTTATTTATTTATTTATTTATTTATTTATTTATTTATTTATTTATTTATTTATTTATTTATATCTTTTCCACTTTGAATCATTATCAGTGATCACTTGTGTACGTCAAAATGGAAGTGTCAGGAGGGCCTATTTCGATACCAGATTTATCGTAATAAGCCCTTCTGTAAAAGCACTGTCCAACTTAACGTTAAAGCTATGAGGGTTCCAAACGCGTCCTGGTCTGAGAAGAACCACACAACAAACTCAGCCGGATATATATTTTTTTATATTGTGATCACTGTTTCACAAATGTCAATCTTAAAAGCTATTTTGGAACAACTAGAACCGTCGCAATATAATGAAAAAAATAATAATAATGATAATAATAATAATAAATAAAATTAGGCCTGCTACACAACCAGTCACCGCAAGCAGCACCCGTTCACGAGCATAACGCAGGAGCCAGCCATCACCCTCTTCGCACATATTTGATAAAGAAATATAATAGCAATCAGTGAATACACAGATTTCCACATCACGTATGAGATACTGTGTATTGGGATGCGTTCCCGTTATTTAATTTGGCGGGATCCCCAGTAGGCCTACACCACGAAAAAATTGCCAGCATACAACTAAGGAAAAATTTTGAATAATATATTTTTTTAAATAATATTTATTTATTTTTCAAATATAGCAAATTGAATTTCGTAATCAATTATATTGTTACGTCCTTGTTTTTCTATTTATGACTATTTTTATTTTTTTAATTTCAACTTTTTTGCACCCCCCCCTTCAACCTCATCTAAACTCTGGTAGCCATGGTAATCGTTGATATGATAACCGTTGTCATGGTAACTGTTGCTATAGTAACTCTTACTTCCATCTATGTACACACTTATCATGAAACCTCTGTAGCTATAAGGCCAATTGACTTGAAATTTGGTGGAAATCCGTTTGGAGAATTTCATAAAATCCGTTCTTAGTGGACGTCTACGTTACAAAAGAAGTAACTATGTAAAATTGTAAGTTAATCGGACAGATAGTTTCGCAGATTTCGCGTTTAGCCAGTGAGAGTTAAATCGCTTATATAATTTATATATATAGTAAAATCTGTGGCTAATCGCTCTGTGTACGTCATATTTTTAGAAGAAATTATTACTGGGGGTCTTTAGTAACGGATAGAACCCGAAACAATGATTTTTAGAATTTTTGTCTATTTATCCGTTTATGCCTTTATGGGCGCTAATCTATGGCTTATCGGATTTGAATGCGGCTCTCACAGGTGTATTATTGTAACCTTCACTTAGGATTTAGTTGTTGTTTTATTTAAAAGTTATAAATTGTAGAATGAGTCGCGGCACAGCTAGTAAAATAATATGCATCTTAATTTTGCGACTTGCTTTCGATATTTGCAAGGTAAAGAGAGAGGAATTTAGATTTATTATGGACAAGGAATGATGAAAAAACTGTGATATATAAACACAGCGATAGTTTACTAAAATATGCAATATCAAATAGACTAACTTTCATCGAATATTGTATTAACCAGTGACCTTGAATATCAGAAATTTAGCATACACGTACAAAAAGGCTACCAGAATTTAGTAAAAGCACTTGAAAGGTAATTGAATGAAAGATGCCGCCTGCGGCCCTGTCGTTTGCGGAAGCGCTGAAATCTACTTACCTCTTTGTATTGGCTGTACATGCATTCGCGAATGAATAGACAGGAAATTGAACTAATTTTGTATTAGAATTATGAATACTGGATAAGACAATATTATTCGATTATTGTTCCATATGTACTAAAAATATATCATTATCCTAAAACTATTCCTAAACTATGACATTATGAACATTGATAGATTTTTTTTAAAATAAAATATATATATACGAGTGAGAAATAAATTCTAAACCTTGTTGTCATATAATCATGTATTACCACATTTTATTTTCGTACTACTACACATTTTGCAGATGCAATATATATTATTATTAATATAACAAATATAAAGTACCGCGTCCAAATTTTCGTAGCTTCAACATATCGCTTATGCGCCTAGGGGCCTCTGTAATGACATCACAGTGCGATAGGCACTCCGCTCGCATCCAGAGATTTTTATCTAAAATGTTATGCTCGCGTACAGCGTCCTTTATAGGTACCGATAGGTACTTACCGATAGAGCGCTTAATACCGAATGCAACTTTAGATATAAAGGTGTTTAGACTTAGATTGTGGGGCTTATCGTGCTCTAGATAGAATACTTAGTTTAAAACTATATGATATTAACAATAGTCCATATAATTATTATTTTAAAAAATGTACAAGTGAAACATAGTTAAATATGTTAAGACAGTAAAAATTGTACAAAAATCATAAAAATATAATTTGAATGTCTGAGACGACTTTATTTAGATTTTACTCAACATTTCATATTTTGGAATATCAGCCGAAATTAAAAATAATTTTTTATCGTATAAATTAAATTATTTTATTAATTTCAGTCTACAAAATAATTTGTTATACTGAGAGCGGATTGAAACTATAATTAGAACATATTTAATTGCATCACTCCACGTGCCATGAATCAGCTTGAGGAAACACTAGAATTATCTTCTAACATAACTTAGGTACTAAGTAACTAAATATGTAACTAACTGTAATGAAGGTTGTCAGTAATCCTGATAATGTACATTTTTCCTAGTATTGTATTAAAATTATAACATTAGAATAATATTCGATTACACTCAAAATCCGAGTTTATTATATCAACGGGCAAGTGATAGGTCTATGAAGAAGAAACAGCATATTAATATTAATTATATATTCTATACTATAACCATATTCTGTTTTTCCACACAAACAAACATAGAACATACATATATAGAAGTAAATGAAATAATAGTAATAATAATGATATAGACAAACAAAAAATAAGTCTCGTTACATAAAATATTCATTTAATAGATAAAATATTCATTTACTATCCACATATATTTATCGTCATATAATATATAATTTACTATTTTGTGTATATTGTTTTACGAATAAATAATTTACCTGAAATTATGGAAATAAACTTTTTGATGTAATTCGTTCCTTAAAATTATTTGAAAAATAATACACAAAAAACAATGAATTGATTTCATTTCGAATTACATTCGGAATTAACGGGAGTCCCCGACAGATCGACTCTTTTTATATTTTATTGAAATCTATTAAAAATTATATTGTTTCCACCTTCATTTACTTCTATTCCATCTCTCCAAAATGTTGAATAAATATAAATTTATAATATAAAAAATTAATAAGTGTATCTGTGTCTCCATAGCATTTTTTAGTTCCATTTTCTGATACTGGAGGCGCTGTGCTCTTCCTGTCATGTATATTATAGTTTTCGATGCACAATAAATTATCTTTCTACTTTTATAGACATCTAACGTTATTTTTATGAATAATATTATTCAAATCCCAATACAAAATACAGTATCATTACAAATGATTTTTGAAAATTTGGTCAAATATACTTTAAAATCAAGTTATATATACATCACTTTTTTCAACAGTTTTTGTTTATTATTATGTGTGATCTGGTACCCGGCATAAAGTTGATAGAAACATAGACTCAGAATGCTATAATTACGTTTAAATTACCTAAAACATAATTTCAGGTAGTTTAAATACAAGAAAAGTGAACTTGTTACATGTTTTTTGCTCTTATAAATCACTAGTTGAACTATATCGTTCCTGACTTAATTTCTTCTATTTCTTTCTTTCTGTTTTGATTTACACAGCACATGGACAGGAATTTCAAAAGCTACATTCATTCGAAGACTAATATAATAAACGTCTCTCAACCGCCTATAAACCAATTATTTTAATGACCTTTGGGGGGATTACGTGTACATGAACAAACCAACACTTGTTTTTATATTATTGTGTTATGAATCTTAATATTCATGAGTTGATACATTTATTATTGACAGTATTTTTACCGTGTTCTTATCTCCCGATACCCCCATCGACACGGAATATATCGCTAAATAATAGTTTTATTAAGTGTGATTATCGTTTCAGTTTAAAACACAATTAGTTTTACAACCAAATGAATACAGAGTAACAATTTGTAAATCAGATTTAAAAAAATCCTTTTTGGGAATTGAATTCACGAGTTTTGGTTCAGCAGTCAGTCACAAACCACTACCAACTACCAACAAACCATCGAAATGAAAATTTTATATAAAATAAAAGCAATTAACGAAATACCAAGACCTGATAACAAACCCGAACTACGCCGTGTGTTGAAACGTACGAAACTTTTCTAATTAACTTCTCTCAAACTTTTTTTCCTCGCGATGTCCGTCCAAAGTGGCTTTCTTAGTTCTTTGTCTCGCTAACGTTTGTTAAATAACTGTATCTTCAGAGTTAAGTATCTCGTACGTGCCTAAGATATTATACTTTTTCTTCATTTTGAACTACTTTTTATCTATCAATATAAATAATATGAATATTTAAAGAGGTGGCACCTTTTTTATAGACATTGATAATCAATATATTTTATTCATAAGCCATAAAAGTATATTTTGTCGTTTAGTAGAATGAATGTGATATTCAGCTAATTCGAATCTAGATACATCGTTCAAAGTTGCCTAAAAATTGATCAAAAATTATACCATCAAATTATGTTACAAATATTACTTACTGATTACTACAATCGGTTACTACTAGATAGTACTCTTGTACTATTAAATCACGGATAAAGACTATTAAAGAATTACTTACTATCTTCTGGTTTATTCTTTGCTATCTACGTCTATAGATATATATTTAAGGATAAGTTTCTACAACTAAAATAACTTTAAAAAAGATGAGTAAACTAAATTT
This sequence comes from Melinaea marsaeus rileyi, assembly GCA_918358865.1. Lineage (NCBI taxonomy): Eukaryota > Metazoa > Arthropoda > Insecta > Lepidoptera > Nymphalidae > Melinaea > Melinaea marsaeus. Next base: position 1,560,838 of record OU911088.1, read on the forward strand.
GAGCTGCTATATTAGTACCATGCATATGTTTGTTTAGTAGTTACAGTGATATTGCCAGAGCACAAGGGACCTACTCCCATAGATCGCAGATTCGACTCTCTAATGAATTTGTTTATTGAAATGTAGGAATTAATTGTTTCATTTAATGGGATAATAGGAAAAACAAGTATCGGTAACACAATGAATTTATTAAAAATATCTAGGCATAATCATATCTTTAATTTCACACAACTGAAATGAATATCATTAAGTACAAAAGGAACATGTTCATTCTCAATTCATTCATTCAAAGACTTAATGTCTACTAATTTTAAATTAATAAATACTATACATTCGTTCAAATATAGACTTGATCTTTTTTTACTTGAATTAAGGTGGGTCCGCCTAATAAAAACCGGTTCTAAATAAGGTCCATTCTTTTCAAACTTTTAGAACTTCATATTTTTATAAAAACAGACGTCGTGCGAGCCTTCCCCAGTAACCACTCATAAAAGCGAACCGAATTTTATTGCTATCGTGGTTGTCATTTTGTCAGTGGCTTTTATATAACCTCAGGAGCGGTAGACGAGTGTCACTTTATGATAACAGGACATATCTAGATAACAAGGTCCACCCTGTTGTTCCAGATAAGGCCCCGTGATAGCGATACTAAGATTTCAAAACTAGTTTCGAAACAATTTTACCCACTCGTTTTGTGTTGCCAAACAGAACAATTCATATAAAGATAAGTAAATAAACATTGCGAATATTCGTTTATACTTGTTTATATTTTAATATTAAGCTGCAATGGTCAATAATTGTAATATGGACCTAATAAGGTCCATACTACAATTATAAAAGTGTAATACCTTATTGGGTATTCAGAAGAAGAATTAAGGAAACTAAGGACTGATCAGTAAAGATTTGTGATTTTCTTTACTAAGACTAATAACAATTTTGCACAAGACTACGGGAACTTAATACAAATTTAAAAGCAATTTTTTTTTTTTTAAAGTGATTTTTCTAATTTTAGACTTTGTATCGTCTAAAATCTTATAATTCAATTGTGGACCTTATTAAGAACCCTAGTGCCCAAAAAGAACCAAAGATGCTCTTTAAAATATATATATATATTAGCATCTGACCATTAGGGCCTTGTTTTTTTTGTACAATATGTTCCCATAAAAAAACAAATAGTCTGTCTGTTTGTCTGATAATGATGCTTATAAACAAACACACATTCCAAAATTTATTTATAAGGATTTCAGAAAACCTGGCCCTTATTAGATGCCTTTATTCATAATTATTAGATTATATTAGAAACACAATATAAACATTTTACAACACTCTTCCTTAAATACAAAAATATAACAATTAGATGTAGTCGATTTAAAATATTGACACACACACACACACGTAACAAACACCTTATATATTACAAGCTTTAAATAACAATAGTTTTCACAAAATCACAACGATAAGATATTCATGACACTATAATAATTCAAATTACAATCAATTCAAAAAAAACTAATAGGTAATTAAAACCACTTATATTTAATTTTATACATAAATATATGTAATAATAATAATTTAATTTTACATATATATATATATATATATATATACATACATACATTCAATATATATACAATGTATATATATATATATATATACAATAGGATTAAATTAAATTAAACATGAAGTTAAATGTAACAATAAAATCGATATTTTTTCATTTTTTTTCTTTTCACAAAGTTTTTATTATAATTACTCAAACCTAATAATAAATAATATAATATTAAAAATAAAAAACACGAAAAAGTAAGTACAAGTGGTAAATAAAAGTCACTCTTAAAGTAGTGTATACAACATTTAACTCTTAGATAATAAAACAAATTTTACTTAAAATGACCAGAAATTAAGTAATTAATTTTTATTTAATAACTTGTTCCTTATAATTAAGGGCCCATCACACTAGGCAATTGTAAGGCACCCAAAAACCGCAAGCACAGTGCCCACCACACTTACTAACAACACTAACAGGCTAGTTGACTTAGCGCTCGGTAAATTGAATAGTAAAATGCCGGCCTAAAAAAAATATTTATCTTATGTATTACGAATTCAACATGTTTAATTTTATTTATATTATATTTAAGCTACAGTTAAAAGTACTAGTTATTATTTCTTTAATCCGTTACATATACTACGATTTCCAAACTATGGTTAAACATTGACTAATTAAAGTTATGATATCACAATCGTCCTCGGCAGTGACTTTATTATCTACGACTCATTTTGTATCTAAGTACGTAACTTGTTTCAGGTTTTATAATTTACATCTATACTTGTAACTAGGGTTCCACCACTTTCTGAAATTTTTATAAGTACTCGATTTTTCTATTTTATTTTTATTATTAAGTGCCGCACACACTGCACAGACGTTATCTGTTTCGGACGGATCATTGTAGCTATAGTGTGATCTCCACCTAAAAAACTGAATGTAGTATTTGGTTTTCAACATGATTTGAACTATCTTTGATGCTAAATCCTGGGGCGTCATCTTCCCGGCGTTAATGTATGATCCTGGTGGAAGAAATCTGAACAAGAGACAGTTTATTTTATAACAAAATACCATGGGCCAACAAAATTTAAGCGGTTCCGGTATGCTTTGAAAGCATGAATAATTTTGATACATTAAAGTGACAAGAGTCGTTTAAATATAACCATTAAACTAAACTATCTCACCTGGAATAATTAGCACCTCCAAGCACAATTGGCACGGCATTGTGCTGCAAAGCAGTAAGCAACTTCTCCGTAACGTAGTCCTCTGCAAAAGAATTTTCGAAAGACAAATAGAAAGCGTAATCTTTTTCCAGCAGAGAAAAACACATATCCTGTTTCAGTCTTGGACATTTTAATGGCCCACATTCCCCATATATATCAACCGATAATCCAAACGGTCGCAAGGCCCTTTTTAATTGAATCGCATAGTCCCTCCGTCGGCTTCTACTGGAGCAGTGAGACACAAACCACGCCACAGCTTTCGTTTTATTTTCCATTCGACTCTCTAATTCCTCATCGTTAAGAATGCCCATATCAACCCAATTCATTTCCCTCTTTGGTCCGACAACTTCTCCTTCCAAATCCCTAATTTGGATATACGGATACGGTATATCAGAATCCAATTTATATGTTGCCGTCCAATTAAAGAAATTGTCAAAATATTCCGCACATACTGGAAAATTATCAGATGATTCCATGTTGAAATATATAAATCTTTGGTGAGGTGAGCGGTTTTTTGGGAGTTGTAACTTATTAACTGTTGCTAGGTTTCTTCCGTTAAAGGCAATTGCGTCAAATTTCGTTGTATCACCGTTGAAGAAGTATCTATCTGTTGTGACGTAGCAATTTATCTGTGAACAGTTCTTCTCGATAAATTTTCTTTGTCCTTCCCCAAAATAGTAGAACGGGGCAAAATCTTTATCCGACCAAAGTAAAATAAACTTAAGATCTTTGGGAAGTCTGTCAGCTTTTCTATACACTTCTGCATATCTAAAATCTCGAGCAACATTCTGGATAGCTTCCTGAACCAAGTCTCCACTAACTGCTATATATGGCTTATCCACAAATTGAATCCATAACACTGATATTGAGAAACTTATACAAGTTATCAGCAGAAGGAATCGTATAGATATAAAATGTCTTAATGACATTTTTCGGTCCATTCGAAGAAGGATGGTCCAAGACATAATTTTCCCTTCATGGTAAGGTAAATTCTTAAGGCCTTTTGTAAAATTAACATTTAACCGGACCTGCAAAATATGTAAAACTTAAAAAATTGTTTTATTTATAACTATATTAATAAGCTAAGTCGTGGTTCAAGTGCCGACAGGATCAGAATATACTATTCTAGTCTGTTTATACTATTTATAAAGCTCTGAGATTGTAGTACATTCAGTAGTAGTAGTTCAAAAATAATGTTCTCTCTCACCAGTATGTAAAAAAATGACATTATTTAAAACCCACCATAAAAGATTACCATTTTTGGAACAAAAAACAACTTCCGCACTTGAAAATAAATAAGGGACAAAAAGTACACACAGGCACGGCACTATAATCTGGAATCACAAAGGATTCTCGCGTTTTGAAAGCAGCCACAACCTTTGGCTTCGCAGTCAGAGAAAATAAAATGGAAACAGCTACAACGATGTATCCCTGCTTAATTACACTTAAATTGAAGAATACATATATTGGACAAGTTTCAAAAACATTAAAATGTTTGATAAACAACAGAGTAACATAAACAACCAATTGTGCATCAAATTAGCAGATAAAAATCTTTCAAGGTTTACATTTACACTAAATCAATTATACTATGACATTATAAATGTACCTACTATACATAGTGTTCTTATAGTGTTTGTGATAATTTTTGTAATGGTTTAATATTAACGTGATTCACGAGAAAAATATTTATGTATATTTTATATAATAATAGTAATGACTTCTTTATTCTGACGTATAAATATAATATCACTTGAAATTTAAAATAAATCGGTAAGGTTAATGTTATTGCAAATTATTTTATTACTAATATATATTTAAAGATTATTTAAAATAGATTAAAAATAAAGATGTACGTGATGAAGATCTCATGAATTGTCAGTTAATTTCTATACTATATACATTCATACATATAATTTATAAAAATTAAAAGTACCTTTAAACAATATTTGTTTACATTACTGATTCTAAAATATGTATTCATGATTCATTTATTTCGAACGAACGTTCGCGTTCTCAGTTTAACTAAATATTATATCTTGATAGAAAAAAACAAAAGTTAACATAAAACCCACATTCAATTATTTAATAGATACAATACAATAATATTAATTATTTTGACAACAAAATATATAAACAAAAGCAAAATGATTACGCCAATATAAACCTTATTTCAATGAGGTAAGACACACCTGCAACACCAACAACAACTATTAACTAGCAAAATGAAAACGTCAAACTGCTAGCTAGGTTATACCGCACATGCGCACTGCAGTCTGCATTGAACCGCATAGCATCACTAAATTATTGGCTTCGTTAGTATCATTAGGATTTCCGTGTAAAAACTAAATATAATATGTATACATGTTTCACACGCGTGTACGTTCGTTGTATTTTAGTGAATAGTTTGTTTTGTTTAATATTTTATCCCCTCTACGCTTCTGGAACGGGGAGCGGCGTCGCGCGCACTCGTCGACTGAACACTCAAGGTCACTGGAATTTATTGGGGTGACTCAGTTTGAATTTTTATAGAAAATTTGAATTTTCTGGTATTTAAACAAAAAAATCCTTCCGTTCCAGATTTTTGATATTATTTCGGTTTCGATATTATGTTTTGGTAAATATAGTAATAGTTTCTAAATATCGAAATGTTATACCTATATACTACGTTATATAACTTATATTTATTCAAAGCATAAAGAGGAAAATCGTAGTGATATTTGTCCGCCATGCTGTGTTGTTATCTGTAGGCTCGTACGTAATTGTGAAATAATAATTATCAAGAATTATAATTACAAATGGTGATTAAAATTTTTTGAATGCCATTTGTCTCTTTCGGTATTAATTTCTTTATCATTAATATTTTTAGAATACATTTTTAATAATTAATTTTATAATAATATAGACGTGCCTGGAAATTCCAGTGGTATTTTATTTTTAAATCCTTCTCCGAATTGCGCATAACTACAGTTGAGTAATGCGTAAGCGCCATATTGATTCATGGTTACTCACTAAAATCCAAGAACGAGAAATATGTACAAAAATCGGAGGGAATCCGAAAAAACAAATATCGTTGACCACGTAAATACAACATTATTTTTTAATTTTTTAACAGAATTTTCAAACTGTCGTTACTATTGACATAAATTTATAGACTATACATTCTAAGTTACAGACTATACATTTACTGTCACAACGCCATCTTGGAAAAAGAAATGACATACTTTAACGGAAATAATACAAAGCAAACTCAAATTTATAATAATTCTTACCTTAAAATATTTATTGACTATCCATAATGTTATCCGTTTAAACCAAAGTGTAAATAAATAAAACCCACCTAAAACACAAAAACACATTAAAAACACGCTAAAAAATCCCACCCAGGACGTGTCAGTGAGACTCGATTCGTTACACTATAGTCACTGTATTATACATCAGCATTGGTTATCATTCCTCTTTAAGTGTCCATTGTTAGACAGTCGACTATAATGAATAATGTTGGTTTATTACTTTTCGATATACACAGATGTATTTAGTAATTAAGAATCGATTTAATATAGATTTAAATCAACTTTAAACCACTCGTCCATTATGGCACTGATAACTTAAACACGGGATTGTAACTGCAATCCTTAGTACCAAAAATAGATTAAGATTTGGATTAGGGTGGATGCAATACACAAATCACCACTTATGTTACACATACCTATAAGTAATTGATTTGATGAATTTAGCATTATCGTAAACAATAACGCTAAATTTATTATTATATTGATAATTGATTATTAAACTAAACTTAATAAATAGTTTGAATACGTCGTTATAGACGAATGTTAATTAATTTTGGAGGCATGTTTTCAATGTTTCTATACAGCAACGTTAGAAACATTGGTTACCCCAATTCATTACACAATAATTGGCGCACTACTTGATCCCATAGAATAACGCCCGCCAATCACTAGAGCACTAACAGCAGTGGGACAGTATCCTAGTTCATCTAGCGCTCGATATTTTGATAATGAAATATCTGCTTTAGGATGTACGAAAGAAGTCTAATAGATGTCATCTCCGTTCCCATTAAGACGATGACATATAATGCTAAACTCAATTAACCTGGTATTAACCTGGTAAAATAAATATTCGTTCAATAAAGTTTATACAAAAGCCATTTTTTTACAGTTGTTCAAACAGTTGTTTTTCAGTAAAAACCAATTTATATGTTGACTCAGAATAGTATCACAGGTGTCCGAATTTAAAAATATATATTACGAGTAAGTGGACAGATTACACCTCGTTACTATTTTATATATTATTATGTATGTCTTTGTAGCATATTAATATATTAAGGAATTTATTATTCACTTCATATATGACGTGTAGCAATTCCACGTGACAGTAATTAATTAGTGTACTTGTCAGCTTTCAATACATAGTAAATTTATCGCATATGTTACTAAGTAATGAAGTTAAACAGTAATAGAATATGCTATTCGACTGATAGGTCCAGGTTCGATATCCAGCCACAATAAATAAATGTTTTTTTCGCATTTATTGATACTACAAAATAAAAAAGGTGGGTCCGCCTAATTGATGTTATTTTTAAACACCTATTTAGGTCCACATTACAATTGTAGAAGTGTCATACCTAATAAGGTCCAAGTATTAAGACTGAATAAGAATTATAACTATAATTGGTTTCATTTAAAACTAGAAGAATGCAAGAGAGATCCGAAAGGCTGTTGTGGGAGGCCCAAGGAGTTTTTAGACCTGGAAGATGGTGTATAGATCAGATCTTTTCCCTCCGCATGATCACGAAAAAGTTTTTGGCCCTAAACCAAAAGGTTTTCTGTGCTTTTGTGGATTTGGAAATGGCGTTTGACAGGGTTGTGAGAAAGAAGTTATGGGAGATACTGCCCCGATACAATGTGAACGGACCCTTGCTACAGACTGTAAAATCTCTTTACAGAGATCACTCAGCCTGTGTGCGAGTAGGAGCTGGCATGTCGCCCTGGTTTGCTAAGCAAGGTTGCGCTATGTCAGCTTGGTTGTTCAATTTGTATTTGGATAGTTGTCTCCAAGCCGTGAAAGACAGTGACATGGGAGTGAAAGTAGGTGACCTTAAGGTCAATTGCTTGCTATACGCAGATGATACAGTGCTCATTGCATCATGCAATAAATAAATAAATAAATAAAACTAGAAAAGTAATTAGCTATACTCATATGCATATACTATATACATAACACATATATATTTTCTAAGCTCTTATAAAGGACATAATACAGATTTATATGGATTTCTGTTTTATTATTCGAACGCGGCAAAACTTTATTGTAATTTAACTTCATTGCTTTTTTTAGATATATTTTTTCTGATGTACAATGTTAAAAATCTTGCACATCAATTAAGGACTTTATTAAGAACACTAGTGCCCAAAAAGAACCAGAGACGCACTTTAAAAATATATATACATATGAGCAACTGGCCATTAGTGCCTTGTTTTTGTACCTTATATTCCCTTTAAATACAAATAGTTTATCTAATAATGATGTCTTATAGGACACATCCCAGGACGGAATTTGATGAAAATCTGAGTGTTAACTTGTTGTCTAAAGGAATATATCAACAAAGAGAATGGTAAATTTCTCTTATTTGCACAGGAAATCCAAAACCTTATGGGCCGACCCAACAATGAAACTAAAAATATATAGTTTTGAAATAATTTTTAGGTCCCTTATTATTTTAATCGAGGGAGAGTACTTTTAAAAACAAAATTACATATAATAAAAAAAAACGAAAAAAAATACATTGAAAATTTTTGAAGAAAAACTCTATTTGAGACCAAAGATCTAAACATATATAAAAATTCAATTATAAAAAATATACAAGCCATGAAAAATATCTGCCATACAAAATAGATAAGTCTACTTACGAATATGCTCTTCTATGAATAGTCTTGCATATTTAAAACACCCACAACTATATCTATTTAATAACACAATAGACGTAAAAGTAGATATTTCTTTTAAATTTTACGTCGTAATTAATAAACACGACTTAATAACTCTTAAGCCAAGCGAAGCCAAGGGACAAACTACTCAAACATAAATATAAAAATAATTATTATTTTAATTTTTCGTACGTACTTCAGTTATATCTACAAATCAATTCCACGAGAGATAAAAACTAACATATCTTTATGATAAACTATCAATTCGGCTCCACTTGTACACTACATATATATATATATATATATATATATATATAAATATATTATTTATAGCTATAGCTAATAATAATAATTCTAAATCAAGCTCTAAGCAAAACAAACAAAAATCTTTCAAAATAACATCTTGGCTACTTCCTAAATGGAATAACTATGTCGACATGGTCAGTAACTGAATAATAATTTGATATTATATAAAAATTAAAATCTGCCTCAGTCACTCTATTTCTGATAAAAAGATAGATGGACTTTGGATAGATAGATAGAATTGTGTTCTACATATAAGAAAAATATAAAATTTAAAGAAAAATAATATAACTTACAACTAATACAAATAGGCGTCTTATCTCTGAATAGTGAATTCTTCCAGACAACTTTTGATACTGACTTTCGTCAGATTTTGGTAGTTTTTCATATAAATCTGTATATTTACAACTGTCTTCTATATACGAGTATGTAGATAAAAACAAACGTCTCAGAGAAAGTTATAAACTTCGTTAAAGCAGTTAACTTTTCAGTACATTTATTTAAACAAGTATTTAATGTGGAAATTGTGAATGTGGTTATTCTTTTCTTTTTATATATTTTTATAAACCCGTTTTGATATAACTTACACGAACTAAAACATATAAAAATCTACATAAATAACATGTTTTATAACAAGAATACAAAGATTAGTAAATAGGTTACCTGAAGAAGCAAACACAAGGTGGACAAAACACTTTTCATGATCCACCTTTTTACATACCGCAAACTTAAATACAATGAAATAAAGAACTAAATAAACACGGAATAAAACTAAACTAAGTTTAGTCTTATAATGATTAAAACAAACTAATATAATATAATAAATAACTCAAATAACACCTATATCTTGTGATGACTTCACAGAAACATGATACCAAAATACCTGACCGTACACATTAGTTCATAAAAGTATAAATTAATTTGTATAATATAATAATTACTCCAGACTTCACAACGTTTAAAAATTATTACACTTATGGAAATTAGAAAGGGAGAGAAGAGAGAGATGGAAGATTCATGGAACTTTAATAATCAGTCATGCCATTACACCATTGATTTATTATCTTCATGGCATCTAATATGTAATACATATATGTACATATATTTAATATATACGTGTATATTGAGCAACAGTTTAAATACAGAGTATTTGTTTACATTCTTTTTTCTGTTTATTAAATATATATATATATATATCGATCTGCTGAAGCTTAAAAGTTTAGATCAATTTTTGGTCAACATTATCTCTTGTATATATAAAACTGGAAGTCAATTAACCTTCTCTTAAAATTATAATATTAAAGTAAATAATAATTTATACATTTATTAATGTTGACATTATATAAAACAATAAAATACCAAACTAATATACGTTTATTATATTTCAATAACACCACTAGGTACTTGTAAACAGTAACGAAACGGATGTGACGTATGACGACAGTAATGGCGGCAGGATGCGGCGACCCGCTTCCGCTGCATTCGTTACATACCAACGAACTGAAAACAAAAATCTATTTAGCTACCGTTGGTTTTAAAACACTAAATACTTTAAATGACACTCAAGTTATTAATGAAAAATAAGATGTATGTGTGTGTGTATGTTTGTATGTGTGCGTTTAACGTAAACCCCATATATTCGATATAATTCTAAAATGGACAATCCAAACCAGAACAAAGAGAGTGCAGCGTAAGGAAAAGGTCCATAATCTGGTCCAAAACGCTGACTGCGGCCACACAATAAATCTTTTAGGGATTATCCTGTACGGGCTGAGTCGCTTTGTAGATATGATGTATCTATCGGGATTTAGCTTTGTACCCGTGATATATACTTGAGAATGTACTTAGAGACATCATACCGAAAACATAGACAATTTAACTAAACTTATAAAGCTAATATTAAAATGGATAATATGCTTTCATTCATTCATTCATTTATTTATTCGTTCGTTTATTCATTCAATATGTATTAATAATAAAGTACAGTTACAGTAAAATATTACATCACAAACGAAGCGAAATCAAACTTCACAATTACAGAATCTACAAAGCTGACAATGGCCCAATTATGTACTAAAGGGATTGTCACAAAATATTCTCGTCCACAGAGTACGAAATGAATGCAATGCTATTATTAAAATAATAATATTTTTTGCAGTAAAAAAAGTACAAAATCTTTTTGTTCTAAATTCAAAAAATACATCAAAAAAGCGAATGACAATATGACAATCAAAAAAGACAAAATGAACGAACATAATCAACATTTATAATGAACATGACTGAATGACTGATTGAGAAATGAATGAAATATTATCTGTGTCTATGACAAAGGTATCTAGAGGACCGTTTCAGTGGTCTACGTTCGCGCGGCAATAAATTAGAGATGGCCGTAGTGATGTAAGCGGCTTACAGCTCGGATCCGCAGTGACTGTTGGCGACTAAAATACTATTTCAATTTGAAGTACACGAACTGAATTTATTGTGATGCTTAAGATATTTTAACTATTTTTAACTATATATAAAGATGAGATTGGAGTTTGTCTGTATGTGTCTAAGAATTTAAAATGTGATTAATATATATTGACAATATATTTGATATATGTACATAAAATGTCTATTACCATAATAAGCTATTTGGACAAAGTAACTCCTTTAATGCCTTATAAGCGTGAAATTAATTTATTAAAATAAATACAATTATGTATACTCTACACAAATATATTATTCATTCACTCATTCACTCTCTCGCTCACTCATTGAGTTACTCATACTTATAAGTATGAAGTCTTTTATATATCAATAAACAATACATATAAGCTATTAAATAACTTTCAAAGTTTTGTCGTGATTATAAACTGTTAAAGAGTATATATTTGTACACTCAGACCGCCATTGACACCTGAAACATGACTTACACTTGAGAAATATGAAGAAGGAAACAGAGAGCGATAAACCACAGAACAGAATATTGTATTTAACTAATATTATCCACCAAATAATAGTTAAGGATCATTTAATCTAATCAGGATTTAATGTAAACTCTATTCAGACGTATATTTGTAAATCACGGAAACTAAAAAAAACGATTTAATTACATCATTAGTAAAATAAATTTAATATTTAAAATATAAAGTATAATTCAATATAAAAACAAATTAATTAATTTTTTCATTAATGTTTTATTGAAATATTTAAAACTAAATCTCATAGTTAATAATGAAACAAGTCTCATACATACACACACATACATACATACACATGTAATTGTCTAATTCTCACAAGCACGTAACCCTCATCAGGGTGTGTATGTTTGTCATATTACGGTATTGATCGTAAAGCACACGTTTATAGAAAAAACTTACTGCGTGGTGTTAGTTATAAGCTGTAGCGATAACATAACACATTAATTAATAATAAATTAAATATTTATAAACTAGGATCCGCTGCCCGTGCGCGGCGGGTGTTTAGCTGAGCCCTTCTTCTTTTCTTGATAACTTTTGAATGGCTAAACATTTTTTCAATCTGTTTTCGTTAAAACATCCGCGTTCGGCTTAAACATAAATGAGAAAATTTTTAGCTAATTATCTCGTTGCATTCTGAAGACAACTAAACACAAAAAAAGTTCACCCAAGAGGTTAAGAGCTTCGCTTACGATCAGCTTAATAAAATAGATTACTTTGGGATGCATTAATTAAATTAATGACGCAAATATTTGAATCGAAAAGTAACATTTAACTCTTATTTTTTATTTAACATATAAATTTGATAATATAGCACATTTATTACATAGATATAGATAGAAATAAATATAGTTATTGAAGGAGATTATCTCTATAATAATGTATTATCTATATTTTCTCGAATGTTGCAAAATTATGAATTATTATTATTACATACAACAACAATAATTTCTTTTCTAAAACTGAAATATATATTTTAAAATGATTTATTAACGTCTAAATACTACCCCTAGGAGGATTAAATAAGGGATAAAAGATTGTAAAGAAGTTATATTTGAAACAAAAACATGACATTTTAAATTATCCATCCACGTGCGCAAAATTGAGACAAAAAACTAGCATAATATATAAAAAATGAATAAAAAATCTAATTTTGGTAGTTATAATCACAAAATCTTGATGGTTTAATAAAACCGCCCGCCGCTCTCCCTCAGACCACACGCAACAAGCAGTTACACGCAGTACATTCACAACTTCGTACATTTTCGCAACGTGTCGCCAACGTTCGGATAACACAGAATTTTATTGCAAGACTTTTCAATAATTTATATCATAACACATGGCGGCCGCTCACACCCTTCATTGTAATAACGCGAACCGTATAAAGATTTTATAACACTTTCAATAGATATTCAAATACAGATATTGTTTTATAGTTATAATATTAAAGTTTGTCTCTGGACTTTTCGGCGGTCGGAACAACACTCTACAGTATTAACCTATCACTTCAAAACACTAAATGGATTCGAGCCAACTCATTGCAACTAGACTTTTCCTTCAATTTTCCGTTTCAACAAAATCCTCTTAAAACACTAGAGCTGTAAAGCCAATGAAACTTCAGCTATTGTGAGATAAACTTATAAATGTTTAACTTAATGAATAATTTAGAAGAATTATTTTCTCTGTTATGCGTCATTTTCTATTAATAAGACCATATCTTAGTTGAACCCACTAATGGTAATTAAAAATTTATTTTAAAAAAGAGCAGAAAAGTCGCTGAATCTTAATGTAATTGAAACTTATCTAGTGTCGTAACGAGGTAGGAAATACTCTGACTTCAAGTGAATAATACACGAAAGAAATAACACAACTACGGGCGAGGACTCAGTGGTGTAAGGTCAGCGTTTTAATTTAATTAATTATTTTTACCTTTTCAACGACACAAAGTATAAAGGCTTTAAAAGTACTGTTATCAGACAACAATAGTCTTATAATGAAATCTATATAATATATATATTTTTGTAAGTTAATTCATTCATTCATTTCAACATAAAAAGATAATTGCCAAGCGTGGATAGAATTTTTCATGATTTAGTATCAAATGAGACAGTACATGTAATGGTAAATTATATTATATTCTATAGATATGTAGTACACAGATATGTTACGACCTATAAAGAAAGGGGAAGGAATGGGGATACACGTAGAGGGAGGGAGGAAATTCGGATATCCGTGTCAAGTACGGAAAGCAGCTGTAATAAATACTTCATAGCAATCTACGGTGTGAGTTTTTCTTTTTTTTTTTTTTTTTTTATGTAAGAGGAGGGCAAACGAGCTGGCGGGTCACGGATGGACGTGATCACCGCCGCCCATGAACTCTTGCAACATCCGAGGATTTACAAGAGTGTTGCCGGCCTTGTAGGTAGTAATAAACGCCTTTTTTGAAGGTACCCATGTCGTACCGATCTGGAAATACCGCCGAAGGGAGTTCGTTCCACATTCGAGTGGTACGTGGAAAAAATGTCCTTGAGAACCGCACAGTGGAGGATCGCCACGCATCCAGGTGGTAAGGATGGTATTGGAGGCGATGGCGCACTGTGCGGTGATGAAATTCGGCGGCAGGCATCAGATCGAATAGTTCTTCGGAACACTCCCCGTTGTAAATGCGGTAGAAGACGCACAAAGAAGACACGTCTCTACGCAATGCCAAAGAGTCCAGCCGTTCGCAGAACACCGGGTCCCCGACAATTCGAACGGCTCTCCGTTGTACGCGGTCAAATGGTAGAAGCTGATATTGGGGTGATCCGGACCAGAGATGAGAACAGTACTCCATGTGTGGCCGGACCTGCGCCTTATAGAGCGCAAGTCTTTGGCCAGGTTTGAAGTACTGCCTCGCTCTATTGATCACTCCCAATTTCATCGAGGCCAACTTGGCCTTGCTCTCCAGATGACCACGAAACTGACAGTCGCTCGAAATGTCGAGACCCAGTATTCTGATACTTGGCGAGGCAATGAGGGGAGTGCTCTCGAAGAGCGGTGATACGACAAATGGGGTTTTCTTAGTGGTGAACGCGCAAACCTGTGTCTTTAGGGGATTGAACTGAACGTGGTTCAGTTCACCCCACTCAGAGACCATCCCCAGGGAGGTCTCTATTGAAGACACAAGTTTCTTTCGGCACTCGTCGACGTTTTCCCGAGTGAGACCTGCACGGCCGGAATATACCGCATCCCCAGTACTGTCATCCGCATAACAATGTATGTTGGAGATATCCAACATATCATTGATGTGCAGGAGGAACAGAGTTGGGGATAGCACGCAGCCTTGGGGTACACCAGCGTTCACGGGCTTGGGGTCCGAGCAAAAACCGTCGAGAACGACCTGTATGCTCCGCCCAGTGAGGAAACTGGTGATCCACTTGCATAAACTCTCGGGAAGCCCATAGGAAGGTAGCTTCGAAAGAAGCCCCTTGTGCCATACACGATCGAAGGCTTTCGCCATATCCAGACTAACTGCCAGACCCTTTCCCTTGCTTTCAATAACAGCTGCCCAACGGTGTGTAAGATACAACAGAAGATCACCAGCCGATCGACCATGGCGAAAGCCATATTGCCGGTCATTGACCAACTGGTGATCCTCGAGGTAGGTTAGGAGCTGTTTATTGATAATGCTCTCCATTACTTTGGAGAGCAGAGAGGTAATGGCGATAGGTCTGTAGTTAGCTGGGTCCGAGCTATCACCTTTTTTAGGGATCGGATGGACAAGGGCACGCTTCCATGTGACCGGGACTACGCCTTTAAGGTAGGAGTACCGAAATAGACGCGTTAGCACTGGAGTCAACTCAGGGGCACACGTTCGTAGCACCAATGGAGAAATGCCATCCGGCCCACTCGACTTATGAACGTCCAAGGAAAATAGAGACTGCCTAATAGTTTTCTGCCGAAAAACTATTTCCGGCATTGAGCTCTGACACCGCGGGATGATAGGCGGTGCCTTCCCCTGGTCGTCCAAAGTCGAGTTGGAGGCGAAAAGAGTGCCCAAGAGATCGGCTTTCTCTTTTGCCGTGTGGGCCAGAGAGTCATTCCCCATGTGCAACGGCGGTAGGGACGGCTGGCTAAAGTTTCCCAGAGTGGCCTTTGAAAGCGCCCAGAATTTGCGCGTGCCAGGCGGGTACTTTGCCAGCTGATCCCCAATTTTGACGACATGCTTGAACTTTGCTCTAGCGATTTGCCGTTTGAAGAATCTGGAAGCACGATTATATTTCCTCTTCAGAACTCTAGAGTTCGGATCCTTAGTGACTAAAGCATTGACCCAAGCTTGATAAGTCTGCCGTTTGCCAGCAGCTGCAGCCCTGACAGACGCATCAAACCAAGGCCGCGATCTGCCACCAAGTGGTACCACAGAGCTTGGTACAAATAGTTCCATGCCCTGTAGTATCACATCAGCTACAGCCGCAGCGCAGTCACTAAGATCATCGGAAGGGAAACAAATCGGCCCCCATGGGTAGGATGCAAAAAAGGACCGCATTCCATCCCAATCCGCTGACTTGTAGTGCCAAACGCGTCGAGTCGCAGGTGTTGTGCGAGCCGACCGTTGAATGGGCACTACACTCCGTACCAGACAGTGATCAGAGGAACCTAAGGGAGCCTCGACAGTGATCTGGTACTTTTCTGGATGTGTAGTCAGCAGAAGATCCAACAAAGAGGGCGTGTGGCTGTCCACGTCCGGTAGACGAGTGTGCGTCTTTACCAGCTGGGACAGCCCATTTGACAGAGCAAAGTCAAACACAGATCTCCCCGCGTAGTCGGTGGCACGTGACCCTAGCCAATCGGCATGGTGCGCATTAAAGTCCCCTAGGACTACGACTTCGGCGGAGGGAGTCTGTGAAAGCAGATCGTCAATCTTCGCCTGAACATGGCCCAAGAGTTGATCCGTTTCTGCATTACCACTATGGGACCTGTAGAGGCACGCGTAGACTCTGACATGGTCGTCCATGTCCACGCGTAGCCAGAGTATAGACAGGTCCCGACCTTCAAAAACCTGAAGGCGACGGTAGCAGATATCCTCCCTTACGAACACAGATACCCCGGCGTGTGGTATAAAATGGTGTTCTAGTTTATACCCGGGGTATGACAGGTACGCAGTGTCGCTAGGTTGAGATATCTGCGTCTCCGTCAGAAACAACAAGGCCGGCTGCGCCGTCTCCAGATGATAGTGGACGGCGTTCAAGTTGGAATGAAGTCCCCGGATGTTGCAAAAGTCCACACTTAGAGTGGGTCGGGGTGCCGCTGCATTGACTCGTCGTTTGCCCTCAAACAACACAAAAGGCGATACTTTGCCCGCCCCAGATACGACGGGCAGCCCGAGCAAAATCCGAGAATCATTTCCCCGATTTTGCTCGGGGAGGGGGTCCCCGGCTTCATCAAAGCCGGTACCCTCCTGGGGTATTTTTGTTTTTTGCATCGCTTTCATGTTTGGCGCGGGGGGGAGGTTGGGCTTCCGGATTCTCTCACTCACCGACGGAACATAACCAAATGAATTTGGTTACTACACGTCGGTCTTCTGTGAGAGGGTGGTCCTTCCCCGGTCGAGCCAGCCCAATACGAGCTGTAGTCGGATAACTACAGCTAGGCTCTGCCACCTACAAAGGTAGAAACTTGGTTAAACCACGCCCTATAGTTGTAACAATTACTATTGCACTACCAGCTTAACAGTTAGCTCATAAATTTATACAATTTCTGTCAATTATTATTTAAGAATAACTTAAATTATTCCATTTTTATTTTATTAAAGTTAAACTGGTTTTCTAAGAAAAAAGAAATATTTATTCTCAAAAAACAGTTTCATTATCCGCTGCTCTCATGGACATGGTCTCACCAGTGAATTCAATCAGTTCAGTAGGCAGAGATCTGGTAAGGGGCGTGCATAAATAACGTGAGTCAGCCCTCATTTCTTCGATGGTTCCTCTAGGAAATATTGCCCTGGCCATTATATACGACTACTGTAATCCTTATTTCAAAGGAGAGGTTTTCCAAAACTTACTATGAAAAAGTAATGTATCATATAGTTAAAAATACCAAATCAAAAAAAAAAAGGATTTAATTTTTAAATATGATAAAAAAAAAACTCAGACAATAAAATATTCGTGTAAATTGGATCTATACTTTTCAATAATTACAATTATTATAGCCAATTCAAATATATATATAAATCTCTACACAGACTCAGTTAAGGTATATTATAAATTGATTTCCTCTAGAATATCCGAACAGAAAGGCTCGCGAATAAAATCTCGCGTTACTTCAAATTGGATGTAAGGCCAGACGGATGGCGGCTTGGAACAATACACTTAACGTGTGATTGAAAAACGACGCCTTTCCGTAACTAGAGGATATTCAGGAAAACTCTCTGCCACTGTCAGTTTGTTTTTCTAAATACTAAGGAAGTTTAACGGAGATTCTCTAAAGGAAATAATATAAATTATTCGATTTGTTTTTATTATTTTGTAAAGTTAATTTAAGTGGTTTTAAAGTTATTTAATATTCGTATAGTCTGTCCAGATAAGCCAAAGTGAGCCCCTTACATGCTGACATATGAAAGCAGTGTAATGCATTTTATAGTAGACAGTAAATTCGATTTTGAGTCACCAATAAAAGATGGACTGCAACGAAACTATATTTCGATACATACAACCAAACTTAACATAAATAATAACATCGAACATTTAAATTAATGCATTAATATTAATCTAAATTAAAACTAAAGATATGTGAACAGTTGGTTAGGAGGTTTTTTCTCTTAAAAGCCTCTGATTTATTAATTATTTGACACATTAATGAGATGTGACGCGATGGTATCGAACAATGCCTACAGCGGGGATTATACAAATATGTCAAGTATCTTGATCCCTCTCCTCAAGCCCGTCTCACGATCTCAACGTTTAATTATGGATTAAACCAACACATTGGCTTCCTGCTGATAGATTGATATTATGGAAATTAAAGTGACATCACTCCTTAAATTACTACTTACTTATTAAGACTTTGGGACTAGCACTTTGTTAGGAGAAATGGTTTTGATTTTTCAATGTACATTCAGTTTAGTCCAAGTAAGATTTCAATCACTATTTTCATATAATTTCTAAAGTTATCGGTTAATCAGAATTGATAAAACATATTCTAGATATTAGTAGAATTTATTTACATATAAATTTCAGCAAATAATAAAAAAACTGTTTTTTTTAGAACCCTGGCGGGATCTTCAACATCCAAATAGTTTCAGGTTATGGCCAGGACAATAACAGCCAATAGCTGAGATGTGTTATCACATTTTGACATAAATTGTATCACCTACATACGATAATATAAGTACCTAAATATATATAATTGAAGAGCTGGACTACGCCAAGGACCGGTCTTATCGAAAGCAAGGGTTAAAGCCGACATAAGATACGTCAATAGTAAAACTATGATTGAAAGTGATTTTGAAGTCTAGCATTACAAAACTGTAATTTATTGCTACGTGATAAATAGAAAATTACAACTCCAGATCAAAGTGTCAGTTTCCAATATAACAAAACTGCTTGGCCAATTTTGGTGGTGTTTTTTCTGCAACAAATCCTCACAATGCCAGCTATAGTTGCAATGAATCCAAATGGTATGTAATTGTTTACATTTTAAATGATTACATGAGCATGTTTGATATAAAGTCTTTGGCAACAAATTATCTTGTATAAAAATTTCGTAAAAGAAGAAGTCAAACTTTAACAAAATTGAAGTCTGATAAAATAAGGAAAGTATGTCAAAATGTGAAGAGAAACTTTTAAGTAAGGTATTAGCAGAGTAAGTTCCTAACATATTGATAAATATTCGATTTGCTAGCTTCGGAGAACGAATTGCATTCAGTCACAACTCACTTATGCTACACTTGGCTACTAGAGCACGTAGGTGTAGTGCGGTCGGCTCGGACTGGCACAAGGAAGATTAGTTGCTACTTCAAATAAAGTAAATTACATACTTTATTTACTCCGTGGCTTGATTAAGTATCTTTTAAATAATTTAACACGCAATTAGCTAGATTTTATTTAGTTCTTCTATTGTATCTTTGCTATACAATTTCATGATTTCTAAGAGTTTTAAAATAGTCACTGATCTGTTAGAAAATGGATTTATCATTAAGATTATATAAAATCATGCAAAAACTACAATCAATACAAAGCGCCTAATAAATAAATATAGCCAAGTATTGAGAGCGTTTTAGACAAATTTACTATTCTTTCCCCCAAGGGTGCGATCAGTAGTTCAAAAAATATACTTCGAATGTGTGCTTTTATCTAAGTATACGGACGAAGAGGTAGGGAATAGCTATTTAATAGCTATTATTCTTGAATCTTGATATTTTGTCATTTAACCTGAAATAATTATAATATTATGACCCGATCACATATATTTAGGGAATTCAAATACTCTTAAGGAAATCACTGTAGCTTAGTAAATTTGTGTAACATTATATTTAAATTGCTATTTAAAAATATGTTTATTTAACATATAAAAAATATATATGCTTATTTTTTTTACTTTTCCCTTATTGCACGGTGGCACAATGAGATATATATATATATAATTGTGTCATCCTCAACCATCCCTACTACACCAAAAGACGAACATTACTTAAGAAGTATTACGTATTCCGAACACCGCATGCATCCCGAGAAACGCTCCCGCCACGCCTTATTGCGTCTCATGTAAGCAAAAATTCTGAAATATGCAAAATGAAAAATTACAGCCACAAAACAACTTTAAAATATATGAGTAGATAAAATGTTGACGTTTGCTAATATGCCAAATACAACTATTCTGTTACATCAAGTAACAAGTACACAATTAATATATATATATACGTGTGTGTTGGTTTGTTTACACGCGATTATCTCTAGAGCATCCTCTCGATAATTAATAGGTACTTATTTATCGAGGAGGGTTATCGATTATATAATATAATTCTACTATGTTTAGTGCGTTTAAACAAAATTGCAAATGTTTCGATCGTTTCGTTTTCGTTTGGAACGAATCTATGGCAAAGTCTATATAAAACACGAAACTTTTACTGATATAGTATCAATCAAAATAAACTGTTATATTTGACTATATTGAAGAATTAAAGCAATATATAAATATTATTTTAGTTTATCTATTTTACGAAGATAGAACATTTAAAATGTTGTTAAAATCAAAATTAAACATCACTTAAAATAAAGAAATCACAGCAGTCAGTATCATACGTAAATACCAACTCAATATAATTCCAATGAGCTTAATATAAGACCCACACTCGTCCAATCTCGCCCTAATTTCGAAGCCGAAAATAAATTTTAATAATATTTATTACGGAGATTATGTTAAAGTCGACGAAAGCGATAATGGGAGAAAAATAGCAGATTGTGCATTAAATTGAATAAATTGAGCGCGAGGCGGCTCACGCAAATGAGATTGCGGATAAGCTTAGCATTTAAAAAATTTCGTGTAATTTGAAATATCGGGCCTTTGAGGCTCGAAATGCTTTCGTAAATAACGAGAGAACTCAGTGAATATTATTTATAGTCCAAACACAACAGCAACAGCGAATAGTCCGCCCTGTTTTTAATAGTCCGACACATCTCTAAACAAAACTAGACTGTAACGTGTATTGCCTTTAAAGAGAGTCTTCCTGAGATCTATAGTCAGTTAGGTTAGTTTTAGTTAAATCCTACATATTCACAGAAATCAATTACCCAAATGAAATTAAATATAGGTATGTTTAATTAATTATATCGTAACATTAAGATTTTAATATATTTTTTCGACTTGCTCAGTACAGTAGTTGGAATACAAAATCTGTACATTCTAGAAAATCCTTAATGAAAAATCACATTATTATGTTGTGACAAAAAACTATAATATAAGCATTTCTATAGTTATTAAGTGATGATAGGTAGCTTACTATTTGAAACGGAGATAGGTAGACAAAGTCGTTAACAACCATTAGTCAATAATTAATCAGAAAACTAATTTTGTACGTTTGGTAATATGTAAAAAGTCAAAAGTTAAGTCACAAAGATATATCCAGTTTCGGAGTTATTTAACAAAACAAACGAAACCGTTGACAGAAACTAGTATTTAATAAACAATGTTGATTTACATCTTTGGCTCGGTTTTGAAGAATCGCATCATTATCGAAAGTAAGTACGCGACATTAACCCCACTCCGTAAACTGACACGCCATTACACTCACGACTACCACTGGGTATATTGTTAATAAACAAATATTATATAAGAGGTCATTTTTTATGTATCCATTTCAGTATACAGTCTGTGACCTAAACTCGACGCATTGCGTGTTGAAATGTTCGTAAACAATGTATCAATTATACATTTGCAACACAAATATCGTAGCTACTAAATAAACATACAATATCAAAGTAATTTCAAGTAATCGCTGCATAAAATTGTTAAATTATTCGAGTAATTCAGGCGATGTTTCGATTTTCGATATTCGAGTGACTTTGAAACCCGTGGTAGGCGCGGATAATCATGTCGTAACAGATCCGACGGGACTTTGTCATGTAAACGAGTGAGTTTACGTCCCGACCCGAAGTATTGTCGCACTCAATTTTAAGGGTCAGACGCTTAACGGGTCTTAATTGTTTTAATAATTAGGACAGACTTTTATCTCCGCTTTATATCTGTTGGCATGTAATGACTTTTAGTTAAGTGTGATATTATAATCTGAAGTTGTGACGATTGTTGAAGTTTAATAGAGCTATTATTTCCATTAAATGCTATTAATTTTAAAGCATCCATTCTCACTTTTAAAACATAATAAAGAGATGTCGAGCTCAAGACAATTGTTAAGAAACTTCGTATTATATTAATATTAATTTTGTAATATATATGAAGTTATAATAAACATGACAATATCTGTAATGACCTCGCCTTATTCAAAGTGTATTTTTCTTAAAACCGATGATAAATTCAGAATATAAAATGATCGACTATTTAAATTCAAGTATCAAGACTACAGCTACAAAGAGTCCGATATAAGAGAAGCAATATCAAAGCAGATATTAAGGAGCACTCAAAAGGAACGGGACATTAGCATATTTTGTTTGTGATGTTAATCAATGCACCCTGTATAATGGTAACGAGCCTGCTACCCTTGCCGAAGTCATCAATCATGTACTCCACTTGAGAAATAAACGTGTAATGGTACTTTGCACTTTATTTATTTAGGTAGAATTGTTTTTACTTACAATGCAGTGAATTACAAACTAAATAAACAGTATGTATAAAACTTATGGCATAAAAATAATAGATATGGCGAAAATAACTTGCTATCATTACAATATCATATTGACATATTAACAATAATCTATTATACTATTTAGTTAATTATAGATACTTAATATAAATCACGACAGACAAACTGTACTTTGATAACTAGACAGAGGAATATGGACTTTGGCTTATTTCATGTTTACATTTACTACATCTTAATTATTTGACAAGAATTTTTATTTTATATACCATATATCACATTATAATCTTCCTTAATCATATCTGAGGCTTTTTCCCCAATCATCATGGTGGGTGCATTGGTATTACCGCTTGGTATTAGTGGCATTATGGATGCGTCCACTACTCGCAAACCCTTTATATTGTGGACCCTTAATCTTTCATCGACAACCCCATATCGTCCCATCGCGCAAGTACCCACCGGGTGTAATAACGAACCAACTGTGTTTAAAACGTAACAGTACCAGTAATCGTCAGTCCCGTACAAGTATCCTTCACAACCTTTTACGTCTAGTTTCACAACTTTTCCTCCCACTTTCTTGTAATAGGACGTTTCAGTCAACTTCATCATAAATTTGATAGCTTCTACAGAAACTAATACATCTTGTTTATTTCTGAAATATCCCAATTCAATTATAGGATCATCGAAAGGATTATTACTCCTCAATTTGACTTGTCCCCTTGATAAGGGATGAAGGAGGAGGAGGGCAGTGGCATCCAGCTCATGATAGACATTTGCTTTACTAACAGAATAGCAAAATTTTTCATTAAAATTAGTTACAGTACGACATCCGAACAAAATGGCAGGAGAAGCCGTGGCTCCGACGTGTATGTTGAAAATTTGAATGTGAGGTTTGTTTGGTTCAAAATATTGACAAGAAGAGCAATTAACTCTAAAGAAACCACTTTGTATGGGGATGGGATAGGAATCTAATTCCGTTGGAGTTAACAAGTTTTGAATTATCGTTTGGAAACCTTTCTGGCCCGTAAATAGTAAGGAATTAAAATGGTGGTCCTGTAAGTTTTTTCCGACAGGAAGATTTGCGAGAATATTTATATTATGTTTCGTCAAAATCTCTTCTGGACCTACACCGGAGAGCATTAGCAGTTTAGGAGTATCAATACTTCCAGCTGATGCTATGACCTCCAAATTGGCATAAACAGTTATGATCTTGCCAGATTTTACCTGGACGGCTACGCCGTAAGTTCTTTTTGTTAGAGGATCTATTAAAATTTTTATTACCCTCGCATATTTCGTGATAAATAAGTTAGGTCTTTTCCCAGCTGGTTTTAAATATGCCTCTGCTGTACTTGAACGTCTTCCATCTGCAAAAGTAAAATGTGGTCGAGACACACCGATTATTTCTGGACCACTATTTGATAAGACCCTCTTTAAGCCAAGCTCCTCATATGAGTTCAGGACGGTTTCATCCACTTGTTCAAAATATTTATTTGATCTAGGTCTGGATACGCCAACAGGGCCGGTTGTGGAATAGAGATAAGCATTAGAATCTTGTAGAACCGACAAATCTTTCATATTTTCCATTTTTTTGTAATAATAAAGAACTGAGTCCCATCCCCAGCCAGGAGCGACTTCATTCCAATCCTCAAAATCCTGTGGAACTCCTCTTGCATAAACTTCATAATTACTGGAAGATGATCCTCCCAGCATTTTCCCTCGAGACATGTATATAATACCCCCTGGGTGAGATTGACCAGTTCCATTATCAAGTTGGGCATGATAGTCCCAATCATACTCCGTGTGACTGAGAATAGCAAATGTACTTGGTATCTGAAATAAGAATAAGAAATTAATCTGGGATTGACAAAGGCTTGAGACAGCAATACATAAGGAATAACAGGCATGCAAACAATGAATAATTCTCACCACGCTTGCAGGAGGTGGGTTTCCACCAGCCTCCAGGAGGAGAACCTTCCACTGGTAGACCTCACTAAGTCGAGCTGCCACGACGGCGCCACCAGATCCCGAGCCGACCACAATGAAATCAAATGTATGGCCATCTGCAATAAAGTCAATTTCAACTACATTTTACAAATTAAGTTCACATTTATATATAAACAATAAATAAAGTATTCTGTCACAAAAAGTAAGTAATTTAAAGTATTTATAAACTTTTAGTGTCATTTAAACTTAATATTAGTTAATCAAAATAAGTTTAAGAGAGGTATCGTTTGTCTGTATAATTATCTGCGGCTCACACTAAATTAATTACGACTTAAATTAATTAGTAAAAGGTAAAACCCGGCTCTTCTCATTACATCCCTTTTGACTTATAAAAGCTTATGTATACGCCAAAAGATTGTACCAAATAAAACAAAAATAAGTGCTACAATTATCTTACAAATAAACATAACAACTGCTAATTTATTAATATTATAAATATTAATGATACTGGAACTAGATATAATTTTTTAAATAATATTATCATATTATTGACATTTATTTTAGAAACCTAAAGCCTCTCTTTCAACAATTTCAAATAATGACAAATTGGTTTTCGAAAATGCAAATGGTATATTGAAGGAACTATCCCAGTGTTTTACCCCAGTATTCCAAGAATGTACCCTTTTAAAAATGTTAACTAGTATTACGTTACGAAATGAAAAAAACTTTATTTTTGACATTCCATTATAAAATTCACTCTGGACTACTGACCTGGTTTATAAAAGTAAGATATACAAGAATTAAGAATATGTTATAATTAATTATAAGTTAAGTAATTGTATCATATTTTTAAGTGTAAAATAATGCCAAGGGTTCATACAATGTTATTTCTTAACAAAAATGTCCAAAATAATTAAAATATTAATAACATACGTTAACTTCTTTGAAATTCGTTATATCTTTAAGGATTATAAAAATAACGATATTCTTATATTACTTTATTTTAGTAACATAGTAACCTAGCCTTTTTATAATATTATTTTTTTGAAATAGTAATCATAACAATTAAATTGTAGCATCTGCAATTGTTTTTAAAATAAAAAACAAAAAAGATTTGAGTAAAAAAAGTCCTCATAATAATAGAATATAATTTACTTTAATATAATTTATATAAAGTTACTATTACATTTATAGTTTTAGTGTTAAAGGATGACAAGTGTCATAGAGCGACTTAAATAAAAAGATAACATTAAAATAACATAATAATATTTTGGTAATATTATAAAATATTACCTTTTAAGTCAAAAGATTCCGGCCAATCAACGTCCGATACAGCTCGATATATCGCCAGATACCTCAGTAACCACCGTATCCAGGGTAAATCGCGCACACTCTGAATAAAACCGAGAAATTTATTAGCGAACACAAATATAATATTCATCTTTGGATACACACTTTGTATACTATATAAACAACATGTTAAGCGTGTGTCTTAAACGTGTGTTACAAATTAACTAGTTTAAAAAATTGATTAATAAACTAAGCAAGGTTGAACAATGAATTAAAGGCTAAAATCAACATCGACACGACGCGCCCATGTGTAGTGAAACATTGTATAAAATAAGTCAAAAAGAGAAAGGAAAAATTATATATATAAATGTCAATTTAATATATAAGTTTTTCCAAACATATCTTATTTGTTAGTAAAATTTTATTCACACATAAAAATAAAAATTTTATTAACATACGTACACAGATTAATTTTAAAACAAATTTAATTATTCACCTATATTCCACTGCTATACAGATACTTTGTTTTTAAGCAAAGACAGACAGACAGACACGACTCGAATATATGTATTTTGACACGGGATCAAACTAAGGACTTATCAATTTAAGCATTGATACCTCTAAACTGTGCTCGCCCTAAATTATATTTCATGTGGGTACAAAATTGTAGCCTATACGTTAATGTGATGTATAAGATAAATTAGTTTAAAGTTACATCGAAATCTGTGCAGCAGTTTTTGCGTGAAGAAGTAATAAACATACATACATCCTCACAATTTTACGCATTTAGAATATTAGTAAAATAAAACATATATAAATATTATATATCTTATGTAAATTTACCTAGTATTACAAAATAAAATCTTAATTAAAATATACATAATATCCATTTAAGCTATTTTCAAGGTGTCCGTCGGTGGTAATATGTTTTATAGCCTTAGATTTCTAGTACAAGGATAAATATAAATTATACCAACAACAGGTTCATATTAACAAAGAGACATTAACCATTTGGTGTCTAAACATTTAAATAAATCATTTTTATGGGCCTTTTTTATTTATTCATCATTCAAATACAATAATCGTATTCATGGGAAAACGGTTTCTAGCTCATTTATACGTGCATTATATTGTTTATTTTACAACTATTTTCACTAACTCCAGACTAGATTCAATAAAAACTTTGAGACTAACATTCTTAGTCCTAAGTACATCTATTATATTATTACGGAATTAGTTTCTCATCCTGTCGTAATTGTTTTGGTAATCAGCTGTAATTATGTCTAATCTATCTAGTCTAGTCTAAGTTTGTCTTTATATGTAATAAAATTGATGATACCGAACTTGTATTTCTTTTATGAGGTTGCTATAACATGTAAACCTTGATTTTCTAGACTGCTTCTTAGATGAGCATAGAGCAAAATTACTGGATGGATTTGGAAGACATTTTGTATGGCGATAGCTAAATTTTTCGTAAGAAATAGTGAATTTTCACGAAACTCTTCAGTGTTTAATTCCTTATGAAATACATAAAAACTGTTTGGAGTTATCCTAAAATAATATAGTATGAAGGCCAAATCGGCAGTTAAACTACTTGAAATGCATTTGAAATAGTAATTGCTCATTAAAGACACGATACAGGATTTAGAATTTTATAATCGAACCAATAAAACCTTTAAGATAGATAGATATTTAGTTAAATAGATAGGCGCTGTCAAATATGGGGCACAGAACTTCTTCCAAACAACTAACTATTTATTGTAAATGATCATCGTACCAAAAGATGTATTATTCCAAAGTTTTATAAAATTAGCCCAAACTTTCTAGTACGCACCAAATCACCGATTTAGATATATGCTTCAATTGATACACTAAATAGATATACACTTCTAGAAATGTGAACAAAATATATTACATATATTAAAACCTTCAAACAATTTGCAACAAACTTTAGGTTCGGCCAAAGAAACGTAATTCGAAAGATGGAAAGTGGGGAAAAAGATGAACTGATTCTGTAGTTTTAGATATAGTCCATCTAACAGTTTAATAATAATGTTACAAGTTTTGGTATATACTTTGATTCTGAATTTTCTGTACGATCATAGAAAAGTCTATTTAATTCTTTTACTTATACGACGCAAAAAAATGCTCGAATATGAGTATCATTTGCAAGTAAATACGTCATATTACCCTTAGCATAACAAAATACTGAAAACATCATCTTACCAGCTGGTAAAATTGACTTTTGGAGTAAGTTTACTGTTTCTTTTTCATTGATGGGATTTACTCTAGAATATAATAATAGACCCAAGTTTCATTTCATATTTGAGAATCATTTTAATAAATCTTGTTGAGCAACCTCAAATATTTTCAAACGGTCAAAAGAACTTTTGAGTCGAATTGGACTAAACCTACTCAAAATAGCATTATATGTACGTAGACTCTGTAATAACTGTTTAGAGACACTGAGACTTACTGCTGGACGCAATTTGTGGCATCTCTGTACTATATACTCTGCAATTAATATTATTAAAACAAGAACCATAATATTTTATAGTTGAAATTGCTCTCTTTAAAAAAAAATCCACATTTTCTACTGAGTGCCAGATCAAAGTCCATTAAGACACAACATTTTGTAGTACTAAATAACAGGATTTTGCCATCACATGTTAATCCTATCTCTTACAGTATATAACATTACAAAATTTCTTTAAGACTCTACTATTAAAGAAAAATGGATGAATGTTTAATGGCATGGAATAAATAGAATAAATTGAATAATGAACAAAAATATTAGTATTTTTTTTTTCAATTTTTATTTATGAAGAAACATTTTATTGAAAAATATAAATTTTAATATTGCATTTAATCACATGCAAAATGTAACGTATTATTTACGTCACTACTAGAGACCGAAATTAGCAACACTGGTAATAAACTTCATGCTTCGTTCAAAGTCAAATAACCAACTGTAAAAGTGTGAAGCTGGAATATGTATCATGAAACATAAATCAAGAATATTAGATAATATAATAAGTTATAATTAAATCAATTTTATTTAAAAAAAACTTCATCAATTAAAACACAACGAAATGGATTTATCAGATGAAGTATCAAAAATGTCCCTTGAAAGGTATAGATTTGTCGGCTATTGCTAATGTTCTTATTTTATTATTAAAGTGCGAGTTTACAGCTACTGTTTAAATTTTAGTGAGGATAGAAAAGTAACAAAGCGAGAAGATTACATAGATTGGAGGGAATATTTCATGGCTACTGCATTTTTAGCAGCAAAAAGAAGCAAAGATCCTTGTTATCAAGTAGGCGCTTGTATAGTAAATAAGGAAAATAAGATAGTTGGTATTGGGTAAGTTATAATTTTATTGGAGTAATTTAAAATACCTAAAATCACTGAAAAAAGTAGATCTACGTTAGCAATTTTGTAACAGACGGGAAGAAAGTACCCAGATGATGATGATTGATGATTCTTCGAGCAAACAAAGTAATTGTTTGATACTTGATTACCTCTAGACTACACAAGAGACAAGAACTTTACTTTATTTTTTAGTCTCAAGCTTTAAATTATCTTATCTTATGTTACAGATACAATGGTATGCCAATTGGTTGTAGTGACAATGATTTTCCATGGGGAAAAGAGAATCCGTCACCTTTAGATAATAAACGTTTATATGGTAAGTAGAGACAATTTCAAGATTTATTAAGACTCAAGAACCACTTATAGTTGAAAATTTAGTGAGTGGCACTCAGAAACCTTCTTAGTTAATGGCTATATATTAATTATACTAGGATCATATAACTTCCACGTTTGGCTGAAACATACATGAGAAAAATTTTATCTAATTATCTTGTCGTATTCTGGAGATAACTGAACACAAAAAAAGCTCTCTCAAATGGTTAAGAGCTTCGCTTACGCTCAGCTCAATATCTGCGAAAACCAAAACAAATTAAATAATTTGTTGTCATTCCTCTTCACTCTTAATGTGGTTATTATGATCAAAAGATAAGAACATTTCTATGACCTATTTACAGTGACATTGCACTGTATTATCACTAATCACTGTTATTGTTCAATATAAGCATGATTAAAATCAAATTATAGTATAGTAGAAATACCACATTTATAAAACCAACTTGAAATTGTCTTTTATACCAGTGGGTTTGATTTTCACACAAGAAAAATATTGATGTGACACAAACATGAATTTTAGTACAACCTTGTGTTTTGTTCTGTATAAAAATAAATTAATGTTACGTCTTTCAGTGATTAGGAACACATTATATGACTTTCTTTATTTGGAGCTAGACAGCATTGTGGAAATTTCATATATTCTTATATCTAAATATAATATGTTAAAAGTACAATGGATCTAAAATGTTTTTAAATATTTATTAAAACTGATATATTGGATATTTTTTTAGTGTGCCACGCCGAAATGAATGCTATACTAAATAAAAATTCAGCAGATGTCAAAGATTGTACTATTTACGTCGGATTATTTCCGTGCAATGAGTGCGCTAAACTTATAATACAGTCCGGTATTAGGGAGGTCATTTATCTATCGGATGAAAAAGCACACAAGTCCATTTATATTGCATCCAAAAGAATGTTGGATGCGGCCGGAGTAAAACATTGGTAAGTATAGATTAATTGTTTTTTTTTCTGCAGATTTTATTTATAAAATATATAATAAATTTATTTATAAACAGATCATTTAATCATCAAATCATATAAACAGATCATCAGATTTCCAAAGAAAATATAAAATTTATTAAGTTTTTTTTTTTCAGGCAATACAAACCAAAGCATGACAAGATTGAAATAAAATTCACTGAAATTGACTGGGCGAGTATGAGTCCATCGAAATAATAAGACTATTGTGATATTTGACAATTTAATATTTTTTCATATTTTAAGGCTGAAGGAAATAAAAGAGAAATATAAATAAATTTGTAAAATAAAATTTTATTACTTTATGTACAAGACAGGGTACAAAATACTCCAATCACACAAAACTGAACAAACCGACATTGCTTTAACTCATTTTAATTAACCGTTTCCCCTCAGCAGATGGCATTGTAATAAAAAAAATATACAAAAATGTTTTAATAACAATTTCGCTCACCGCCATTTCTGAAGATTTGGAAATTTTCAGAACCATAATCAAATTTGATGAAGAGATGTATTCAATTATTATAATTATTGTCCAAACTTTACACATATCTACAAAACAAATAAAATCAATAAAACTGTAGGGTATCTGTCTGTGTCAAACAAACGTCGAGAGACACTCGATACAATTGATAATTTTCAAGTCAGCGAAGGGTATGAATGGTATTGTACAGTAAAAACTTAATAATACGAATTATTTACAAAGCGCAACCTCAGTATAGTCAATATTGCGTGAGGTTCCATCACTCCGCACATCACACAAACCATTTATTACAAGTCACACGTTAGCTGAATATTGAACACCTGAGGCCTAGCATTGAGTTTGATACAAAAATTAGAAATTTACACCATTTGTTTTTTACTACAATTTGAACATAAGACTAGAAGTATATATAAGTTTCGATATAGCGGGAAAGTTGGGGTATATTTTATATAAAGCGGACAGTTTATTAAAAAAAAACAAGAACGGGATCTTACATCTAAAAATTGAGGAACATGTTTTCATTTAAAGTATTATTATGAAGCATGCAGTTTGTTTTTAATAAATGGCCAAGTTCCTGAGTATTCACACCGAAAACTTACGAACAGTTCATTTCGATAACACGAGGACAACATATTTTTTGCAATAAAAAAAAACAAAATACAAAACATTTTATACAATGTTTAATTTACAATTGTATTTAATCGGTTGGTACCTTTGTAAAAACCATCACAAATCTTATTCGTCTATATATCGTATATTATATCAGTTTAATATACTTCATTATGAAAACTTCACATTCTAAAAGAAATTTATTCAATATCATACGGAACGCTGATAATTTTAATTATAAATACTATCATGACAGAAATTTAGTGTTAATAATAATAATGATTTTCAAGTTAATTCCAATTCAACCGGCCATCTTTGTGACATGATATAACAATCACCCAATCGCTGTCAGTATTGATAAGTCCCTTATTTAGATTGCTAATCCATGTTATCAACTAGAACTTCTTTGGGCTGTAGCGCTGTGTCCTCTTGGCTGTCGGTGACGGGCTTGAAGGCGATGGCGTAGGGGAACTTCGCCCTACACGCTTCAATATATTGCTCTACTTCTTTCTCGCAGGGTCCAAAGTCACCCTCTTTGAGACTCTCTAATACTTCAACGCAACCCTGAAAAAAATTATGTAGTATAACAGATATTTTTAAAAATATAACAAAGATAACATTTATTCTATATTGCTAAGCAAAAGTAATAAGGTGAATTAATAATAGATAATGTTTTTTTTATGGTTTTAAACACTTCTACTGGTTTGCAATATGTGGGAGTAAGTGTGGGGGAGGGGGTTGAGTGCTTGACTATATGAGCGTAGGCCTTCAGGGATCAGTGCCAATATGTGCGTGCGTGTGTGGGAGCGAGTGTATATGTGTGCATGTGTGTAGGGGTGTGTCTATGTGTGCGTGCGTATGTAGGGGTGAGAGCGTACCTGTATGGAGAGGCCGGGCAGGTCGAGACGCGTGGCGAGTGCCAGCGCGTGCTGCGTGCGCGTGGGGATGGCGCGGCACAGCGCCCGCGCGCCCCACAACGCCGCCCGCTGCGAGCGCACCGCCTGCTCCGACACGAACTGCTCCGCCATACTGTGCGGACTGCGACCGCTGTACATCTGCAATTGGATATTCGATTATCAGATGATTGAAATCCGTTTTGTATTCCTCACCTCTATCGTTCATTGCACATCATTGGTACAATCAAATAGATCGATTCAAAACATATAATTTTTTGTGGCAAATAAAATGTGACTCACCGGCTGCGTTTCAGTCTCAATTACTGCAGCGACGCTGGGAGGCAGCGTGTCGTGCTTCTCGTCCAGCCAGCTGCGGAAGCGAAGCAGGCAATCGTGCAGGTGCTCGTGAGAGGCGTCCAGCCGCCACGCGCGCTTTATGCTTTGCAGCATGAGCAGTGGTTTTTCTGGAATCGGAGAAATTTTGATCACGTTAATTTGTTTCATATTTCACGGTATGTTAGGAGCAATATGGCTAGGTCGTACGACTCCTATTTTTTAAATTACACATTCTTTTGTTGTACTCAGGCTTGCTACATAATGTGTAATTTCTAATTTATTAGCAATTTGCAAATTCATCGACGGCATGAAAACATCCAGTTACTTTGCTAAGTGTAAGCGATTATTTCAAACATAAATTTAGGTTGTTACATCTGTCAGTTCTTATATAAAAATTTTAATACATATTTTAATCACAAGATCTTAAGCAGGAAGTAAGCCGGTACACTTTAACGATAGTGCCATAAACAAATACAAATGTATATACTAATTTAATATTTATACACCTTCTATTAAATAGTGCAATTTGTCTTATTGTTCAATGCAGTTTTTTTTATCCTACAAGTGTAATAAAGAAACTGATCATATTTCAAATTTCAAAATCTATCTAAATTACTTAAGAGCATGTGTGTCTGTGTGTCACTACTATAAAAACCTATAATGTAACATTTATTACCTATATATTATTTAGTAAACAAGCTCATTAAATGAAGTAATTATTGATTTTATAGTAATCATTATTTGAATATTTATTGATCTGTACTCTATTAATTACCACACCTACAGTTTTATATAACTTCCTATATTATTAACTATTAAGTATACGAGGGTCAAACTGAAAGTTCTTAGAAAATCAAAAACTAAGCATTCTAGCAAGTTATTAGTTTTATTGTAACTTTTCAAAATAGCGTCCATTTACATCAATACATCGCTGCATTCGATGGAACCATTGAGAAAAGCACCTTGCCCACTCGGCCTTAGGGGTCTCTTCGACGGCGTTTTGAAACGCAGCCACTGCTTCTTCGGCGTCTATGAAACGTTTTCCTCGAAGTTTTTCTTTTATTTTCGGAAATAAATAAAAATCGCAGGGTGCGAGGTCGGGGCTATACGGCGGGTCACCCAGTAATTCCACGTCTGAGGTCACCAAATAGTCGATCGTTTGCCTGGCGGTGTGCGACGAGGCATTGTCGTGATGAAGGAGGATCCTGCTGCGAGGTCGTTTCTTTAGAACTTTTTCCAAGACAAGTGGCAAACAATTGTTAGTATACCAATCTGCATTAACCGTTTTCTGATCCTCTAAGACTACTGTCGCGTAATGACCTGTCTTTCCGAAGAACGAGGCCACCATCTTTTTTCCAACACTTCGACCTCTCTTCACTTTAGTTGGCAACTCTTCGGAAGGAAACACCCACTGAGCAGACTGTCTTTTGGTTTCCGGATCATAACAGTAAATCCAGCTTTCGTCACCCGTTAGTATGTCGAACACAGCATTTGAGTCACCTCCGTTAAATTTTTGGATCATTTCTCGGCACCAATCAACACGGCGGAGTTTTTGAGCCTCGGTCAAATTATGCGGTATCCAGCGGGCACAAAGCTTCCTGACCGCTAAATGTTCATGGAGGATTTTGTTCACTTGACTCGTACCTATGCCTAGACTTGTCCGAATCTGCTGATAGGTCACTCTTTTGTCAGTCTCTTATCATACGCCGCACAACACTGATGTTATCTTCAGTCGTCGCTGTAGAAGGCCGTCCCTCACGCAAATCGTCGGTGAGATTAGTTCGACCACGTTTGAATTCATTAAACCAGTTGTAAACTGTGGCACGAGATGGGGCTTCATCGTGAAAAGCCAATCGAAGTCTATCATAACTTTCTTGTTGACTTAAATGACATCGAAAGTCATAAAAAATCATTGCACGAAAATTTTCTCGGCTTAAATTCATTCTGACGTGCACAGACAATTTTCAATTTGCCGCCAAATCGTAAAACAAATGACAAATGAATGAAATGTACACTCAATAATATTGGTAAAGAGTTCTATCTTCAAAATTTAAACAATTTTTTTTAATATAATGCTTTTAAGTGGCCAGTTCTAAAAACTTTCAGTTTGGCCCTCGTAGTTATATAGTAGTACAAATATCTCACCTTTCCTAAAGTATATTTCGAATGCCATGAGATGTGTGTCTATTCTGTCAGCGGCGAGGGTGCGCAGCGGTTGAAGGAACTTCAGAGCCTGTTCCAGTGGATCCTCTACCTGAAGAGATTAAAATTTAAAAAATTATTACTTACAAACGTGAAATAGAAAATTAGCATCTTAATTAAACTTGCTTAAATGCTCCTGGCTCATTTTAATAGAAATATTTTTAAATAAAATATATACTAATATGGGAGAAAAAAAGGTCCCTGAGGTATTCATCATCATTTCATCAGATTATAGTTATATGTATAGATCACTTAATTGATTTATATAAATTGATTCCCCTTTTTTTCGTATATTTAAAGAAAATATTAGCTAACTAGCACAATTAATAAAAAGATATAAAAATAATATTCAATTATTAGTGATACATTATATCAAAAGCCGCAAATAGATCAAAAGAACATGTGTT
The DNA here is from genome assembly GCA_918358865.1 of Melinaea marsaeus rileyi. Lineage (NCBI taxonomy): Eukaryota > Metazoa > Arthropoda > Insecta > Lepidoptera > Nymphalidae > Melinaea > Melinaea marsaeus. Next base: position 1,596,963 of record OU911088.1, read on the forward strand.
TTCAAAAGTTTTATCATATGTCATATTTTAAACAATTTTTGAAATTTTAAAATGTTGTTATATTTATTAAAGTTTTTTCATACCCGTGCAAGCTTATCAGGAATAAGCTCGTCTAGTTGAGGCGCTTCAGGATCACCCTGCTCTTGTTGCTGCCTTGCTTTATGATGCTGTTCACGTTTTACCTGAAAAACAAAAATGTAATGTTTTCCGAATTATTGTTTTTATTTTTGTATTTATATATATATAAGTATTAAGTATTTAGAACTAACTGCCGATCTCGGGAAAGGTCTTTAAAGTAATAATTATTTGATATTAATCAAGAACAGAAATTAAGTGAACAGATCATTTTATATATATATATATATATATTAATAGGCCCAGAATCCAGAGGAAAAGGACGATCATTGCATTTTTATTGTATTTTGTAATCATACACAGGATAAATATTTTTATAGACTTCAAATCCAGTTATATGTACCTGTACTTGTGCGGCCAGCGCACTTTCCTGCTCGGCTTTACGTTTAGCTTTTCTCTGTTTATTCCTAAGTTTCTTGAGCTCTGATGGGGCGAGATTCTCTGAGGATAAGAGGACAAACATTAATTATACAAATCGGCTCTTAATATAATATTATTATTTATTTCCAAGAGAATTATTTGTAATAAATATCATTACATTCATACATGTATTATTTAATAACTTAATTATATAAAATAAAAAAATATATTGACTCATGCAGTGGTCCAACGAGTCTAACATCGATTACGATAATTATATACGAGTTGAATTTCAATTGCCAACCACCCGATATGTAAAATATCAAGGTTTTTTTATTTCACCAGTAATTGAAGTAAATAAATATTAACATAACTTGAATCTACCGAGTGTTTTATAAATACTACATGATGTAATTCACTAAATATGAGTCTTCATTTTAATGTCAATCAAAATAATGATTGTACCGGTGACTATTGATTTATAACATTGGAATTGAAAAGACTTTAATTGTAATTAATGATTTTCCATCATTTTTTCTGGACACAATCCTTATCATCGAAATCGAAAAATTGACAATGTATATTGTATTGATAATTGATCCGGTACTTAAGTATAAGTAATTCTATAATTTATTTTATTTACATCCGGCATAATTTATATACAATCTAAAGTGACATCATATCCGGTCGCAGTTGTTTTAAGATCGATACAGAGCGCACGCTGCGCAGGCGCATGCACCCGGTACAACACAATTGTCACTAGAGGCTATAGGTATTCAACACTAAATAATCTTATCTTTATCAAACACATTTTTTAATGTATAATAAGCAGCTTTATCACTGGTTTAGTTTTGTTTTAGGATATTTCTACGTTCGAGAGCTATACGATCACCTCAAATCGAATTGGAAAACGTTCCTTATATCAAATAATTTGTTACAGTGAGGCTCGTTATATAGAGGTTAAATTGGTCTACGATCGTTTTAACGAGATAAAATAAGAGTATTATTAATTTTATTTTCAATTTTATGTAGTTACGAAACCTATCGTTATATCAAGGTTTGCTATATAAAGGTAGCAATGTATTTATATACATGAAATCAACATAATGTACAGAAATATTTTACGCTTTATCTTTTGCTTTATTTTTATCTTTTTAATTTACCTTTCGCGAGACCGTTATTATTTGAAGTTCTATCATCAAATATGTGCCCACGGCTGCGCATGCGCCTCGTTTTGCAAACAATAGATCGTTTGGGTTTTCATTAAGGTCACTGACCACTGCGGTATTAGCGCGATTAGACAGAATCGGAACGAATTTAAAGTCCGCTACGAACTATAAACTATCACCATATATGTATATGTAAAATTGGTAAAAACGAATTCCTAATAAATAATCGGTAGAATATTTAAAACGTATAGAAACGTGTAAAGATATTTTTTTTTGTTTTAAATCATAGATAATTATTATATAAAAAGAACATAATCATATAAAACTAATATAAGTAAAGCAATTAATTATACTCTGTATTAGGTAGAAACAAGAATCGATATACCAAAGTGGATAAAATCAGAATCCGTCGAATATAATTAGGTTTCGCAATCCCCCGTCGGTACGTCCGTACTCGGGTTGCTAATATCCAGTCCGGTGGTTATTGCTAATGGTAACCGACAATCAATGTATTATTTCATCGCTATCTAATTCACTTGTCACGCACCACACGATATGTAGCTTAATAAGGGACTTTGGAACGCGGCTCCGTGCAACTGGAGATAGTCTTCAAAACTAAATTATACTTTTTACACTTATAAAATGCATTGAGATGATTGTTATGGAGGTTTTTGATGATAGTTTAAAATATTTTATACTTGGAAATGGTGCAATTTAATAGTAATAAATTCTTAATCAAATTAATTTGTTCAAATTAGATGGATTTATCTCTGAACGATTGGACTTATTTTATTTACTCTCAATACTTTAGTTAAGGTGATGGGTATGAAGCAAAGTTTCATAAACGAGTTATCAATAAACTATAGTCCTTAAAATAAAACGTATGTTTGAAACAAAAGTTATCTATGATAAATAACCGATAGTTTAATCAGAACCAGTTAGTTGCAAAAGTATTTAAGCCCCGAGCCGTTAACACCTGCGAATTGGTATTGTGTACTTACTGAGCGATAAGTTTATCTAAAATATTTCTAAAGATATTTAAGTATACTTAGACTTCAAAATATCTTTAGAAATACTTGATATAATGATGTCCGTATGAAGTCCAGTTTTTTTACTCATACCTACAAACCATACATACATAATAGTATAAATACGATTAGTTAACTCATAAGTAAATAGATAAATGCTGAAATATTTATATTCCTATTGTAAGTAAAACAATGTCCAAACATCAAAGTTACCACACACTAATTACGCTTTTAAATTTAATTTTATGCAAACAATTTTTAAATATCCTCCATGTAGCAACTACCATGAACCAGCGGATATTGTATAACAAATGTCTTAATTTTTAATAACAAAGAAATACCTTTTTTTAAACACATGTATATATTTTATTGGGGTTGATGAAACGTGATTAAAACGAACCCTCAATAATACAGGCAAGTTTAAAACAAAAAAGTCAAAGTACAAATATATTTTAATGTATTAGATATTTTAAATGTGAAAATAAGAATAAAAACATAAAAACTCGCAATTGCAAACCCTGAAAATGATATATTTATTATAAAAAAAAAATTAAAAAAACTAACGGACATAAGGCAACCATTGTGTAGCTATAGGACACGAACACAAATAGTTGCTCTAATTCACCGATTTCGCAAAATATAACGAAATCTCGACCGTGGACAGCGCACGAGCCGCACGAGCCGCGCGGTCGTACCGCCAAATTTTATATACACAAACAAACATTCGAAATATCAACTTTAATACAATTTTTCGTTATTCAGACAAGACTCTTTCGCAATCGTTTAACAAAAACTATCGTATCGTATCTTGGTGAAAAGGTATATTTCGTTATAAGGCAACCCGCCGCCGGCCAGTTTAGCCCACTAAAGTTCCGTTAGTAAATTATAAAAGTCGTTCATACTCGCACACAATAGCCCTGACAACGCCCTGATGTCGCAAGACAAGCTCCAGCTCGACTTCGCATTTACTTCGTGGGTTTGAATCTGTGAGATAGGTTTCTAGACCGCATTATAGATATATAAATTGGGAAAGATACAATTTATACAATACAAAGTATAGGTATAATTAATTTTACGATAACCTTTGCCTACATTTATTATTTAGGTCACAAAAACATATTATCAATATCATTTGCATAAATTGATACTACCATACTATTTTGATTAAAATTGTTTTTTTTTCTTGTTCTATTATTGAATGTATTTGTCCTTAAATTATAATCATATTCTGTATAACTAGTTCAATACGTTATCAAGATTATATGATATAAATTACAGTAATTAAAACAAAGATGAATTAAAATTCAGAGTGAACAGTTATAGTTAGACATCTGACTCTGTCAGTCTTCGTATGAAACCTAGTTATGATAGAAATATCTCTCATAGAGAATATTTTAGGTTGATTCTGTGAAGGAAGTTGATCTATGCCCAGAGAGGACCATAACATGTCAAACCAGGCTACTTCCTTAATCCAGTGATCACGGAGCTTCAATAAACATAAAAAAATCAATGAAACATTTTAGACCTTCCGCAATACTAGTAATTTAGTTTAAGGCCAATTAAAAACATCAAAAACCATCCAGCGTACATCCACGGACGCGAGTCGAGACAAGATTGAAAAAAAAAATCCTACCACGTGCCCCAGATATGTATCAGGTAGACCTTACGAAATAACACCACGTACTTTCGCACCGGCTGTGTCAGCGAATTCGTGGATAGGGTTGATACTTCGATATCGATCAAGGTTATTTAAAAGTAATGACAACATTCATGACAAAGTTAGAAATGGTTGTTTTAAGAATGAGATTCGAGATTTTTTATGTAAATTGACTAATATATTCACAAACTTCTCAACAGAATTAAGTATAGTAAAGCTTAGAACTATCTTTATTTAATAAAAAAACTAAGGTATTAAAATCTGCTTATAATGAAGGTTAAATAACCTTATTATACATTAAATAATAATTAAATTACATGTAATATCTATCGATAAAACCATGTGTATAATTTAAATAAATCGCATCACTACATCGATATTCAGTTGCGACATGCCCACACGCCGTTACCGATTATTCAAGCTCCATCTGGCCCTACTCCACATACTGTTTACTTCTCCTTACCTTGCATGTGTTATATAACTTCAATATGGATACACGCGTACATCTTGTATTATCATAACGTAATCGAATATTTTGAGGATATTTTTATAAATATTATGAATGGCTACAAACCATAGGTACCATGATCTGTTAGTCTTTAAACATGCGCAGACTTTCATTGTTATGTCCTGGTGTTGGCAAAATATATTTTTTTTAATACAAATATTACTATGAAAATTCTCAAAATTTACAAAAGTATATGTAAAATTTTTAAAACAACATAATAAAGAAGTTGTAATTAAATTCCATATATCCATTTACATCAAATAAACAAAAAATTTGTTAACGTTTGATAATGATTTAATTGTAAATAATAAATTTAATAAGACAAACTTCCACTCAATCAACATTAATATGTTACAGTCAATACAGTCAACAAAATAAAATCGTAATATTTATAGCTTAATTTAACCGTGAGATAATAATTCAAAAATAACAAAAGGCTCAGAAACATTTGTTCCGTAATAGTCCGGAATATTATCTTTTATTATGACATTACACAACAACAAACATAATATATTAAATAATAATTAATAGTACTTTATTAAGCAGCCGTTGACATTGAGATAGTCGTGACAAATATTATTTGAACTTCCGTTTCTAAGATCCGTCGCCAGGGGCCCGGCGAAACAATTCAATAATAGACAACGGCTTTGTGCTGTGACCTTTGAGCAGGAACTTAAATTTGCTAGATATATACGAAAGTTCAGACCTCAGTCACGAGCTTTAGAGGTCTTGAACTTATGAATATAAATTAATACAATGTTGCGTTTGCCAAAGCTATTTTATTATTACCCTTTGAGTTGTTATTGAGAATATTAAAATTATTATTTAACGATAATTTGCTTCTAAAATAATTTATTAATTTTTCATTCTTCACTCTCAATATCTGGTCAAGGATTTAAACTAAAAACTGTCGTTAAGTTAATAATTTATGACCAGTAGGATTATGAGATTAGTTTTAGAATAATTTAAAATAAATAATCTCTTAATAATACTAGTAATAAATTATAACCATAACAACTAGGTAAATAAAATAACAGTAACAGAAGTAAGTTTAGTGGAACAGAATGGAACAGAACAGAATGTCCTGAGGAATACAGTCGCACAGTACACACAATACTGCGTGTGTTGATACTCCTCAGTGATGATGTCGCGTCGAAGGAATCTGAGCGCAGCGACAGCGCTGCGACCAGCTAGTAGTGACGCTGGATTAGATGATGGCATGATAACAAAAGCAGGAATTGTACTATTAAAAACGTACAAATTATCATTTAGTGAAGCAATTAACATCAGTAATAAACGTGAAGACTATAATCTTCTCGTTAATAACATAGTAGACTATTCTAGCAAATCATTCAGTCATTACTTATTGTGCCTCATTGAGATCCACAAACAATTTAAATCAACGATATAATTATACTCTCGGTATGACAGATGATTTCATTACAATAATACTTTAAGGAAATGTTAATTTAATAGCTGTATCAAATGAGAAATAAAAGCTTAATTGGTTTTTAATAGAATCCATTTAAGAATAAACATCTTTTATTATTTTAATAGAATACAAAAATTATAACAGCATTACATAACTCAAAGAGAGGAGATATAGATAGACATAAATAGGAGATAGGAGATAAGAAAGGCATTCGAAGGAAGTTATAAAAAACGCTTACAAATTTGACTAAAAAAAATCGTATTCAATATATATATTCAAATTTAAATTATCAGTCAATTTATAAACACATGACTCTTCTAAACTCCAGAGCTTTACAGTGATAAACTTAAAAATTTTACGAAAATACTATATAATCAAATTTACTCCCGCGTTAAATCAAATAGGTATTAAAAAGTCGGTTCTTTTAAAGTAAAAAGTTGTTAGTCGCATATTTGTAATATTAACCACAGTCCTAATAAGTCGAATACATTCCTCAATGTACGAGTACGTGACACCAGACATACAAACCAATTAATAAAATACTTACAATATTTGTGTATTAAAACTAATTAACATTGAATTATTTTAAAATAATACTAATTGATAACCAGAATTAGATTAGAATATCACAAGAAATTAAAATAAAACTATTAAATATGAGGAAAAATCATTTCTAACTGTCTAAGATACTCAGGATAATGGGACATAAATGTGAACGGATTTCTAGAAAACGATAATTAATACAATATTGGAATGTAAACAGGATATTTTAAAAACAACCAAAATACAAAATAAACAGAAATATAGATAAATTTTGTCGATGACGTCAATATTTTTTTTATAGATTGAGTACCAAACAAACAGATGGTAAAATTGGGGGTGGTGATGATGACGAAGTGGTATTACCACCCTTAAGGTATGGATACAGATATAGAAGAACACATTTAATTAATTAATTTAACCATCAAGTACAATATATCAAATATGATATTTCTATCATATAACATATGTTTAAAAAATATATAAAACTCAATTTCGTAACAATTAAAATAAATTTTATCGTTCTAACCAATTATAACAGTACATATAATGAAGTACATCTTAACGTAGACACGTAACCAAACGTAAACGTCTTATAATTTGGACAATATTCACGTAGAACTTATGAATTCGGAGTCCCAATTCCCACAGTCGTTTTCATTTCAGAAATTAAATTACCATGTCTTACATTATCGTCGTTTTTGTCATTATTTAACTCATATTTGTTTACGTTTCGTAATATTTCTATTCTACATAATTAATTCTGACACAAATCAAAATATGCTTAAATATCAGTGAGAACTGCAGATATATTTTTTTTATTTCTACTTTAATCCTGGCTTTAAATTACTTGCAATCAGACTTGATAAAAAGAAAAATAAATAAATAATTCTATACATACAATCATACATATGTATATATAAATCATATATTAGAAATGTAAAAAATATAAAAAGAAACATACTGTAGTGAGTGATATTATAAAATACATACCTAAGAATATTAAGGAAAAATTAAATGAATCTCTGAATGTTAATTATTGTAATCTTCGGCATCATATAAAATAACACGTTGCTCGTTGCGTTGCGACGTCGCCTCGCACACATTGTAACATGTGATCCAATTCACACAAGGTTTAGACAACCATTTCTATGTTAACAAACATTCAATGCAACCGAAATACAAAGTGACAAAGGTAAAATGAATTGCTCAAAGTTAAACTTGCCGTTTTAGAAGTACTTATAAAAAATGGATACGTTTTCTTTTTATTTCGTCACTAGCCATGTTATGTATAATATTTATTATAATATAAACATACAAACAGATGAGGTACACTGACTCTATTTATTTATTTATTAAATTCTTCATTGCACAATACATAAAATAATGCACAAAAGGCGGGCTTAGTGCCACAAAGACATTCTCTACCAGCCAACCTTAGGATGTACATGAAAGAACATTGGTAGGCGAGCAAAAAATAAACACAAAAAAAAAACTAAAAATCAAACCAGAAATATAACTACAATCATATAATAACAAATACAATACATTAAAATAATACTAAATACTCTAAAGTCAATACTATAAAGAAATGTAAATTACTGATAAGTTAAAAGAATATCCAGGGAATTTTGTCGGGTCTCCCCTTAGACCTTAGAAACGTGAAACGAATCTGACTTTTCAAAAATGCTATGTATGTCTGTTTGAATGACAAAAAAACTTACAATTTTACTTTTGATGTCATATACATAATATAAAATTAAGTACAAATACAGATCTTACTCCCCGTCCACAAAAATGTTAAATACAATTAATATTAAAAAAACAAAACCAAATAAAATAACAAATATTACATGTCAAATAGGTATCTACTGAATAATATTTAATATTTAAAAAACATATATAAAAATAATAAAATAATTGAAAAGCGTGATGTCATTGCAAAACTGAATATCATTTACATTACATTTACAAATAAATAAATTCAAGTACTAATAGTTATAAATATTCAAAACATGTGTAGGTAGGGTTGTGTGTATTTGTCAACTCTGGCAGACATTCAAAGCCTTGAAGGGAGTTCAATATGGATAAGAGAAAGTTTAATCCTACTTGAACCTTCGGATCTATATATTGATAAGACAAACCACTTTCTCGCTAAAGTATCGGATATCAAATTGTGGCGATTTATTTATGATATAATCTTCTCTTGAAACATTATTTCAACGCATGGCTCATTTTTCAATGTAACCTTTTTCAAGATAGATACATACATGCAACTTCTACTCAGAATCATTTATCATTTCATCTTTTGAAAACCCCGAGAACATCAACACTAGTAGTGGGTTTGTGAGTTATTATAGACTTATTAAACCACCCTTTATTTTTTCTCACGTATCAATTATTACTGTGAATCAATTAGACCAAAGTCAAGTAAAGTCAAAATTATAAAAAAAATCATAATAAGTTATTAATATCTATGAACTTTCTTGACGGTTCTACTCCTAGAAATCGTGCAACTGAAGTCTAACTTTGCAATAGTTCAGTTTAAGCCTTTTTAATTAGAGAATTTACTCTAACTATATTTAAAAGTCAGTCATCAAAAAAACGACAAAACTGACAATTCCAGGCCTATTACATAGTATGACTATTTTTGGAAAGACGACAAAAATATAAAAGAAGTTACACCAATGTTAAGAATTTGATTATGTGTGAAATTGGCAGTAAATTTATTATATACATTTTATTAATTTAATCTTCACAGAAGCCTTTGTCTGTTGTGGCTTGTGTGTCTGTGATATGATATCTGACAAGGGAAAGGACAAGTTTTTTGTTGTAAAGTTAGTGTCAAGGTTCTTAGCTATCAAAAATTATTCAACCATTTTAAATTCAACCTTAGTTGATTTGTGTCTAACAACTAGTTTGTAATATCAAACTTTATATCGACAAGTGTAATGACATATTGTTGGCAATCCAAAGGCAGTAAAAATAAGAGCACAGCTGCAGGTAACAAGAATTGTGAAAGAACCTGTTAATATATAGTAATTATTGCTTATTACTTTCGTATAAAATCATACAGAATACTTTGATAAAATTAAAGGGAAAAACAACCAACTTGAACAAACAAAACAAAAGAATTCAAACATGACAATTACACAATAACAAAATCGCATTTGAATTCATCATACCATATTTATCCTTACCGTAATTAGGAGCATGAGAATGTACAGCCTTACACCGGTTTCGTGAGACCACGAAGGGCGACTGGCACTTAAAAATAAATAATTCAGAACACCTGGCTAGACAGGCTAGATATAAATTTAGGACACGTGAATTAATCAAAACGAGATACCTTGCTGGGTGGAGTTTAACTTTAAAGCATTTTGCCTTATAAATATAACTAAATAAAAATAAAATTATACGCCAATCATAAAACAAAGAGAGACCAAAATTTTGAAAAACACTCTATAAAGAATATAATGCGAACATTAACTACAATAGATATTAAGAGTGAATACAAAGCTCGTAAAGAAATGACTAGAACTACTGAATATTCCGAACATAAATGGACAAGAACATCGGTCATGAACCTAGCGCATAAATTAATCAGAAACAAGCTTAAGGGAATTTCACTTAACTGTATGTAAGCGTGTTACGAATACTAATATTATATCTTGCTTTAACAATATAAATGTGGTCTAGAATAGATTGATAGATTTACATTCATTAAATTGATATGTATCACGTGTATGTGAAATAACGGGATGAATAGTCAATCACAAATTAAGATTCTTATTGTCTTCAAGATATCCTCTGAGAAACCACAAACTAAACTGTATCTTTCGCCATCTTTCATATTTCTAAAGCAATTGATGATGTAATAAATAATAATTTCAATAAAATTTCAATGACTAATTGTGATAACAAAAGTAACGTCAGCGACAAAAAAATACCATTTACATGATATGCAATTAACACAAAAGACCAAACACAATATCCCGACATACTATTTAAAGTCATAGCCCATACCTGACTGGTACCGAGTAAACAATAAGAAAAACCCGCAATACAATGCGTACATCATTCGAAGACCAAAGACTGATGACGTGATGCGTAGGCGACGCGTGTACGGAATCATGATCATATAATGTAACGTAGGCGTGACGTAGGACAAAAGTTAAATAGAAGAAACAATTCAGTAATAAACACAAAAGAAATTAAAAATTTGAGTGAGTATCTTACGCGGTATGGTTATGATGTGAAGTATGGTAATGAGGAAAACATGATGAAGACAGTCTTGGGTGTAAACATCCTTCACACTCTAGTAGAAGAGAATCTAAGAGAGAATAAGAAGGATCCTTATCCTCCTCCTAGTCCTACTCCGCTAAAAGATAAGAAGATAGACTAAGAAAAGATAGAATATGAAATATAATATGATTAGATTGAATAAGATAATTGTAATGACAACTGACAGAGACGTACGGAACAGACATGGTGTGCTCAATACATTTTGGGTAAAGGTAGGAGGACGATAATTCTCAATAACAAGCACAATAAACCTTAAATATCAAAGTGCAGTATCAAATGCATAAAAATAATTAGTTTTATTTTATCTCTATTGTTTGTTTTGATTATTTCTGTTCTAAATTAAAATACGACGCCACAAATAAAGTACCGATATATTGCGCAACCGCGGCGCCATAACTCAGAGTAATAAAGTTAGTGAAACGTGATGTCACAAAAGATTTGCAATACATATTTGAGGCTCCCGCGCTAACCGCATTGACATCACCATTTTATGAAATAGATTTTAATAACGTCACATACCAAGACGGTGACAAGGTAGAAGTGACAGAATAAAACATCTCAGTCACTGAATCATCGGAGAGTAACTACGGGTCAATTTTAAACGACCTTCGATGACCACGGATGACTAATTTGCAATTTATCATGAGATAAGTGACAGTTGAGCCGGATTCGGTTAATCGAGATCATACATGGCTGTACATTGATGATTGGTTGAATCATTTTGTAAGTGTGTCTATTAGAGATGAATTCTTAAGTTTTAATAATAATGATATTTCACAATCCCAGAATAAACCTAGTAATTTACAATGTCATGATTCTAGGAATAAGAAAAATCACATTATTGGATATACATAAAACAGATAAAAATTCCCCTCATTTAACCACAAAATCGAAGAATGTTAACATTCCGTAAATTCTTTTCTACAGTTCTTTATTACCTTAATTACACACGATGACAAATATGATGATAGGTAACAAAAAGAAATACAGAATAATGCAAAGTTAATTTTGCAATGACTTTAGTTAGGTAGGTATATTACTTAGGGTAATTTGAGTCGTCTAACAGATTTAACCTTAGCAAGAACAAAAAAAAAATGGTTTATCGACCCGGGTTAAGTAAATCAAATCTCATGTTACCGAGAAGATATAATTACATGAGAATAACAATGAATAGAGCATTAGACACGCTGGATGACCACACATGGGAACCTATAAATCTTAGATTGACATTGTTATTTGTAAAGGATTTTCCGACCATTTGAATTAACATATGCTATACAATCACAGCGCGATTAAACACAATGTCACGTTCGGTATATTTTTAATTTGAAAATTATGGAAAGTACGTGTGATTCATGATTTTTTTATAATGCAGTTTCCGTGAATACCGAGTTACTTCAAGTTCATTAATATAGTTAGGTATTGTTATTAACAATATAATTATTACTTGTGGCGAAGTTAAATATGTACGTATGCAAAAAAGTTAAAATAAACTCAGAGAAACGTTACTACACCCATATATCGTATTTAGATTTCTTAATACAATAAACAAATGTATGAAATATTACTATAAAATATTACAGAAAAGATGAGGAAAAACATTACTGAACTCGAATTTAACATTTTGGGTTCGATTCTAATACGATTTTTTGTTTGATCAAAAGTTAGTTTATGTCTGATATTTATATATAAGAGCACATACACACTTACTTGATATTTATTTCATCGATTTGTTACCTAGTATTCAAATAATTATAATATCTTATGTACACCTATGTATATGTCATAAAACTAAATTTATTGACTATGTCCCTTGATACATAGAAGAAGCACATAATAATCCTTGTGGTTTAACATAAATTTAAACCCACTTTCAAGTTTTCTTTACAAGGAAACAATATCTAAGACTTTAAAAGGAATATGGTTGCAATTTATTTATTATAAAAAAAAATAATAATACATAACAGGTCTATATTTTATGAAGGTTTTCCGTATTATTTATATTTTATACATCATAATCTATACATATAGATATAATTGAAGTGTCTGTTTCTAATTCCAAAGAAACAGCTTCTCACTAAATGCATATGAAAAAAAAACCAAGTTTTAGATTTTTGTATGTCTACTTGTTCCGGCAAATCTTTGAAACGGCTGGACCGATTTAAAATTGACTTTCACTTGTGAATAGTTGGTGTTATAAGGAGTAACAGGCTACTTTGATATAAGTCGTGGGCGCAGTCAGTATTTAATATAATGTCAACCAAACCCAGAAATCCTACTACTTATAGTATAGATATATGTTATTTAAACAAAGAGTGCTTTAACATTCTGATAATTGTTATTTCGCCCTTGGCATAAATTCATCTTTTCCTTTTAAGGATTCATACTAAATCGGCCCACATATAAATGAATCATTGGATGCATTGAAATACTGGATACTATATCATTATTATATAGTACTAGGTGTGATTGTTTCTTCAATAGAACCTATCCCAGTCGACCGACTAATATTGTTCAACTATAAAACTTTATACTTCGTTTCGTGCAATTTTAATTGCAAGATATCCAGCACTCAATATGAGTGTGGGTATTCTTCTTAATCCCTCCGTGTTCCTCTAGAATAGCATTTAATTCTAATACTAAAAAACTGTAAATTTCTGTATCTTGCATTATTGTTTTTATACATATTATATTCTCATTAGTGATGTCCGTAGACGGCGCTAACCACGTCGTTAAATTGAACGCAGACTTAAAATAATTACATATATAAATATAAATTAATCAATTTTATTAAATAACTCATCCATAAATCGTAATATTATTAAAATTCTAAAAAAAACTACTAGACTGAAAGTTTTCTATTAATTAACTATTATTAATTCTAAAAATTAACTGTATATAGAAAGAATATTACTCAAAAAATCTAATAATAAAACTCTAATAATTACACAGGCACACAAAAAAAAAAAACGTCATGAACCAGAGGGGAGACCCCATTATTCCTAGGTTTTTGGGATCGCTAAAACCGAATATGACAATAAAAACTAATTTTAAATGCCCGTTTTGCCGCTAGCACCCCCTTACTACCTCTTAAGGGGTGAATTGAAATTTTTGTAAAAAATCAAGATAGATGTGTCTTTCTACGTTTTTTGGGATGCTGAAACCGAAAATGATAACTAAAAATAAATTCATGACCACTATCACCCCCTACCATCCCTTACAGGGGGTGAAAATTTCATTTTTTTCTATAAAATCAAGACAGATGTGTATTTCTACGTTTTTTGGTATAATGAAACCGAAAATGACAACCAAAAGTGAATTTGATACCTCTTTTACTTAATATCACCCCCTAACTACCCCTAACGGGGGGGAGGGGGTGGGGGTAGTTTCAATTTTGTATAAAATCAAGATGTATGAAGAAATTTTGACGATTTACAGTAAATGACATGTTTATCAAACTAGTTTGAAGTTACTCTTAGCTCTTATATTAGAAATTCAAATGCTTTATCGATCAGAAGTATCTGATATATATTCATGATTTAAATCTATTCTTAGCGTAACCCAGGAACAACGGCGTGGACGTAGTAGATTTCTGTTCCATTTTGGAGTGCTGGATTAAAGTGAGTCCCCTTGCCTCTCACTATCCGGGGTGCTGAATTAAAGTGAGTCCCCTTGCCTCTCACTATTCAGCGTCTACCTGTTTCTACGATAACGAACTCTCTTGTTGTCAAAAGTTCTTCTAAGTGGTTTCCTTTTATTGGTTCTTTTCTGTTCTGGCAAATCTCTTTTTAAATTCCAACAGTAGTCTGCTAACATATTGACATCCCATTTACCCTGATAGCGCTGTTCCATTGTCTTAAGATCCTGTCTGATGGAACCTTTCACCTTGCTCCTCATTGTAGTCTCCTAAATTGGCCGAAAAATAGTAACCTTTCTATTTCGGAGGCATAGAATTAGGTTCAGCATCTTTTAAGCATTTTACAAGACTGCCGGATGGATAACAGTATAAACAGAATTAAATAGAAAGCAAAAAAAAAAACAAAAAATGAAACAACTTGTTAAGAATAGGACAAAAATCATGATTCGGTCTTAGTATCATAATAACAAATATATGCATACAATAAGGTTACATATACTTTATAATAATTTTTTCTCTCAGCATCTTGAAAAACATAGAAATTCACATATTTTCGGTTCCAGCATCCTAAAAAACGTAGAAATACACATCTATCTTGATTTTATAGAAAAATTGAAATTTTCACCCCCTTTAAGGGGTAGTAAGGGGGTGATAGTGGTCATGAATTTATTTTTAGTTATCATTTTCGGTTCCAGCATCCCAAAAAACGTAGAAATATACATCTAACTTGATTTTATAGAAAAATTGAAATTTTCACCCCCTGTAAGGGGTATTAGGGGGTGATAGTGGTCATAAATTTATTTTTAGTTATCATTTTCGGTTTCAGCATCACAAGAAACGTAGAAATACACATCTGTCTTGATTTTATAGAAAAAAATGAAATTTTCACCCCCTGTAAGGGATGGTAGGGGGTGATAGTGGTCATGAATTTATTTTTAGTTATCATTTTCGGTTTCAGCATCCCAAAAAACGTAGAAAGACACATCTATCTTGATTTTTTACAAAAATTTCAATTTTCACCCCTTAAGAGGTAGTAAGGGGGTGCTAGCAGGAAAACTGGCATTTAAAATTAGTTTTTATTGTCATATTCGGTTTCAGCAATCCCAAAAACCTAGGAATAATGGGGTCTCCCCTCTGGTTCATGACGTTTTTTTTTTTTTGTGTGCCTGTGTTATTAGTCAAATATATAAATAATGTTTTTTTCTTCTTGTTAAAATTTTTTTAAATAAAAAAAGACCTCAGAAGGTACCAAATACAAAATTTATAAAAAGAAAAATATAAACCCGACTCATTCAAAAGTTATTACATTATATATATAAGGTCAATCTTTTTAAAACTTACGCGACATTTAAATGCAAGATACATTTAAATTAGATAAATACAAATGAGATATTCTCTTGGCAGATGATACCGACACGTAAATTTGTACAATGCACACGTAGACGGATATTCTTAAGTGTATAAAAATAGAGATTATTTTCCAATGTATTAATTACAATAAATTTAATAAATAAGCCGGGCTGACTGTACTCGCACGCATCCGGTTGATACGAGCGATATATTTATCTGATTTTATCCGGCGGAATAAAATCGTGCCTTAATTTATCCTTTAATATAAACAAATCCAAATGAGTCACATGCTCTTGAGATTCAAAACAATTTATTTTTACTCAAAACATATTTACGAGATCTTATATAAATTAAACATACAACTAGCCGAGCCCGCGACTTCGTTCGCATTATTCTTTTTGAAATAAATGAAACCAAGTCACTTAGAATATCAATTATACGCCCGTGAAAATCCTGTTAAAATTGTATCAGACAGACAAAAAAAATGTATTTTTTTTTGCAAACACCATATATACTTACATATGCATTTAATGAAATGCTTGTAATTTAAAATTACAAACAGACGCTTCAATTTTATTAATTTACTGTAATACAACACATCACTGCAAATTAAACAGAAAAGAAAGACAACGAAAACACTAAACGTAATTACAGAATATCAAACTACCACAGCAACAGGTAGAAAATAAATTATATTATTATCAGTCGGCATCTAAGGCATCCACTACCGCTGAGGTCAGAAATGTTTCGCACGGTGCCGCGACAGACATTGCGATCACTCACAAATTGCGTTATACGTTTAAGAATAATTTTATCAGTAGATAATTAATGATTTATATTATTAAAACAAAGAATGCTGTTAATTAAATAATTCAATTTTATTCACCGCAAATAGCCATAGTTGAAATGTACATATATTGTTACAGAGATTCGATATTTTATATTGGACAAAGCATTTAAGATAGACAATTCTAATACCAAAATGATAAATAAAATTTCTATAGGTTACGAGGTTAAAATGCGCAGGCGCAGGTCACGAACTGGTCCCGATCGAACAAAGCGAAACAAACAAATGTTTGATACTAAGCTTGCACATGAATGCGGTAGTTATTATGGACTAAAAAAAACACCTAAAATTTGCATTAAAACCTAGTATCATATACACAATCACATTTAATATTAAGACAACATACCAAGGCATTTTATCGCCTTCCAGATAAACGAACTTTTTTTAAATTTTTTGCGAGGAAGTCCATACCTTATTTAAGAGCTGACCACGCATTCGCACACGTTATGGGCACGGATAACGACCACAAAAAAAACTTAATTAGTTCAAACCAAATATGGTTCGGTTTAGATGATAATAGGTTATTTCACCTTCAGACGTTGCATACTCCAAAAAAATATACGAAATACATAAACTATATCAACACAATCAAATAAGGACATGTAGATGCTGTCAACACATACCTACATATAAATAAAATTCAAGTTTGTAATTCCAACTTAACAGATTTCACTAAATGCATATGAAAGTATATGCGGTACTAACAATTAAAACAATTTATTATTTTTTGTCTCCCTGTTTGTTCCAGTTAATCTCCGAAACGGCTAAATTGATTTTAACAGGACTTTCACTGACGGACAGCTGATGTTATGAGGAGTAACTTGGCTACTTTTATTTTAAAAACATATTCCGCGCGGACGGAGTCATGGGCACACCTAGTTATTAAATAACAATGTAAATTCGAAAACACAAATAAACAAGTGATCAGTCAATAAAAAATGTAATTCCATTATGGTGAGGGAAAAAAAACTTGTATAGTTAGACAACCTCACAAGTGCGACTTGATCATCTAGTAGTTCTTGTATTGATGACTTGTTTAATAGAAAATATTAAAACACACGCACTGACAACACGTTTACTTGTGTACGTAACATCTCGCTACCAAATTTGTATGTACTGACATGTATCATATAACAGTCATTTACTAGTTGTGGTATACGAATTTGCTTGAGCTCAAACACTAGCATTACATATAATATTAGAAACGATTTTTCTTTTCTTTTTCACCCGTTACTGCATCTTTGATCAAATAATAAAAATTTTATATTTTTTTATCAGTTCGTAATAACAGACGGATCGCGTGTCATTGATTAACACAATACTAAGACAATTTGCATAGTCTTAAAAAACATAAAAATATAGTCGCAGCATCCGCGTCTATTGTTTATCAATAATGTTAAACATTGCACTAATATCAATTTTGTATCAAGGAATGAATCTCGGTCTTGAATACCAGATATGTATGCAAATGAGTTTATTGTTGACGAACACGAACCGACAATTAGATGATTGTTAATTTATGAAAAAAAATAACAATACCTATAAATGTAAATACAAATGTCTATATTTAGATGAGCTGAAAGAGGTAAATACTAAGAGATGACTAGAGAAATGCAGATGCAAATCTTCACTTACCATAAAAATCTATGTAATGAGGTAAAAGGAACAAATCTTACCTGAAACAAAAAATGATAATTTAAATATTAAACGAATTATACACATGGTTATCATAAAGAGTAAAGACAATGAGAAATATCATCAATAATACAACATCTTATATAGATAACAAGAGGAAGAATGCAATTCTATAATAATTAAAGACTCTTAACATCTTAATAAAAAAAAACCTCAAACACATGATGTCTATCAACAAATAACTATTTCGATTATAATATACGTATAATCGAACGTTAAATAACATTTTACTCTAAAGACAACGATCGATTTACAATTCACTATTATAATAACAGTAAACTGTTTAGTTTAAAACAAATTGACGTACCGATGATATTTTACAATTAACAAGTAAAAGTGAAAAGTTAAGATAAAGATAAACTTTCTTAGAAAGCGTCGGAGGAAAGCGAAATACTAACGATAATAATAATAGCAATACGATACATAAATTTCAAGTTGACTGTGACAGGTTTCACTTGGTACTAAGTGGAATTATATTAAATCATTTTAATATCACGATAGTGGATGATAACTCTGTATGCATCACCAAAAAAATATAATTTATATTGTTTCAATTAAGCACTGACAGTGAATTATTTTATTCCAAGACCATTATCGTCAATTAAATTATTATTTATTAATATCTTTCGGACCCTAGTTTTCATTTTTGTAAAGATTTTAGATTTAAATAGGTACATTATAAAATCAGACAAGTTACCTATTCAGATGGAGATAAGAAACTTTTGAGATGGCTTTTACGTATATATACGTAACACGAAATATATTGAAAATATAAGGTGGAAACAAAGTAGATAATAAGTAACCGAGAAATAATTACAATAAAAGACATCCTATTATCCTTAAACGACAATTCAGATACATTATTAATGAAGTGGACGGAGTCTGCATCAACCAAACAAGAATATCAAAGGATTATCCTTCAATCACATCATTATCATTACATTACAACTTTATATTAATACAATTTGTTAGTTTGTACATTGTTCACGATTATTACCCAAGAGTAAAGTTTTATCCCTGGTTTAACTGAGAATAGTAAAATTTATGCGGGTAGTTTTAAATCCTTGAAAAACTTACCTCCAGAAAAGTATTTACACCAACAGATATTCAATAGAAAAATTGGCAAACCTCCTTCTGATCCGTTGTTATCAAAATTGAGTATCTATACGTAATAAACTACGTGTTGTTTAGTGACTTTGTCTCTGATCAGGTCGGTGGCATGCTTCGGTTTTAATATGAGTGTCATACGTAAGACCTACGTGCACTATAATTTGTATGAATTTATAATGATTCTATTATTTCATAAATTTTACGTACTTTATTACATAATACTATTAAAGTTGATGTTGTCTATTGAACCATGTTTACAAGTTTGTCTTGTCACGCCTGTATAACAAACATTTATGTTACTAAAAGAGCCATATGTTAATTTTCTTAATTAAAATTAAATGCTTGTTTACTAATTTAAGGATCGGGAAACTTTATCCCCCCCCCCTCCCCTCCCTTAATACTCTGGGGAGTGGTATCTTATAAAATCGTCGTAACGTACATCTAAAACCCTCATGCAAAATTTCAGTCTTCAAGCCTTCTTAATCTTTAATACATTTGATAAAATGTATATATAATAAATAAACAAAAATATACTCAAAATAAAAGTTCAATAAATCCAGTGACATTCACAGACGGTAATAAAACTTAATTAGTTCCAGACGTGGTGCCAACAATTAAATGGTTTTGGCAAAATTTACGGATTCATATATAGAGATACATCTCGACCGGAGCATTCAACAAGTTAATAACGAACTCATTCGAGATAAATCTGTGATGAAATGTACGGTAAAATAAATATTATATATATATATATATATATATTAAATTAAGATATGTATTATATTACATTTAGGTCAACTTATAATCGTAGACGTATTTCATATCCTGTTAATAATAAACCAGTAAACTAAATTTATTAACCCCATTAGATAAATCAGACGTCGGTTAAAGGCGATCTAGTATCTATTTAATCGACGGGACAGATAGAAAGTTAAAGCTTTCTTTAACATTAAATCGGTCCCTTTAACAGAACGAACGGATTTGAATAATGACGTCAAATTATCAAGATCACTGGCATAGGTAGCCGGTAATTCTTATACTAAGGTGTGTGTGTATATATATATATATATACAAAAGTACGTAAGTGTATCAACAATGCGGATATGTAAACACCGGTTGGACCGGGTCGTACACAACCAGACACAATGCACTTATTTAAATATAATATCACTCGTGACGGTTACATTATTCTAGATTCTTCTCAAACTGTGCTATTTAACATAAATATTGTATATTTGTTCTGAGTCACGGCAGGGTTGACACCCTGTAATAAACTAATGTTATTTTATATATAGAGTCAAATAAATATTTTCGGATTCTTTCCCTATGTAGTCTGCCCAATAAAGGACTTTAATTTTCATTTATTGACTGTATATAAAATAGTAAGGTTTTAATCTTTATTAGTTTTTCGATACAACTACATAAAGTATGTACCTACCTTATTATTACCTCATGAGAAACTTTTAATGTTTAACAAAACTCTTGTAGGTATTGTAAGATATTTTCTTACTCCGTGTATTTTATTATGAATTCTAGGTTTATTAATACCATGTTACTGGCGTATTATTAGAAGCGTTTTGTTATTATAAGATTTGCCAAGTCATTGAAAATAATTTTCAAATAAATATAGTAGAATCAATAATATATCAAAGCTTCCAGGTGTCGAATTTCCGACCCCTGGGCAACTGCTGCGTCGCATTGATAATTGAGCTATTGTGTCCCCATCTTCTAGATGAAAATAGCATTTTATATGTAACCGTCCCCACATAATAATAAATAATATATTTCATATCCAAACATGTTTATAGACAATTAAAAAAAAAATCAACCAACTATCATTAATCGATTCAATGAATCAAAATACAAATTAATCTCCTCTATCAGTACCCGTCAATTATAATATACATTTTAATACATAATTATCAAGTAAATATAATATTGAGATACAACTAAAATATAATTACTCCGCCCACGAGACGGCGGCGGCGTTTCATAACCTTGCGGACCCTACAATCTATTCGAGTGATTCACTTCACTTCACTATAATTTCGTTATATACAAGTCACAAACTATTATAATATTAATACTCACTTCGTACACTTTATTCATGAAACGAGTGACATATTAATAGTGATGTCAAATTGACAAGGACCATACGTAGAATAAAAAATTAAGAGTCGTTATAAATAAAAAATGACAGCTGTTTAAAGAAAATCACATGTTACATTAGATCTTGTACAGATAAGGAAACTGACATTTCAAGGTAAATTGTAACCCAAACCAATTATAAAATCTAATATTATATAAAGACATACAAATACATGTAACTGATACCACCGATATAGCATTAAAACTAACTAAAATGATCAAACTTCAACGCATTAATAATTTAATAACACGTCCAAAGTCCAATGCCAGTGTATGTGGCTGTAACTTAAATTACTGGAAACTAAATGACTATATAAAGTTTTAAACAAACCACTTCATTCATATCCTATGACACGCACAATGAAATAATCAATGGTAGCATTTTTACGTGAATAGCAAAATTATAACCAAAATATTTATAGATAAAAATTAACAAAACTAAAAACAAAAAAGTAATTAAAAATGTAGAAAAAATAACACACCGGCTAACCTATAAAATAATTTTCAGCCTTTTAAAATTAAACTTTACATATTTGTAGATTTAATTAATTATAACATAGCACAAGTAGTTCGTAGATATAGACAGAATAATTACAACCAAACGACACCGCGTCACGATTTCCAACGTCCCTTAGTGGGTCAACGACTTCACTGCACCTTGGAACATTTATAACGTAACAAGACTATTTCACGTGCTATAGTGCTACGGTACGAATTATTCAAACTTATATATATATATCTATTAGAATTTTACATAAATATTTGAAATGGCTTTACATATATATAACTAAGACATGAGACTGAAATAAAGTAACTGTAATCTTCACTGTAACAGTCTATAAAAAAAACAAATACTATTAAAAATTAATATACAAAAACAAAATTCAAATTAAAAAAAAACAAACTAATAAAAAATGTAAAAAAAAAAAAAAAAAACTTGATTTCCATTCTTATTACACGGAGATTAAAATTAAATTCGTTCCATAGATACTACATATAATTATCATACACAATTACAATTGTCCATTCATTTACATGTACATGGGAACAAAACGGCAAACTAATTTGCATCAACGCTGGAGCCGTTCCATCAAGGCGAGGTGCACTCTGACTCAGATTGAATACACCTGTTGTTTATATCTCTTTGATATCAACAAATTATTCAACGAATACTGAAATAGGACTTCTATAAACGTACTGGCATGAATTGAAACTAAATTAATTATCTTTATATATGCATATATATAAAATCCCGTGTCAGGATGTTCTTTTGCGCAAATCTTTAAAATCACTGAACCGATTTCAATGAAATTTTGTAAATAAAGTTTGGCTAACATAAAAGATAGGACAGTTTTCATCTGGATTAACAATCCTTAATTTGTGTTATTTTTGTATTTAAAAGAATCTAATTCACTTCTAAGTTTTATAACTATAAAAATATATATATAAAATAATTTATGAGGCCTCAGACGAAATTGACGGCAACGACTATAGATATATAATTAGCATGGACGTAATATGGTCCGTTGGTATTTAATGTTTAAAGGAGACAAAAACATTTGAACGACCTAGAGATATTATTAATGGTGTCAAAGTTATTTAGATCACAAGCACAGCATCTCAATGCCGCGCCGCACCGAGTGTAAACAGACATCTTATTAGAGCCGATGTGTCCGCCGCGCTGAGCGGAGCAAATTATTAGTTTGCGTAAAGTATGAGGAAAATATTTTTATTTGTAATAACGAAAAGCAGTACTGTGGTATTAGTAATAACTGAGGCAATGATCGATTTCAAATATTTTAAAAGATATTTATTTAATCGTATTGTAATAATAAATTTAAAAAAATTAAGTATCATATTAAATTGAAAACTATCAATAACTGTATAAAATATAATTTATATCAAATATTTAAAATTATATTTAGAAGTAGATTAAATAAAAATTAATTATAATATTAAAAGTTAAAACTAGTTTTAGGTAACTATTTAGTCTTGGATCTAAAACTATCCAAATACAGCAGCTGTAACAACAAATTCTACGCTTACAATTTGTTAAAAAATCACACACACACACACACACACACACACATATATACACATGTACTCGTATATGTCAACACACACACGTTAAGGCTATTATAATGTGACAAACAGAACTTAATTTAAAAAAATCTTATATTCAATGGACACGTTGATCGAGTATTCAATTATATTAACAACAAATGTGTGGAAAATCACCGAGGGACGTTTGACACTCGTTTATAATACTTAGTTAACTTTGTATATCAAAATAGCGACTATTTCAAAATCAGCACTGTACCAGATTTAAAGGAAATATATTTTATATTAATAAATATTCATTTATTTAAATTAAATAGAGAAATTAATTGATTGCTTCAATAATTATTTCGTTGACGTCAATACGATTGATTGATTTAAGTTGATATCGTATCCTTATTATAATAATTTTAAACATATTATGTTTTTGTAGAAGTATCATGAAACACTTTTAAATTAAAAACAATCAACCAAATAATTGCATGACACGCGGTCAGTTCAACAAAAAATACATATACACGTTATTATTAAGACGGTTAAAAATAATTTATTTGTCCTTATGTAATAATAGTAATGTACTTCTTTACAACCTTTATATATATATATATATAAATAACGTATTATATAAAAATACTGTTAGTTGAAACGGTAAAAATATAAAATATGACAAATCCAAAGACCACATGCTGATATGTATGTGTTTCGTAAAAAAACAAATTATTTTTTTAAATATTTAAAATTTATATACATCGCTATTAATATTTGAGACATTGAATATATATTTATACATGGTATATTGATAAATGTAAGCAATGCAGTTTGGTGTAGGTAATGCGTTCCACAAATGCGTCGGCGCAAGACGCCGTGTTCGGAGGCGGCCGAGCGCTGCGCGTGCGCATCCGTCCTAGTGGTCAAGTTCAAGGAGCAATACCGATGGGCATCCAATATGGTGAGATCAAGGTAAACTTATTACAGACAAATAAAGAGATGAGAGTGAAGGCTTTTGAGATTATATTTATAATAGTATTTGACGAAAAATATTGTCAATAAAAATGGATGGATATTATATTTTAGAGTAATTACAATATTTGCAGTGACTTGTTTTATAGAAAGCTATTACATATTCATTTCGATTTATTAATTCTATTTAATTCTCTCATCCATAATAGATAACAAAATTAAATTCAGATTTTTAATAATAGTATCAATAAAAAGTATAATTATAAAGATACAGGATCTTTAAAATTAATTTAAATATATAAATATCTTGTTTTATATCTATATACAATATCATCAGATAATAATTAAATAATTTACTTCTAAAACAATTACCTCTACATCCGTTTCATTACAACTATACACGTTATAATATAAAAACTAAATCGTATGTTTGTCCATCGACGACATATGAATGGATAGATTTATAATTTGGCAAATTATTTTTTAAAAATAAGCAAATACAAAACACTTTTAAATGCCTCCAAAGATACTTCAAAATACGTGCTTAATATTTCATTAATATAATGGTAAGAGACCTTTAATGAGTAATAGAAACACTCTGGAACTATATAATATAAGGTATGAGAATTTCAATAGAAGCGAAGGCAACAGAATGGACAAAGTCGCGGTCACAACCCTGTAGGACACTAAGAACTCGGAGATGCGACCTTGCAGTGCCATAAATCAAATGAAAACGAGAATTTTAATTTCTTTTACGACTTTTTAATATATTACAGCTGTAAATCACACGTCAATTTAAGGATCTAGATAAACATTTTACGATTAAAATAAAATAAATAATTATAAGTGTTAATGAGCAGTTTCTAAAATGAAGATAAATAAAATATTTCATGTATGTATATCTACATGTTACGAATGAGACGAAACATGAGTTTAATTTTTTTGGTTCCTCGCGACATAGTCACATTTCTTTTAGGATGTTTTTTTGTTAAGCAATAATGTGACAAAAATATTCTACAATGCAAAACGATACACGTATAAACAAAGTTGCAAGTTATTAGTACCTCAACAATAATTATAATAATTAAACGTACTCTGGAAATATATCAAGAGACATACAGATCTCACGAATAAGAAACATGATGCAATATATGGAAATGGAAAATATGACTTTACTTACTCTAGAGACATCTTGTGGGGAATTGTTATTTTTTACAAAAAAATCCCCACTACAACGCGACAACATAACTAATGGAACATTCTTGAAAATAAAATAAATTCCCTAAGCTTGAGAATTGATATATTATATGTATACATATAGATAATAAATTATAAAATACACCTATATATAATGGTAAGTGCATTAAATGATAGTATTGCTCCAATCACGTGATGACCCACCTTGAACTTCAAATCACGAAGGCAGAGATCTAGCCGCGAGGCACTGAGTTATATAAAACAAAACACCGCTCACTCACCTCTCACCTTTAGACAAATATAAATTACTATTATCAAAGATGTGATAACTGATTATGTTTATAATATCACAAAACAATGGATTTTAATAAATACTACCCGAATTAAATTGTACTTTATCCTTATCCTATTCTATCCTCCTAGGCCAAAATGTCATCTTCTGAAAAATATCTAAGAATATTTCCATTATCAGATTCAAGCGACTAAGTTCAAGGTACAAATTATAAAAAAATAAGTAAAAATATCTCCATTAGAGAAATAATCCCCCCTATATAGGACTTCCCAGCTATGGATCACATTTGGAAATCGATTCTAGGTCTCGATTAGCTTAGCGGGACGGATCACTAACCACTAGACAGATAGACAGAAAACAGTAACAGACTTACACTATTTTGTGGTATATAACAAAGAAAAACCACAAAAAATTGGTATAATCGAAATGATAAACAACATATCCATTCAAAGAGTGCCCGCCACGCAGCATCATTACCAAGTTCAAGGAGTCACGCTCGACCGACTCTTCTCCGACGCGGGCAAGGTTCAAGATCGTCTCGGACCTACGTACGTTTAAACATATTTTTATATTGCACAATGATAAATAAAAAAAAGCTTAATAGTCAATAATACACATAAAAGCTTTTATAAAATACATAACAATAGAAAGATATGTATGATTTGTCCAGATAACCTTGAGAGACGCGACCTCCTCCTCCTCCCACGCGCGTCGGCAGCACGAGGAATTTCATCAATAACAATTACATAAAAGGACTAAAATATAGCGATCGGGATTCCCAAAGACAAAACAAACAAAATTAACACGTTGGAATTTGAAATAATAACAATTTTATATATTCATTTATATCACATATTAAATATATGTTTACCCTATTATTTTGTTTTGTACATTGAGTTTAGCATTTAAAGTCCAAGTTCTACCTTCGAAGTTCGTCATAACCCCAATTCTTGTGGTTAAAATAAATTACCATGTTATTATTATTGCAATACGTATATGTAAGTAATTTTTGGATGTTTAAGGAAAAACACTTATAATATTAATTTACAAAACCCTCCAATTGCGTATTTAAAATAAAGTTAAAACAAAAAGATAAAAAAAAAATTAGAATTCCCAAGCATTGTTTAGAGTAAGTCTGGCCACGCCTTCTCTAATATATATATATATTTCATGTCTGGTTATTCCCAATACCATAAATATTACATTTTATCGTTAATACGTTTTAAACGGGCGTTTGTATTTTGCTAAGAGGTTCATTAAAATTCTTTATTTGGTCCATTTATTTTAACAGCCAGTATTATATCGTCTAGTCTAAGACTTTATTGATAATAAAAATGTATAAGGAATCCAAATACTGTTTATTTTGTTTACTAAAACAATTAATTTATTCATTTTAACAATATATAAATGTCCTGAGGAATACAGTCGCACAGTACACACAATACTGTGTGTGTTGATACTCCTCAGGGATGATGTCGCGTCGAAGGAATCTGAGCGCAGCGACAGCGCTGCGACCAGCTAGTAGTGACGCTGGGTTAAATAAAAAATTAATAATCGTTCCTGATACACTTTTGTAATACAAACACTAAAACATCTGCGGTTAGAGTTTGCAGGTGATCTAACGTTAATGTTATTTTGAAAAAGGTACCGAGTCCGTTATAAATTATTAAAATATCTTGCAATTTTACACTATTTAATTATAACTTTCACAGAAAAACTAAACATTATTAACAATTAAGGATCAACCATAGCATTTTTTTATTTATTTATTTTATTTTCCGTAATAATACATCAATGTCAGTTTAAGAAACACCAAAAAACATATATTATTATTTATCACAGTATATTGCATACCTAATAAAATTAAGTGTTTACTTGAATAAAATTCATTACACACAAACATACGACCCAATATTTTTTATCAAACTTGATGAATGACCCGTCGATACTCCGCACGTTTAACTGAGACGTGCCAATAACTCAGTGTCACAACTCAAATTACTAATTTAATTAAATCCCACAGAATATTAATTTAATAGAAATATAGTATTCCCTATAAAGTTACCAGCTTTGTAGAGGTTTATTATTACAAGTTGTTATATTATTAACCGTGACATTTGATTCGTTACGGGTATTCTGATTCTTTGTGTTGGCAACACTTATATTTAAATAAACCACAATTGCTCTTGTAAATAATAAATTTTAACGTACTTTAGTCAATAGTCGTATAACAGGAATAAATAAAATGTATAAGTATATTTGAAACACCAATACTGTTGGTTTAGTTCATTATAATTTATGATTTTGAATAAAATAAACTTGACACATAGTACGGTTAGGGAAGTAACTACCCTAAAATGGGGTAATTTTATAAGAAAAAAAAACAAATATTAATAACGTTTGAAAATAAATTAATATTATTAAAAATATCAAACAAATAAATACATTTATATAGTATCACAGTATTTTATCAGTTGTTTTTATTGTTTTCATTATACAACAACGTTCTGAGATAAAATTGTATGTTTCTACAAGCGTTTGAATCAATTACACGCTTTGAACAATAATAGCTGTTGCGGAGAGGTCAGATAACAAACACCTGCTGTAGTCACGATCACACGGAATATTTTTATTATTATCTAACTACCCTTAGGGGCAGTCAGATAAGAGGGGGGTTTTAAAAAAATCACGATATATCACATTATTTTCTTAAAAATATACGCCTAATACCTTTTGTATGAAAAATACACGCAGATTCGGGTGATATGGGGAGAGGATTAATTTATGTCACCACATTTGACACCCTGGTCATTTTAACCAGGGAGGGAGGGGTGAAAAAGTTGCATAAAAATATGTTTTTATGATACTTGATTAAGGGACGAGCCTATAATACCATTATTTATCTTCTTTTTGAACATGTTGCACACGATTTAGTTAAATTCTTAGCTCACATCATTGACAACCGTGGCAATGCATATTGGTGAAATTACCCCCCTTTTTGGTTCTTTAGCCTCTTACTAATCTGGAATATATAGGGGGCTTAATCTAAGCCGTGATTACACGTCAAATAGTTAACTATTAAATATATAATTAAATGTATAATACCAATTACCGTGTTACTCAAATACTATATATAATCTCTTGTAAAAGTTACATAAACCGTTCAGTATAACTGGTGGTCTAGATTTTAACGTGGCATTTGTGTTGTAATTGTGACGTATGGTATCCTATGGTTATGTTGAAATTGTTAAATAATAATACACCTATATTGGTATAGAATTAATAAACAGAGTTGTTATTGTGTGATTATATTTTTATATATTATAAATATATAAACAAAGTTATTAAAATTTTAAATATATATAAAAAAAAATATTTGTATGTAAGTACCGTATACCTTCGTATGCACTAAGTGAAAAGCTGTTAATTTGTAATTACAAACCGACACTTAAATTTTACTTAAATTAATAAAAACTGGAAAATTTCTAATTTGCTTACTATAAAGGAGACCTTACTCACAAAATGCAATGTAAATTGCATTGTAATTTAAATTTATAAACAAGTCGCCATGATTTGAGTGTAACTCCCACTCGTTAGATGAGACTAATAATTGTAATAAAATATGTTTTGGCAGACGCACCGTGTGACTGTGTGTCGGTGGATCTTACTAATTGATGAGTATGTTCTATAATAAAATTATTCCACTAAATTGATGTCATTTTTGAAATTCTGTGTATGATAAATATCAAGTGAAACTAATATAAAATAAAAATTTGATTGTGAGGTGAATAATATTACAGGGGAAATCATTTAAATTTAAACATATAGCTTAATATAGTTCAATAATAAATACAGAGAGGAAACTTTTGTTTGCATTTATGTCTGTAACGAATAGCTTCAAAGCTACAGGCCCGATTCAATCGATTAAAAGCTAATTCCCCTGTCGAAAGCTACATTATGAGCGAGTAACATATACTAGTTTTTATCCCGATATTCAGACGGGATTGGCGGAAAGACAAACATTTGTTGGGCTAAATTACAATAAAAACGGTAAATATACAATTTTTGTGCAAACTTTAAGATAGATGTCTTATTTGCGTCAAGGACAGACGAAGTCGTCGGCAACAGCTAGCAATTAATATAATTAATTTCATTCAGTCTAAAACAACTGAATATACGACCACCTTTCAAAAGAAATATGACAGAAGTCAATGATTCATAGTGTTTGCTATATTTTTAATATACTTCAAAGGTATAAAAATATAATGACTTATTCTTAGTAACAATGAGTTTGTCATAACTAATATCTTTTTAAGGAACGCTCTAAAACATATACGAGTATTACTATTTTTATATATATATTGAGTGACAAACGCGCATATAGTCGGCGTTATTGTGAAAAATCAGGATATATGCAAGATTTAATTTAATACCTACGCATACTGCACAATTAATTGCACTCTGAATGGATAAAAGAATCAACTATAACTCCAGTCTACTGTCTGTCTGTCTGTCTGTCTGTAAGTTGCAGACATTTACCAGCACAGATCCAAATATTACATATAGATCACGCGTATACGAGGCTTTACTGCACAGAGATGGCCTATAGCTGCGAAAATGTTTTTGTCTATGCCGGTATTCGTTTAACGTAGTATGCGCATACGTTAACTCGTTCAAGGTTTCTACATCGATGTTCCAGCGCAATGATCTTGCCTTTATATCGTGGTAAGATACAATTCAGATCATCAGAGATCGGACTAAAGGTTCTGTGAAAATCTTTATGAATTCTTTTTTCGTGCGCTTTTCGCCGCAATCTTGTGAGAAAATGCGTGAAAGTAGAAAGTGGTTATTCATTGTCATTACAAAGGCCGTATCATTGTTACACTATTCCCATTGACGATCTTAGATAACACGCGATAATTGACGCCTTATTATCTTTAATAACAAAAAAATATAGTTCAAAAAGTTTTACTCTATTTCGATCTGCGGAAAAAAAAATACATAATTTACCGACAGCAAACAAAACATACTGATAACAGACACAACTCAATACTTTGTTAATCACAATAATCAATAATATTATAATAATATAAAAAATATACATAAACAACAAAATTACGACGCCAACAAAACAAACAAATATATAAATTATACCATATTAGGGTGACCAAGTATAATTAATAATAAGAAGAAAAAATGCAACTAAACACACAAATTAAATGGCGCCCGAGTGACGGCCAATAAAGTAACATTATTATGTATTATTACATTATTATATATGTAAATATAATCAGCGTCTCGGCCGAGAGCTGGTCTCGACCCGTTTATATTAGGACACAATTAATCAAGCGATATCAGCTTTAACTAAATCGGTAACAGTTTCGATCGTAATACCTTCTTTGTAGCTCCGGTCGTTTACACTGACAATTCAAAACCAACTCTCCGACAATAGTTATAAAGTACAATTTAAAATGAAAGAAAATTTAAAATATTTTTTTAAAGTATATTGACCCCTGTATCTAACGAGAGAAGATCACTTATCGCCTGTTAGTGTGTTAGTGATCGGGGTTTTCCGTCCGAGGCGTCGCATGGCTGCGGATCGCGAGGAATGCGGAGATCACCAACGAACGCCGTTTTAGCATAATTTTCGGTACTAATTTACATACGACCGCGTCGGCGCCGCTGTTATATATATGTATACATATAATAACATCTGATTAGATCGACGACTGTGTGATAACAATATATAATTCTCTGATTATGAGAATTCAATATATCTATATATCTTGCTTTTAATTAACGTATTCTTTAAAGATATTATTTTCTTTTCATCTTTTTATAAGATATATATAATAAATTAGGATATTATAATTATCACGGCAAATAAATTTAAACTTTTAATCTTTTTTTATACACTTAAGATAATTATAAATGTGTTAAAAGATTTTTTAATACATTTTTTTAATTAAAACGGCTACCAGTTTTGTATTTGATAAGATACAGTGCAATGGAGATGTGATATGCCAGATCAAAACAGACCGTTAAATCACGTGACAACATCGAAAACGAGATAAATATAACATTAATTATCATTCAAGTGAATATAAATAGGATATATAAATTTAAATTAATTTAATTAATTAAACACTAAAATCAAGTATAATATCGAAATTTAAGTAACTAATTAAAATTATCAAAATTAACACCATTACGTACGTTATGGGATTTAAGAACAGACATGAAAGTAATATTTTTGTCCATAGACATTTTCCGTCGGAAATAAAGTCAACAATCTCGTTCGCGAAGAAAAAAAAAATACTGAAACCTACTCGCTAATTAAAAGCTATCGCGATCGTTACGACATTTTTATTGCAAACTGTATTCTATTATCATCGTAGTAGAATATAAAATTAAATCACCGATAATCTGTAATATATATCGAACGGCAAAAAGCCTCCTTTCCCTTTAGTTTAAAATGTTTTCTAAGTCCAGTTCACTTTCTACTGAGTTATGTCCGCGGGAACTGACTGCCAGCATCCGTTGCATAATGTACGGATTGTTATAAACAAAACTCATTATCGAATCTTAAAATTATATTTACAAGTCACGGGAACGTCATATAAAGGTCATAAAAAAATTATGGACTGTTTATTTACGTTACAAAAATAAATACAATTTATGATTCTCGAGAAGTTACCGCGAAGTATTTCGGTGGCTTGACAAAAAACAAACGTTATAAAATACGGCTTCACATAAGTAAGCCAGGATCCGCGTACATCCCGCTCATTTGTAAGGCACCGGACACACCGGCGACGGATATTAACACTCAATCTTTAACCTTTTTTTTTTAAAATAAAGATTGAAGTTACAATCTCTATGTTGACTTATCAGGACAGGGGTAACCATTAACACAAACATAAACAATTATAAAATCGGATTGTAGATCGATTATTAATTTAGTGTACAAAACAGATGTTAGACTAAACAAAAAAATGGAATAATTTTTTTTCAAAACAATAAAATGTACATACACACACACACTCACACAGTACACACACACAGGCGCGGATTATCCTCTTCGGAATGCCTAAAGGAATATACTTTAAATGTATGATAGTATATTTTCGGTGTGCTCCACAATCCATTGTATCGTTATAATTATGTCAGCCGTGCGCATGTTAGAGCTCGACAGAATCCGCAATCTCAGCAGTGCGTCGACCTTGTCCTGCGCCCGCGCAGGTACACAGCAAGGACACAAAGAAAACACATTTAAAATTTTGAATTATTATGTAAAAATTCTTTGCCATTTCATTTATACAGATCTTGTAAAAAATATATCAAAAATCTTTTACATACATATATTTTTTTCAAATATTGACATATGCATACATATGTATATATTCACGCTTATATATGTATTTTTATAATTTATTATTGACCGTTTTTGTCCTCTAAAAATAGTATAGTATAAGCCTGTAGTTTTAGCCAATTAATTTTAATTAGCATCATATATAAATTTAACGACCAAAAATATTAATAAAATAATTATTTAAGGTAAATTGGAATCGGTTAATTAAGGTGATAAAAAGTTTACGGATTTGCTAACGCACAAAAAATGATAAAAGCGAGCAAAAAATGATTTCGTACACTGTAAGGTATACATGGTGATAATTATCATTTCATAACACCGAAGATAACGGAGTCTGTTAACTCTGAAGAAGTGCTAAAATCAATGCAATTAGAGCAAGGTCTGAATTGCAAAATATCATGAGAAATGAGGGAACGAAAATAACTACTTTAGAATTGAATTAAGAGTATCATACTGTGAACTGATATAACAATACAATTATACACTTTATAAGAGCTATGGAATTTATTTAAAACATTAAAACCGAACGAGAAATTCAAAACTTTAACAACAACAAAATATATATAATTTAAAAGTCCACTTAGAGACATACAATATTACCTAACACTACAAGTGTGAAATATAAACAAATTTATTAATATAAAAGCATAAAATAATAAAAAAAATATAAAAAATAAATAAACATAAAAAAGATCGGCATCTCAAGAATTTCGCGACGCGCCGACGCCGCTACGTCCAAACGAAAAAAAAAAACACCAAAAAACACACACACACACACAAAAAGAAACAAAATCCGTTTCAATATTAATTATTCGTAAACGTGTGAAGATCACGGTATAATTTTCCGCGTCGCCAGTACACGTATTCTAATGGCGAGATAATAATAAAAATATAATAATCTATTGATAAATACAATATATATATCATCGGACCGGCGCCGCCGAAATGAATCTCGGACGGCGTCACTGAGTAGTCATTCCGCGGACGACCTTCCGACGCTTCGTTTGAAATACTATAATAGTGGAAATATTTCATGCATATTTAATTTTAGATTCGATTAAAATTATTTAAATAAATCAATAATGAAGAGGATGTTATGACAATCTATTATATAAATTCTTTAAATAAGTATCTATACATATAAATAAAATTGTAGTGTCCGTTTGTAATACCAAATTAATATTATTTCACTAAATGCATATGAGAGAATACAAGGTACATAAAAAAATCTATTAAAATAAACTGTCTGCCTGTCTGTCCGGCTAATATCTGAAACAACTGGAACGATTTTAACAGGTCTTTCACTGGCTGATAGCAGATCTTGCGAGGAATAACTTAGGTTACTTTTATTTAAAAAAACATATTAGAACGAAGTCGCAGGTGCCGCTAGTGTACTAACTTTAAGATTTTAGACAGACGATTGAAACATATGACAAAGACAAGCCAATTGAAGCAAGACAACAACAAAACGAAGACAAGAACAGCAAGACAGACAAGACATTGAAATTAAATGTCAAAATAAACAGACGCGAGAGACGATATTATTTTTATATTACATAATTTGGAAGCAGACGCCGGGCGATGAGTGTCGTTACCGGCGCCTGCGCAGCCGCGCGCTAGCTTTCATCCAATACTGAGAACTTCAATGTGTAGTATTACTTAAATGTCCCCTACAATAATATTATTTTCAAGGAAACGTTTATTTTCAGCGCTTAATGTTATAAACAATTTATTAATGTATTTGGAATTAACGAAACATATTTACTTAAATACAATTTCGTTTAAAGACGTAATTATCAAGTTATTTTAATAGGAATATCCCTCTATGAATCATTTCAATGACAATTAAAATAAATGGGGGTCGCCCTTTAAATCTATGAAATTACCAACTGATATATAACATAATTATATATATAAGTAATTATATTAGGATGTAGTGGTCTCCAATAAAGGACAAACTTTGTAATAATTAGATAATAATATGTTTGAGGTAAAAGACAATTACAATACAATTTCGGAGTATTATAATACATTGTTTTACTTTTTGCAGACTGTGACTTTAATGTAATAATATTTAAATTTGAACTTAAAAAATGTAAATAAATAATTAAACCGCATCATGAATAATTCATAACATATAAAATAACAACTCGATGGAAAAATAATACAAATTTATATCAAATGACAAAATAATAATGACCTTTTAAAATTATTCTAATGCTGCTTCATAATAGAATTAAATAACAACACTTGTGAACTAAAAAACACGTGATTCAACGGAATATATTAAATAAATAATAATTTAAGATCATCCTGTACAACGTCTATAATAAAAACACCACCTTATAAAAACTACATACAACCAGCAAAAGTAGAACTATATACTTAATATATATAAAAAGAACGATAATTTAAATATAATACCATCTCAATTATACACAATTATACAAAAAACATTAATTATTATAGTATATTGTATCATACACGATAAATATAAATTACAATTATAAAAGAAAATTATATAAACCGCGAGAACGTTCCGAGAACTTACAATTATATATCTATTAGAAAAAAGGTATACGAAATGAGAGAAATAAAAAAAAGATCCGGGATGCCACTCGAGATACATGATTAAATACCACTTGTGTCGAAAATAAAAAAGAAAAAAAAACAAAAATTAAGATGTTATGCAAATTTCCCGTTCGCATCCGGCGACCTTCCGAGGACGGGGAGGTGTCGTTGACTCCTGATATTAGGACACTTGCTCACAGTATTACCAACTTTGGACGTTCTAGAATGTTATTATTGTATGACTATTTTTAAAGAATTTAAATCGTCCTATTATAGATAAGAAGTGATTTATTTCAAACACTAGAATAAAATATAAAAAAATTGTAAAATTTTCATAATTAAAATAACTCCAAAGTAGTATTAATCCATCAACGAACATCCACGAAAAAGTTCAATCTATACACGTACAGGGTGCACTACGTGTAGATGTGTGCGTGCATAGGCGTCTGTGTGCGTGTCATGCGCACGCGCCTACGGCGGTGTATTTACGCGAGCTCCCCTACCACCGTCGTCACTCATTCGCCGCACGACCTCCCGAACACACGCACCCCACTAAAGCCTATCGAGCGACACTGTCTATCCGTCTGTGACAAAATAAATCATTCGACAAGTATGTGCCGCAGTGAACGCAAGTGATATTTATGTGAAGTGACATTACTATTATGTGCCGCAGAGTGATCCAGTTCTGAAAAGTGTTATAGCAGCTTCGACCGTTAACATTAAATGTAAGAGTGTTTATATATTAATAACTTATATTATCTCAAAATTACTAATACCGACCTAGATGCCACGATACAGTATAAATAACAATCACATCACAAATATAATAAATCGAGCCTCGCAGCGGCGGTCCTCGTCTCAATGACAGTATAGAGAAACACCTGTGAGAAAATATAAACAAAAGACACACTGTTACACCGAATTGTTACGTGTGTCGTTAAATATACTGTGAATAATCATTATAATATGCCCTCGTTCGACACAAACCCGAGACCGGCGTTACGATTTGTAATATATAATCCGATTAAGTGTATTTAATTCAGATCAGCCCACGCCGTAACACGAGATAATGATCGTTTAGTATTAAATCGCCATAATCGTAATTTTGTAAGAGGCTTTTAATAACGCGACAAAAACAACTCGCTCGTTAAAACAACAATAATAATGGATTACTTGATGAGTTTGTGATGATCTTTTGATTTAATCTCTACAGTATTACGAGTGTGTTTAAAATAAACAAACACCTAAACGGGGAATACCGAAAATATTAAAAACACACATATTGAATTTTAAGTGGGTGATAAAAAATGTATTTCGAGTTTTCAATACATCCGCGTAACGGGAGTCGAATGCCGACACGTATTTAATTATTACACGTCTCATCAATTATTACCATTATTTCAATTTCAACACGTTATTATATTTTTGAGGTCATTAAAATTAAACGCAAATTGAAGCTAAAAACAAAATTATATATAAAACTTGAATAACAAAAATTATCAAACAAAAAGTGGAATAAAAAAATTATACTTCAAATGTGGTAAAAAAAAACTATGACCGCTTGAGCTTAAGTTACAAAAAAAGTATAATTGTCATAAAAAATAACCACAAAGTGTTGTAACATTCTAGAAGAGGTACAATAAATACTTAGTCATCACGGCATATAGGAATAATAAGTAATAAGTAAATAAGTTCACAGTTTGCTAAGAAAACTTCGCTAGAAACTACTATAGA
This sequence comes from Melinaea marsaeus rileyi, assembly GCA_918358865.1. Lineage (NCBI taxonomy): Eukaryota > Metazoa > Arthropoda > Insecta > Lepidoptera > Nymphalidae > Melinaea > Melinaea marsaeus. Next base: position 1,635,065 of record OU911088.1, read on the forward strand.
AAGTGCAACTAGTAAAATTCATGATATAACCGACGAGAATCGAAAACTGTTCTCTCGTACCTTACGTGAAAATAATGTTGAAATTAGTCAAGGTCTAAAGGAAGTTTCGTTTCGAGAAAACTATTTTATTCATATCAAATTATATTTGCGAGAATAGCAACAATTAGCAAGGCGGATATCAGTAACAGACGTGAAATATTTTCGTATTTCCCCAACCGAATAAAACTCGCTAAACGCCGAGTGATATAATAGTAGATACGATCTCGACGGACAAACAAAATAACACCTTGTCGAGATTTATGAACACGATTGTATAATTATAAATCACGATCTCTTATAGGAAAGACAAAATACAATATACCTGTAATGAGCCTTTAAATTGGATATAAACTGGTGTAACAACGCACGCAGAACGTGTAGCGAAGGAGATATAATAATATAAAGAATAAAATGATTGTTGTATAGAGAAATTCAATGTTACAAATACACATTCTATTGGAACACCACTCGAAGGCTACCATTAGCATGAAAACCTGTTATATTGCACGGCTCCAAGCTAAATAAAGGCTGGCATTAAGAAAACTATACTCATAGGTTATAATGTCGCATTCCCAGCTAAGGCAGTGCACGAGATGACACGACAATCACCTGCGATCTAACCTTTCAACCGAATACACGAACCCGATCCGAACGAGTCTCGTCTCATCGTGATTGAAGTCAAATTCTACAGCGTCATTTTTGAGGAAGTTATTACACTAAAATTCCTCAATATCATAAATACTATATCAATATCGCTCGGAGCGTGTTTATCTAAAATAAACACGTCATCGTATTGTACTGTCGATGCTCGGTCAACCCCGAGATGTTTGAACAGCTCGTGCGAATTATACGAAAACATTCCTCGATAATGTTGTGATGGTACGGATCAATGATTACGTCACTCGATGAATAAAACCCGAATCCGGTTCGTATATCGTGATGTCCACGTTATCGATACAAGACGAAACTAGACAACATCAAAAAAAAAAAACTCAACAAAACACAATGTACACAAAAAGATTACTCGCCTTGTTTGAAACGAACAATAGTTCCCAGGTGGTTGCGATTTCACGTCGTTAGCCTCTGACGTTATTTGTCGCGAGAAATCTCATGTATGAATTACAAAAAAAAAAAAAAACATCACCTTGAAAATAATTAGCCCGAGCGGCGATCAGATAATGGATGTGGAATTATTTGTTGTAATTACAAAATTCGCATTTTAAATATGCAACTTTCCTCGTAACTCGAGCGAAGGACTCGAGCCGCAATCTCGGGCCCACCGCCACGCTCCGAATATCACCAAAAGGTAGCGCCAGAACGGCGGAAAAATTTTGAAACTCATTGCACAAGCGACTCATATTTTTAAACAATATAAAATTAATAGCCATTATCTGATCGGAATCGACTAATTACTATTTACTCCATAGCTCCAACCTCCAAACGATCGAATATGGATATCGCAAGCGGACCTACTTACGTTATGGACGTTCGTTTTATACTGCATATAACCTCTTACCTGTAACAATTATATTAAGGTTAATTAGTTACGCAAAAAAAACAAAGCATTTACTTCCAAAAAGTCGCCGAGACACGTTCGAGGGATTCAATTAACAGTACCGGTTTAAATGATGTGAAAAATACGGAAATTACATGATTTCGTAAGCTCAATTGCTCTCATGAGCGAACAGCCTAGTATTACATAGAAGATTATACAAAATGACGTTATATGTGACCATTCAGATATTACGAAACAAAGCGACAAGAAAGTCGGAAACAAACAAAAGAAAAGAAAGTACACATATTACAAATCAGAACGCGTACCTCGGAGAACAATTTCAGAAAAGTGTTACAAATCTTAATGACATCTTAAAAAATGTAGGAAGTCCAAATAAAGACAATTTTGTAAACTGTTCCACTTAAGTTATCATGAAAAAAATATCATCTAAATAGTTGTTTGAACACACGAAAAGCATTGAGGTCAGTTATGGTAACATTTATAAAAGCTCAATCGTAAACCAGATCTTTACTAAATAAAAATGACAACGGAAGAGTAAACAAAAAAGAATACAATTGAAACTACCAACAAGTAAAAAATATAATTTGGGTGAACTTTCGTATCAAAATAGTATATTAAAACAGTAGGTACAGCCTTGTACATTACAAAGACAGCGTAGGTATTATAAATCATAAATCCGCTAGCATTGAAGGCTTAGCAGACAGAAAAGACTACGAAATACCCAGCTACTCGACGGCACGTGAACACTCACAAATAATTCTATCACGACTCCGAAAACGTTCTTTGTAAACCGTCGACGACCTTAACGACTGTATTTTAACAGATAAATGATCGAAAGAAACATAATATAAAACGAACCGAAAGAAACCGTAAAATTTGGCATAAAATCGAATTAAATATACAGACAAAATTGATCTCAGTATTATATAGATAATCTCAGATGATATAATCTTTTAACATACATCAAAACTGCATTCCAACCGATTGTAAACAGGTTTTAAAGAGGACCTCACCTTGACCGAACACCGTGACAATTATAAATCAAACCATGACATTATTTAATATTTGTTTTTATTATAAACAATACTACGACAAATACGCATTCCTAAAAATAATTGATATTGGGAAATTGTTATAAACAAAGGAATCGATTAAAACAAAATCAATTCACGAAACAAACGTTGGACAACGAATTCGATATGCAATCATTTATCCGAATGATTGTGATATGAAGATATCATTGAAATTTCACTATTATTGTTATTGCAATAAGATTCAAAATCATTTACTCATTAAGATCTAAGGCTAGTATTCATGCCGGCACGCGCCAAGTAACGTGCATAAAATTTTGCCAATTCCATTCAATCTTGATTGATTACTTTAAAGAAATCCTTTTCCAATGTTTATATACAGAATAAACATATTTTTCAATTTTAAATATCGCAGGTTACAAGTAAATGCAGTCGTTTCGTAATTTGTGTATGACAATGTAATTTGACCCAATTCTTAAAGCCGTTTTGGTATTGCTAAATAGACCAGCCTTACTTTGACACTTGCTCCGACGGGTTGAGATTATCATCAATTAAATTTTAACTGTTCTTGATTATGGCTTAAGGCAAACGTTATTGCATTAAACACGTCCAATAAACTAAATTGCTTAGTACATTAAAAAATATATTAACTTAAAAAATTTCATATAAAAAACTTTAATTGAGTCAGTATTGCGAAAATGCAGCCGTAAAATATCAAAATGGTCGCTTGCAAATGCAAATAATACCGCTAGCAGATTTACATACATAGTATTAATATAGCACATAATATAGTGTACACTGAGTTATGTGGTTTAATTTGTTCCGTAAACTCAAGGAGATATATATACAATTACATAGTAGCTGCAACTATAGCTCTGAAGGCTATACGTAATTACGTAAATTGCCACTTCAAAGCAAGTATCGAACACAGATTAGATGTTAGACGTCTAGATCCTGTTCGATACAATATTGAAAAGTAAAACAAGTTTAGGACAATGTGCATATGAATGTATGAAGTTTTAATGCGACCTCATCGAGTGAAATGTAATCAACATATTCTGACGGTCCACTAACAAAGGCCGGTGGAAAGTTAGCGGTGTGTGATGAGCACTGAATACAAATCGTCAACAATGAATCAGTTAACAAATGACAGCAAAAAGTATGAAGAAAGTGTGCACTTCTCGTTCGGAACACAGATAATGAGACAAACATAAATAATAATATATATTGGTATAGCAGTAACCATTTTTGAAATAGCATTACAAGCAAGGTCGTTAGTTTTTGTGTGTAAATAGTAAAATATGAAATCACATATTAATATAGAAAGGTGTGAACTTTAGATAGGAAGAATTGCCATGTCTCGAGGTAAACTAGTGATACATGCATCCGAGATGATTCCCGTAAATGTCATATTTTATGAAACATCCATGTTGAACTTCACGACTGTGTAGATCACGAATATGCAGAAGATGTGCCGGAACGAATACCGTTTATTGGTGTTAATAACAATAACTTTATATATGTTCAAAGTATTAATGGTATGTTAAATATCTCAAGAAACTAATATAAAAATTCCTCATGGGCACGACCACGGTATCCTGCTGTGACCAAGTGCACTGACATTGGATACAATTGAAAGTAATTATAATATCGATAGTAATTTCGCAACGCGTACAAAATCTAAGTTCGGTGAAACGCATACATGTTTTCTAAACATTTATCGGCTAGGTCACGTTTCTCACATTGAACAGTTACGTACTAGTTTCGATATAAAAAACTTAATTACTTTTTTTATATAGAAAATGTATAATAAAATTGCATTTTCATTGTTTTATATCATGCCTTAAAACAAAAGGCTGACAATTAAGAAATTCAACCTCAAATTAAAACATTACAGTCGATTTTGTCGCAGACCTCGCGGCCTTCCTGCCTCGTGGTCATTACTTCTTAATTTCCAAATTAAACGCTTGGTTCTCAATGTCAGCTAGATCGATGTTGGTCGGTTATAACGAATTTATATAAGGCGGGTGGTAGCACGCGCCGCGCCAGTGCTTAAAACACTGTTCGATCGTTTTATCTCAACGTCCTTTCACTTCGCGCGCTCATGAGCGACCACGGGGCGTATCGAGTAACAAAGATATCAATGTCTAAGATGAGTTCATTATCTGTGCATGTGTTAATTATAGAATATTCAAATTGTGTAAAGTGTAATATAACTAAACAATGTCCTCTTCTAAACTTTCAGATGGTGAGAGGGGCGACGTCAGTGCTCACGATAGCGCTGGCATGGGTGTGTGTCGTTCGCTCCAGCGTCCTTGTGCCAACCTACGTACTGCCGCCTGACTCGTTCGTACGCGATCAACGTTCCCTCGGGGCGCAGCCCGATAGCGATCCCGCCGAGTCTCAACGTATGATAAAACGGCTAATCGGGGGTCATATGAAAATCAAATCTGAAAAAGATTACGGATACCCTAAAAACTCTGTAAATGTGAAGTCAAAAAGTGAAAGTTCGAAATTTGCAGGAGTGATTGTGCCGGATCTTTCAGGCGGCACCGTAGGATGGAATCAAGGTATCTGGGACGATGGCATGCTCATGTCCAGCGCAGGTGCGGGTAAAGATACGGGAAAAATTAAAGAGGACGATGAGGAGAAAAAGACCTTAGCTGATCAGGTGGCCGAAGGCAAATACGGATTAATACAAAATGAAATATTCTCGAAAGCTCCTAAGCGACCTGGGATTTTGAGTTATGAACCTAATGCCGAGACGCGATCTAAAGACAATGTGCAAAGTCTTGGTGGTCTTAAGAAGGATGAAATATGGCTTGCAGAGGATCACTTACTAGTTTTAAAAGGAGGTTCATTCCCAGAACGTCCACAAGAGGATGAAAATAGACCATGGCCACCGATCGACAACTATGAGGCGCCTAGAAGGCAAGTAAAACTACCACAGAAACCAAAGGTACCACCGCCCTTTCCAGTTCGACTCTCCGACGACGGACCGCTCATCTTCCTCACGCCGAACGGCAGTATCCCTGCGCCCATTTATCCACCCTTCCCTTCAGGAGAAGGCGAAGGCCCTCTACCTCCTTCGCCATTCCTTTTCCCAGAGGCCGCGCCCTACCCGCAAAGTGATTATCAAAAAAACACTTCTGCCGGGACCGCATCGTTGCCAAGTCCTCCGTTCCCATTCCTACCCGGGAATGCGAGCGAAGGAGTATTTCCCTACCCCCCATCCATAAACGGCTCTTTTCCAGAAGGCTTTCCTCCGGGCGCAGCATTTCTTCCACCACCCAGCAACCAAACAGATCTGTACGACGAAGACGACCCTTCGATTTACTATCCGCCGCCATACAATTTTTCCTATCGCGCTGATTACAAAAGCAATGTACCAGCTGGGCCTCTTGTTCCTGGAATTATATTGCCACCTCCGCCTGATTTCTTTGCACCTCTTGAAGATAAGACAACAACAGAAATAGTTAAAACTTCAAGACCAGCAACATACACAAGAATGAAAACTACTACAAAACAACCTGTATCAGTGACTGTCAATAGGGGAAAATATAAAACGAGACCAACTACTGAAACGGCAAAAACAACTGAACCTCCTACAACAACATCATCACCGCCAGTTGAAATAGTAACCTCACCGAAATACAGAAAAGCTCAGCGTATTGTAGCAGTACCGCCTAGACATCAATTCAGGGTTCAAAATCTTCCTGAAACTGTTACAAAACCCAAGACTGAAAAACCAGTTTATAAAACTCGTACTAAACTTACATCAAAACCTTTATCAGTATCAGTATTTTACGATTATCCACAGAAAGTTTACGACAATAGCCTTCCTACAACAACAGACAAGCCATATATTGTTTACAAAGTACCGCAAAAATCAAAAGAAGTTGCTAATGATATAACATCGACGGCCGTACCATTGCGAGCATATTATACCAACACACAAAACGACGAAGTACCGACAACTAAATTACAACCTGTATACAATCGTAAACCAAATGAAGATGCCATTGCTTCGTTCTACTTCTTTGATGAACAACCTAAAAGCTCACCAAGACCAGAAAGTTTTTATGACGGAAGAAACTATTACAAAACTGTGCCTAGTCAAACTCCATACAATCCCCAGCCAAACACTAATTCTCAAACCGGTTATGGCCCATCGGTGAACGTGGAATACGGATCTATTGACCAAGCAGATGCTCTATTCTTATGGCCACAAAAGCAAGGGCCGAAAACACTAACCCAAGAGTATTTTAGCATACAGAAACCGAGACAACAAGTTTACGTACAACAAGTCAAACAACGACCGGATCCATTCTACCAACAGATAGCTGATATTCAGCAGACCATCGAGTTATATACCACGAAGAGACCGAAATCACACTCATATAGATCCCACACAAATAAACCACAACAGACAAACTCCAGGCCGGTTTATCAGTTTAGTTATGAAACAAAACCTCGACCTGAAAAACTAACCTTCAGAGCACCTAAACTTGACCCCGAACCATTCAGGCCTATGGTCAGTTACAGCAAACCATTCAATTTACAAAACGAGTTCAATGCTATTACTTCATCCGCTTCGCCGGGTTATAACCAACAATACCTAGTGGAAAATGTGCAAGTGACGACAGAATCACCGACTTCGTCAAGATATTATCCGCAAACAAAGACAAGGGACGAAGACTATGAAGATTCCGTATACCGAAAAGAACCACCACCACAAAGTAACATCAACCACATTCCGGTGCGCACTGGAAAACCAACAGGTACAGTCAACAAATACCCGAGTACAACTCCTAACCCAATCAGTAATGGTTACTACACAAAACAAGATGAGAAGTACTTTGACGATAATACGAAAAATTCATTTGACGTGTTTGGTCAAAAATTAGAAGATGGCACGCACGATGTGAATGGCATAGCCGTCACTCCACCAATCGGTACAGTGAAGACACCGATCGACAACAACATCAACCAACAATATGCTTATGAAATCATTAACGAACAGAATCCGAACGCACCCACTTTGAGCAAAGACACGATTGTCAACGAACGCTATCCGAGACCCACGGTCAACCCGTACAGCATACAGTTCCAACAGGGATCACCCAACGCAGAGTTGGTGGAGGAGCCGAAACCACCATCCCTATACGGCGACACGCTAGTCAACGACAGACTACCGCGACCAATGATAAACCCGGACAGCGAGTTCATACCGATACCGAATCCCAATTACAGACAGCCCCAGCAGTACAGACTACCGACACAAGTACAGCGGCCACAGTACACCGGCGAGCAGTACGACCTGAACGGGCAGTTGTCCGGGGACACCGACGTCAACTACAAGAGGCCTCTGCCGCCAATCAACCCCGACGCGGAGTGGATAGGCCCAGTGGGAGGCGAGGGTCGGCCGGGGTCGTACGTGTCGTACCGGCTGCCGGGAGAGGGGGCGCACGTGTACTTCCTGACCCCGCAGGCGGCGCAGGGACAGAGAGAGAGATACCGGACACCGGGATACGGACGGTGAAACCAAAGCTCTAGTCTGTGTGTAGTGTACATACAAAGCGATTGTGATGTGTCCTAAGTAGTATTAGATTGAATAGACTAGCGGGACGCCCGCGTTGCCATAATAATTAACGCGTTGTTGACGTGTAACGCGACATTGTTGTGAGACAAACGAACGCTATCGACACTGAGAGTTATTTATTAAATTAGTTTTTAAGTGAGTACGGTGCAAGTTTAGTTATAGGTAATTTATTAATGTATGTCGGTATTTTAATACTGAGATGTGATAAGTGTGGACTTGATTGAGGACATTGTTAGTTATGTATAATAGTTGAGTTAACAAGATATGACAATTGTGATTTTTGTATGTGTTTTTTAAACAAATCTATGAATAAACATATAAAAATATATTACGTATGTAGTTTCTTTTTATAACCTTGTATACAAAATATGATATTAACAGTATTTGTAGACTTTTTTGAAAATAACTGACATTTAAAATAATCCGTAAGTAAAATGATCATCAAAATCGAAAACAACATAACCTTATACACAAACAGTTTTGTAACTCTTTTATAGTTGTATACATTATATGACCTAATAAAGAGGTCACTCCAAGTGTAAGTCATCAGATATTGTATGGATTTATTTATGTATGAAAAGTTAAGAAAACAAATTCAAACAAATCTTTAGTTATTTAAGATATTATTGCCTTGATAGCGTATGGACTTGCAAGAAATAAATAAATTACTTCTTTTTTCTAATAATATACACTTTACATACACAATAAGACAAATAGTATACCACTTGTATAAAATTGTTGATGAGATTAAAAAAATATTTTTCATGTAGTATTTATCTTCATATAATGTATAATTTACTGAATATATAATTATTGACTATATGAATAATTAATGTTTCTGAAATACTGAACGATATTTTCAGATGTAATTCGTTAGATCATTTTGCCTTGAAAATATGATATACAATAAAAAATTACATATAAAGATTTCATTTCGAGTTACATTCGGACTTTTTCGATCTTTCTTTAAAGATAACTTATTTAATAGATTAATTGAGCGAATCGAGTAAAGCGAGCGGAGCGTTCTACTGGAGACTTTTTCACATTCTTTGTCACGAATAGGCTCGAAAACTACTTGACGGCCAATTATAAAATTTCGCAATCAAAACGACACATACATTACATTTTTTTTTTTTTTTTGTTTTTTAAGTACTGACAGAAAGTACAATTGTAGAGATGGAACCATTTTAATATATTAATACCACATTTCTTTATTATAGCTTTACTTATGGTATGTCTGTTAATATTAATCTGTTTTAAATTACAAAAATCACACAAGACGAGTTGCATTTTGAAAGAATTTTTTTATATATCATGTTTAAGAAACTTGGGAGGGACGTTATGGCTAATGGCTACCATGAATTTGGGCGATATTTCATATATGTTATATATGAAATTATATATATTTCATATATATTATATTCAGAAAAGTAATGCTTTATAAAACAATATGTACAGGCTCTATATACACCATTCCAGTTTAGGGTTCAATGACCTATGAAAACAAACAAATAAAACCCCTCTTTAGTTCGCAACAAACAGGAAATCACCAACTAAGGTAATGATATCTCCCATCTAGACAGCAGTCAAAGCTTTTCTAATCTATTAAGTCTGGGGCGAGGGTGACTGCCCTGTGGTGGGGGTCACTGCCCAGTGGTATGTGGTGGTTTGTGGTGAGTGTCACTGGTACGTGGTGCGTAGTGTGTGGTCTATGTTGGATGTCACTGCCCTGTGTTATATGGTCTGTGGTAGGTGTCACTGACCTGTGTCTGGTTCCTGTGTCTGCGGCACGTCCTGCAGCGGGTGTGCGTAGAGGCGCAGGTACACCTGTATGGCGACGCGCGCGCAGCGGAAGTAGAAGGGATGCGCGCGCAGCACGTCCTCAAGCCGCAGCAGACCCACGTACGAGCGGAGCGTCATCTTCCGCATGCAGTACGAGTGGAAGTCGAACTGGTCCTCCATTATCTCCGAGAAGTGCTGAAATTTACGTATTTACATTGATAATAAAAATGTATAAACGGTTAACGGTTTTTTCATTAGCGTGTATTTTCTAAATTTAGTCGGGAATAGCTGTACTAAACTCAATGAATGTACACACTTTGACTGCGTTATATGCATTCCACAATATGCTATTGATCTAACTGGTATTGTTAACAAAGTAACATGAGTATGTACATACCCTATCGACTTCGTGCGCCTTCTTCAAAGCCTCCCCCCACTGCGTGAGGCGCTGGTAGGCCGCCGCGGCCTCCGTCTGGAACCACATGCACTGCATCTCGTTGAGGTTCTCCGTCGCCGGCACTCCTGAATGCAATTATACAATATCACATTACATAAGACTAAATAACGGCAAAACTAATGTGATCTACTAATCAGTAACTACTTATTTGAGTTGATTTCAGTATAACTTGAAAAGTTTTAATTACTTTTTATTGATTACATATATTTATTGACAAAAAATTGTGCTGGTGACTTAATGTTTACCATCTGTTATAAATTACAACTTGGATTTTTAAGTAGAAAATAATGGATTCAGCTTCACATGTCTGTATTTGTGAGAATATCCCCCCTATCAAATGGGTATTAATTCATTATTTATCACTTCCTCTGTAAAGTCGAACCTACTTCATATAACATTAATTACTGTACGTTAATTAATGTGAATAATATTGGACAATATATTTATTGTTAATGAAAGAAAATCCTCCACAGCTCTGCAGAAAGTTAAATATATTAATTGTCTTATTTTTGTATTAGATAATCACAATACTAATATTTTGCAGAGTTCTTTACAAGATAATTGAGAGATAAGTTTTATAAGGATTATTATAAATATATATGAGAATCTGTTATCTTTGAGTGGGAAATTAATATGACTTTTTGGTTTGATAGAAAACTTTCACAGAGTCTGATTAATAATTGTAGTAGTAGAATTTCGTGTTAACCTACTCGATTGGTATTAACCATGAGACATGGTATCCTTGATATTGCTATCAAATTATTTTTTCTATTATTAATTTTTCATAAGCACTCCTTATTATATAAATTCTACCTCTACATAGAATAGGGGATAAAATAACCCATATGTATATGCGATATATATATTTTAGGTGAAGCTCTTACTCGGTCAGAATTAACTTTACAAAAGTTCCATCCATAACTTTTGTGATTAAAAGTAACCCACTGGTTTTTAGTAATATTTTTAAACTTTTTAAGTAATATTCACATTTCTAGCAAATTTCAAAAGTCTACTGTTAGCGATATAACAACCACTAAATAAATCTCTGGGTTATGTCTGTACATTATATTATTTTATCATAATTTATAAACAATTGTTCCACGATTAATCCAATTATTATTAATATTTTTTCAGTCTGTGTATACTCCTGAATCAAAATGTTAAAATAATATCTAGTAAATATATAATACGGGCCGTACCTTCCCTGGTGAACTTGGCGCACATGTCCTCCGCCTGCTGCACGTGTCCCGCCCGCAGCATGTACCGCGCGCACTTGCTGTTGACGTACCGGTCCGCCGTGTCCATGGCCTGCGCCTCCTCCAGGCACGAGTACGCGCGCACCGGGTCTCCCGCGTGCTGAGACACACACACACACACACTCACACACACATTGAACAACTTTGTTTGTTTGTTTTGTTTTGTTTATATGTTTTTAATTAAATTAATTATATCGTAATATAAATTAATACTTATTTTAAACTGAATCCTTTTATAAGTTCCGTACACACTTTTATATCAATTTTTTTTTCTCAACATTGTATAATATAAGACTATAATCAATTGTTCTGGTTCTACAATAGTATATGATGTAAGAAAAACTTTAAAACAAACCTTATATATTCTTCCCTTAACAATAAAAAGTTCTATCAAAGTGGGTGTGTGGTATATGGCCGCATCTATATAATGTAGTGCTCTGTCCGTGTCCTGTTTGTAGTCGTAATGCTGAGCTGCGAAGTAGTACGCCCACAACAGCGCACTGGCCGGCTGCTTCACTTCCTCGGGCTGAGGTCCAAAGGTACCCAAATCCAATAAACATTCCATATATTGGAGTATTAGTTTCTCTATTGTATCCGCTTTACTTTGGTCTGCGTATAATGATCTGGAATTTTAATATGATTATTTTATTGTTAGTAAAAAACTGCATTATTTACTTTCTATCACTTGTCTTGAAATCATTTATTATTGTATTGTCAATTATACATTTACATATTTTTTGATGAATTGGCACCTGAATCTTTATCGGAGTACTTCTAATATCAATTTAATAATTTGCTAATAAAACCTCTATTGTAGTTAAATCTATTAATATTTTGAATTAATAAATTCAGTTTTCAAGGGTTAAAAGATAGGATAGGTATTGGATAGTCTGTAATAGACTTCTTGATATCCTCCAATGCGGATGAATGGCTCCGAAAGAAACTCACCATCATAGTTTCCCCCGATTCCCCCATAAAAAAATACCAAAGTATGTTTACCTCAAATCCATAAATAGTGGCGGGATGCCTTTGTGCAGGCCGTGCCTGAGATACTCGTCCACCAGTGGCTCGAAGGCGGGCAGGCGTGCTTCAGTCAGTTGCAACCGCCGAGGTGCTATTGCTTTTGGATACTCTTTCCTGGAAAATTTAATTTTATCAATAATATATTTATACAATAGTATTTATTGCACCTATGTCTTTAATTATAGTCAATGCAGTCATAACATATAAACGTTTTATTATGAGGTCTTAAAATGCCCTGTAAATTTACCTTAAAACTAAATATAGATATTAAGATTCCATTATTTTATACCTCAACCACAATTATAAAAAGATGAGAGACAAAAACAGTCCTATTAATATTACTTTTATGATATAACACTTAAGATAAAAAATAGATAAATTATGAACAATTAGAATAATATTATGATATTCTAAGTGCTGATACCAAGGTTCTATAATATTGATAGACAAATTAAGACTGCAAAAAAAATATTAAAACAATTAATATTAAATAAGCTTTGCAATCAATATAAAAGATGAATGTCTCAAAATTCGCTATATTTAATACTTAATATCATTAAAATATAATTACATAAATATTATAAATACAGCATTTATGTTTCAGTACTAAATGTATATTCTCATATAATTAAAATGTAACAACAATACTTACTTATATACATCATAAAAGGCCACTTTCTCATCGGGATCACTAAGCTGCTTCGCTTCTACTAATTTTTGATAATACATAACATTCTCCGGATTCCTTTTGAGCAAATCCTCATAAACTGTTTCCGCTTCCTTGTACCTGAAAGTGGAAATTGTATTGTTTGAATTTAACGCTTCCCTTTTTCTCTAACCAAATATTAAAGTTGTCTTTCTTTGTTAGTTATTAATTTTTGTTACAATTTTGATTACAGATAAATAAATCGGAATTCTTAAACAAAATGGATTAATCATTGATGAAACTAATTACAAGAGTGAAACCCTAAAACAAACTCATTGTCGGAAATTACATACCTTTTTAATTTCAAATAATATTCTCCAGAGGTTTCTTTAATAGATAACTTATCTAAAATCTGACTTTGGAACTTGTGAAGGTGTTGCAAAGCTCTATCATATTGTCCCGACTCAGCTAAAACCATGTTTTGGTACAGCAATAGCTCGGAGTGTTCATAATCATAGGGTCCTTTCATCTGATTGGTCCGGTACGCATCTAGAATACTGTTAGCCATCTCATAGTCACCCAGCAAATGGTAACTCATGGCGAAACCAATCCATGATGCTCTCTGTGTTGGTCTTAACATGAACAATTGGTACCGGGTGTCCTAAAAACACATATATAAAATAACAAAGATTATAAATCATAGCCAATCTTGTAATATTCATTGTAATTTAATTGTAAATAATGTATCAATAACTAGCAAGCTATTTGTATATTATTCTTTAAGAATTAATATTATTTAAAATTGATAAATCCAAATTTCAATATAATCATAAAATAAGGTGACAATCGAGATTAGGCCATAAACATTTATAATAACTAAGCAATCATTACAAAACTCTGAAATGTATTCACACTTAATATCATAAAGTTAAGATGCAAAAAATAAGCCAATTTGAGAAGGACAAGAACCCAAAAAGAAGAAAAATATGCCTTTTATAAATATATTGACTCACTTTATACCCATCCAAATCTCTCATTTGAATTTGAAGCAAGGAAAGATCACGAAGAATTTGAATATTCTCCTTTTCCCATTTCAAAGCATTCCGATAACATTTGATTGCCTCATCATATTTCTTGTCAGATCTTTGAAGAAGGCCATACACATGCCAACACACGGGCGACTTCAGATCATTACGAAGACCACGACGCACGTATTCGTAAGCCTCGTCTTTACGACCAAGGCAATTTAATGTCAAGCCTTTCATAGCCAGTGTTTCTGAAAAAATATGTCCACTTTTAAGTTGGCGCTGTTTTGCAGTTTGTACTTTTCGAGATATATGACAAATTTTCTAAGACCCCTTACCTCCATGATCTGCAAATCTTGGATTGGACAATATCTGTTTGGCAAATTTCAACCCATTCTTATATTGTTTATGTTCATAACAACGCTGAAATTCAAAAAAAATATTAATTCACTAACCTCTATTTATTATTAGATGTAGGCGAAATAGTGCAAGGACAAGAAAATAATTAGTCGGTTAAAAATAAAATTCTAAATAATTGGAATTAGTAGAATTGCGATTAGATAACTTTAAGGTTCTTTAGTCTTTGTGGAATAGAATTAAGTTACAATATTAATTACATTATTATTAATCTAGAAATAATAGCGAATATTGACAAGCCACTCAAACCGAAATAATGTTTACAAATTTACTTACCAAAATTCTTTTAAAAAGAGCATTTTCTTTTGGCGGTAATGAATTACTGTGTGGCATTTTACTAACACAATGCGAATAATCCTTATATTATTTCACTAATAAATTGAAATATAGCTAAAAACCTCGTGGCTATAAACCAAAGAAGTCGATGAAGGATTGTTGTCTATGACACTTCTCAGGTCACGTGATCTGTACTTTAACATTGCCATTACATTCTGAAAAATCAAATCTTACTTTAAATATTAATGGACAAATATGCATTTTATTATTTGTATAATGTGACACTTTAATTCCTTATACATAAATGAAAGGGGCTTTTATGAAAAACCTTTAACAAGTATTGTATAGCGTTTGGTTTTTTTTTACTCCTACAATAGTGAAAAGAAAGAGGATTTTTTTTATTACCACCAAACTATTGCACCTATTCTATTGCATTTTTAAATATAGAAATTAACATATTAATATATTTAATGTGATGTTGTCTATTGTATACTAATGAATAATGTCAGATGTGAACGACATTTAGACGAGTTCTAAGTAGAGTCGCTGTCCGGACCGTTGATTAGTGGTTGTAGAGTTTGTTGGTTTCGTTTTCATTAATTAAAAAAGAAAAAGAAATCAAAGTATAAAGCGGCCTGATTTTTTTATCTCGGTGGATCCAAGTAATATGGGTATAGAAAACATGCGTCGTTGGCCAATGTACATTGTTTTCGCCGTATGCATTCTACTTACCCTTTCACTATTAAATAGTTGGAGTATGGAGACTGAATTACAAAACCGACTTTCTGAAATAAGCTCGCAGCTTCAAGAATGTTCAAGATTACAGACATCATGCATGGAAGAATCGTTACGGATACAACAACAACGAGATAACTACAACTCAAAAGTTAATGATTTAGAGGGATTGAAAGGCAAATTAACTGGAGATGTGTCTGATTTTAAGACTAAGTTAGCCAAATCCGAAATTCAAGTCAATCGAACTCTGGTAGATGTAGAGTTATGTAAAACTGAGCTAGAGTCACTTAAGAATTTACAAGTGAGTAAATCAGCCACCTTAGAGACTTTAAGACTAGAAAAAGAAACATTAACGACACAGCTTGAAGAAAGGAAGAAGAAAATTGAGGAGTTAGAAAAAGAAATTTCTAGATTGAAGGTAGCTATGACAACGAAAAGTGCTCCTAACCCACCTCTCCCTTCAAAAGTTACACCGGCAGCTCAACCACCTAAACTAAGTCCAGCTTTGAACGCTAACAATCCTATTAATGAACCAGTTATAGAAGATAATGCCAAAGAGGAATTGGAAGATCCGAGTGCACTGAATGACCCTGACAATTTTGAACCACAATAATATGACTGAGGACAAATTTTTGTGATAATACTCACACGAGTTTAAATGTTATTGTTGAAGCTATACATTTACATTATAAGCAATTCTGTATGATTTTTTTTTTAATTTAGTGGTTATGAAATTGTATATAAATGAATAACTTAAATTTATCAATTTCATACCAGTATATATAATTTTTTAAGTACTCTGTATGCTTCCAATAATTTTTTTTAGGTATTAGGTTGTACTTGAACTAATGAAATAAGTATTATAAATCATATCTAATTTTGTATTAATATAAATTTAAAATTGGCATTTTTGAAAGAGCAATATTGGTTAGTTTAAATTAGTGTCTTAAATTGACTTAGGCTATAGTGGTATATATAATACT
The DNA here is from genome assembly GCA_918358865.1 of Melinaea marsaeus rileyi. Classification (NCBI taxonomy): domain Eukaryota; kingdom Metazoa; phylum Arthropoda; class Insecta; order Lepidoptera; family Nymphalidae; genus Melinaea; species Melinaea marsaeus. The sequence continues at coordinate 1,651,853 of OU911088.1, forward strand.
ATGATTTAATATTTTAAGTTTTTCATTCATAACAGTGAACTTTTTTATGTGTCTCGATGCTGTCTTGAAAATGTAGGTTGATTGATTCTAGTAAGATAAAAAAGACAAAGATAAGTAATGACATCTCATTTATAACATTTCTCATGATTATTTAAGTTATAAGATCATATACATCTCACGTCCTATAGATTAGAAGAATAGATGACCATTACCAACATCACAATAACATTTCATATTTTTAAAACTAATACAAACTTGTTATTACCTAGAAATTTAAGTTACCAATAATGTATAGAATACATTAGTTGATGATGCCATGATGGTGCCAGTTGGATCTGACTATGTTTTTGCTCAATTACCAACATAATATTCCTAATTTTGTAAGTACTCAATATGAATGATGTTGAAATTAGTTACGCGTTGTTTTATTTGTACCATTGATTAATTTGATTAGAAACGCATGCTTAACTTGATAAATGACTTTATGCATATCAGCTTATTGCCATTTTTTACTTTTCATAATTTTTAACTGCGATACATGTAGCTAAAGTACAATAAAGGAATGTTGAAACTTATGTAAAATACTGTGCATTTCGATTAATCTTGTCAATAGTGACATTGATTTATTTCTTAAATAACTATTACATAAATTAAATGGATGTTCTCTTAAAATATTTTGATTTTTACTTTGTAAAACAATACTTTCGATTTACCGTTACCATTTAGTAGAACAGTTTCAGTTTTGACTGAAGTGTAAGACTTCGATACCCTTTATTAGTATTCAATCTGTTTAATATAACATACATAAATGTATGAAAAATAATATTATTCCTAACTATTCACTAATATAACCACAGACACTGATGTGACAACCCAGATGAGTTCGGTTTCCAATTTGACCTTACGGCAACATAATTCTATTTCAGTATAAAGTATCCTTATTATATAATAGTCTAGTGTTGTGCCGCGTGCCAAGTCACTATTCATTAAGATATAAAAAAGTTAATATTGATATCTATTAGTAGTTAGAATAAAATGTTGTTAGAAAAACTAACAAGATATCAATCAGGACAAAGCGCTTGTATTGTATAGCTGCTCCCATCGATAGGTATACTCAATTTCCCATTGCGAGACTTGGGCATTTATACATGTTATATGTTGTAAATAATTGAAACCCCCAAATGAGTAACTGGATTGCCCAAGTATTTAACACCCGCTGAAGACTCAATTCTTGTAGTAGCCCGCTGCACGGAGGTCTCGCTGGAAGATAACATCCTCCAAATGGCTACAGCTGTAGAGGATTCAGCAAGACCCTGGGAAGACTGGGAAGCACCAATTTTCCACTGGGTCAACGGCGTTCCTGGATGTGGAAAATCGACTTGGGTAGTAAACAACTTCGTATTTGAAAGTGACTAGATAGCAACAACGACGACTGAGGCAGCATTAGAGCTCAGGAATAAACTCGCCCTCAGTTGTCCAAAGGACGGGAAGACCAAAGTCCGAACGATCGCTTCAATATTAATAAATGGCGCTAAAGAAAAGCCTGAACGACTTATCGTTGACGAGGCCTTGATGAACCATTTCGGAGCGATCGTTATGACGGCCCGACTAACAGAGGCCAAAGCAGTCACACTAATCGGAGACACAAACCAGATTCCTTATATAGACCGGCTAAATCTGTTCCATATGAAATATAATAGCCATACCTCGTGACGTCTATCAGTCAAGAGCTCTTAAGAACCTACCGATGTCCCCTGGACGTAAGCTATGCTCTAAACGAGGTATACAACGGCATATACGAGGGTCAAACTGAGAGTTCTTAGAAAATCAAAAACTAAGCATTCTAGCAAGTTATTAGTTTTATTGTAACTTTTCAAAATAGCGTCCATTTACATCAATACATCGCTGCATTCGATGGAACCATTGAGAAAAGCACCTTGCCAACTCGGCTTTAGGGGTCTCTTCGACGGCGTTTTGAAACGCAGCCACTGCTTCTTCGGCGTCTATAAAACGTTTTCCTCGAAGTTTTTCTTTTATTTTCGGAAATAAATAAAAATCGCAGGGTGCGAGGTCGGGGCTATACGGCAGGTGACCCAGTAATTCCACGTCTGAGGTCACCAAATAGTCGATCGTTTGCCTCGCGGTGTGCGACGAGGCATTGTCGTGACGAAGGAGGATCCTGCTGCGAGGTCGTTTCTCTCGAACTTTTTCCAAGACAAGTGGCAAACAATTGTTAGTATACCACTCTGCATTAACCGTTTTCTGATCCTCTAAGACTACTGTCGCGTAATGACCTGTCTTTCCGAAGAACGAGGCCACCATCTTTTTTCCAACACTTCGACCTCTCTTCACTTTAGTTGGCAACTCTTAGGAAGGAAACACCCACTGAGCAGACTGTCTTTTGGTTTCCGGATCATAACAGTAAATCCAGCTTTAGTCACCCGTTAGTATGTCGAACACAGCATTTGAGTCACCTCCGTTAAATTTTTGGATCATTTCTCGGCACCAATCAACACGGCGGAGTTTTTGAGCCTCGGTCAAATTATGCGGTATCCAGCGGGCACAAAGCTTCCTGACCGCTAAATGTACATGGAGGATTTTGTGCACTTGACTCATACCTATGCCTAGACTTGTCCGAATCTGCTGATAGGTCACTCTTTTGTCAGTCTCTATCATACGCCGCACAACACTGATGTTATCTTCAGTCGTCGCTGTAGAAGGCCGTCCCTCACGCAAATCATCGGTGAGATTAGTTCGACCACGTTTGAATTCATTAAACCAGTTGTAAACTGTGGCACGAGATGGGGCTTCATCGTGAAAAGCCAATCGAAGTCTATCATAACTTTCTTGTTGACTTAAATGACATCGAAAGTCATAAAAAATCATTGCACGAAAATTTTCTCGGCTTAAATTCATTCTGACGTGCACAGACAATTTTCAATTTGCCGCCAAATCGTAAAACAAATGACAAATGAATGAAATGTACACTCAATAATATTGGTAAAGAGTTCTATTTTCAAAATTTAAACTATTTTTTTTAATATAATGCTTTTAAGTGGCCAGTTCTAAAAACTTTCAGTTTGGCCCTCGTACTCAGCCCATTCATTGACTCGCTCTCTGAGAACAGTCAAGTTTACGGGTGCTACCATCGAAGCTGACTTTCCTAATACCCTGTACCTGGTCCACACACAGACTGAAAAAGCGGACCTTACAAACCTAGGGTACGGAAAAGGGGAAAACTCGCGCATCCTCACCATCAATGAAGCTCAGGGATTAACATACGAGTCGGTAATAATCATCCAAACGAAATCCAAACCAAAATCGTACCTGACAAGTGTCCCACACGCAGTGGTGGCTATATCTAGACACACAAGAAGTTCTATTTACTACACGGATATCGACGAAGACGCCATTGTGAGATTCATTAGGCGGGCCGGCGATACCTCCGATAGAAACCTTGTAGAGTACAACCTCAAGATGGCAATTTCTCACCGTGACTCCGAGGCTATGAAAAAGCTAGTGAACTTAATAACCTAGCTTACTACTACTACTATTTACTTTATTTATTATTACTATCAATTTCTAAAATAGCTTTCGAAAACTTGTGCAGGTGTACAATTTACAAAACTGCGAAGTTACCATCGCAATTAAAATCTTAACAAAATTGTTTAAAATTACAATGAAAGGCATGAACAAATGTCTATGGTCATTAAAAATGGCCCGAATCGCTTCGAGAAAAGGATAGGTCCTGCTTTTTGATCAACGTGGTGGGCGCACTAGCGTGTCCTTAGATACATTAACTAAGTATAAGAAAGTACACAAAAATCTGCAAAATGCGGATGCTCTATCTAGATTCAAACAGTTCTGAAGTAAAGTTCTAAACAGTTGGGCAAAATTTATTCGAATAACGAATGAATAAATTATTTCTATAGTTATTCGCGAATAGTAAATAATTTAATTTATTCAAAGGATAATTTAAATAAGATAAGCATAATTCGAATGATGAATAATTTTATTATTCGGTATTTACAGGTGTAAATATTTCTTAACATTTGTTTTCTTCATTATTCTTTCTTCAAACATATTGTCAGACAATCTACTTGACTTAGTCTCTTAAATACAAGTTTGTAATATATCAAGTCCTGATATTATAAACAATATCTTTCTTATTTGCCGAAGTCAGCTACCATTAATCTAATTCCAGGAATCAAGTAGATAGTAGTCGTAATACTAATTGTACCAAATCGCCTTATCCTTTTTCTGTCACATACAATAGAATAAAAGATCCGCGAAACACGTATCTCCAAATATTGGTAATGTGATATAAATAAACTGTATAATATTTAAAATAACGAATAATTTATTGGTAGGTAATTTATTTAGACATAAATTATTCGTAAATAATTATAATGCAAATAAAATTTTATTCGAATAATTGTTCAAATAACAATTTATTAGAATGCCCAACTTTGGTTATAAACATGTCAGTCAGTAAGTACCGAGAACAGCTGACAATAGAGCGTCATTAAGTTCTTAATTCAATCACTTATTTTAAAAGGTCATCTAAAGTAAAAAACTCATTATTTCTAAATAACTTTATTTGTCTTAAATAGTTTTTATAATAATAAAACAAAACATATTACTTCACAAGTAATGGTTTATAAGTAAAATAAGACTTAACCCTACTACAGTTAATGGATATTCCATAATTAAGAGATATTGAGTCAAAAGATATAAGTTTAACTGTAATCCTTATTAAACATAAAAAAGAAAATATCCTAACAAAAATACCTATTTTACCTATTATATAGCATACTAACTACATACACAATTTACTTTTGTTGACAATCTAAAAGAATGAAAAATATTAACCATAGCTTCATCCTGGACAAACATTATTCCCAATCTGACAGTTTCGAGATATTTCAGCAAATCTTAAAATTATTAATCTTAAGGGTTTAACTTTTTAAAGCTAAGTCCAACAAAAGTATCAAACAAAATTCACAAGTAAATTTATTACAAAATGAACTAAGGTCTCATATACGAGTGCTTTAGTAATACTAGAATGTAATGGCATCTTAGTTTTAAATCACAGAAATTATGATTATTTTAAATAACATATAAGGTAGTATAGTAGTAGACATATAGTGGAAAATAGAATCTTTTGAGAAAATTGTATTACCTCAAAAAATATTTGTTGTTTTCAGACTTCTAGAGGACTAATTAAAGATATAAGAAATATTAAATCTAATTCATCAAATACAATATTTAAATACATTATATATTTAATCGTTAGCGGCTTCTTCAAACGCAGCCAGTAAATTCCTTCGACATTTGCTTTCATCGCTGTACCGTAAAGCCCAAATTATGTACTCTCCTATATTCAGAGGGTCATTGGAATAACATATTTGTACTTTACATTTTCTCTCCCACTTCATTGAGTCCGAACTACAGTTATTTCTAGTTCTAGTAAAATCTACAAATCCGTTACATTCCACGGCTAATTTAGGGAGTTGTGCATTTAACGTTTCATGCAAGCTATCTGAACTTGCACCACTGGTTGAAGGTTTACAGTCTCCTTGGCCACACTCCATATTTGGTGGGGTCGTGGAAGTATGTTTTCTTTTCTTAATAAAGTTACAATCACCGTCATTTGATATTTCATTATTATTTTCATTGTTCATTACATTTAGTTCCATGTTTTTACATTTGTTGTGGTGTTGTTTGACTCTTTTGCTTGGTATTTCTGTTTCATCATCTGGATTACAACCTTCAGCCCATTTTGGACTACCACAACTAGATTCAATTTTTCTTTTACCATTTTTCTGTATCTTCGGAAGGCCTACCTCGGGTGAATTAAGTGGACTAGCTAAAATTGAATCATCAAGTCTGTAACAAAGGATTGATTTAATCATTAAAGAATATTATTATTTGATGTTTGATAATACACATTGTAGAAAACCTACCTTTGTTTCTGCTCCCGCCTTGTATATATTTTGTCAATACTTTCAACTGTTGTAAAATCATGTCTTGAACATTGCATGTCATATTTAAGGAATGTAGATACTTTCTTTCTTGTTTTAACAGTCCGCCCAAACCATTCTAATGTTACATCATCTGATAAATACAAACCCAGACTCTGACGATCATTGTCAATTAATCTCTTATACCATGTAATAAAATCACGAGCAGACTGTTGTTTAGAGTATGAAGATGTGAAAATATTTTTTGTCTCTTTGATGGAAGTAGTTATAATTCTGCTTTTTCTTTTAAGTGGGGTCTTAGGTATATTTGACATGTTTTCTGTAAGCCAATGGATAATTGCAAATAAATTAAATGGTGTTAAATATCATTAATAAAAAAACTTTATGCATTATTTACATACACTTATCACTAAGTATCTCCACTACTCGTTGGGAACTTGTTGCTCGATGCGCTAAGTCCAAACGCAAAGCTTCTAAACGGTTTTTACTTTCCTCTATATACGCCGTTATTGATAAATTTATTTCTAACAATTCTTTGTGTAACGTTGTCACGTTCTGAGAATTTGCGAAAATATTTTCTGAAATAAAATATATATGACATAGTATAAAAGCATAGGAAAACAAAAGAAATTGTCAAATTTCTATTTTCAAACAAACTTAACCTACTCAAACACTTTGCTGCTTCTAATGCTAAATGTTCACGGTTTAAATTATCAGAAATTGATGAATTCATCTTATAATTGCCTTGGACAATTAAGATATCAAAGGCATCTGTTTAACATGTATGGATCGATGCGAAATACTAAAAATAACTATAAGCTTCTTTACTTTATTAAAACCAACATACAAACATAAATTGAAAGTTTTTAATGTTTGACTTTTGACACTGACGAATGACGTCGGAGTTTTGACAATAATCCCTTTTCTAGAATGAAAGCTTAGCGTAATTGGCTGAAATTTAGTATGGTATATCGCTGATTGGTTAAAATTAGTGGTTTCTCATGCGTTCTGTTATAATGTAATATAATATTTATGATGGAAATTATTTAAAAGATTGTAAAAGAACAACCAAAAAATTGTTTCTGTTTTAATTACATAAATCAAGTCTTCAATTCCTGTCAAAATATATGAATCAAATAAAATTGACTCAAATTTAATGGAAAGAACACGGTACATGGTACACCGTAATTTTTAGATCCGGATCTAGATAATTTATAGTTTTGTTTGGTGACATAAAGTTTTATTAAATATATATCAAGGAAGCAAGACAATAAATTATTTACGATTTAGATTATTTGATTAGGTTCATATTTAAAATTTGTTTTTACATTTTTATTTTAAATACTTAATGCGTAATATTGTCATATAACGTATTTTAGACCAACTACTTTCAACGTAGATCCTGTCGTCTGGATAATTTTTACCCACCCTATTTAATTACGACTAATCCATAGACAATCCTAATTATGAGAACGAGCATTGGATAGCAGAGTAGGCGCGCTTCCCTGGGAGTGGTAATGTGTCGAACCAATCTACTGCGTTCTCGCGATCATTGACATCGGCCATTGGTCTATCCTTTGTCAACCAATCATTGAAAAACCAGTGAGGAATATCCAATGTAAGTTTACAATATTTGACGATTATTACTTTGAGATGGTGGAACTGCTGATTCTGTTAAATGAAACCAATTTTGTTTCAAAGTTTTTTCAATGTCTGATGAAATTACGAGAAAAGCAGCCATTTTGATTACGTTGCCTTCATTGGCCTCGGCTATGCTATGACGTATGCCACATTTTCAGATAAAATTTTCATAAACACTTTATTTCTTTTAACTTAAAATAAAGTCGAAAATATTATATATATTTCTTTATTTTATGTTATCTATTATTATTATATAAGAAATTTAATATACAATTACGACAAATCTGTAAATACATTCCAACTAATTTAGTGCTAACCACAAGTCTTCCTAATATTTTCATGTTGATTGCATAAAGATCTATTTCTTTATGTTTCGTAACGTCTTTACAATTACTAAATACAGAACAGTACGCTTTTTAAACTATTATTATCATAAACTTTTTGATAATTCAATTGTATGTAATACCTAATTTCTTTATTACAATTGCTGCTTATTTATATTACTATTATTACAAGAGATTGTATTAAGAATTGTATAATAACTAATAAATATTGTTTGTATTATTGTAAATAAATATACATTGCAGTAAGATGGAGCATGCTCAGATTCAAACTACTGATGGAACTCAAGTTATGACAATAAATGGACAGCAACTGCAAGTGCTACAAATGAATAACAGCCCACACATGATACAAGGGCCCAACGGACAACAAATAGTTATACATGCAATTCCCTCATCGGCACCAGCTATTCAGGTACCATTAAAGGAATGATTTTAGAGTTATTTATTACATTTAATAAACTTTACTAACAGCATTTACTTTGTGTATACTGATTAATTAAGTTATTTGATTATTTTAAGTGCTAATTATTATCACTTATAATAAGATATCATTTTCATCACAACATTTATGAAGTTATTTTTAGTTAACATTCATTTCATCTTCATTAAAATTGTTGTTATATTTTTATTTTGCACATGCATTCAGATCGGAGGGCAACAGATCCAGGTGGTAGTATCATTTATTTCATTGAAATCACCATTTTAGTTTTTATATAATTATTTCAATAACTAATATCAGAAAGAAATCTATGTATTTTATTATATTTACAGGTTGCAACACCCAATGGTCAACAATTACAACAATTGCAAGTGTTGCCATTATCGAGTTTACAGGGTGAGAATTCGTTTATATATTTTTCAAATTTATTGTTAAATAATTCACATATTTTTTATTATTCCACTACCAATATTATAATAGCAATTTGTTACATTACATTTATAAAAAAGTCGCTATTTAATTTCAGGAACAAGCAACAATATACAGCCGATGCAGCTAGTTCAAACTCCAGACGGACACACATACATTTACCAACCTACTACCAGTGCTCCACAGCCACAGATAGATCAGCACCAGATCATACACCAACCTGGTTAGTCATTTTTAATTTAAGAATGTTACTTAATTCTGCTTATACTCAGTAAAACCCAATGCACAATAATTAAATAGGTTATCACTTTGGAAAACAATGTTCTTAAATAAAAAAAAAATAGGAATCTACTATCTGGAGTTTCTAACTAAAGTAGATTGGGACAACCTAATCTGTTAAACCTTTATTATATAACATATGTCCTATTTTGATTGCAAAAAAAACATTATATTATCATTTTGTATATTCCAGGAACTCTTCTGAACCTTAATGGCAACCTTGTGCAGGTTGCGGGAGTGGGAGGAGTGGGAGGAGTGCAACCACAGCAGATTGTCAACCAGCCTAACATAGTGATGGTCAGTATTAATTGTATAAAATAAGGACGGTATTCATTTCAAATACTCCTAGATAGCTTCTTTTATAATAAACTTAATATATTTTTTAATTTCCAGATGGTAAACGGTAACACAGCATCGTCAAGTGAAGGAGCAACATCTGCTGCCGGTTCAGACGAGGAGCCACTATTGTATGTTAATGCTAGACAATACAAGCGTATACTGAAACGACGGGCAGCACGAGCCAAGTTGCATGAAATGGGGAAGATACCCAAGGAAAGGCCTGTAAGTATATATTTAACATTTTCATTTAACAAGATTTTGTGTGTTTTTTTAACATAATAAATGTTTGTCAATGCAGTTATTTTCTCTTCTCATTAATATACATTACTGTTTCTCTTTCATATATATTACTGTTTCTCTTTTATTTATAACTTTTTAATGCTAATTAGAATGTAAATGTCTGACTGATGTTGTGATACAAGAAGACTTTTATTTAAATTTACAGAAATATCTTCACGAGTCCAGACACCGACATGCAATGAACAGAATACGAGGTGAAGGAGGGAGATTCAATTCTGGAAGCAGAAAGTAAGTAACGGATAAGTAATATAAAAAAAAAAAACTATAGTTATTATTAGCTATACAATAGAAGTACCATTGAACTATTACATTTGCAACTAAAGAAAATATAAGTATTCAAAAATAGGGTAATAATTTTTATGTTATTTTCTTCCTTTTAGGAATATGGAGCAGCAGGAACAGAATACATCAACACAAACAATTTTAGATGACATCAAGCCTGACACTGTATCTATAACTATTATTCAGGTAAGATAAGATTTTAAACTATAACTAAGTAATTCAAGTTTTATATAAACCTATTTAATTACAGGGACTAAATCTAAAATCTTTATATTTTATTGTATAATAACATTAGTTACTGTAATCAGTATTTTTTCTTCTGTGTTCTAAACTATTATAAATGTAAATTTAACTACAGGATGAAGAACTTGAAGAAACACAAACAAATCAATGGCGAAGACTGGCTCCGCAGCCGCTGACATCCACATAACAAATACAACACTGAAGTGAAGTGAATTAAAATAGTGATGTTATGTGATGTGTGTGATGTGATAGCTAGTGATTTGGACGAAGACTAATAAGCCACTCGCCGTGTTTAAATTGTTTTATTAGTGTTTGGTTATTTTAATAATTGGTCCAATACATTCAATATTATTCAAAGGTCCCATGCAATATAAATAATTTGTGTAACAAATTTCAGGTTGGTTATAAAAATTTTGAAAATTTTCATTAATTTTGTATTAAGTTGTAATTTATTGTTGTTATTTATTCAAAATTATCGTGTTAGTAATAATGTTAGATAGTTGTAATTGGTATTTTGTTATATTTACCCCATTTTTTATTTTACGTTAACATAAAATCGAGCATAAGTTTTCACGTAGTTAAATGTTTTATATGCAATAGAAAATCTTTCAACTGTAATAGTATTCTTTGCATTAGTAATGACAAATACTATTTTCATTTACATTTGATTTATGTATGTAAAATAACACCTTTTTTGGGGTAAATTAAGAACATGTAAGTATGTAAATAATATTTTTGTATAGGTTAGAACTAAATAATCATTTTTATATTGCAAAGTACAAAATATAAATAATGCACAAGAAAAATATCTTTCATTAGTGTAAACACTTTATTGTAGATTTGAAGGTCTAATAAAAATCAAAATATCTTACATCTCAATATAACAAATACTTTAAAGTAACAAATTAACAATTTAATTGCAGATCATTATGAAATTTAGATTGTAATTGGGAACGTCTCTTACAAAATAAACTTCAAATGATATTTTTAAAAAGGCAATATATATTCATAAACAATTAAAAATTGATACAACAAAATATTATTAAAAACTGTCAATAAATTGCTACATGATAATTGCTACCTATAAGGAATGAATTTCTAATATAAAATCGGTATCCAAAGTCTACATCTAAATATTCTAGCTAGGTCTAGCGCTGTCCCTGACTCGTTGTATCTCACTCTGTATAGCAGATATGAGAGGGAGGGCGGGGTCGTGGGGGTCCAGGCGACCCTCTGCAGTGATGAGAGCTGTATTGACCTGAGGCACTCGGTGAGACTGCAAATATTATTTTGTATATTATTAGCTATATGTTATATTCAATATTTGACACTGGTATACAAATAGCCTATCAATATTATAACTCTTATATTGAAACTTAAAAGAGCAATCTAAAGGCCCAAGACATTCAACAAATTTTAAAGGCACATTCTAACTATTCCTTGGTTCGTTGTTATAGCCTATAAAATATAATAAAAATATAATAGCCTATAAAATAATAAATAAATATGGCATTACTTCTATAGAGAAATGCTAAAAAAAAAGAACAAAATTATTAGACATTAATTGACAATTTAAAACATATAATAATAGTAACATCCCCACCCGTGGCGTGGAGGGCCAGGCGGGCGCGGGCGCGGGCCTGTCGCTGCGGCCGCCCGCCGTGCGCGCGCGGACCGACGCGTCCGGGACCGACACGCGACTGATAAGGCATATACTAATAGTTATTAGGTGGACATTATAAAATGTTTTAGATGATTATATTATATAAAAAATACTCTAAATTATATCAAGATTAGTTCATAAAGTTGTTGAAGAATTAATAATAACGGATAACCTTGATGTTTGTTTGTTCAAGGTCATATGAAAGTCATACCCGTGTCCCGCGGAGCTGCCTCTCTGTTGTGGAACTTTGACGTTGTCGTTACGCGCCTGGGTCACTCGGTCCGGAACTGGTTGTAAATAATATTATATTCTATTATAGGTATAAGTTACTATTAAACTCTTTCAATTAGGTTAAGTCCAAGATTAAATATCTATTAACTATGATGAAGATTTAGGGCCTCCGTTTTAGAAAATTCATTCTATTTCTTGTATTCAAATACTTTATAAGGGCCTCCATTCAAATATTTTTATTTTTTCTCCCTCGCTATAATTGTTTTATTTCAAGGTTTTAAAACCGGGTTTAGAATTTAAGAACTATCACGTAAAATAGTAAAAACAACACATAGTTATACATAGTTCATTATATTCAAGACTTAGTGCTTTCAAGATTTAGGAATTTCGATTTCATTTATTTTCCAAGACAAGACTAAACTTAAACTTTGAATATGCGGCGGTCGAGCGGGACGAAGTGGGACGGGATCGACATAGCTTCCGCACCGTGAAGTTTCGTCAAATCAATCCAATCTAATCTGACAGTCTCACCGGTCTCACAGTCCTGTCTGTCCGCAGGCGCGCTGGATGCGCTCCCGAACAGTGTATAGGCGTCGTCCGTCAGCTCGTTGAAGCGTGCGCGCGACCGCCCCGGAGCCCTAGACCGGGACGGACTTGTCTTGGATACTGGAAAGATTCGTGATGGTTTATATAGTATAAGATAATTAAATATCTGGACTGGATTTCCACATTTAACAAATCTCTGTACAAAAAATTGTGATAAGTCTAGATGTAGTTTGCTATTTCTATTACATCCATTTTATTTAATTCTTTAGGTATAACACCTTATAATATATTTGTATTATTAAACCCACCATCTTTGATTCTCTGACAATGTAAATCCCAGACTAGTGGTCCAATAACCCCGGGGTCCTTATCAATGCTGCCGAGCCTCACGAGCTGCGACGCCATCTGCCGGCGAGGAACCACTTCTGTATCCAGGCTCTTGGGAGTGGATGCCGGAGAGTCTATATCGAGATGCCGGACGGAAACCGGCTCCAGGATCTTGGAGAGCGGTTCCACAATATTGCCTCTATAATTTTAAAGTCACAAATTCAGTAATTGACGAAATATTAAAGCATCCAGCGTTTAATTTAATCATAATTTTGTATAAGAAAGAAATCACAGAAAAGGAAAATCTGAATCCTACAGGCCGCCAACGCTCTAGCCGTGGACTTTTATTAAAATTGCTATCGATTATATAATAAAGTCATGTAGCTCACCTGGGAAAAGCATTGACGGAAGGCATAGACAAGTAGGAGGTGGGTGTGTGTGGGGAGGGGGGGGCGTCCGAGCTGTCTAAGCCCGCCGCCTGCAGCAGGCTGTCCGTCGTGCCCACTGAAGGGGGGATAGATGTTGTTATCATAAATATCAAGCTTATTTTTTTGCCTGGGAACTATAGTGAAATATTGAATGTTCGTTAAATGGTGATTAACCAAACCTCGTTTCTTCTGAGCCATCCTCAACCCGTAAGGCTTCTTGTGTCTTCTGCGCAAAGCGGCCGCCAGCTCCGACACTCCCGAGGACGACGATGACGAACTAGAGTAGAAAATCTAGATAGTTAGAAACTCTGGAGGACATATTACGTCACACCTAAGGGAGTACTGATTGCAGTTTTTATATATTTCAGTAAAGATCTAAAATGTTTCTATGAAAACATTTTAATTTTAATTTGGACGATTTTACTGAAATAGAACTCATAAAAGAAAACAGGTAGGAAAGCAAAAATATCTTTTTACATTTACATACCCAGAAGCACTGCCAGTTCTGTAAACTGGCAGCAATACACTGCTCGGCCTTGTTCTGCTCGGAGAAACTACGCTAACCAACTGAAATAAAATAATCTTAATTAATATTAAATATTAAAAAATAAGTTATATTAGGATCAAGAACCAAAAAGGAAATCTTTGTTAGCGTGAGCTGCAAAAAAGCTGCATGTACTTGAGCAAGCGTCAGTAAGCAGTTCCGTTTCCGGTATAGCTCTAGGACTAGCACTCTTAAAGAGATTTAACCAATTATTTAGATTACCTTTCCGTCTTTCTCGTCATTGATCTGTTTCATTTGTTTCCGCTCTGCTTCCATCATTATCTGGTGGTGATAGGCGCGGAGAGACGCTGCTGATTTCACTTGTTTTTTCCTGATTGACATTGTTATTTTTTATTTCAAGTAAAATACTTTATTAAATGGATTTCTATCATAGTAATATTGTATAATATTATTATTTTTTTCAGTTGTGTATTTATTTTTTTATACTAATTACAACATTATTTATTATATACTTTTAGATAGCTCAACATATAAAGAACAAAAAACAACTCTTTTCTCCACGCACTACCCTCACCGATGTGCGACGCACAGCAACACTAGTATAACCAGCAGCAGAAGCACGGCCACCACGGAACCCACTGCCAGCGCCCACAGCTCCGAGCCCTGGATGCTCGGACCGGGCACTCCCTCTAGACCCTCGGCTGCCTTGAGGTACGCTGCTGATGAATGAGGCGTTGTTGTGGGTGGACGAGCATGTTTTATTCAACAGACTGTTTCTTTTACAGTGTCAATAAAAGTGAGCACTTATAAACATAGCCGTAAACCTTGATTAAAAAAGAAGTTTTGGTAAAAATTACTTCTACTTAAGCCTGTTCCTCCTCTCTGCTAACATTTCAAACACCCCCCACCCCACTACTTTTAATTCTGAACATTCGTGCATAATCATATTTTGCTTCTATCTTGTTCTTAGCCTTTATTCATCTGTAGATCTGTCCTCTTAGTCCCTATTCACCCTTTGCCCTCCAACTCACGCTCCGCCTTGGTGGTGACAACGGCTCCTAGCTCGCGTGCTACCTCCGCGTCCCGCACCAGACGCATGTCGCGCGCCGCGACCGCAGCGGGCACGGCCCTTCCACCCACCAACACCACGTACACTATCTGAACACTGCCGGTCTCGGACGACTAGGACAAGATGTGGTTTAGTATGTAGTGTCCCGACCGTTTAAGATATGATTACTAATGATATTTGTATCCGAGCATTAAAATTTAACCTAATATATCTATTAAGCTATTAAATCATCTAGGTAAATGACTTGTCAGGATTCTTTATTTGAAGTGTATTTAGCTACTACTAAGACTTTATATGAACGACGGTATAATTTTAAGTAAGTATTTAAGGTAAGGATAATATTATAATTTTAAAGAATAGTGTCAAGATCATCAAGAAAAGTAGTTAGTATAATAGCTTATATACTTATTTGATGAAACGCATGAATGTGGTCAAAGATCGGGCATCTAATTTGCGACCACAAGCATTAAAATTTATTTCTTAATTTTCAGAAAATAAGTAAATATTTACCTCGGTTATGTTTTGAATATGTACTTGCACTGGCGGCTGCTGTTCCGGTTTAATGATTTCTCGTTTGAACAAAACAGTCTCATTGGCATCTTCAAGTGGGAGGTCGATCAGGTCTTCTTTGTTATTTAACACTACTTCCTCTACGTTTCTCTTTTTAATGACTACTGTTGGTGTAACTAAGATCCAAGATTCTACTTCACTTACCCTAGTTGCTTTTATACTTGGTTCTAAGGAGACAATATCATTATTATCTACTGAAAATACTTCTATATTATCTAATTGCTTATTTATATCAGAAACGTTAAAACTATCTGTGGCGTTTATTTTTCTCGAAATAATGGTATTAACATTTAAATCACTTAAAGTTGTAGAATTTTCGATTTCATATAATTTTACAGGAGTTTTGGCAGTGTTTGTATTTATTTCGTTAAATTCGTTCACTTTATTGACAACAAAAGAATGTACATCATGTTTCTTCCTCGATGTTGGAGCATCCAAAGACTTAATTATACCCAGATGGCGTTCTTGTTGTCTGAAACCAAAAAGGGACTGTCCTTAGGTTCAATTCTATTTGATTGGTATTTTGTGTATTTGTCTATTAGTATAAGTAGTAATTAGAGTTTTAAGTGTTATATTCATAGTACCTTAGAAATGCCTTCTGATATAATCTAGCCAATTTCAACTGAAGACTATCTGGCGTTGAGCCCTGAATAACAGTGAGAAGCCAGTATCTTCTATCTTCAGGAATATCTGGCTCGAGACTATCTGGCGTAACCTCACAGTTGAGGATACACTCCCCGCTGGTTTTGTCTGTCACCGCCTGTGATACTCTGTGGTTAATGCAAATATAGGCTAGTTCCTCTTGTTAAATGTTTATACAAACAAAATCGATATTTTAAAATGATCTATAAACATTTTGGTATAGTCTAGTGCAAGAATTGTAAATGCTTGTTTGAAATATTCAATAAATGTACAATGAAAAAAAATATCAACAGGGTTCGAACCTGCGACTTCTGAGAATTCGATCTGTTTCTTTGCTAACTGGAATACCGTGACGGTATTCACCTTGATGGTTTTAGCAGTTATTGCATAGTTTAAAAATTTAATAGAGGCATTTTAAAATTATTCGATTAAATTACGCTTGAAGAACTTTACCTCCATTATCTTTTATTAATTCTAATTCCTCATACTTACCGGAGGCTGATAAGAATCCAGATACACAGTAGCGAGTACTGTAGTAGTTTTAATAATTGGTGTAGTTGGTGTTGGGATCGGAGCCGAAAGATCTGGTGGAGGAGGACCATCCCCAGACCCTGTCCAGAAGAAGTCCTCCAGACGAGGGGTCCGAGTATGTTGGTCGGGTGATACCAACATGTCCACTATATTTAAAAATAATTCACTCTATTGAGAACATATTCTAAAATCTTGGTTATTAAACTTTTACTCGTAAGTTATTTAGTAATTTAGGGTAATTTTACTATATATCATATAACTAAAATGTACATATACGTAATACACTTGTGTTAAAATTGACGATTTGTTTGCATATAATTACAAAGGGTTCTGAGTAAATGACAAGACTGTAAACATTGAAAATCGCGTGTTCTTCCGAATAATGGTTTTCAGTTTATTGGCCTCCTTGTTACTTGTAAGCTATTGTAACTTTTGAAATATTAAGACATATTAAACGACGAGAGATAGCGTGTTTTGTAAGCTTAGCTTGAATTAGTAAAATATATTATTTTATATTAAAATGTCATATTATATTATTATATTATATTAAAAGGTATTCATTTTATATTACACGATAATTTATTTCAGTCTCGTAACCTTAAATATGTCATACATTTTATAGAGAAACCACGAACGGTTACTGTAATATTGAAATGCACGACATGCACGAGTTTCTGTATTCTTATAAATTAAACCACCGGCGAAGGGTGGATTACGGCACCACCCCGTACCATCCGCTGTGGCATAAAAAGAAAACGCATTTCCTCAATACAAACTTATAACATAAATGGGTAACCATATAACCAGTTAGCTTTTTTATTTTAGGAATGACCTACAGTAATAATGAAGGTGGGTGACATCCTGTTCCTATCCGTGTTTTACAATAAACTGCGTAATTCGGCTCATACCTACTCATCAGCCTTTGTGTGACGGCGGATGGACTACAAAACATCGACGCCTGCGCAACCACCCATGACGCAAAATGCTTAAATTAATTATTATTTTGGGTAATGTCATTTTATTTGTTCCCTTTTATATGATACTTTTTATAAAGAATAAATTCTCAATATATAAAACTGATGCTTTTAATTCCCTACAAAATATTTTTATGGTAATTGTTTGCTAATCTAGACCTACTGGGTGGTGGTGGGTAGCCTTATAAATGGCTGCGTTCGCTAGGCCGCAGAAAGTATTCCATAATTGCTCAGGTATCACCTTCTTCAAAAAGAATCCCTAAAAGATTTTTTAATACAAACAAGTTTATATATGCCAACAATCCACAGCAGCATAAGGTAATGGGATTGGCTCTATATCCTGATATTGTTATAAGGAAAACTTGGTTAAGCATTCTATGATATATATAAAAAAACTGTACTATACGTTTTCTTCAATTTATAAAGAGAATACTTTAATATCATGTGAGCGTTCTCGTTTGAGATAATCAAATACCCAATTCATTATACAAATGCTTAATTAAATATTTAACAATAAAACAATGGCTTTAATGTACTCACACTTTTCTCCATCTTCGTATTCGTTATCAAATGCGATTGTTAGGTGAATAAAAAGGATTTGTATCAAAAATTTATAAACTTTTAACATATTTTAGATATGTTGATTGTAAAATTTAAACAGTGGTCTATATATTTTACATTAAAAAATGAGTATCAAAACATCACGGCTGTAATTAAAGATTTGCACTTTTTGATGCACAGATAATACATTATTATATTTAACCATATACACCGTTTTCTCCAACCTACTCTATTAATTTTCCGAACACTACTGTGCTTATTTGAATTATACAGCGTTGCATAGCAACCAAATTAAATAACGCGCCGTAGGGGTACAGTTGTACACAGTAAATAAAATGTCAACGGACGAGCACAGAGCAAAATTCGTTGACAATAATATTTATTATTTATCAAAGCGCGAACTTTTTAAAATTAAAATGAAATAATAATAACAAAAATCAAGATTGTTAGTTTATTGACTAATTACCATTACGCCAATATAAATAAAACAAAGGACTATGATCTTCAGCAAATATTCCACAAATTATTAATTAATTAATAAATTTTTGACAATAATAATAACATTAAATTAAAAGATATGAAAAATATAAGTATTTTCTATATAAGATATTAAAATTAAATTCATTTTTATATGAAACTTATTTTTAAATGGTACAATATATAAATTATAACTAGCAACACTCAACTTTCTATCATTCGCTCCGCCTCCGCCATTCGTGAGTTACAGCGCCATTCGTGTGAGTTCGTCGCTTCCGTTCGACGGATTTGCGACGTGTACGGGTGTGTGCGAAAGTATGAAGTGAAATCGTACTTAAAGTGTGTGAAATGTTTAGTGTAAGTTTTTACTGTGTTTCAAAACCAAAATGAGTGCGAACGGATAATATTTTTACTTTAATTTCTACAAACGGACGTAATACAAACATAGTACAAGTATCATTTTGTAAGAACGGTTTCAAAATGGCTGTGTTTTGAAGGACCCTTTGTCCGCTTTCGTGTGCTTTTCCAGCATGATAGTGGGATCATACAGACAGCAATTTATCTTTGAAAGGTAAGACATGCTTCTATAAAGGTTTCTTGGTTAAAAGCGGAGTGGAAAATTACTGGTTCCCACTGAATTGAGGCGGCGTTATTGCTTTCTATAGCGCGAGCGATATCAAACCACCGCTCACTGGTTACGTGTGAGTTTCTAATAACATTCAATGTGTTTCGTTGGTGTTCATTTAGCTCAATGCCAATATAAAGATGAATGTAGTTTACTGTTGTGTAGTTTCTCTATTAATTTTAATCGTTGTCCTTGTCGATTTGACATGTTTGGATTTGCCATACGGTGCCATCATATGTTTATTTATCAGAAAAAAATAAATACAGCTTATCTTGCAAATATGGTTTCGTAATCCCATTAGATTCTTTTTTTGGTAATTTGTAGAATTATATAAAATTCATTAATCCAAGAATATAAATTCAAGATTATGTATTTTAAAACAAAATTATGAAATACTTGTGTAACCACTTTATATATTATGCATTTATGGTGTGATATGTGATTCTTGTCAGAACCATTGATATGGTCTGCAACTGAACCAGTTTTGATGTAGTTTAGTCTATACAATATATTGTAAAGGTTATACTTCTTTTGTTGCAAAAGTATTTTTTTTGTATTGTCTATAAATGTAATATACACATTATAAAAAGGTTTCATTGTACAAAGTTATAGGACGGTATAGGTCTTGAAGTGGTATAAGTAGCAACATATCAGAGTTCTTAGAAAGCCAATGATATTATAGTTACAAGAATTTATACTTGGTTTCATTTCCAATCCTAATATGCAGAAAAAAAAGTTTAAATTATTTTTATATATAATTGTCTCTTACCTACATTGATGGCATTCTAGCATGTAGACTACTTTTTATTAAAGTAATATTTAACACCTCTAAAAACTTACATTTTGAAATATCAAAAATGTTTTATTATATGACTTCTCATAGTTGATTATTGTGGTTTAATAAAACAAATTTTTCCATTTGTATTTTCCACAAATATCAAGGAAAATAATTAAATAAGTAATTGATTCTTAATGTATTTAGTTTAATTTGTGAATGACATTATTTTAATTATCTTTCACATATTCCTTAGAGATATTTAGGCATTCCAGATATTGTAAAAAGAAGTCTTGTGTAAAAAGAAGATATCTAGATTGTAAAAAGATGTTTTTATTAAATATATTCATATTTTGATATATACTTAATAATAAATATAATGTAGTAACAATAAATATTGTCATTGGATAGTAGAAAACTAAAACATTATATGAGTTTTATATGTATTGATATTAACAGTCACTTTGTCATTTGATTATGAACTGTAATCATTTATAAATATGATGCAACATTAATTAAATGTGGTATTGTTTAATTATGCAATAACATTTTAAACTGAGTATTAAATAATAAGTTTTGAAATAGGTCCTCTCGGAGCCGAGGCAGAGCTTGGCATCGTGAAATGTCGCCGGCACCGTTAGTCGTTTATCTCCAGTCGATACATAACGGCGATGGTTCATTGTGTTTCGTTGTGGTGTCGCCTTGTATAACTCGCTGAGTTAGTTTTTAAGTTATCGTTGTATAATACGTAACGATAAATTACAAAGTATGCAATAATTGCTAGCAGTTATAATCGACGTACATACATACATGTATGTTTAGGTACTTTCGTTAAATATACCACTTGGACATGATGCAAAACAATACTAATTTAATGACGACATTTCCTGCTCTCGCCATTACAGTAAATTAAATCGTCTATGTGTGTGTGTGTGTTGGAGTGTATCTTTCATCTGCAGCACGGGTCACCTACGCAATTTGGATTAGAAAGTAAGATGAGAGATAATGGCAGCTTACGATCTAATGGTATTGTTCTTCAAGACGATCTGCATAATAGAGGAATTTTCTTAAATTTTAGGTGTTTATACGTCTTTGTATAGCAGCATTACTTGATTTAAACTGCCGGCAATAAGCCGTCTATAAAGAGAGAATTTTATCAGAATTAAGAATCATAAATTATTACTTTAATAAGTCTTCTTTACATTATTATATATCCGTCCATTTGTTTTCAATGATTCACGAACAACAAACACAATTTCAAGAAAAAATTATAATTAACGCGTAGCGGTTCTTCGTATCACGTAAATAACTTTTTATTTCCATCTGTCCTTACACTATTATCTATATTATATGTTTATGTAATAATGGATACACGATACATCTGATACCGTCTTTCGTAACGTGGTTTATATTTCTACCTCCATGTAATGAAGTTATTTTCATCCGTCTCGGAGATGGATAACGAAATTCTCAACATACGCCAACTCATCATTCAAATGCTTCATAAATGAGTTTCAAATGTTACAGCCGTGGATTTCGTAATATCATGCTTGATGTATTATTAAATTAAAATACGTATTTGGAGTTTTCGGAATTGCATTCCGCTCAGAACGTGAAAAGAAATTAAAATCGTTTCAGAGTAGACATTTTACAACAAATATTCGTTTGTTGGTTTCGTTGGTTTGAAAGAAATAATACCTAGCTAATATTGCTGACATTTTTATCAGATTTCATCATTCAAATGCTGTGTGGATTACAGTAATTATATAAGTTACAGTATATATAAATATATTTTTTTCATCTACTAATTAATTTAAAAATTTGTATATAATTTGTTTACTCGTCGAAATCTATTTTTTTGTAGTTGAATTAAGAGGTTGGCCTCTCTTCCATAACAAAAAAAAATATATGATATGTTTACAAATATATAGGACAACTGTAAAAGAAATTTTAC
Source organism: Melinaea marsaeus rileyi (assembly GCA_918358865.1). Lineage (NCBI taxonomy): Eukaryota > Metazoa > Arthropoda > Insecta > Lepidoptera > Nymphalidae > Melinaea > Melinaea marsaeus. The sequence continues at coordinate 1,674,011 of OU911088.1, forward strand.
CAGATACCATAATCCGCCAAGTTGCAATAGACGAATGTGTTGGATTTAACTTATCTCTTACTCCCACTAGTGGAATCTGTGTATACGTATACATATTTAACTTTTATTTACGTGGGACAAACGTGATTTGCTCTGGACTGATATGATCTGTTAGATACTTGAATCTTATTCTAATAAGCGGTTTACACATTTACCTGCAGGTGTATAAGAAGATTATTCTATTTTATGTATTATTGTCTTCTACATCTCTATCTTTATGTATATTAAATGAATGTCTCTTCTATTTATTTACTATTTCTTTTAGCAGTATATTTTTCGTTGCGACCCCGTGTTTCTTTACTAGTTGAAATATAATTTACATAGATTCTGCTATCTTTCGTGCCATGGCCTCTTACATAGTGGGACAGTGACACGTTTCAGGCTAATTCGATTTTATGACGCCTCTAACGAGGTTATACGGCTTTGGATGTCAAAAAAATATTAAAATATTCTTACATTTTAATTTATATAAGAAGTTTTTACGATTTAATGATTTCTTTATCGCGGCCGTTAAATGAGAAAGTGGATATTAATAAAACAAAAGAACTTGTTTAAACAATCCGGTGATTGTTATACGATTATTATTTATATTATAAAGATATATCTTTTATCTCTTTTATTGTCGTTCAATTATATATATTGGTCTCTCTCCCTCTCCAGGGAATGCATGTCATGTACCCGGAGTCGTCACGTCATCAAAGTCAGTCCGAGAGTCACCGGCCCGCGTCGCCGGCGCAGTCATCCGAGCTATTGACTCCAAGTTATCACTTCGTGTCCTCTAACATCACTTTTTACAAGGTAAGCCTTATAGTCCTATTTCATTAATTAATTTTAAGCACACTGTTTGACCCCAGAATTAACGAGTTGGTGGACACAAGCTCGCTACCAGCTCGCTAGCAACCTTTTCAGTATGCGATGTTAGTATGCTAGTTGACCTAGCGCTTGGATTTGGATTGGATAAGGAAGTTAATGTATTACCAATACCGATTTTAATGTCACTGAACTCATGGACATATTTCAAAATAATTAAATTGTGCAAGTTATTAACTGTGATGTAAGAGTATTCAATATAAATGTATCTGGTTTGCAATTATGTAATTGTCGCAGCCACTGGCGCTGAAGGGGTTTCTTAATAAATGTATATATATATATATATGTTTGTTTATTCAATATATCATTCATAAATATTGTTATCTAGAAACGAAGACGATAAGGCTCTTATTATCTTTGTTGTTTTTTATTAGATAACTTTGTATACGGTTAAATGGACAAACCTACTATCTGTATTTGCCATTTATATATATTTTATATTGTAAATTAATAATTAGTAGAAATATATAGAATGTACAATTAAAATAGCTTGGATAAAACAAAATGAAATGAAACGTAACGTTGTGCGAAGTCGATCGCAGCTCATTGAATATTTAACAATTCAAATGTATGTATAAACAAAATAATACAAGTTGTAAAGGTCTCGTGAAATTTAGATTATATATATTTTATTTATATATATTTTTTATGTACGTATGTATTAAGGGTGGGATATACTTATTGTATATTTACATGAAGACTTGCAATATTAAATGTATCCTGGGAATCGACGTTGCCAACAAAATGTATTGATATTACATTTTTTAGCTGTATTTCATTATTTAAAAAATACAGTTAAGAATGTTGTCGATACGGAGAATCGATCTCGGTGATTTCCCGGGAGTACCGGGAATTGTGTAGACTGGAGCTCTCCAATCCACAAATGTGTAACGATGCCAGATTGTTTGCTATCGAATCTATGCGCTATACCGATAGCCTCTAGAACTAGATTGTAGTCCCAAAACAAACACTTCAATAAATATTTGCCATCCGAACCGAAAAACAATTTCAAGTCGTTCACTTCTCGACCACTTTTATTACTACTCGAGTATAAACGCCGAGAGACAATTGTCTTTTAATAATCCTTTATATTTTTTCAGACCTTTAAGTGGGAGTCTGCATCGAGTCCGTTCTTTACCGTTAACTAACATCTAGGGCAGTTTTGAAAGTAACTCGGCGTCTTGTTACGCTCCCACCGAAATTGGTCTGTGATCCTTTATTGTCTTTAACTGGTCGCAATTTGATACTTACAGTCCATTCTACTGTTTCAGACCGCTCACCGGACATTTTGTACGACTGTGTTGTTGAAAATATTTTTTGTTGATAATAGTGTTAACTCGATTTGTATACGAAACCTCGGCGGTTTAGAATTATAGAAACTGTACCAACGTTGTAGTTATCCCGTCATACATACATAAATATTAAAAAATGTCGTCCACGTGTAGTCAACTTTCAAATAATCACGCCAGTTTTGCAACAAATACATCTCGTGTACCATTTAACAGTGTCATAGAATATATAATCTTACATAATGTATACAAAATTTAGTAAAACATCACGCTTCGTGTCACGGTTGTGATATGGAAAAATGTGATCGCTTTACGTAACCGGCCGCCGGGCACGTGGAGCGGAGATTGATACTCGTGACGGGATAACGTGACCCACGGGAATATATTATTTAACGTGTGGCGTTTGGATTTTTTAATAAACGACACCGAGGTCATTTGTATTCAAAAATATACAAAAAAAAAACCAGCCAGCCGGTGACACGCCAGATATAAACCTGAAGGTTATTTCAACGCCGTGATATTATTATGATTCTTGTTGTGTTTCACGAGGATACATACGACGCAGTTTCGGCGAAATTTTGTATTTATTCTCATTCAGAAAATGCGAGGTGCCGCTCTAAATAATAGCGAGAGATTTGCGAATAATAACAGTTTGGCCTTCAAGGGGATCTGTACTCTAGAACCATCACCATTAGGTGTAATTTTGTTGATGGGCTGTGATGACGCAATAGAATTTGTTTACGCCCAGCGGAGTGGGTACGTGCATATCACGGCGTTGCCAAGTCGCTCTTGAGCCAAATTTGGCGCGTCGTGGTGATGCTTACCACGGCCACATAGAAGCAACTTTTTTTTGATGGTCTCATTACGAATCCTGTTTTTCATTACGACACCACAGCATTATCTTTGTAACAAAAACCCCTAAACTGGACAACCATTACATTTTTTATCTCGTTTTGTAATCATATTTCTTTCTTTAGTATTATGTTTTCTTTCTTTTTAAAATGTAGTTGCAATCTTGACAGTTTTACTAATTGTTTCTTCTTAGTGAACGCTTCCTAGCGGAAAATTACACAAAAATTCTAGCTGAAGCATCCACTGGAACCCTGTCAAGGATATTCTCCCGGACATACCTTGTGGTGTATTTTCACAATTACTTGTCGTGTTTATATTTAATAAAACGGTATACATATCTGAAATCTAAATTTTTGTCGTACTATTAACTACTGGAGATCTTTTATTATTTAATAAATTTTATCGGTTAATATTGTAATCTGAATTTAAAAACGTTGGCATATCCAATACTAATTTTATATTAAACTACGTACACAGCAATTAGGCAAATTACCTGAAAGGACAGTTTTCGAATACACATTTCTGTTTATGTAGCAATTAGCGATTATTGAGTGTTTTAAAATTAACAACCACGGCACGGGATTATAGTCCTTATTGCATTCAAGTGTCGGTTGAAATTTGCATGCAACCAATATATTTAACAGGTACAACATATATTTTGCATTATATGCGCTGAAGATTTGATGTGGTGAGCAAATTGGCAGACGAACCACACAGGTCAGTCACCCCGGCTCCCCTCTCCTCGTTACGTAAACGCTGTTGCCATACACTGCCAAACTCTTAGCTGATTATTCGCGCCTGGTACTCGCTTCTACGGTACATGCCCCCTTGATTGACAACTTTTTGATTTTTTTCCCATTTTTTTTGTAACTAATAAGCATAATTTAAAACGCTTAGTCATTTAAATCTAAGTCGTGTTTCCACGTGTTTTTGTCATAAATGTTGTGTATATAAAAAATATTTGATAATGTATAGTATTATGATCATGTATGATTTCTGAAGCAAAATTTTACGCAGCATATCTCTTTTTGATAGGATATATATCAATTCGGATTATCTGTCTTATATAATGTACTAATTATAATTAATATATCTCAAACTAAAAAAATAATATTCACACTTAACATATTAGTAATAATGTGATCATAGTTTATTTTATATCGAATAAATTTAATATTTTTGTAATGGAATTGACCGTTTCCGCCCTAATTCACGCTCACTCTTGTTTACCTTGAAGTTGATTGAAATGAAATGAAATATTTCCTTACAGAGCGAAGTAAATGTACAACAAAGTTCGTTCCGAAAAGTAGATCAGAAACGACTTTCCTGTTCAACAAAAAAGTTCACGATAAACAGTGTGATCACGAACCGTGGCCATTTTGCAACGTGCCTTTAAAAAAAACTTCCCCGAAAACGACCGACGCCTGTCATATTGATTAGTGGTCGAGAACTTTCACAACGCTCTAGGATATTGTGTTTTAGTGTACGTTAGCTTTCACGTTACACAATATGTTAAGAACATGTGTTCCGCTCCGACCGACAATGGCGTGTGTTTCAACTTTGCTTATCACACTTGACAGGAGCGACGAGACATTGAGGTTACATGAACGGTTCCACATCACGGAGATGTGGTCTTATTTTACCTCTACGTGTGTAAAGGGCTAGTGTCTTTGAGTATCGTTCCTATTTGAATGTGTCTTTCTTTCTAAACAACATTGTTATTACTTTACCTTAGCTAAAGTATATGATTTTCGCAATAACTTATTATCTCCCCCACACGTGAACGCCGCGGTACATTCTATTCTTTACTGAACAATAGACACCTATATTTTTGTTAAACTCCAATGTTAATGATACTCTGTTGTAAAGTAGCTATTTCATCACAGCTCCCAGACCAATCAACGCCGTATTGTTGGTGTTGCATAAAAATATATTTGTTAATACCATATTCAACTTAAATATGCTACCGCAGGCTACATGATTATGATACGTACTAACAGTTCCGAAGAAATATGATTATTTCTAATGATTAAACATTACTCTCATTTCATCAACGTTTCATACATGTCTCGACACGTCCAATACGGTATTGAATGTCGCCTCACACTCACCTGTCTATAGATAGGAGTCGTGTTACACGCGACCGAGGCATACGCCGCTCCACATATCTGGCACATTCGTTTTATATTCAATATTTATATATACGTCGATTTAGAACGACCCGTCTATGATAAGTGACCAAATAGAAATACGCAGTAGTGTTTTAGAGTTTATATATACTTAGGTATGTATTAAAGTAGATATATTTACTACAAACCTAAAAAATAATACGTAATTCGGTTCAGTTATTTAGATGCTTGAAAGAATATTAATAAGAAAGAATACGCCTATAAAGACAAATGTAATTTACGATAAGCTGATAAGAAGATTTTTTTGTTCTTATCGTATAAATATTTGGTAAGTAAACTATTACCTTTGCCACAATCGGAATCATGTGACTGGAAATTGCGTCGATTATAATCTATTTGCTTCGCGCCTCTAATGGTATTGAAAAATGAAGGAGGAAAATAAATAGAACCTCCTATCTATTTATTCATTATTATAATATATTTCCTCTCGAATAAGAAAGATGGTGCCTTATCTAGCCTTGTGACTTCTTCCTCTAGGTATTTATTTAATGATAAAACGTTATAATTTTATCTCCTTACGACAAAGATTGTCTATGAATAATACTATTACAATAGATTTCGTATATCACAAATGTAACTGTGTTGTAGTAAGTAGTAAGTTTTTTATTATGCCGTGAGTATATGTGTATCTATCTATACATAAAAATAAATTTGAAGTGTCTGTTTTTAATTCTAAATAAAAAATTTACAGTATTTACAGTACCTACTTATATAAAAAATTTCAAAATGTATCATTGTCTGTTTGTACCGGCTAATCTCTGAAAGGGTTGAATAGATTTTAAAAGGACTTTCACTGGCGGATATCTGATATTGTAAGGAGTATTTAAAAAATAAGATATTGGAATGCGCGAGCGAAGTCGTGGGCACAGCTAGTTGTGAACACAATCACGTGCCGGCTGCGAAGGTGTTGTCACTGTAACAATGACACGCTGGTTATCGAGGCTATCTGTACATTATATATTCCATTTAGATGGTCGCTCTAAGTTATGTAACTGGTGTGAATATATTATACCTCCATCTATAACTATTCTATAGGTATATTCTATGGGATTCTATTAAATTATTTAAAACAATTTGACGTTTTTTTTATTATTTTACTTGCTGTTCACGACTTACCGCGTAAGTTTTTTTTTAAATAAATTAGTTTTTGTGACGTCATCCTGCCATTGAAAATCCTGTTAAGATCGCTCAAGTTAGATAGTTAAATAGAAGTCCTCCTCCTCCTACTCCTGTATGTATGTCGCATATGTACATAACAGTTTAGTTGATTTGTATTCTGTCTTAACCATTATATTATCTATTGTGCTTTTAAATGATGTCTGTACATTTTGGATGTCAGTGACATTAGCGAACGGTTTACACTAAAATATTACTAGCATTTAATTGAAAAAGTTCGTTATTTATATATATATATATACACACACACACACACACATATATATATATAATAATTTATTTATACGTAAATAAACCTACACTTTTATTTTATGTTATTTATTACGCCACTGTAACCAAACTACTTTCTGTGGTAATTCCATCAAGGACGCGGTCTTTATAGAATACGACAGAATAAATAAAAAAAGATTTGATATCAAACTGTTATTTTGTTTTATAAATTAATTATATTTCATATTCGAATCAGTTTTACATTTCAGTTAAGCTTTATAATAACCGACGGTTAATTATTTAGTTATTAAAAAAGTAATATATTGTATATATGAATTGAGTATCGCCGATGACGCACTGCCCGAGGCCGCTGCATTGAGAGTGCATTGCTCCCTGGACTAGTATGTTTGTCTATACTCTATTGCTATTTAGATAACGAGACAATTACTCTTAAACTACACACACATATATCTTATTGTTTTATTTGTATTGTTTATAAATTGTAATTGTTTTTGTGTTGCTTTTTAATGTTTCAAAAGTTGAATTATTTAGCTCTATCCTTGACTTTTTTTTATTAATATTTTTTACATTTATTTTTACTTTTAGTTTTTATTTAATTTGAAACAAAGGTCGGATTAACTGTAACAATTACAAGTATAATTTGTTAATACATTTGATATGTGTTATCATATTTATTTTATATTTATCAACCCGGTCACAGGAATATATAATATTAATATATATTTCATGTTATTTGTTCTTAATAATTATCACAATGAAGGTAAAACCTTGGAGAGAACCGACTATCCTCCTTGAGCGTTCGCATCAGAGTGCAATACTGATGTACCAATAGTATATATAGCTTGTATACAATTTTGCACCTAATTCATTTTATATGTCCACAGATACCGTTTATCATACTAGCATATTTGCATACACCTTCAGACTTTAAGATTTCGACTAAACTATAGCTCCCTTAAGTCTATTGTATGTGAGAAGTTCTAGATTTTACTACGACACACTTGTAAGTATGTATATACATATATGTGTATGTCTTTGAGAGTTTCTTAAGCGAAAACTTCTCACCCATTATACTTTGAAATTACATTTATTTGATACGGATTCAAGTAATTGAAATACATTGTACGCTCTTAAGTACATCCATACTCCGCTGTCTTATTTAAGACAGTGACATACGTGTCTGATTATTATCGAGGCACTGATAGTGGCTTGTGATTTATAAAACATACATTATTCTGCACATGACTTTACTTAAATTGTACTATATAAAGAATATATATATATATATTGTAAACGCGTCATTGTGTTGAAATTAAATCCTAACTACAACACAATGGGCGCGACGTATACACATTTAATCGTAATTTACAGCGTTAAGAGATAAAACAATGTTTTTATTTGTGTTATAAATAAACTGGATAAGAACAATGTGTTGGAAAAACAAACCGCTCACAACTGACACGGGCCTGTGAGGAGTCATTATTTAATACATTATATTTTCCTTAGTAATGTTCTATATAGGTACATAATATCCAAATTCAAAAGTATTTTAAATTCTGTGACATCTTTTATCCCTAACAATTTTATTACGACGGACAAAGACACGAGACAAAATAATGTTATTCAAGTAGTGTATAATTGTATATTTATTTGTTATAAACAATGTATTAAATCTATCTCTCGTTTCAGGTAAACACGGCGGTTAGCGGATGCTGGAATCGAGGTCGGTAAACAAGTTTTCAATCTCCCGAGGAGTCTAATTTAATAATTGTTTTTTGGGAGACTACATAAATCCTATTTATGTTTACGTAAACAAGTGGCCGACTTTATTCAGTAGGCATTTTCCTCCACGAATACGGTCTTGGAACATTTGTTGGAAACATTAAGTATATATATATATATATATATATATATATATATATATATTATTATATAATATTAACGGTATATAACAAAAAGATTAGTAATTTAACCTGTAAAGGAAACTTATAGAAACAAGAGTGTACTCCAATCCAATTATCAAATCTATTTATACGTGTCGTTAGGAATTAGTATATATAGTATTACAATATTTATAATATTACATTATTATTGAAAAATGTATTTAAAATACTTTATATTAAAGTAAGTTTATTTACATACATATAGATGTTTCCATCTCGTATATTTTAACAAATTAACTATTCTATGAAGAAGAATATGAAATGAGAAAAACTTTTTTAATTTGTTTAAAAGTGTTTAAATATTCCTTGGTATAATATTAATAGATACATGTGTCGTCACCCCGGCGTGCCTTGGACCGCGCCACTCGATACTTATTGACTGATAACTCCATTGTGTGTGATCCGATTATAGTGCAGTGCCGTCTGGTAACTTGGTGTCGGGTTTTTTCTTTTTTCTTTTAGCTGTGCTGGAAGGGCTTCGATGTATTTTTCAAGAAGGATAGAATTTTTATTTCCTTTACTTAATAATAAATAGCTGACTACGCCAACTTCGCTAGTCATTGAGCGTTTTTACCTTTTGTGATTCAATGTATAGCGAGTTATGATTATTGAATTATTGTTTGGTGATTTTTTTTTCTATCCTTATACCGATGCTGTTCCATTATTGGGATAAAAAGTATCCCATTTTACTCGCTGATAATGTAGCTTTGAACAGATAAAAGATTTTTTAAAATGGATGCAATATTTTTTGAGATTATCCAACATATTTATCTTTATTCATATATTTGAAACATGCATCATTCGGTTGGAGTGTGGGAATACGTAGCACATGGTACAGATGAGGATCTCGGTGCGTCTACGTGTTTGTGTCTGTTGCTTTACCGGTATCTTTTTATGTCCTTTTTCAGTTATTCTGGTATATTATATATTAACCTCTTTTGTATACATATAGTTGGTTATATTTTTAATATAACATTTAATATTTTATTGGTATTGCTTGCAGACAATAATTAATAATAAATATCAGTAATATTAACAGTACTTTTTAAGTATATAATATTTTGTATTATTATTAATTTTTAATTTAATTATGATATATTTTGTTCGATACATATCTAACGATAGCACTCGGTGTGATTAATATAATTAAATAATTACTATCGATATATCCAAACATTCGGAAATTTATTTTAAACATTTAATGTTATACATAAATTTATATTACAATACTGGATGGATAGTCTAAGAAAAGATAAACCGAGAAAATAACTCGGTAAGAAACTAAGGTAAAAAAATAATATATAGTTTCTTCTCATCTTAAGATTTATAAAATAACATTTCAAAGAAAATGTCACAATCATTAAGAAACGTGAAATTGAAAACCGATTTCTCTGAAATGTCCTAAAGCACGAATTATAGACATTTCTCCACCTGGAACTTGATAATCTTAGATAATCTTAGATTACTGTTAGGTTTTTAATAAGTATCTTATTTAATACATTATAACTATTTCGTTTTTGTCTCTTTATTTCAGTATACAACAGTTTTGTGTTTGTTTACTGTGAGTAGTATAAGTATAATACATAAATCTCTGTATGATGAATCATTATTGCGCGCTATTTATAAAACGTCAATTAAAGCGATTAAAATTATCTGATAATAGTTTTTAATTGTAAACAATTCCATGAGTTAATTAAAGGAAAAAAAATTCCACTTTAGTTATAAAATGGGGGCGCATGTTCGTTCTGGGCTGAATGAGGGGGAGGGAGTGACGTCACCGCCCAGTCCCGGGAACCGTCCCTAAAAATAGCCCCCCAAGGTTGCTCAATGAAAGCCTTCGCGTTTCCAAGGAGACTCGCTGGGGGCGGTAGATTTATTGATGTTTCAGGCCTAATAAAATTATTATATTACCTGTTCCTTTATGTGATGGGAAAAAAGCTTACGTATTATTTACATTATTTTCAAGTACCAAGATTTATTGTAACACTATAACGATTGAGACGTGCTACGATCAAATAAGTGTAAACTATTTAAAGCTATCAGTGCACAATACATATATAACACTGAATACAGTATTTGCTTTTAAATTTAAAACGCCATACCATGCAAGAAGCAAGAAGTAGCTTTAAACCTAAATTAGTTAGTGGCGTCATAAAGGTTCCATTCGACTACTAGTAAAAGTTTAGTTTATACACATTTCGACTACTACACTACAACTGGAAGTAATTTCAATTAGGGCAATTTACAAACTACAGCTTTGAGAGTCGTAACTCAGTACACCTTTTCGATCCGCATTTAGTTAACTCGAACATTTAAACATATATTTTATACTCTATTTGATAAAATTAATTCGTTTCACGTATGTGTGTGTGTGTGTGTATGTATACATTTCTATTTTATTACGTTCGTATAACAAACACTCTCTTCACTCGCGGAATAAATGTTTTTCAAATATAAAATACTCGTGCTGAATTTTTTAAGTCACTTGAACGTTTTAAATTAATATATATTTTTTTTCTCACAATTCTCACGTGTAGATTAACATTTATTTGTATTCATATTTTAACGTAATATTATTTTATGAATATTAATATAATAATAGTAATAATTTAAATTTAAATGTCACTTTGAAATGTGGGAGAACGTGTTAGTTATATAGATATATATACATATACACATACATACATATACACACATGTATGTATATACATATATTCGTTTTATTGCGTTATAAAATCTATTCTCCGTACGGTTGTCTTGTTTGTTTGTACATTTCACGATACCTCGGTTTACTTACACATAATCGTGTGACGTCTGTGGTATTAAATATTAATGTATATACGGAGTAGGTATTTACCTTAGCTTATTACTAACATATGTGGGTAGGTAAATAAAAATGTTATTCTATTCGCTATACATTTTACATACCTTTTGAATAATATAATAATGTCGTACATTGAAAAATATCTTGTTTATTTTACTATTATTCATATTAATATAATATTTTATTTATTAAAATTTTTATTAAATTAAAATTTAAAAGTTCAACTGTTCACATAACTACCTATACCTACTTTGCTCACAGAACGATATAATATGTTTATTGAAAATCACTATTACTTGAATGATTTATTCAAAGTACCGCATTAGAGTTAAATATTTATGTTAAATCGATATCTCATCATAATATAATGTATATCATTATATTATATAATATATATTATATTTGGAAAAATGTACTATTTCAAATGTTGTTACGTAAAAATATAAATTAAATTAATATAAGATGATAAAAAAAATTGGGTACTAAAAATAAGTGTCTACAAGAATTAAAGTGTATGTAGTTGTCCGGCCTCGTTCAGATCCGTTGCCTAACATTTCGTGTTATCGTGTCCGATGTCTGCGAGATATCATTACAAGTACTATAAAGTCTACAATCTAATTGTTATTTGACCTTGAGGAATAATTGCAGAATATCCTAAAAAGACCAGTATATTATTTTATGTTACTTTCGGAACGTGTACCTACTACAAGTTTTTTCTTATATTACTTGTCCTAATCTATACATGTAAATGAAATTGATGTGTCTATCTGTAATGCTAAATTAATAGCTCCCCACTAAATGCATAAGAAAGTGTATACGGTACTTACAAAACAAACTATTTTTTTTCTGTCTGTCTATCTAATAGTTTTTTCTAACTATTCTCTGAAACAGCTGGACCGATTTTAACAGGACTTTCACTAGATAATAGCTGATGTTATGAGGAGTAACATAGGCCACTTTTAATTTAAAAACATATTTATAGACTATTATAGACTAGTAATTAAATAAAACGCTTCGTTTCTTTATCACTATACTATCTTTTTTTATTTAAAGTGTTATTGTTATTTATATAAAATGTTAGTATTCAAAATCGATAAAGTATATCTGGGTGTAAGAAGGTATATTTAGTTTAGTCTATTTTCAGAATTGGACTGGCCTTTACAAACGTTTCGCTTTACATGAAAGATTTATTACATGCTTTATTATATGATGTGTTTACGATATTGTTCTGTAAGGACTCCTACAGACTACATGCGTTGTTTATATCGAATCGTTAGTCTCTGAGAGTGACAGATGTACTGGGACCTAGACGTCTGTGTCACCTTTAAAATGGTAGATCGAATTTAAACTCTATTACGTATACAATAAATACTAAAAATAACATCGAATAAAAGACTTGAATTTAATATATGTACTAAAAAAATAATTGATTATGAACCTTACATGTATGACAATAAAGTTTATAATGTAACATGCAACCCCTGAAACATGTTATCAGTTTCGATACCAATAGCTCGAGAGATACCACTATCTCCGTATCAACAAAGAAGTGTTATTCTTAGATGTTTTACTTGAACTAACACCGCTGTACGCTCGTGAAATCATATCTCAATACCTTATATTGCAATGCTTAAAGGTCACGCAACATATCACCTGATACCTTCTACGCTCAAAGATATTTGATGTATTTTTTAATATGATATTTATATTATATCATACTTTTATGTATGGCTTTGAGACTATTTATACTTCTCTACTAACTGTTCTACTTCTTATTGTATATACTTTCATATGCATTTAATGAAAATCTTTTAATTTGTATTTAGAAACTGACACTTCAATTTTATTTATTTGTAAAGATTTATAAATTTAGTGAAATAGATGTATGATGTAAGAACATCGTCTAATAAATTTGAAACATAAATGAAATTTTCTTTTGTGTAATCTAGGGAATAATATCGTAATTTCTCGCGAAGCTAACGTTAATATAACCAACCTTACGCAATGAATCGACCTCACCCCAAGATACAATTTAGTTGGTACATGCGCAGCGATCAATTGGCTTTGACCGTTTTGTCTCTCGTATCTTAAAGGTCACTCCGAGGTACCGTGGATTCAGTTGTGTATTTCGTTCAACGTCACCATTATCAACCCTACTGCATCTATATAGAGCTCTTTTTGAATTCGGTCTGAATGTTTTTCAGTTGTGAGAGTTAAACGCTCAATGAGTATGGTCTAGGGTTATCCTGACGCAATAAAATATTTTATGTATAAACTTTACGTATTAAAATTGTGTATGTATTAAGTATTTTATCGTCATTCTTTACTTTATTATATTTTTTATTGTTTTTCTATTATTTACCATTTTATGTTGATATTTGTTGGGGTGACTTCCAACTTATTTTTTGTATAGTCGCTTGTATGTACTAATATAAACACACACACTTAAATGACAGATGTTTAAGTATAGTTTTTTTTTTATTAATTTATTTTCTATTTGTATTTTAATCATTATATATAAAATAACTATGCAACGTATAAAAAAAATCTTATCGTCGTAACGTTTTAGATTTCCATATCTATTGCGCAATATAATATGTACTAACAATATCGCCCAGATAGGTGATAACCCTAGCCAGCCGGCGCGGCGTATCGTCGTAGCCCGAGGGTGGAGCGGGGGGGCATGACCGACCTTGGCCGTGACTCCCTCACCCCGGGCCCGGCTCCACGCACAGACCGATTGATTTTACTCCCCAACCTCCTCTGTGCGTACTGAAAATATTTTTGCGCAGAGCTTCCCAAACGTATGTCTACGTGGTTGATTTTTTTTTTCAAACCTTATGTGCTGACAAAAGACATAAATTTATTCGTTTCTTGAATATGAAGGTATTTTTTTAAGTCTGCATTTCAAAATTTCAAAGTTAGTTGTTTGTTTGTTGTAATGGCGATGTTTGATGATTTTTGTTATTATTATATTATACAGGTATTTATTATTTCTAGGAACTTCGGTCTCTTAAAGGGAATTGAGAACACGTTAGAAATTTAGGTTCAGGACTACTTATCAAATCCAGGTGGCAAGGAATATGAATAGTTTTATTTTATCAGTATACATGACATTTTTTTCATTTAAGGCACTGCTGGTTTTAACTATAGTAGTGTAACGTTATATAGACTTCCTCAACAAATAAGTTATCTAACTCAAAAAGGGTTTTTTTTTTATCTGATACGGTAGTTCAAACGTACAAACCCTTCATATTTTTTATATTAAAAACATGTGTAGTTCGCTCTTAGACCTTTATAAGTATTGATAATTAATACAGTAAATAATTATGTATGAGTGTGTATTTTTATAGTGAGTTTTATTGAGTTTGTTATTATACAAATAACGTGTGAACGTAAATAAAACATGATCTTACAATATTATCCGACTACGGCGGCCCGTAGATATAGATCACTCAATTAGCACCAACAAAATGACTCCGTATGAAGATATATGACTTATAATAAATTTTACATCTTAATGGATACTTTCCGGGATTACAGTAGCCTTGGCGTAGTAACAACCCGACAATCTAATATATATTGTTTATGTTATGTACAAGTATAATAAACAGATAAAAAAACGTTTCCGACGGCTAGTTGTTCGTGTAGTGGTTAGTTGCGATGCCTGTCGAGCCACAGGTCATTGGTTCGATTCCCACACGGGGTTGAGTGATCACCAGATTGTTTCAAGCCCAAGTGTACTTTGTGTTGGTTATTTTCCTTTGTTTGTAATACCCTCCATCCCTTAAATGGATTTACTTTTCCAAAGCAGAAGTCGATTCAAAAGGAATCAAGCAAATTATGTTTAATAAATTTGAATTAAGTTTTGGATACTCTTGTACGCCTCCGCGAAAAAGATATCTCGTATGACTTTATTTAGGAGCGTAATGCGAGTTTCTTGACCCACATTTATAATTGAAACTTAAATTATAATGTTGCTAGATAAATAACAGGCGAGGTCGTTTATAAAATTATTAATTAATTTATATTTTATCCAACAAATTCAAGATATTTCTTAATGTTTGTGTCCATTATACAGAGGTTTATCGATACGACACTAATACTATTATGTCATTTAAATTATCTAAATTGCGTGAATAGAATATAAATTTTAAACTGTTTTCATAGTCACGCGAAGTAGGAACGAGAGCGGCAGTCACCGAAATAGACGTCGTAGTCTGTTGGAGGTAGCCGGTGATATTAATGTTAATAATAGCCGGGCGGCGTGCCTAGTCGTGTGCTTACATGTATTTATAATGAACTGACAGTTATAATGTACTTTAAACATTATATCGACATTAACAAACAAGGAAATGTGTATATTTTTCTCAACTCCGTCATTGTATTCGTTCTAAATGGTTAAATACGTTAACTATTGTTAATACGCATTGTGCAGTTTTTAGTGATAAATGTCGTTGTGTGTCGATAATGCCGTGTGTGAAGTTTTTCTCGGAACGTTGTCGACCCGGATTCTCGACTGTAAATACGACTACGTTGCAAAAAACTTATTTACGCAATTTCTTTGTATCTGTACTTGATGCAATAATTTCGAATTTATTTTTACCTCCGCCGGTACCCGACGGATGTTAAACAGTTTTATCGCTTGTAAAGTTAAATGCAGACGCTTAAAAAAACTTTAAGAGGTATCGGATTTATCTCAATCTATTATCGGCCTACGATGCAGTGGCTTAAATTTTATGGAGCGGCGGAAGCCGGCAATCTATTCGGTTTAGACAGCGGGCAATTTGTAATTGTCTCTCCTTAAGTACTTGGATGGCTATTATTCGTTTTACATTCGAGTTAATTTGTAACAATCGAATGAGAACGGTCGCCTTGCTCTCTCCGCCGCACGAATGCTAACTATTATCATGTTTTATCTCGGCCTTGTTCGGCCGGATTGGGAACCGGTTGCAGCGACTTTGATCAAAACCGTCCTTACTTGATCCTTAAATCAAATCTCGACGCACCGCATTTCTGTATAACTGTGGATCTACGTATGTTGGTTGCGTCAGTATCTCCACGCGTCAGGTCGGCTGGTCAACGGCGCGCATGCGGGCTGCGCCCGCGCATGATGCGTTAAATTTTAAATTTCAACGAATGTTATATTAAAATTCGTGCGTGGGAGGGGAGGCCATTTTTGGAAACGATAAACTCTCCTTGACTTTTGGTTACACGAAATATTTAATATTAAAGGTAATAATTGTTTCTGTGTACCAAAACTCACGATAGATACGCTCCGGTAAAGTGTGGCCTCACGAAGTCTATTATCGATTTGTCGGTGACCTTATAGTGATGTTCAGTTAGTGGTTGATATTTAATACTCTGAAAGTGTCCCGCCATTGTTACCTGGTGATTGTATTGACGTTGGCAGGCGACCTGCCAGCTCACTGATTGACAGACCTTGTGATTAATTACAAAAACTCACAAGTTCTGCACCAAATAACCTTTTAGCTGCCAGGAATGTAGTATAACGACCACGTAACGAATACACTTTTATTTTGTACTCTTATATTTAAAAGTATGAACGATAAAGAAAATTATTCAATCGTGATCAAAGTATAATAATTTGGGTAAATTTATTGAATAAATAAGTATGATTTAACAATGCTTTTACTCTGATTGTTCCAGTAATGTAAGTGGTTTTCTGATTGAATTAATTTTCCTTACGTACCTGGCCGTATAATGTTTTAATAATAAACGCTGCGGCTATCTAGAAATTCAGTTAACGGGAGAACAGATATAAAATAGCTTTATTGTCGGTCGGAGGTAACGCTGGATAGTGTAATTTCACTTAGGGGCGTAGTTGGGAAGCCTTGACCCGGTTGTTGTGGAAACTATGGTCGATATTGTCATTTTGTTGAAAATAATTTTATAAACAGGACGGGTGCTGGTTGGTCTCAAGGACCAAGGTACCTACTGCTTTATTATTTACCTCTTATCTACAAATAGACGTTCAAGATGACTAAATCATTTGTTGTGTCAACTCCTTAGGTACTTTTATATGCAGAGTTTAATCAAGGACATGTTATTAGATTATTGATTCGCCATTATTAATTTTAATAATAATAATAATTTTATTATCATAACAAAAGAATGTATTATTATATATTTGTACTACTAATCAGTAAATTTAGATCATTAAGAGACTTTGTATGATCCTGTAAAAAATAAATATGCTCATATTAATTATTATGAAGCTTTAGAGTAGGTATAGTGTTTTCATACGAATATTATATTGCTTAAGTTAATAATTTTTTCTATATCGAAATTTTAATTAACATTATTAAAATGTTTTCGATTGAACGACTCGACAGTTTTTAATGAATTACTGCGGTTAAAAGTTAAAAAATGTTGTTAATAAGCTCTAGTTTATAGGAAACGCGTAAACTACTCACATATATTAACAGGTTACCGCATTCTGCCGAGAGAGGTGTTCTGTTATTTTTGTATATAAACTGGGTCGTGGCAGACATTCGCAGGTATCCACTTTCACACAGGATCACTTACTTATAGGTTAATAATATACATATAAATAAAAATTTGATGTGTCCGTTTGTATATAATAATCAGTTTTTTTTTTCGTTCTGTACGTCTGTTTGTTCCGGTTAATCTCTGAAACGATGACCGATTTTAACAGGACTTTTACTGGCAAATAGCTGATGTTATGAGCAGTATATATATGTATATATACCGATAACCACAAGATGAGTAATCTCCAACATTGCCCTCCGATACTTTGTCCCTTGCGAACTATGAAGGTACATCATTCGTAATGTATTTTTTACATTAATCGTTCAGGAGCACGTAAGTATCGTAGTAGTATGATTCACCGGAGTATGTTTTCGAGTGAACCTCACGGTGACGCGCCGCACCGATGTACATACGACCTTGTGTTACAAACTATTGTGATAAGTTCAAGGTTTAATGTTATATTATTGATAATATATTGTTGTTATTGTACGTTCCGAAGCCATTGTAGAAATTTACAATACAAAATGAGACTTACAAACTACAGGAATTGCAAGTTTAATGTTCCTGTTATTGAAGTATTTAAATATTATTTATTTTTAATTCAATTTTTATTATATATTTAAGTTTATGAAGCTGTCTCGAAGGATAATACGGGATTTTTGTGGAGAAACTTTAAATAATCCGAAAGTACCGATCAAATCCATTTAGTTCTACAAAACTTCAACTACGATTGCGAATACACTTATATTCAGAGGTTTAATTAAAAAAATAAATTTAAACAACGTTAAATAAAACAATATCGCCGATTTGTGTTATACACTAACGCCATCTAGTAATATACATTGAAACTTCATTTACACTTCATTTTATTTTCATTTTCACACAATGATCCACATCTTGTGTGATTTGGATGTTATATATATTATAAATTTAAACATTTGAACAACAAAACACTGAATTGAATCTGTTTAACAGTTTTTGGTGATATTTGAAAATATTTACAGATTGACTCTTCGACCTTAACTGTTGAAAGTAATCGTTAATAAGCAATCTATACAATAGTTTTAAATTTTTTCTACGAGTATTATATATTTTTTAAGGAATTAACGTACGCGTATTAGTAATAATTTAAATTTAACCCGACTTTTGCTTCACTTTCGCTGCTGTCTTCAGAGACAGAAGACATGTAAGAGATGTGACAAACCTACATCTAGTGAAAAGTAGTTTAATTTAAATGCAAGCAAAACCAACACACACTGCATGTATGTGCTTTACTTTAGTATCTAATAATACATTAGGTAATATACCGAATAGACTTCCTTATATGTTTTGTCTCTCTCCTCCAGTAAACAGGTCATTAACGCCGATCGTTAGCGCTGTCGGCGGCTGATTTACATCCATTAACTCGTAAAAGAAATTAAATTATACACCATTATTTATGTATATTTTATATCCGTTTCATACGCACACTTATTTTACTGTTTGTAATTTAATTAATATATCGAAGTATACAGTTTTTTATTATTTTATTTCTTATTAAATAAGTTGTTTTTTGTTCAATGTATGAAAATAGTTAAAATACCTGAAAGTCTACTCGCCTCCCCATAACGAGCAATACATCTAGAAATGAAATAAATCTTCAGTTAGTCTTGTCCCATTTTCCGCGGAGGTTACTCACCTTTGCCACGGTTTCAGTTTTCTTTGTTTCTAAATCAATAACAAAAACAATATTTATAATTTTTCCATAAATAATTCGTATGAAATTGAATAAATTATGTATATTTTTTTGCTATCAGTACCACATAGTAAATCAATGAGAATAATACTAATTAAAAAGGTCCCTATTACTATAATTATTTATTACGTAACTAAGTTTAATTTATTATTTGTTTACTACCTACTCTGTATAAATTATGAAATCGTAACTTTCTTCTCCCTCGCCGAAGGATCTAGGTAAGAGATATCGTAGGACCGATTTCACTACTTTCTTTTTATAGAAAATAACTATATCATTCATTGCTCAACTTGTCTTTTTATTATCGGATAATTAGTTTTATCATTCAGTATATTATAAGATATTAATATAATCCTTTAACTCTGTAATGTGGTAATATTAATGTAACAACGAATATAGGAACCGGTTAAATGAAATGGTTGACGTTTTTTGACCATTATGCGTGTTCGTACGTGTGTAGGTAGATGTTTGTATGTATACGTGTGTGTATGTGTGTGTTATGTGTGTGTATGTGTATGTGTATGTGTGTGTATGTATATGTGTATTAATGTGTGTGTTCAATACAAGTCTAACACTCATGTCAATTAATGACAATATTTCATAATTTATTTTGCTATGTTCCGATTAAATATCAATCAATGTTAAAAAACATCTGTTAATAAACACGGCGGCCATATTGTAATGATCAAATGGTGACTAATCCGCTCCTAAAAGAATTAAATCCTAGGTTAGGCTTTGGCACATTGTCAAGTGCTTTTTCGTTGAATAACTGCTAATTTGCTCTCGGGTAAGACTTGTATGATCTTGTCAATTCGGACTTTAAGACTTATAATGTTTTTGTACACAAATTAAATATATATATTTAACATTTTCATCTAGAATAATTTGATGTATTCAATTTTGTATTTAATTGTTTATTTTCTTACATATAAAATAAAAATATTTTTTTTTAATTTCAGGTAAATCACAATTCAGGGCGCTGCATCTTATTGTAAGGTAACTAATAAATATATTTAAAGATAAATATATATTTATATTATTACATTATATACTTGGTAGGACAACCAGTTGTTTATATAAAACGCAATATATAACGACTATTGTGTTGTTACATATGTATTTCTCAAATCTTTCTGTTTCCACGTTCTTTTGTTTCGCCTTTTCCTTTTAGCTATTGTTATATACAGATTTTTTATAACACCCTCCCGATTAACAATTACATTGTTTTCTCGCGTGTGTGTGTGTCTGTTGGGTGGTTGTGTGTTAATAGGTTTAATTTCTTAACAGTATTGTATTTATTATCCATTCAATTATTGCACTGTATTTTTGTAATTTAATATAAATATTATTTTTAGTAAAAGTCGATTGATCAAATGTCAAATGTATTTTTGGTACTGAAACATGATACCTAAATTTACAAATTTCAGAATTTGACTGCGAGACTAATTTTAGTACTATTTTATAGCGAGTAATGTATCCGTATAACCTACCGGGGATTTACAAATTCTAGTGTACGTTAAATACGTCGACAATGTTGATACTTCGCTTATCAGTTCTCTGTTAATACTTGGAAATAACGCATTCATAATCACTCCTTAAATATGTTTTTCGTTCTCCTTATAAACCTTTGTTACAAGCTGATCAAACGTTATCATTACCAATTATTATTTATATTTATTTTTTACGTATTTTATCTACGACTTGTTATATTAGATGCAGGTGTGCCCTGTGTATGTACCTTGTGTAATATATTTAATTGAAACATTACTAATATATCTGATTTAAACATGTAATTACCAAAATATAACTGCTACTAAATTGCGATTTTCAAATTATACCCAAATAGGATGATTTATTCCCAAAACGAGGCAGTTGCCAATATATGAATTTTGTGCCCGTGGCTGTGGCTGTTCGGAGATTTTAATTACAAACGTGCTCCAATAGTTTGAAACCATAGATTAGATGTCCGAGTTTAGTTATTTATTGAAATTAATGTCAAAATAGATCGTACATTTTATACATATTTATATTATTTTAACATATAATTTAAGATTTATATATAAGCCTGGTCAAGATATAAATATATTTTCTAAATGTCACAAAAACTATATTGAGTGTCCAAAAGTTATAATTTTTATGTTAATAAAAATTATAAGACCGACTCTCTAGAGTAGAGTAGTAGTAAAGGTACAACATAGAAATGGTAAGAGAGCTTGCAATTTATTATATAACGTTGTTGTTATTACATCTAGTAATACCACCATTAATATGAAGATATTTAGTGACATTTGACAAGATGTCGCCCGTTAATTCACATCGTTACACCGAAGCCAGCGCGGGACGCTGTTCCGAATTAAACTAGATGAAGCTTTGATTAATGACTGGAGCAGTGTTATTAGGACCGAAAATATTACGTTTTAGTGATGTAACCGAACTAATTTACAAGAAAATATGTCTCGGTTGTTAGACTTGATTTGAGTTACAAAATTTGTCTTATCGATATAATTTTTTCTGGTACTATTCTATTTTATATTTTATCTGTAGTTATATAATATTTTTGATCGTAATGTCGTGTAGGCCATTTCGTTATACAATTTTGAGAGCACTATAAGTAGTGTATAGGGCTGTGTAGGGTGTCCACCAATCACAAGCTCGCTGGCAACATTTTCAGTATGCTATTTGAAATAGTGCGCTGTAGATTGGACAATGAAATGACTTGACATTTTTAAAACGAGATGAATTTTGACACAATAGTTTAATGATAATTAATGTTTCCAGGGCAATTACTGTAAGCGTGACCAAATTTATTTCACAAACTGGAATAATAATAATAAAAGACAAATTTATATGGAAATTTGTGGTTTATTTTCTTGTTAAATTTAAACAGATGAAGCCGTAGTATGACAACAATGGTGTCTGACCGCTCCATCATAACTTGGTCGCCAACCAGAAGTTTTATAGCTTCCCCGTATTTCGGTCGACGGGTTTTACGTCTGCTGTGAAACAATATTTTACATTAAAATAAATGAGGGTAGTTTAGTAAAGTTGCAGATAACAAATAATAGAAAAATAATTTGCCCATTTTTTATATAGAAGATAGAGAAAATTGTTTTCAATATACACTGATAGTTTCAAACTATTTCAAATACGTACCGTCGTGCCCGAGGACGCAGTGGACGTGTTTGATTGAATGGAAATTATTTTCATGCATCCTTTGAGCCCGATTAATTCAGAATATCTTAAGTGTAATACATTATTCATTCAATAGATAATGTACATTTAATATAATAACAATAGAACGCTGACCGGATCTAGTATATTTCTCATGATTTTATCATTATGTATACTTTTTTATAATTATAAAAAATTGATTATTTTCCATTAAAACGCAGTTTAACTAATTTTGTTATAAATTGTAACAATTATTTTTAATAATGATTAAACAAAAGGTACCAGGACATCATAAGAAGTAAAAGGTTACTGAAATAAAAATATTAGTGCACTAAGTCCCGATTAATACTGACCAAAACTGGCTTACAACTCGTATCTGTATACACAAAATTGTATGTATTTTTTGTCATATATTATTTAAAGTTAACAATATTTTACACAAGTCTCTCATTTATGACTCTTTATTTTTTATACTAAAAACTTTTAATAGCGAGTGATAATTGATCGTTTCGTAAAGTGAGTGAGTGAAAGCGGTAGTTATAATTTTTTTAATTTAATTTCCATTCGGTGGTTTTGTTTGGAGATATTTATAAGTGCGATAGTCGTGATCGGTGACGCCGCGTGTTACGCGCTAATGTAATTAGAGACGACCTTTCGATGACCTCTATTAAAGACTTGGACATTATTTTTTATATATTCATTTGTTGAGTGATACATCGACGTGACCTTTAAGTTATTTGCTGAGACGATGTATATATATATATATACTTTATGTAACTTAGATATATATTATAATTAGTGCATTATTATTTATTTTTCTAGATTTGTTATTAAAAATTTGTTATATTACTTAATGTGTGTCTAATGAGAACGACCTTCACATGTGAATGTTATGGTAATAATCAATTATTACACTTATTATACTATAATATTATGTTATTTAAATTTAAGTTTGTTCGTGCGTCATTGTAACGGAATATTTGTGATGGTCTTTTTTTTAATTACTGCTTTTCTTCAATACCTCTTTAAAATATAAAGGTCCTAAGACGGACGAACCCGCGGGTAAAAGTATGTAGCAAGTTTTGCGCAATAATAAAATTGACATTAATTTATGCCTGTACGTCTTTTTTGACTTAACTCTTTAATGATCGTCACGGGGTCAAGGGTTTTATTTATCAAATATTATTCACATTAGTACACGATGGCAATAATGATGCGTAATTTTGGTAATTTTATTACGTTTTATTGCATTTATATTAAACTTTAATGTAAGTGTAAATGTGAATGGCCATGAAGAAGAGAGCGAGAGAGAACACGGATAAAGTGTTTGAAAAAAATAAACGACGAAACAAGTCCTTACAATCACGTAGGATAGGAGAGCGAGAGAGTATGATAGACGTATTGCGTCGAAATAATTGAGATAAAGGCAGGTGTATAATGATCTAATTACGCAACAGCTATCAAAGTGTGTCGCAGGGGTTTGATTAATCACGTTCCGTTCGTGGCCGAGCAGATCAAAGGGTCCCGCGGACGACTCGCCGTCGGGAGTTATTGAAACGAAAGCGCTCTTTCAGCTTCGTGGAAGCGAATATTTAAATGGTACCCTGAAATAGCATATTTGTTCGGTTTCGCTGAAAGATAAATCGATTTACTTTGATCCCGATGTAAATAATAAATATTTATAATTTATATATGCTGTATATATTATATATTTAATAGGAAAGAAATTATAAGGTATTTCACTCTAATTGATAACAAACATTTTTTTTTCTTATGCTTAAGTTTCGGTTAATTAATATAAATAAATTAAATAATGAAGGGGCCGGTCAGTGATGTAAAGAAGTTATCAGGTTATCGCAGGACGGAAATTAAGCAATTTGTATCCAAAGTTAGATCCGGTTCGCACCAGTCGAGAGGAGAGTCGTCGTTACGTCGAGTTTCTTCCATTGGGGCGTTTGTACATCGTATGAGAGTCGAATTCGACAAAATATCGAATATGCGCACTCCTAATTCGGTACAAGTTTTCTTCATCCGTATCATCTTAATTGAGATCGCGTGCAGTGTATATATGTCCTTATATATTGGATTAAAGCGAGTGTAACGTGAACGCGCTCTTATAAAGATAGAGGTGTATATGTTTATTATGGTTCAATGTGATACTTTAAACTTTTTGGTGAATTATTTATATTATATAATTAATTAATACTAAAAAATAGTAATCATTATATTAAATAATATCCGGGGGGGTTTCTCGCCGGTTCCTCATCATATACCTACCTACCAATGGAACCTTGCAACTAGATATTGACGTCTCGTAAGCGCACTTATATCTATAATGTTTTATGTAACAAATTTTTTGATGATAATATTTAATTTAATACATATATTCATCTAAATCGTTTCCTGAGATACATAATCTCCTAATATGGAGGTACAAAAACTAACCATAATTAACAAAAACAAGGGCGGGTTACACCGTTACAATTATTTTGTTATTATCATTTGGTTATTTGGTTATTTTATTTATTTATAATTATTAATATATTTTTGTAATGTATATATATATAATCACGCATAACTAACATACAAGTCCTGTATGTATATTAATTGTCTTTTAACTATTATTATTACACGTATAATTGTAATGTATATATTTCCTTATTATATTTAAATGAATGAATAAATTATTAACATCTGTATAAATACTATTATTCTTTGTTTTTTTTATTTTGTTCATTTTCTTGTACAATGTAATGTAATGTTATTTTTGTATCGTAATATAATCTAACTGAGGTTTAAAGAATGCGGTGTTATCGGTAAATTTATCAAATATTACCTATTGTACGAAGTGACTCAAGTGTATTTTCTTTAAAAGACAACGAACATACTGTGTGTATATATATATATATATATACACACACACAAACAGTATTATATTGTTTTTTGTACTAGCTTTTGGGCGCGGCTCTGTCCCCGATACGGACTTCCATTTTAGGCTGTCCGTTGATAGACACATCAGAAAAATAAGTTATAAATGGATAACTAGCACATTTAATTAAATTACTGGATATATTATAAATATATATATAAATATCGTCCCCAATATTGACATATTTCCAAATATAAGTTTTTAGTCTCATCATTTCTTACGGTAGGTAGGTACGATACAAAAGCGACTCTCACGTCCTGAACGAATACATCGATACTAATTTATCCTTCGATAACTCGATTGACAGCCAATCCGAGACCGGCGTCGCTTCATTACACCCCGGGAGGCGGTGGTTGTTTGTTTTTAGGTCTACGTGACTCATTTCCCAAGGGGGGGGGGTTATATGACGTTATATATAAGCATATATAAATATATGATTGAAGGAATTTTATTTATTACTTAAGATATTTTTTGTGTCAGTATTTGTTTATTTAATATTTATGTTTCATAACATCACAACAATTCAATTGCGCGTTAAAAATTAAAAAAAAATACAATGTAACACTTTCATAAACGGTTTTTTTGATGTTGGAAATCGTATAAAAAAACCTCTCCCCGCGGGCGTGTTGGGTGTCGATGGCTTTTTTTTATTTATTATTTTCCATCACACGTCTGTAACAAATTTCCATCAGTTTTCGTCTGAACGCACACGCGAACACCCAATTCCTGACCTGACCCCGTATTGCTAAATCGTGTTGCATTTGATTGGCTGTTCCATTTTGATCCTTACTCCCCAAGCCTCAGGGTCGCGAATGTCGCGCTCTCCCTGTGTTCGCTCCGCCGCAATCTCAATTCGAAATTTAAATATTTTGCATGAAAACGATTTTATCATATTAGTTATCTAGCGATGATTTTTTTAAATCTATATTTGATATCGTGAAGGCAAAACTTTTATTTGTTTGTTTGTCAAGATTAGGATTAATAATTATTGAACTGTTTTTAATTAAATAATTTATTAATCTAAAGCTACATTATCAGCGAGGAACGTAGATTGCTTTTTGTACCGATACAAAAACATTTGTACTCATTTTGAATTGGGATGATAGATGGCTTATTACTTTAAGCACGAGAGAGAAATATCAGAAGTCATTGTCGGCTAGTATGTCACTTTACTCACGGGGTGTGGAAGAGGCAGGTGAAGTCGCCGTCAACAGCTAGTGACATCTAGTTACATAAGAGTTGGTTATAGGAAACAATTAACAATGATACGTTTAATACGGCCGTCTCAAGGTTATGAATGTAACTTAATAGTCGTGAGTCAATAATGCATTAAAGTGTATATTGTGTAGTATAGGAGAGTGGGACGTTTCGAAAGTGTCGGGCATGTGCCAAACTTTTCCAAATCCGTGCCAATACACAATTGAAGTCGGTTTATATCGTAAGACATGTCTCGGGATTCATTCCGAAGATAACACTGTAAATACATTATATTTATTGGTTTATGTACTTACATTTTAAGTTTATGTGTAATTTTAAAATTTGCATTTGATTTTCGTCCTACATAGAATCTTGGAAACCTCAACCATACTTTTACTTTCATCTGTGGAGTTTTTTTTAATCTCATTGTTTTCGTTCGCAGACTGTTGGTGTAAACATTCTTTCTTAAAATTTCCAACACTGGCTTCGTTCTTTAAAACATTTTTTGGTTTTCTCTCTCTCTCCCTCTCCCTCTCTCGCTCTTTTAATCTCTCCAAAATTTCGTTACGTGTTTATAACGAATGATATTCGCAGATATATAATAAAAGTTGTTTCTAATTTATTTTATCATTAATATATTTTTTACATATTTCGTTACGAGACTAAGTATAGCTAAGGATTTGTTGGTTGATTGATGACATTCTTCAATTGTAATATTTTGTAACAAAAACTATTATTTCTTATAACCACAATGGTAATTGTTTATTAATAAAGAGAAATTGTATTACCGCTACAAGTCGCAGTAGTTAGTGAGTAGACGGGGCGACCCGCGCCTCGTGGCCCTGTTCCGTGTCGTTATATTGATTGTACGCCGTGCCCGCACCAGTACCAGTATAGTATCCAGTTTTCCCGTTTCACTGTGAGACTCGGAGTCACGTTTCGCGACACGCCGCTCACGAGTCCGAGACACGTTTACTTTTAAACAGGAAAATATAACGCCTTAAATGAAATTCATATAGATGGTAATAATGAAACCACGTGAAGTAAACGTACGCGGACGTTTTGTTATACAATTCATCGAGCGCTACCTTAACTAGCACACTATTATTGAGTATTAAAAGTTGGTTTGGCGCTGTTGAGTCCCTGTTTCTAGTGCACTAGCAATTGTATAATGAATGCGTCCATTAAAGGATAACGACTTGGTTATCGTAGTAGTGCTTGTAGTGTTCTAGAAAAACACTAATGTATTAAATTGAATTGTTTAGTTAACAGCGACGCGTCGGTAATGCTTACTTTGAACGAATATTGTTTTATTTTTATAAATGCCTCAACTTCAATAACATGTCTGCCCTTAAGTGATCCGATTCAAAATTATATTAAAAAAAGAACTAATTTTAATTAACGAACAACATGCGATAGGATTGAATAATTAATAATTTCTGATAATCTCTTTGTAGAAAGACGTTTTAAATTTTAAATGTAATAATTAAACCTAAATATTTATATTCAAAATCTCCCCGTAATGAATGAAGAGCGAACGAGGCCTTTTGGATTAAAATATTGAATTGCTATGTTTAATTAACAAATCATTGTTACGAATGTTTTATTGAAATATACCGAGAATTTAAATGGAAACTCGTCTTGATTCAATATTCATTAATACTATTAGGGACCGATTTCACAAAACTTTCTCAATTACTGAATATCTATCTATACACGGGATTGCTTGATTTACAATTGTACTTTTTGTTTCACCGAATTAAATATATATATATATATGTATATTAAGAGTGTAAACCTAAGTCTGTTTTTACACGGTAGATTGGTTCCAGAAAAAACCGTGTAAAAAAAAACCGTGTAAAAAAAGACATTGATCGTATGCAAAAGTAGGTGATTGGTTCCTAATCTCTAAAACCTATTAAAATTAGTGAAAAACAGGGATTTTTTTAAGAACAAGTATTCATATTTATTTAATTCAATCACATATACAATGTTTATTTTTACAAGCATAGTTATTGAAGATTATTCACAAAATATTAACACATTTCAATTGCTCTGACCAGTAAATGTGCTTGTATGCACTAAAAGGGAATTCCCCTAAATTTGTGATATGAACATATTTCGCAGAAACTAAATTTGACAAAAAAAATTAAGCCCAAAAAATTTTAATCGTGCTAAATGGAATAAAATCCTGTATAAAATTAAAAATATTTTATTTTCAAACCGTGTTATATCAAAACCGTGTAAAAACAGACTTAGGTGTATTTTATTTTTTATCCGTATTAAACGCATAAATTTAATTGTTGACGTTACTCTCGCTATATATGTGTGTTCCGTGTATATATTTAATTTAGCAGGGTTATATGTCAAAATGTAAATGTCATTATTTATGGCGCAAATTTCAATGTGTCAAATGTCAA
Source organism: Melinaea marsaeus rileyi (assembly GCA_918358865.1). NCBI lineage: Eukaryota > Metazoa > Arthropoda > Insecta > Lepidoptera > Nymphalidae > Melinaea > Melinaea marsaeus. The sequence continues at coordinate 1,703,389 of OU911088.1, forward strand.
TCATTGTTAACAAGATCAGCCGTGATTAAATACGGAAGCCATATTGAAATTTGAACTTGTATCAGATTAAAGTATTGTACCCTGCGAGAATCGCCGGAGTATTGATTGACCCGTGCACGGGGGTCATAATACCAGTTTAAGCTTTGGTGTTGAATTAAAGTGGAGTTTTACTATAATTACTTTTAATTTACTTATACTTATTTACTGTGATATATTTCCTTTTTTGTTATTACAATAATATAAGATAATAAAATAAAAATAATAAATAATTTAATAAATCAATTATCTAGATATTTTAACAAACAATTAAAAAACTATTGTTCTAAACATTATAATATATTTGAATAATAAATTATATATATTTTTATGTACCTAGCTTTTAAAGTCTCACTTTAGGGACAAATGTGTACTGAAAATGTTATCTTATCTGTGTTAGTTAAAAAGTAAATGTAACGTGAAGCAATTGATCCTAATAGCACACACAGCGTATGTATGTGTATGTGCTATGTGGCACATGCACATTGCCATTGCGGTGTAATGGTCCCAGTTGTTAGTTTTCTTGACCCGCTCGGTGTCCTTATCTGTTGAATAGAGGTTAACTTATACATTTACCGGCTGTCTTGCATCTAAATTGACTACCTTACATTATACATTATATTATATATATATTATATATATAATATAAGCCCTTTACATACTAATTGTATTTTTTTATATTTTTTTATTTTGTTATAAATAATCGCCTTATGATGCATAGGTTCGAATTTCAATTTTTTTATTTTTAATGTTTCCGTCTTTTTGTATGTCAAGAACAGTTTGAACGATCCTGATAAAAAGCATGAAGTATTAAGAAAATGAGGTGTAGAGCATTGTATAAAAATATGTATTTTAAAATTTTATTTTAATTTTACGTGCCCACCCTGCGGTGCGATCGGACGCGTAAATGCGCCTATAAAAATGCAGGTAGAGTTGAAACATAAAAAACAACTAAACCCGAGCGAAACTGCGGACAAAAGCTAGTATCAAGTAATATTTAAACTTCCCTAACATCCTATAAATAGTCAACGTATCACAGCACGCAGTCGGTAAATATAAATTGTATAATCTGAGCGCATTGAATCAATATGTGTAGGTACGTATACACGTTAATTACTAACATCCACGCGGGCAGACGAAGCATCTGTTTATATAATTATAATGTACTAAATGCCTTCCAGATATAAACCGTCTGAAACGCCAGCGTTGTTAAGAAAAAAAATATTGGCAATGCTCCGTCCGGAGAAAATGTTTTCACTGCCCAATTTATATAATTGCGTGTTTTTTTATTATTTTTTTTTGTTAAATAATAGGATTGCAATGTTTTTAATGCATATGAAAACAAAGCAATATATATTGAAAAGTATTTAATATTAATATTTTGCATAAAGTCTACTTTTTATCGGTCGATTCTCATTGGTCATTCGCTCGACTTCTCGGCGACCTTGATACATTTATACCGTTCTATTAATATTTTAATATATTAGGATCGAATATTGCATCGCTACTCTTAAACTATATATTATAAATAAAATTGAAATGTCTGTATGTAATACCAAATTAGTAGCTTTTTATTAAATGCATGTGAAACTATATATATATTTGTCTGTCTGCCTGTTTGTTCCGGCAAATCTCTAAAAACGGCGGAATCAATTATAGTATATCGCTTGCGGCTAGAGGAATGTTGTGAGGAGTAATTTAGGTTTATTTAAAAAAAAAACTTCGAACGAAGTCGTGGGGTACAGCTAGTCTAAAATAGGATAGCATACAGACAAACGTGAATATAATAAAAAAAACTAATTGATATTATATAGGAGGTATTTATAATGTAATTAATTTTATGGACCGGTCGTTTTCGGAGCCGTCGTGAGTGACATGGTCGTAATGAACCATTGAATGTATAAATTAACTTAAAGACCTGTAAATATATTAAATCTATACATCTTTAATCTATACATATAAATAAAATTAAAGTGTCTGTTTGTAATTCGAAATTAACAGATGGTACTAAACGTAAATGAAATTATAGACTGCTTTTTTATTATACTTACATAATTAATTTTTGTATCTATTTTTTCCGACTATCCTCTGAAACGGCTTTATCGATTTTAACAAGACTTTTTTCACTGGCTGATAGCTGATGTTATAACGATTAACTATATTTTAAAAACCATATAAGTACCGCGCGAACGAAGTCACAGGGCACAGCTAGTATATATAAAATCCATTAATCTGACATTATTTTTTACAGACGGTTCTGTCTTTGGTTATCAATTAATTAAAAATAAATAGTTGAATCTACATTCTGGGTCGTGTGGCAACCAACGGTCGACTATTAGGTACAAGTGTTTCTCAATTCAGTTAGTTGATTAACTATTAGCAAATTTGCTATGTTTTGTCCACCGTCCACTCGCGGAGACGACCCGCTGAATAACGTGCTATAATTATGGTGATAATAAATCATCGCGACGGCGCTGATGTCCCAACACACAGCACGCGCGGTGCACCGGACCCACTACCTACTAATTGTAATATAAATTTAATCATGATTGCCTCTGACCAAGAAACTATGCTTATTTAATTTAAATACGTCATTAACTAGGTTATAATTAATATTATAAAGAGGACAGATTTGTTTGTTTGTTTGCTTGTAATGAATAAAATTCAATAACTACTGGACTGGTGTTTAAAATTTTTTCACAACTAGAAAGGTACACTATCTGCGGGTGACATAGGCTATGTATGTATCATGAGCGAAGCCGGGGCGAACAACGAGTAGTTTTAATAAGAAATGTATATTCGTTTGTACGGTATAGAACATAGAACCGTCTCCTTTACATTTAGTGGGTTTAGTGACGTCACTTCGGGGTTTCCTGTCCTGAGTCATCAAAGCGGGGGCTGAAAACTGTAAAGCCATACATATACTCCTCTATCAATGTACTTTCTATTATATATATGTATTGAATATAGGTATTACTTATATATATGTATATATATAATTTATTTATATTTAATTATTATTTTACTTTAATTGCTGTCATAGGAGCGTTTTATTTATAGAGCATTAATGTAATTAGAACTTTGTATATAAATACATGTTATATGTATATTTATATATATATAAAGTATAAATTTGTCTGTGTTCAATCTCTATATACAGGCAACATTTAAATGACACCGCGTGGGCTGAATGAATTGTTGTCATTTGGTGTTTCCGTGTTCATTGATTCATTTTATTACGAATTTGGATCTGAGTGACTTCATTTTGTAACATTTATATAAAAATAAATATAATATATACAGAAAAATGTGAATCGATATTTTTTTTTTTTATAATTTCATTTAATTGATTTAAATATTTATTGTTTTCAAAGATAGATAAATATTTATCTTGTGTTATCTTATTGACTAATGTGTTTTTTTTTTATTTTATAATAAAATGTTGCACAAACATCCTGTTTTATAAATACCAAATCTAGAATCTATATTTTATATAAATTACCATAACTACTTAGTATTATATTTTTATATAAAGATAAAGATAAATATCTTTATTTAGTTGTAAATAATTTACTGTATTTAAAGTGTTAGAGACTTTTAAAATAACATTCTGGTATATAAATTAAATTATATACAGCTATGTATGTGTATATAGCTTTTGCCAGCGACTTCGTTTGCTACATTATAAATTGTTTTGTTTTACTAAACATTACATATCTAGAAAACTTCACTCAAGTCGCTTCAGTGGTTTCGAAGATTAAAGTAAACGAACGTCCTGACACGCGTTTTTTTATATTTAAAGATATTATTAAATGTACCACACCAACATTGTATTAACGTTGCATCATCAGGACACATGTAAGGAATATATGGACTAAATACCAAGTAACAGAGTCACCGCGGGGTTACAAATATCAATGTGTAAAAATAAACACGGCTTTTGGAGAAGTCATCGCGGACGGACAGACTAACCACAGCTTCATATATAATAAAAACATTTATTATTGTTGTTCTGGAGACAGAGCTTTACTCTTATATAGATAGCCATCCATCTATAGGTTTATAAATATATCTTGTTAAACATATAAAGTGTAGATAGATTACAATCTATAGATAATAGATACAGTGGATAGCTATGCGACCTCACCGACAAGGTATTGGCACTATGTAGTTTTTGCTGTCCGTCTGTCTCGGTATGTAGACGTGTGTCTATATTTGACTCGCTGCTTACAATTAAATTAATTTAATGATATTTTCGTTTAATTAAACTAATTTGATATTTGTCCTTGTACTTTGTTTTTGATAGTTTGTATAAATCATTTTTTTCATCCATTTTATGTATATTTCATATATTGTATGTATGTTTTTTAAATCAAAATATATTGTTTCTTATATAATTTAAGTGTCTGTTTGTATACGTAACAGTTTTTCATTAAATGTATATTAAAGTAAACTGTATACAGTACTTACATATATATATTTTTATTTTTCTTTGTTTTTCTGTTTGTTCTGGATAATCTCTAAAACGGCTAGGTACATTTTAACGTTCATTAACGGATAACTGATGTTATATAGAGTAAATCGGCTACTTTTATTTTTATTTTATAAAAAATATTTTTCTTGAACAAAGTCGCGGGCACAGCTAGTATGCATGTATAGAATAAGTTATATAAGATTGTTTATTCTCTTCTCCGCTTATACGATTCGTATTAAGGGATTTATATAATGTAATTGTTATTCCGTCCGTCTGTTTATAACTGAATTGTCACTACGCCGTTGGACACTTGTCTGCGTGGGACTGTCAGATACCTACGGTGTGGTTTTGACAACTCTCCTGCTATAGTTATACAACGGAGACTGAATGTATGTTTATAAATATTATGTTGTTATATTTGATAGAAACGACTTTAATTATATAATTATGTAACACTGACGTCATGACGCGTGACAAACTTACTTTATTGTCACATATATACATATAATATATATATACAGTATTTCAACCGATGCTATAATCAACGATTCAATTCGAGTAGGATTTTGTTTATTTGAATTTCATTATCTATTCAACTTTATCTACATGTTTATTACATAACAATATTAAATTGTTTTGTCAATTTGTGTGTATAAAATAAATTGTAATCATAAAGGGATAATCAGGAAGAGTTTCACAATGAAATTACTTAAAGACCGTTCATCGCATCTTATTTTGCGGTTTAGAAATAACTTTATACATTTTAATATAACGTAAATTATTAATTTAACATTATTATTTTAAAGCTTCCTCGTTACTGAATAACTTGAATACCTCGCATTTATTTATTAACTTTATTTATTCTTATACAGAAATCGTTATTTACTTTATACATAAGTATTTAATATAGTATATTAATTATTTCTTTATATTATAAAAGTTTAATTATATTTGTTTATATATCGAAAAGTATCAATTATATCCCCTCGCCGCCTTCTCCCTTTTAAATCTTGTGACAAAAATGGTGAAATTAAAAAGCGCCATGTGGCACACTTTCGAGTTTATAAGAAAAATTTATTTGATTTTGTCGTTTATAATGAAAAAATATTGCGTAATTGTTATTTCAAGCTGTGATGAAATTAATTTTAATTCATTTAAGTATTTTGCGGGCGCGTGACAGAAACATGACAGACAAAGAAACAAGGTCGCGAACAGTCGCACGCGCGGGAAAGTGTCGATTGTTCGGTGACTGCGGGTTTTTTATTTCCGCCTTTTGAGGGATTTGGGCTCACGGCGATATTGTCCTTATATACTTACACCTATATACTGGGACTGTGGTATAGCTTTGATGTTGTAGTATGAAGACGTAATATTAAAGAGTAATTGCTAAATGAACGTTAATAAGGGCTGTATTTTTTGAATTGGTTTCCCTTGGAAACATACACCTTTTTTCTCTGACATACACCGGTTTCACTCCTGTGGGACATAGGATGGATGATGGCTTAGCTCGATGGATGGACCGACAGCAATCGCAATAGCACACACACACATATATATATGTACGGCAAATGTAACACATACTGTGTTGACCTAAACTATATAAGTTATACTTGGTATACATTTATCCTTATATACTATTGATATAAATAAATTGGGTTAATTATTTATTACTATTATCTGTTTGTTAATAACGTGAGTGAGATAACGTGGCATTATATATATATCGGACGCTTCTTGTAACCGACTTTAAAATACTATACTATTGTATTGTGTTATGTAGTGCATTTATTTATCTATATCTTTTACTTTTTGTATCAATACCAGTGATGACTGGTGTACGTCATATGGGAGTGTCAGGAGGACCCATTTTTATATCAATCTCATCGTAATAAGTCCTGTAAAGACACTCTTCAACTTATAATTAAATCTACGAGGGTCCCAAACGCGCCCTGCTCTGAGAACCCCACAACAAACTAGCATTGTTGCACAAACGTTAATATATAAACAAAATAATATATATGATATAAAATACACTCTTTTATCTGTATGTCTGTTTTGTTAAAACTCCAAACTGTCTAACGTCTAAAAAAAATAACTACCATGACGTCCCCGTTGGCTTCACAATTTTGGCATACACTATCACTACGTATATATACTTATATATATCTGCATTGCTGGAACTAACAAGCTCCCAAAGTGCATGGAACTCTGCAGGCTAGCACACTACTCCTGCCAAGTCAGTAGTCATTGTTTTACTTCAAAGTACGTTTACACAATACGAAAAAAAATACTCACAGTCTATACACACACACAGACACACACTCACACATGTATATATATATATATATTTATATATTGTGATCGTGTACAGACGGCATACAAAATGTTAGTTACTTTTTGTTTGTCTGTTACATATTTAATCTGTTTGTGTATTGTGTTCTTTATTCAACACTACTCTACCCTTTTGTGAGTTGAAATTTAGTTAACATTTAAGGTTTTTTTTTATTTTTTTATTATTTACTATGTTTTTAGCATTCACCTAAAAGTTGTAAATAAGGCCACGTTAACACAGTTTAATTGTAACATGTTGATACGTATGTACTGCCCTAAAAAACACAAGATATCAAAGAGTGTCTACTCTACTCTACTCTACTCTACTCTACTCTACTCTACTCTACTCTACTCTACTCTACTCTACTGTACTCTGTGTGTAAATATACTTATTATTTAAGACGTTTTTATTTTACACTGTAAGCTTTTAAATAAGGCTGCGTTCACACAATTTAATTAATACCAACTACGCTGTGTACACCGACTGGATACAGAAAAACAGTTTGAATCTAGGAGACGCGGTCGTTGGCTCTATCACCTTGCATTTCATAATTGCACAGTACACGGCAGGTTCCACAAAGTATTAACCTTTTTGTATTGCACGTGCAATAATTTATAATTATATACTTTTTTATTATTAACGATAATAAATATTATCGATCAATTCATTAATTCAAATTATTGATATTTATCGTTATTATTATTATTATTGCTATTGTTATTCGCAATTTCCTGTATTGCTTAATCGTGTTTTTTTTTTATTATTAACAGTTAAAATTATATATAAATTATCAGTTTTTTTAAAATGATTTTAATTATGTACGTTAATTTGAATGAATAATAATGAACAATATCATGGGTGTTTAATAGATTTTTTATTTAACCCAGCGTCACTACTAGCTGGTCGCAGCGCTGTCGCTGTGCTCAGATTCCTTCGACGCGACATCGTCACTGAGGAGTATCAACACGCACAGTATAACATGTACTGTGCCACTGTATTCCTCAGGACATTTATTATTTGATATTATATATATATTTTTTTATCGAAAGACCATTTCATTATCGTAATTAATAGTGTACGGAAACGATCCAGGAAAGGCAAAATAAACCCCGAAGACCGCTCCTCTGCACTTAGCATATTACATACATTAAACAGTGAAACTTGAAGTAGCCCTGCAGGCGATCGCGTCATACCTTCAGTGCTTTTTTTATTCCATTGTTAGGAAAATTTATAATTATTTTTTTAATATTATTTTTCAAAAAAATATATTATGAACTAGCTGTGCCCACGACTTACAACATCAGCTGTCTGCCTATGAAAGTTCTGTTAAAATCGGTCCAAGGTTCTTTCGGAGATTAGCCGGTACAAACAGACATACATTATTATAAATTTTAAATTGAAACAAAGACTTATTATGTTATCAACGTACAGATGTCATAACTCCCGTACTATATATATAATGCAGCGATCGATCCTCATTTCAGTTTGTTAGCTTCGAAGCCATTTCACGTCGAATGTAACATGGAAGAGTTCACGTGTCCCCTGACCCGAGGTGACTTGGTGAAGCCGGTCTATATATATACGGAACAAAGTAATTGTTACACTGAAACTAGGATATGTATACTGTATCTAGGATATATATACTATAACTATTTACATTGCAGACGAGATATATACTATCCCAGTACATGTAAAATACTTGTAATTTTGTAAACATTTTTTTAAATTAGTAATATTAAGTAATACCTACTAGTTGCGTATAAAATAAGTATAATCGGTATTGGTTGTTTCATAATAATGTTTTATTTTATAATTATTAATCAAGGCTCCTCTAGAACTGGGACGAGGTGATAGCTGGCGTTGCTTTATTCGTTTACAATTTAGTTTTCACAATATTATATTTATATTAAATATTATTTGAGTTATTACACCTCGGTTGCTTAAGATCTATTAGTATTTGATTAGAGGTAATTGATGGATCTGCTGTTTTTTATACAGTTTTATATAATTATAGTATTACAATCAATTTAGTTGCTTTGTGTTGTATTTTATATTTTAAATGAGTGTTAGAGATATCAATACAATTGCATTATGAATATTATTATCAATTAGGTACATTTGTGATAACAGGAGTTCATGACAGAAAGTACATTGCAAATAATAAAGATATATATTCGAAGTAATTTTAATATATAAAGATAATATTTGTTAACCGTATGTTTAACGCCAAGCACAAAGTTGTTTGTTGCGTCTCTATCTCGGTACTCGGTAAATGTACAACTTTAATAACGCCTATACAAAATAGTTTTTTGTTCACAAAGCTACTGTGGTAAATATTCGCCTATGAGAACAAATTAATATTTGTATATATTTATCGCAGAGAGGTACCATTCATTATACGCAGTTATCAAATATTGATGGAAGCAGTAACTAATACTCTTTTTAGTTTTTAGCTTCTTTGTTATAATATTATTATTTGAAAATGAAATAAATAAGCAAACTTATTATAGCAAAAAAGAACAATAGAAATATTAAAAATATATATTTTATCTAAAATAGAGTCGAGTATTATTTGGTCTATGAAATAGTTAGTTTTTTGTGCAGAAAATACAGTGCAATGATTTATCTCGATCAGTCGGCAGCAAGAGTACAGTGACCTGCGCCGTACCGCCTGTACCGCCCGTCGCGGACAGTAATCCCCTAAATAATGTATGAAAATGTTGGATACTTAACGTGTCACTGTACTGATAGTTTAATTCAATTTATCTATATTAATAAAATAATTACAACGTTATATCTAGTAGATTATCATCGAATTTCAAATTTTGATTTTATGTACCATAATTTAAATTAATTTTATTTAAATATACTTATATACTATTTCTAAATAAGAGAATCGCGATAGAAATAAAGATATTGAAAAAAAAGAAGCAGAACAAATCCATGCATCAAATGGACTTGTTCTGTTTTAATTAAATTATAAAGTATGTAATAATATATAACATTTAAAGTACCTAATTATTGAAAATAATAACACATTATCAGGTTACAATAACATGTTTTATCAATAATAACAATAATAATAATAATAATCAATACCGCTTCGGGTTTTGTATCTTCCACCGCGTCCGTTTGTGGTGTTACACACACGCAAACATACACAAACACACCAACACGCACGCACGCGTATACACACACCCACCCACACACGCACACACATATATATATTATTACCGTTATAAAAATCGAATTATCGATATTTTTTAGTTATACCTGTGATTAATACATTAATGGAGTCTTACTAATAATATCTATTACACACTTTCAGTTCAAGATTTGTGTCATTTTTAATTGATTTGACTTTTGATGTTATCGAATTGTTATGTTAAATATTACTACCTTAAAAGTAAAAATAATAAAAAGTGAAAAAAAATAGTGTTCCGAATATTAAGTCAACTTCACCTCTTTATAATATTAGTATTGATAAGGCACACAGCGTGGATATGATAACAATGATAAGGGGGTTATCTGTGGTGTTGTTACATATTTGTTTATACGCGGGCATACGTCATGGTGTTGCGTTCCCGCTCGTCCCGTGAGAATTAATTACATATCATATAATACTATAATACGTAACTTTATTATATTCTATCGTCACAACTGACTGTCTTCCGAGAATTATAAACAGATTCAGTGATTGAATCAATATTAGAGTCGACTCCTATCGTATATGAAATTAACACAAACGCACACAACATAAATACGTCATATCTAAATTATATTAGCATTATAGTATTAAATGTTAAAAGATATCCTTCAATATTAAATATAAACGAATTCGAACTAATTCTTTTCGTATTATTTTTGTTGCTAAAAGTTTTTTTTTGTCGAGGACAAGATTCGAGTCGCTGGTGGTATCTTAACTCTTACATAGTTACGCGGGGGGCGGATATAAATCTCTAGCAATTTCATTCCCATTTCCGATTACCCGAGCCGCTGCGAGAAGTCGCCGGATTTAATATAAAATGTTAGATGAGAGAGTAGATCATGACATTTTTTATGGTTTTGTATATATTAAGATATATACATTTCGTACTATCGTAGTATATTTTTCATTATAAAAATTTGAAATTAAAAATTTCACAGTATGGCGATGGCTTTTAACACAAAAGATTTACAATATAAACATAGTGAATTTAAAAAATTGATAATCTATAGAATGAATAATTCGACAAAAGAACTCGAACTGGCGTCCTCTGGGAGCCACATTATTGTCGCTGTTCAAACTGAGCTATCGTGTCGTTATTCTCTTTGATGCTTTTAAATATATATATATAATGTATTGTTTAATTTCAGAACAAGTGTTGGTCTGTCGGGGCGGGGTGGTGTACGCCCGCCGGTCTGGTCGGCGCGTGCGATGCGGAGCGGTCTCCCCCGGGCCCGCCCGCCATACGCGGACACGTCCCGACCTACTGAAGGTATACATATATGTTATAGTCCTTCAATATAATAAAAGGTTTTTATTAGTTGTATTTTAACAAGACATCCTAATAGCCAGTGCAGGTGGTAAGTCCTCCGACCAGCTCAGTGAGTTGGCTAATTTTGTCGAAAGATATACCAAATTGTTATTAGTTAAAAAATATTATTTGATGACTTTTTATATGTATTTTAAAGAAAACCTTGAAGCGAAAAATTTCCCTTCTTTGTACGAAATTTACAATTATTTAAAAATCGGGGAAAAACCTAACAACAGTTTTGAGTAAATAATATATTGTGGATTTTCCGGACTGGTAAACTACCTTATGGTGTCGATTAAGATAAGAAAAAAAAACTTTCCTTGTTTTGTTGCTTTGTAGGATTTTTTCTTTAAATGTCATACCTTCACACACATACAACTGTTACGTAACAAACAAAATTAATATCATATCTTATTTCATACTTTCAAAAATGTCAAAACTCGACGTGAAATGTCAATATTATTTCAGTATTCTTTCTCCCTTTATTCAATAAACATGGATAAATAATAGGTTTTAATTAATTTCGTCAATTATATCTTGTAATTACTAATTAGATCTAGATTTAATTGATTAAAAATATATAATATTAATCGATGATTTTATAGATTAAATAATTATCAAACGTTGCTGATAAACTAATCACTACTTGCCAGTTATTAATAAATAATAGTATTTAAATATTAACTATCCTATACTTTGAAATAATAATTTCTTAACCCGTACAAATTGTAGATGTAGAAGTCGATGCATTGTCATAAGGAGGGAATGGAGTGCAGACTCCTCTCCCTCCGAAATTCACGACCGGTCTTGGGGTCGTAAGTCGTCCAAACAAAAAAAATATATAACAATGATTCTACTAAGTAGTTGCCTACCCCTTTCTATTCCTATAACATTTAACCGAAAAATAAATATAACACTGACAATGTATAGAATTTGACATATACTAGTTATTCCGTAGAGTAAAATTATCTAAGCGTTACAAATCAGTTTTTTAATGTCATATAATTTATACTTTATTTTGAATATAATATAAGCACTATCCCCACTCCATCACTTAATTAATATTTTATTGATATTATCACATAATCGATTCTGATAATATTTTCATAGTAATTAGAAAGTGTTTAGTTAATTACTTTCGGGACTGGAATAGAAACCAATTAGTACTATAATTATTATAAATTTGCTATGGCATGTTTATTACGATACATTTGTATATGTATAAACACTTATGATTGTTTCAAAATATACATAAAACTAAAGCGTCTCCCGGAGAGATTTTTACACGTTTATTACGCAAATGTGTAGTTTTTTAACGATCTGTGTAATGCTGGTTATGCCTTGTTACTATCTCATACGGGTATTTGGTTGTTTAAGGTTACATAAGAACCAATAAATACAGTATGAATGAAATGGTTAGACCCTTATTAAGAGTTTTAAATTTTAAGTCTTTAATTATGAAATGTATTTTAAGTCAGAATCTGAATGTAATCTTTTTTAGTATTAACCAAAATAAAATATCTATTAGGTTAAATATAAATATACAAAAATATCGTATGTTTAGGTTAAAAATATATATATTGTTACTATGAATACAGTATTCGTTAAAAACGAGATAAGAGATAAGGCTACTTTTTTGTAAAATAGGGGTAACACACAAACAAACAAACATTTCGATAATATTTTATCTGTTACTAAACCGTTTATCATATATTTTTATTTTTATAATTATCGATTATATTGTTTTGTTTACAAAAATGTATATATAACAAGTTTAATAATTACATTTTAAAATGGTTTTTGGATTCTTCTTATTATGTTCCGTGTACCCCGCCGTGTGGACGTCAACCTTGCATTAAATTGCTTTAATAACATATCATTTGTAATAAATTGACGTCCCAAGTTTAACGAATGTAGATAAAGCGACAATTTGAGGTTATTTATTTTAAAAATATATTAAATATCGTCCGAGTGTCCATTGACATTCCGTTTCGTTTACAGTACATAAATTACAAACAAATTCTACATTCCGGTCTCTAAGTTTCGCTATGCGCATACGCAGTTATTATTACACGCTAAACAATACGGGGAATTTGGGATTTATGCGACCCCCGGCTACCTGACGCCCCCCTCCCCCTCCGCGGCCCGCCACCCTCCCCTCGGCACCCTTAATCGTCGCAGTGGCGTCACTTCATCCCCAACCCCTCTATAATGCGCGTGCGACGCTCCGTGATACGTTGCAAGTTAAAATTACAACCTCTAATATCTTACGTTGTAACATTATAATGTGATTATTGTACAGTGTAGTGTTTAAGTGTTTTGATTTTTAATTTATGTATTTAAAAATGGATCTATCGTTGCCTAGAATTAAGTTTGAGACGGAGGATTACTTTGAGGAAGACTTTGATTACGACCAAACGTAAGTAACGGAATATTCTCATACAGTGTGCTACGTACATTTCCATGTATTTATTGTGTATATATATTTTAAAGATTGCGTCTATTTTTAGTGTTTTGAATAATGTTATTGAAAATCAAAATATTATAGAAAATATTACAAGTGTTATTTGAATCTTGTTATCGAAACTTAATTTAATTGACGGACGAAAATATAAACTGTTTATCATAAAGTACTTACTATAAAAGTTTATTTTAGTTTATTGACGAAGACCGATGACAGTAAGACAAACACACATTTTATATATTCTAAACTTAACTTTTTAAACGTAATATAATAAGTATAATAATAATAAATTTACCTCATAGTTATTCTATCCGGATTATCCGATAAGATTGTCACAGACGTGATGATAAGAAATACCTGTAATTAATACTTAACGGTACATTGTATTATGTAAATGAAGTAGTTTATTTAAAATAAGTTTAATGTCATTTGTCGTTGAAAAAAATATATATAAAATTTTATTAGAAGCTTCTTTTGTATAAGCAAAGACACTATAAATCTTATCTAAATTACTATAGAAAAAACGAATATAAATATAGATAATTTAATAGAGAAAGTCGTAAAATGTAAAGCTACAATAAAATTTCTTCTAAGAAACGGTCATTCTGTTACTTTCCCCCCAGATAATGACCCGGCATTAGGTGCCCTGCGACTCCAAGGAGATAATAGTAGTATTTTATAGGAAAAATGTCTCTAAACATAAGATATTCTAATTCTAAACATTACAACAGTTGTTTCTTTTAGACATTGTTATTTACCAAATCATTGGTATTACATATTACAATCCATTAAATAGCAAATATCTTACAAAATAAAATAATTCAAAGTAATATTAATCTCAAGTTATCTATGTAAAATTTAATTAACCTTAACACCAGGAAATAGACGCAGAGTGACCTTTTCAAAGAGGTCGAGAGAAGGATGCACTGAACGTTTAAGAACTACACAGCCTCCAAAAACACGAATATTAACATTTTATTGCATACGGATGTTACCTATATTAATTTAGCGAATTATTATGGATTCCTCAATATCCTAAATTGTGCTTAACAAAAAGACATTATATATGCATAAAAAATATAAAGAAATATTAGGTGTTGTCGGTCCTAATGATAACGAAATCGTCAACTCTTATGTTGATTAAATATGACCTAAACCTAAAATGGGTTGGACCTGGGTTCGAAACCAGATCCGGTAAGAATATCTCGTTGATTATCATAGCTCACATATAATGGAGTATTGTTACTGAAAATGTTCATCTTTTTCATGCATAAAAGATGTTTTATCCTTATATTTATTTATTTAATTAAACTGTATTAAATGTATGAACAGTGCGGAAGATAGCAGATCAGAAGTCGTGGTGGCGGTGTCAGGACGTCACAGGACGGGCGGCACGACGACGGCGCACAGCAAGCAGCTGGCGGCGGCCGGGGCCAACCCGGCCCAGCCGCAAGGTAGCAAACGTATGACCAATTGTTACACGGACTCACTGCGATGTGGATGGTCTGTTCTCAATCTCTCATCTATAGTTTAGATTGTCAAAATATGCATTTTTCATCTATATAAATTTTTGACTAGTAAGACGTAATTTCAGTATAGATTGAACCGTCTATATCGGACGGATATCGGTAGACGAGATATTGAAAACGACCGATAATGAATGATTAAACGGAATTTGTATGACTGATAAGCGAGCGCCGTTCACTCATTCCTTACACATTATATAAAATAATATAATATTAATATAATACATAATATTTTTTACATAATTACTGGGTGATGGTAAATGTATTACTATAGATGTTTCCAAATAATGTTTGAATTTGTACCTATCTTGATACTGACTTGTAAAGGAAACAGTTAAAATAACATCCAACTACTATAATAACAATTGTTTATTGCGATGATTATAAATGATCATGACTCCACATGTATTAATATTATGAAACACTGTGTTAGGATGTGGCGGTTTGAAATTGATTACGGTCCATACAGATAATTGATATCTTGGAAGAGTTCTGCAATTTATTACATAATGACCACTATAATATATAAATAGTAGAAATTATGTATTAAAGTTTGTCAATGTATATTTGAATGTTTGTGGATTGGACACAAAAACTATATCAATAAATAAAATAAAGATATCGTTGTCCTAGTTTGATAAATTTTATTCGAATAACAAAAAATCTAGTTTTCTGATAGCCAAATAATATATTTCTTGTTAAACGCAGACATTGTTAAGGCCGAAGGCTAGTGGCGTGGGCTGTAGTTACAACTAGTATATGGTTAGATCAGATAAAGCAATGTACAGTAGTACACCATACTACACGCTTCATGTAAACCAATTAGATGATGACGCAATTATCAAAAATAAAATCACTATGATACATTGCTTACACGAGCGCTACTGAGAAACCAATATATGACGCATATACTAGATTCTAACAAACTCTGAATACTTGATACAATTATAACTAGTCAAATCACGTTATTTCAAATTAAATAATATTAAATCTACATTTTGTATACGTTTTGCGTTATAAAAAACAGCATTTGATAAAAAAAAAACATTACCACTAATTGAATAGAAAATATATTTTCACAGAGATGCTGCGCTTGCGCATGTAACACGCAAAGTCGCAAACGCAAACTTCACTTGAACAAAATTTAGTAGTAGATATCTACAATATGATAGATATATAGATATCCCTATCTGGTAGTACACATAACTATTGTAAACACCCCGTAGTTTAATTCAATAGTATTGAATTGTTCAATTATTCTTTTCAAACATTAATTATTTGATTGTGGTTCAAGATTAAAATGCAATTAATTTGAAGTGCTAAATCAAAGTTATTACAAGTCTATTATTAACAATTATATCGCCCCTTTCAATGGACGGAGCTAACTTTGTTGCACGTTATGTTTTCATGCGGGCGCGGTTTGTGCGTTGCGATGCGTTGCTATGCGATGCGTTGCGTTGCAATACAATGTGATGGACTGCAGGATCCGGCTGCGGTGGCGATGGAGACTACCAGCTGGTGCAGCATGAGGTGCTCTACTCCTCGTCGAATAGGTAATATATATAGTTGTTTGTCACTTTGTTTCATTTTATATTTTATATACAAATTAAGACTGTTATTGAGTTATTAATTACGTACATCCTAGACGTTTAAATTTATAATATTACCGAAGATTCGAGTTACTAAAAAAAAATATTTTTGTTTAGAAAAAATTTTAGATTTTTAACTTTACCATTTATATTTATCCCAGTTATATCATATAGTGTTATGTAAAAGTTGATACCTCGGCTATTAGTAAGTTGTCTATTGGACTATAATTAATAATTACTACTTAATTATGTAAACATAGTTTTAATATTTAATATAACAAATTAAGAGATTAGACTTTTCCTGTTAAAGGTCCAAATAATGTAAATAAATTTACTAGATTTTCTTGAGGAAAACTAGTACGAAAGTGAACTCCAGGATATAGTGTATTACTATGTTTATTTATATTTTTTATATGTTTAATGTCTATCCGACATTATTTAGCCCCGATTTGAATTTGTCATTTGAAATGTTACTTGTCACTTCGAATATGTTATTTAATTCTCTTCCTACTCAAATGTGTGTATGACACAAGACTAAAGATGTAACGACCTGGTCGATAAGGTACGAGGTGCTGGAGTTCCTCGGGCGCGGCACCTTCGGCCAGGTGGTGAAGTGCTGGAAGAAGGGCACCAACGAGATAGTCGCCATCAAGATCCTCAAGAACCATCCCAGCTATGCGCGACAGGGGCAGATTGAGGTACGAGAAACTTTATCACTAATGATGCAGCCTTCATTTATTTCACTTTATTATTATTTTTTATATTCTTACGTAAACAAACTAACGTAATTGACTATTTATTTATACTTTTTGTTATTATTGTAGTATGAATGTTCTGTACGTAATATGGGAAATGAAAGAACTCTTGCAATTTAATAGTTACTTTTGTTTTCCTTTGTTACATAATAACAGTTTATTTTAGTAATCTTTTATAGGAGATGAGTTTTCTTTTTTATAGTTTTATAAATTATAAGCTTCGAGTATTTCCGTCTCTCTCTAAAAAGTAAACATCATGATGTCTTTACTGTACATAGTATGTATTTTATGACATTATTAACTGTTAACTTGCGATATCTTACGTAACTTGGTTAAAAAATCAAAACAAATTAAATATCTTTTAATAGATTGTTATAAAGCTTTGAAATCAGGATTATTTTGGAGCGGTGTCGTGTTTATTGTCGTACGACGCGGACCTGGCGGCAGGCCAGTTGGAGAAATGTTTGTGTTTGTCGCGAATATAAACTTTGACATTATAATTGAGAAATCGTAATATATACCACTATACTGGACGTTATTGTTAACCAAAACATGTCACTATGATATTTTAATAATTCTCTCTCCCCCCCTCCAGGTGTCCATCCTCTCCCGCCTCTCCCAGGAGTCCGCGGACGAGTTCAATTTCGTCCGCGCCTACGAGTGCTTCCAGCACCGCTCGCACACGTGCCTCGTGTTCGAGATGCTGGAGCAGAACCTCTACGACTTTCTGAAGCAAAACAAGTTCTCCCCCCTCCCCCTAAAGTACATTAGACCCATCCTGCAGCAGGTTCTCACGGCGCTTCTGAAACTCAAAGTGAGCCACTAAGATATTCACTTTTATGATTATCTATTTATTTGTATATTGCGCGTAGTTCGATAGTAGAATGAATACAAACGCAGTTTTTTAAATATGAGAAGTTAGCAAACGCGATCTATACTCTTGTATATATTTTTAAAATAAACTAATACAAAAAAAAGTAGCGTTAAAATTTTGTTTTAATGAACCTATAATTATTCCTAATTGTATAATTCCCTATATCCTCAATTTTTGCAGCAACTGGGTCTAATCCACGCGGACCTGAAGCCCGAGAACATAATGCTGGTGGAGCCGGCGCGGCAGCCCTACCGCGTCAAGGTCATCGACTTCGGGAGCGCCTCGCACGTCAGTAAGGCTGTCTGCAACACCTATTTGCAGAGCCGATACTACCGGTAACGATTTAACTATATTATAATGAGACATAGGCCCTAGAAACAAGGTTGAATAATTAGTTTGTGGTCATTTTTCAAGCTGAGCTAAGCTGAGCTCTTGTCAGCGGAGCAGCTTTTTGAGTAGGTAGCTTACTCAAATGCTGACTACACCGGCCCTTTTAAAGCGTTTTTTCATAAGCGTTAAGTGTATACTTTAATAAAGATTATTTTAATTTGTATGGATAAATTATAAAATTAATTTAAAAGAAAACACCATCGTTTTTACAATAGAAAAAAAAAGATATGTATAGTTTAAAAGCCTCATGTCTATACAAATATTTAAAATTGAAGTATCCGTTTGTAACTAATAGCTTTCAACTAAATTCTTATTAAAGTATAAATGGTACTTAGATAAAAGAACAATAAAAAACAAATACATGTTTCTTTTTGCCGGCTAATCTCTGAAACTGTTGAACTGATTTTAACAGGACTTTCACTGGTGGACACCTGATGTTATGTTTAACCTAGGCTACTTAGGACGTAATCGTCATCTACAATAAGACTTAATAATTTGATTGTACTACTAATTGTCTATCCGCAGGGCTCCGGAGATAATCCTGGGCCTGGCGTTCTGCGAGGCCATCGACATGTGGTCCCTTGGCTGCGTCGTGGCGGAGCTGTTCCTGGGCTGGCCGCTGTACCCCGGCTCCTCGGAGTACGACCAGATCAGATACATCTCACAGACACAGGGACTGCCCACCGAGCACATGCTCAACAGGTACCGAACTAATATTCGAATTAGTATTATTTTAATATATAAATATATATTTATTTATGTATCTGTTCTCTGTGGTCAAAACACAATATTTGTGTATTAATAACTCATTTATAATTTGCAAACAAAGACAATGTTGCAAATAAATGCTCTGTAAATAATCCATATACTAGTATAATAAAACCAAACAAAATACACTGTACCTAAGATATGTATAATATTAAAAAACCAAAGTAACATTCCAGCGGCCCACTAGATACATTTATATTCGTATTGTAAATATATAAGTTCCATTTGTTTGTTACTGTTGTAATGTCTCTCATTAAATATGTTCACAGCGCATCTAAAACGGCGAAGTTCTTCTACCGCGACGTGGACAGCACCTACCCGTTCTGGAGGCTGAAGACACCCGAGGAGCACGAGCTGGAAACCGGCATCAAGAGCAAGGAGGCCAGAAAGTACATCTTCAACTGCCTCGATGACATAGGACAGGTATACATATATATACGTTGATATCAAGATTTTTCGGTTGAGATGTTGATTTTGCGGTTCAAAATTTAATGGTCGCAGTATTTGAAATTATCTGTAAATATATTAGTATACTTACAATATAAATAATAAATATACAATGCTAAAATAATCAAGCGAAAGAAAGACTCAATAGCTCAGTTGGTAGATTGACTTGGACTTGGTTTTGAAGATCGCAGGTTCGTAAGATATGATTCTTTATTAAATGTCTTGTTTAGTAAATTATGTTTTGTTTACAGGTAAATGTTCCAACGGATCTTGAAGGAGGCCAACTCTTGGCAGAGAAGGCAGACAGAAGAGAATTCATTGATTTACTGAAGAGAATGCTCACCATGGACCAAGTAAGATGTTTTACCTTACTCAGAAGTCATTTAATTAATATTTATTGATGTTCAAAGCGGACTCCAATTAAATGTTTTACTGTACAATGCATTGAAAAATCCTAGTTTTTAATTTAGGTATTTAAAACTTAAACAGGAACATCATCTAATTCTTTCTTGATGCAGATAAAATAATAATTATTTATTTGCCCACAATATCTCATTGCCCTCATATCATATACTAGAAAAAGTACATATGACTCAATAAAACAAAAGATTTACAAATAAGAGTCAATCGGTCAAAACGTTTATGAGTTACGCCCATTAGCGTCCATCATCAAACATGTTATTTTCTCAAACACATGACAATATGGTGATTGTTCTAGGAGCGCCGCATCACCCCGGGCGAAGCCCTGAACCACGCCTTCGTGACGCTGGCGCACCTCGTGGACTACGCACACTGCAACAACGTCAAGGCCTCCGTGCAGATGATGGAGGTATCCCACCGCTATCCCCCCGTTGGGCAACATCTTATTCGCTATATTAGTTATTTATTGTCAATATGTCATCTTCAATACTTATAAGCTGTTCACTTCCAATAGGTGTGCCGTCGTTCCGGCAGCGGCGTGAGCGGCGTAGGCGTGGGCGTGGGCGGCGGAGAGTACGTGAGCGGAGTGGTCGCGCCCGCCGCCCCCTCCGCCCACCACCTGGCGCTCACCATCAACCAGCAGCGGTTGAGGGCGGCACCCTACGATAACTTGGTATGTTGGATCAATAACGTGATTTTCAAATTTTCTGTGTTTGTAGCTTATCTCATAAAAGAAATTCAATTAAGACACAGATTAGTGCAAAATGTACTACTACTATAAATATTGGTACCTCAATCTACTATATGTATATTAATTGTATATGTGTGTGTCTGTGTAGTACCAGTTGTACGGCGGCGGTCGCGTGGCGGTGGGCGGCGCCCGTCAGTACGCGCCCAGGCCGGACCCTTTCCCGCACCAGTTCGTGTCCTCCATACTGTGCCAGCCCGCCTACCAGGTATATATATATATACTTCATTATTGGAACATAGCTAACTACTTTTTTTTTGTGTCATGTCGCTAAACATCGTAGTTTTTTAAAAGGTAATTGAAGGTCACTAGTGTATATGTATTAAAATGTAAATAAAAATAAGAATAATATTGTTAATGATTACTTAGCTCCATAACCATAATAATTATGGTATGTGTGTATATTTGTACACACATACAGACAGATACGAAAAATACATCCTTATCCATTTTTATCCTTTGCAAAAAACCCATTTAATATTTTGTTATCCTTAAAATAATATATATATATTTTTTAATATTTGCACAAACAAGACTACAAATTATAACAAATCTCTTATAACCACAGGTGCAACAGCTGGCGGCGGCGGCGGCGGCGGCCGCTGCGGCGCACCATCAGCACGGCGTCGGCGGCGTGGGCGTGGGCGGGGTGGGTGTGGGCGGCGTGGGAGTCGGTGACGTGGGTGAGTGGCGAGCGCCGCTCATCGTGGAACCCGCCCCGCTGCCCGAACCGGAGGTGTGGGACTTCCATCACCATCACCCGCATCACCATCATCCTCATAAGAGGTGAGTTAATGTGATGAAATGTGATAAATTGTAATTGCGACATTGAAAACATAATACAAATGTTTGTTATCGACAGATCGACGAAACAGCAGACGAGCGGCGTGCCTCACTACCAACCTCACCACCAAACGCATCAATACAGGTACACTACTTACTTTAGTGGCTTCCATCTTTATCTCTTTCATTATCAAATTACTATACGAATTGGGCAATAAATTGTGAGAATATTCCTCATTTATTCGATTTGTTTTGACATAGAAGAACCGTTTCTTAATAATAGTCAATATGATATTTTTATTCATTAATAAAGTATGCATAATAACGAATTATAAAGTCTACAATTGTTTGGAGTTTTTTATAGTTGATATAAAGTATTGGTATTAAATAAGAGTGTAATATACTTGTTCAGTATGGCGAGCGGTGGCGGCAAGAAAGAGGCAACCCAGTTGTCTCCCGTTAAGAAGAGGGTCAAGGAAGGCACTCCGCCCTCCCGACACAGACAGGACACCACGTAAGATATTATATATATATATATATATAATTTTATATTGTATGTTGATAATGTTAATTTAAAATAGTACTGTATAAATGTAGAGTCTGATTTGTTTCTTTATTGCCTTCATAATGGCTTGAATTTTTTTATGGTGTTATAACTTAACTATTAGTTAATAGTTCATTACATTTCTGTGAAATTTTTCAATGTAATTGCTTTATTATTAGTATATGAAAGTTTTATAATGAAATAAATATCTCTGAAAGGACGCGTCCCAACCCCACGGGCCCCGGGTGGGAGGCGGGCGGCGCGCACACCATCACCATCCGAGATACGCCATCACCGGCCGTATCCGTTATCACCATCTCCGACAGTGATGATGATGACGCGCGACCCGACAGAGGTGCCTACATCGTTATTGTTTACATTTTTTTATTGTATATCATTTATATTTAAAACTCATATAATTTTCTCAGTAATACGTTTTCTATCTCATAATCAGTGAAATCGATTATTTTCATTTTTATCTATACATATCGAATGGGTATCTGAAGTTACATATCGCTCAGGGCCCTTGCCGGAGGGAGCGGCGCCCCCCGCGGCGGCTCCCCTCCCCGCTGGGGGGGTCATCTGCAGCGCGCGGACCCCCCGCGACGAGCGACACGTCAAGCACGAGCCGCACCACGCTCACCACGCGCCCTGCCACCACCACGCGGTAATACCACTCGCTTACACACTACAGGAATTATGGATAGTGCTTCCTCGATATAAATTAAAACCGTAATCAGCTGTCACACAAAATATTTTTTTACAGATGTTTTTAAGAGATTAATATATGTTGCCTCTTACCATTGCTTTTGATATGATTAATCTCCTAAGTGGTATTAGTAAAAATTGCTAAGTAATTACACGTAATTGCACGCATAATTAAAAAAACAATATCAGTTAATTAATGCAAAAGATTACTTTACAAACACTGTCCTGACATGTCGGTTTACTTTGATATCTTATAAAATATAGTTTTAGTAATTTGGCAATTAATTCATCATTAGCAGCCACAGCAGCCACAACCCCAGCAGCAGCAGCAGCCCCAGCCCCAACCTCAACCTCAACCCCAACAACCCCAGCCGCAACAACAGCAGCAGCCCCAACCCCGCCAGCAGCCACAGGTCACGCCTCAGAGCCAGAAGAAACGGCTCTTGGCACTCGCGCAGCAGGAACAACAGGCGAAGCTCGAGCACCACGACCTGCCCCACTACCACGTAAGTAGTACACTACCATTTTTGTATATTAACTTGATATTTAAAATGAATATTTATAACTATCATTTTTTTATTTGTTCGTTGGTTTTGTATAAAAGTATTGAAAAAATGATAATTTTAATAATAATATAAAATCGAATTCTTAATTTTCCAGCAGCAAAGCGGTTCAGCGGTACGTCAAAACGATTACCAATGTAACCAGTACGTGCCGACGCAGCACAAGAGGGACAGCGTGAGTTTATTATCCTCCTATGCTTACCAAAAATATAAGTAAACATTTTTGTACATTATTTAAAAATGGTAGATATAATGTGCACATTTAATGAACAGAGCGGAGGTTGTCGTGAGTATCTGCCCGTGAGCGCGGCTGTGAGCGGCGTGAGCGGAGTGACGGCCGTGAGCGGCGTGGGAGGCGTGGGCGTGGGTGGCGTGGGCATGAGCGTGGGCGTGGGCCCGCCCGCCGCCCACAAGCACGCCCATGCCTGGCACCATCACCCGCATCCGCATTATAAGTAAGTGGCGTTTGTTTAAGGGGTTAGGTGGGTTTGAAAATTTCAAAAAATCGATTATTTTTTTTTGTCTCATTAAATAGTACAGTATGTTTAAAATACTCTCCTAAAATTTTAAGTCGATCCGAGTAAAATTCTAAGAGATAGACCCTTCAGAAGTTCCGCCCATTAGGCCATGTCAATTGAGCGCTTCGCAGGTATACGGAAGCAGGTGCATATCTATTGTTAGATAACTTTCCCCACTTTCTTTTACAATTCATGGGCAACTCAAACTAGTTTTTAATATTTTAGTTTATGCTTGCTTCTTGAGTTAATAGGTTGATTTGAGGTTATAAGTGTTCGTGAATTTTTACTATAAGTGTTTATAAATTTTTATTTATAAAAAATGAGTAAAGTTACAAGATCTGATCGAGCAACTAGTGGTCAAAGAAAAGATAGACCTAAGAAGAGGAAACAATCATTCAATCCAAAAACTGCTGAGATAGATGAGGAATCTTTCACCAGCACATCGGCGAAATGAAGACGCTTTCATCATACAAACACGACTACGATCCATTACCAACTGATGTAGCATTAGCTATCAAGCCAATTTATGAATATCTCAGTAAAGAAGAGCTCTTGGAGAGGTGTATTGGTGGCTTCACACAAAACAATTATGAAAGCTCGAACCAGTTAATCTGGAAAATTACTCCAAAAATACTTCCTGCTGGTTCCAAAATAGTAGAGATTGCTGCATATGTCGCTGCTGGCACTTTCAACCAAGGAGCTTCAGCTTTGTTGCATTTCATGTATGGCATGGATTTGAAACTTGGCCGAAACAGCCACGAGTATGTCCTAAAAGAAGATGAGAACCGCATACTTATTGCTGAAAAGAAAGCTAGCTCTACGACTCGTGAAGCAAGAATTCGTCTCAGGCAAGAGCAAAAGGATGCCCTCGATATTGCGGCAGCAGCAGGTACTTTGCTTTATGGTGCTGGAATCGATGATTCTATGTGAGTTAAAAAAATATATTTTTTTTTGCATGTTATTTTAATTTAAAACTTTAAACGCGTTTATCTCAAAACTCCATTTTTTAAGTCGGTGGACACGATATCTCGAAAAGTTATGAAGCGATTTAGTTCAAATTTTGTACAAATCTTTGAGATAACATTATCTAGTTATTGAACGAAGGATTTTTTTAAATTTTAATTACAACAATTTTTTTTGAGCCAATGTATGTCGAAAATTTCACAAAAAAATGTGTTTTTGGGTTCAAAGCCTGTAAAAAATTCAAATTTTGATTAATTTTTTTTTCCTTCGTTCAACAACGAGATTTATCCATGTACTTACAAAATCCGTTTGGTTTTTTGATTTTAGATAAACCAATAATGAGTTATGCTGTCCACGGCAAGAGCATTTTTTTTGAGACGTCAAGGGAGATGAGGTACCAACGGCTGAGTTTTCGAAATTTTTAAACAAAAATTTCACAAAATACTGTTTATATATGTATCTTAGATATAGTGAATTGTTTAAATAAAATATATGATTTTATATACTAAAAAAAAAATAGTGAAAATCTTCTTTTTTTCAACCTCTGAAACCCACCTAACCCCTTAAGTACTATTATTAAAGAAAACAACAATTTGCTAATATTATTATTTGTATAAGGTTTGCCATGTTTATTCTAGATTCGTAACTTTATTTTCATATTAATTGCCTGGAAGAGGTTGTTATTAAGGGTTGTCCCTGGGCATAAATGATAGCTGCAAATGTCGTTAAAAAAAGAAATAAAAACAAAAATGACCCCTCTCAGTTTCTGTCACCAACTTCACTGAGGTCTGTGCCAATAACTTTAACTGTCAATTAGAAAATGTTTTTTTTGTAGAGAACTTATTCATTTTCAATAAATGAGATGTCAGTTAAATGATAAGAAAATATGTACATATACATAAATGAACATACAAATTGGATACATAATTTTACTATAATGTCCACAGGAGCAGTGTGGGCGTGGGTAGTGGCGTTGGCGTGGGCGTGGGCGCAGGCGTGGGTGGTGGCGTGCTGTCCCCCGGCGGCGTGTCCCCGGGCTACCTGGCGCCCCCGCTTTACGTGCCCACCTACCATTACCACACGTAAGGATCGCGAACTAATATATATCAGTAATGAGAATGGTGCCGTTATAAATGTGATGTATATTTGTAGCGGCGGTGTGAGCGGTGTCGGCGGCGTGGGCGCCGTGGGCGCCGTGGGTGGGCCTCCCCCCGCTCACCACGGCAGCGGGGCGCGGCTGCCCGGCTACCTGCAGCCCTACTCGCCAACCTATCTAGTGCCGCAGCACCCGCAGCAGCACCTCTGGTACACGGACTGAGCACCGGGCGTCGCTCGTCTCACACGAGCATCGTCGAGCATTGCTCGCCGAGCACGAGCATCGCCGAGCGGGGCCGACGATCGACGACGGCGAGACGAACCCGCCGCGTGAACGAAAATAGAGAATGACTGCACTAAGATTTTTAATATATAAGGCACAGGAATTAATGTATTATGTAACGCACACACTCGCCACCCTTAGCGCGCCCGCGACCCGTCTCTAAGGGCCACCGAGTGACATAGGAACGTATTCTATTCACACTGCAATTTTTATTAAAACTGTGACTGGTGTCCCCCCGCGTACGCGGTTCCTCGGCTCCGTACGGTGTACTCGTGTTTGTGTGTGTGTGGCGCAGCGCCCGCTCGCTGCTCGTAGGTTAGTCGCGTTCCTTTACCGAGTATGGAGCGTCCGGTAGCTTAGTGACTACGGTTTATTTACTTTGTGGATTTGTATAGATTTAAGATAATTTTTGCTGAGAAAGCGAAGCGAGTAGTTTGCATTTACTAATATTTTATATAGATTTAGCGTTTGTACCAAATTAACGAGGGCGGTTCGGTCGCGACGGACGGACGGACGGACGGACGAGGAGTGTATCGTTAGTTTAATGGACGTTTTAGTTGTGACGGTGATTTTGTCAATTAATTGATTTTATTTTCTATATTACTGTAGTGTAACTTTCCGCTTTAGATACGAGATTTAATTTGTACGTTACGTTCCATATCAAGTAGCGTAGAGCGTTAAACAAACAGACAAGCTGTGTTTATTATATATATGTTTAATCGTATTGATGTAGATAATGTATCGCGTGGCGCGGTGACGGATAACTTGTATAGTCCTAGATTCAATATAAAAATAAAAAAAAATATTATTATTTAATAGTTTTATAAGATATTTAGTACGGATTAAAACACTAATAGAGTATCGATGTAATGCGTATTCACTTAGATAATTGAATTGTTAATTTTTAATCGAACTTTTAATGCAATTATTGATTGATTATTTTTATGTTAGATATAGATACACTCGACCCCCACTTTGTCTCGGATCCAACCCCGGGGTTTCGCTATCGTTCAATAAACGACGGCCCACTTTTTTATTATTATTGCTATTATTATAATTATAACTTTTGTATATAGAGTTGAGTAAGTGTACAAGTAAATTGTTTTTAACCGACTCGGTTCGGTTTTATGATTTAATTTGCTTATCGATTAAGTGTTTTAATTTATATTTAACTTTTGGTTTTTAGTGATTTTAGTTTCAATAATTAACTTACCCGTGCCGGTAACGTTCTACCAGACGTGTTTTTAAATGACAACATTTGTTTTTTTTTTTGTATAATTTTAATGATAGTACATTAGCTTTGCTGCCTGACAATAATAGTTTAGTTTATTGCTTAGTGGATTATTATAATTTTATCACTGTTTTATTGTTTTTTTTCACCAAGCATTGTTGAGAACACGCACTTATCAAATAAACTGACGATTTGAAGATATCTTTTAAGTTTGTGATGTTTCAAATATAATTATGTAACGAGTGTTGGTACTCCTCGCCTGCTCGCCTGCTCTGCACAATGCTTGGCTCCTTATAATGAGATGCATCTTATTTACTAATATCAATTATACAGCAATTATAAAAAAATATTTCAATTAATTAAAATTTACAATAATTTCTATTCTATTTTTCGTTATTTATATAAAGGATATAAATAATTTGAATCATACATACATATATATATATATATATATATATATTAAGATGCATTTCACGATACGTTAAATGTGAAATAGAAAAACGAGACTGTCCTGTGACGTCATGATCTCCGCCTTCTCGGCCTCACTGAACATTTCACTGTACTCAATCCCCATTATTACTTTTAATATATAGTTAATCTTATTTTTTACATTATATATTATATATTAATTTGTGTTAAAAAATAAAAAAGTTCTTTAACATAGATTTAGGCTCTACCGTTACTCAAATAACTGTCTCACTCAAATATTTCCACATTTTTAATTGTATCCTTTTTTTTTACTATGTGATAGTCAATTATCTTTCATTATTCGTAGTTTTAAGCTGTTTATTTTCGGAATTTTTGGGGTTTTTTTTTATTTAAGTGTATTAACAGTGGAACGTTAACATTAAATGTATTACTTGTTTAGTGTTAGTCACTCCGCTTACTGTAGTTTTAGTGAATTGCCTTATCACCGCGGGGCGTGAGGAGGATGTCTCTATTTGGTCGGTCATAATATATAAATCTGTCCGTGCATTCTGTGATTTAATCGATTGTTTTTTGCCAAAATGGATGTAAATTTGGGTTGTTGCAATAAATTTTAATTGTTCTTTATAAAATAACAGCAAACCGCAGCCGCCACGCGTACGTGCACGCACGGACCCCGCGACGACAATCATTATATTATAACCGATTCAATGTACAAATAACACATTTTTAGTATAATTATTTGATGTTTCACGTTAGTCTCTCAGAGCCCCGGACGCACATTTATTTTATTGTATCACTGTGATTTGAAGTTTTGAAATATTGGACGTTTTGAAATATTTAAGGTTTCTGATTAATACATAGCGCGGTACCCGGCGGTACCCGGCCGTACCCGGCGGTACGCCGAGAGCTATTTTAATGGGTATTTTATGTTTTAATGTAGCGTAGGCGCTCGCTGCGAGCGGAACCATTAACATTATTAATTTGGTGATCAGGGGTTAGCACTGATGTTGCTTAAGGTTTTTTTTTCTTCATTGATAATCACTTAGTTATTATGAGAGAACTGTAAATAAACATCCTGATACCCCTTTTTATTTTACTTTTATTTTTTTTTCCTTTACCCTTTATTTTTGTGGGCCCGTCCTTTACTTTTACCGGATTTTAGCTGCTGTGGTTCCGCGGTAGAACGTAGGCATTGAGAAGATTTTTGAATATATGACACCTAAAGATTAATATAGAATTCCATCGTCGGCAATTTGACTATAACTTTATATTAAGAATTAAGCTTAATATTCTCAATTGATACATTCAGTCCCGATCCATCGTATCGTTAGTGAACCACAGCGTCCGTAGAGCGCGCATTTTGTACCTTACTACATTGTTATAAGGCTGAGGTGGCTCGACGGAGCGAAGCCTGAGCTGCTGTCTCGACAATAACCCAGTGTCAGACAATAATCATTCTTATCGTTTGCCTCTCAGTAGACCGTTTCGTTCGCCCCTTCTTAGACGAATAGATTCAGATAGTTAGTCTCCGCGTAGACGTCGTAGGCGGCAATGTACATTAAATACATTATTATTAATTACATTTAAAATTGTTCTAAAATGATATCTAGGTGATGTTTTTGTTTTATCTTACTCTTACTCTGCAGAGTAGAAGTACAAGACAGTTCAAAGTTGCGGCTGTTCAGTAGGTGTGTTGTAATAGCATCGAATATAATAGAATTAAATACATGATAGTGATCTAGTGACGATACTTACAGAATTCTTATTATTTTAGTGAATTAGAGTTACGGAGTGGTTGGTAGTTATATGAAACGTGTTTAAAAATTTCGTCTCGTACCTTAATATCGACTGAATGTTACCTACTCTGTGCTTAGATGCTTCTAGGTAAGTGTATATCCTACTGTTAACGTGCACTTTTAATATTTTAATAATAAGACCACGAAACCTTTATACATAAAAGATCCGTCAAATTATTTCAATAATAAAATTAAATGTTTCAAAATAGTAATTTTTAATCTTGTAAAAATTTGACGTTTCGCGGGTTCGGCGACCTCGAGCAGTCGAGAAGGTTTTCTGATACAAGTCTGATCTCACGTTTGTTGTAGCATTTGATAGTCGCTCCTGTCCTAGGTCTACGATAGTGTTAACTTTTATATATTCGTTCTATATCTACCTAATAGGTATGTGTGATAATAAGGTTAAGCTTTCAACTAGATGAAGTACAATGAACTCTAATATTATCTCATAGGCCAATGTTTATAAACATTATTTTTACACTGTCTATATGATAAAGGTGATTTTGTCTCTAGATGTAAAGTTTTAGATTACTGCGCGGTCCAGTTCGTCCATATATTGTTTCAACTGAGTAAGCTGCGCTCCGACGTATAAATAAATATAAGAGAATAACATTTTCTAAATCCAACTTTACAATATCTTATATAAATATAAATTTCATAGATTTTCCAAGGCTTTCACAAATATCAATAGTGTTAAGATTTCAATGGCATCTCAAGTCTGTTCTCACCAAAATATTTTGCCGTCCAAGTTTCGTACCTACTCGCGTACGACAGACAGACAGCTGGACTGCTCTATTTACTATATAAATTATTTCATTTTTACTATAACTCATGTTTCGACACCAACCAATTTTAATATTCAAGTATAGATGTTTAAGTATTTTATTAAATTTATATAGAGCTTATAGTTGGATTAGGGCTGTAGACGGTAAAGATGAACTG
Organism: Melinaea marsaeus rileyi; assembly: GCA_918358865.1. Lineage (NCBI taxonomy): Eukaryota > Metazoa > Arthropoda > Insecta > Lepidoptera > Nymphalidae > Melinaea > Melinaea marsaeus. The sequence goes on from OU911088.1 coordinate 1,734,584, forward strand.
CGCTTCGGATGCCGCGTCGGGGTTACGGAGAACACATTACATATTTTTTATATCAACTTGAGATCTCTGAGAAAAAGATTTAAGATAATATACTATACCTTTTTATTGGATTCCGATCAGTATATAAAATTTCATTAGTTTCATTCACGGGAAAATGATTTAACCGGGCCCGAGCCCAGCATCCGAACCGCTATCCACGAGATATCAGGGGTGTGTAGAGTAGACGGCTTTATCTTAGTTAACTTATCAAAGGTTTATAAACGCTATGAGTGTAGTCGCATAGCTATATCTTCGTTTTATCGTTTCGTAATGGTAAGTAAAGCGACAGCGGGAGACTTACTTTTTTATTTACCTTCAAACACGAAATATACCTCCACATCGAGTGGGGTGTATATCTATTATATTTTATTAACAATTTATACTGACGATGCTCGTATTATTAGATATATGTTATTTTCTCATTTGTGGTATTGTTTATATAAACAGTTGCCGTTGATTTAATTTCGTTGTCGCTTATTTTACTAAATTGATATATTTAGAAGAATAGTTCCAGGCCAGTTCTAGTTATGTACCTATAGGAATTATTTCTATAAATTGTAATTTGAATGTCCAGATATTTGCTGTCTTTTATAACATATGTTAAGAGTATCCAGTTAGCGTCCAGATATATGTATATCAGTGTCTAAAGTTACAACCTACTCACCTACACTTATATGCTAGGATAGATTCAGTAAATGTAGGTCTTCGACCAAACTAGAGGGTAATTAATATATCTCGAAACACAAATATTTTAAAGTTACGCTGCCGTGTAGTGCTGACGCGGGAGGCGGGGACCTAAAGTACAAATTTATCAAACTTTCCCCCGCCCGCGGCGCTTTGAGCTCTTTTCTTATATACATAATATTATATAAGACAAAGATGTTACATTAAAATTGTTTCGACTTACTGAATGTTGTATTTAATATCATAAATTTCATAATTTACGTCGTTTGAATGTAAGGCGTTTTAAATAATTTTCAATCGAATCCCTCACTTTGATGAGTTATTATTATATTAATCCAATGAATGTATTAGATCGTGGTAGAGTAACTAACGGTGACAGGATCACTTTTTCGAATTAAATCGTAATTTTATAACAATTGATGTGCCTAAGTGTAATACTCTATAAATGTATTGTATATAACTAGTTACGGTGTTTATTGCGGGTCCTCGGACTCAATTTTTAAAGGCTCTTTGCCAATTAATTATATACTTAAATAAATTGTACTTACCGTATCGCTCTTTATCCGATGTTAAAGACAATAACCTCTCGTTTGCTAAGTTTACGTCAACGCTTCTTTGATTTTAATATTTTACTCGATTATAATTAAAATTTAATATGCACTGATTAAATTTGGGTCTCGAACTTTATGTAATTGTTTTTGATACTTTCTTCACGACTGCGTACTGACTAGCCGTATGTTTGTTTCACCCTCGCCGTGACACACACGTAGACCGTCATTTAGCGATATAGTATTTTCAAAGTTGGCGCACGCTGGATTTTTTGCATTTTCAGATTGTACCTAGTCAGTTTTATAAGATGTTTAATTAGATGTATTTAGCGACACGGCGCGCTTGTACTAAGTGGTAAATGTACCTGCCATACTCGACCTACACTCACGGGTATCGGTAGACGTAGTACTTGATTGTGATATCAATAAAGATTTTCATACGAGCATCCAACCATTGTTTCATTGAACCCTGGATGACTATCCAAGGTAAGTGACTATGTAAGGTGATGGAAATAAAACAACGAGTACCGTATAAAGTAAGCTTTTTTAAAAACTAATATTAAGTTTTATACATTACACAATACACTATAAAACATTATTAGAAAATATCGGGCGAATATTTACAGAATTACACTTGAACGGACGACAGTATTGCGACAGTCGTGCGACTTTATATCTATTTTCTATCGGATAGCGACATGCTTCGGCGTGGACAGGTGCCTCTGGAGCTTAAATAAATTGACCATACAGTTTGGAGTTACGAGTCCCAAATAAATACACGTGTGCTCACAATATCTACAGTGCCGGGACGCGACATACGCGCAGACATACAATAAGACACATTAACAAAATATAAGTTTATAATTGATGTATTAATTATTTCTCATTCGCTTCACCATTTGTTGTCGTTGAGCTTCCTAACCGGCGCCTAAGACTATTAAACAAATAAGACAATTGCATAGTAAAATTATGTTCTGAGATCATACTTAATACATCACAGGTGTTGATTAAAATTATATGAACGTAAATTCCTGCGTCCTTAACTTTAAACGAATCTCTTCACTCTAAACAACTTCGGACGAGCGACGCCCGAATAGAATATACTCAAACAATAAAATTATATCAAACGTCGGTGTGATCTCGAAAACAAAGGATATACAAATAGTCATCGAGAAATGTCATTTCGAGACGACTATTTGTGTATGTAATTTATACATCGAGAGTGTCCGTGCGTCTGTTCCAAAGACCACACACAATTCATATCAAAGAACAACGTCAATTACCTACAAACAAATAATAAACACTTTCAATGATAAATTAAGTCAAAGCTTAACATTACAGTGTCTTAATTGTCCAAGAGAAAGGAAAAATTCATTTATTACATCGTATCCTATCGTCCTACCCCTACCCCTACCTACCCCTACTGAGGCGCTAACTTTGGCAGAGAATATAAACCTACCGGATGAGTTTATGAATGATAATGATTGTCTTTTAAAACGACCGCAACCCTCGACCTAAAAGAAATGACATTTGTACTTTAACAGAGGGCCGCGGATATCGGCATCGAATTAAAACTTTCATAAATCAAAAATATAATCCATTAAATAAAAAACAACGAATAAACTACAATTACAGCAAAAATAATACAAATACTCAATGTTAAAACAAATTAAATTGCAATGTATTGGGTATCTGCATCCATGTTACATCTGTGCATGTACACTCGACCTAATGTTACAAATACGTCGAAATTACAAACATTCTGTATGAAAATTTAATTTCCATTTGTGTTTTTACTTTCAAGGTATTTGTTGTTGTGACACAATTAGACGTCCATTAACCTGAACCTATCTATATCTATATCTATATCTACGACTAATATAACTTAATTTACTTGTCAAAGAGATCATAATAAACTTACAATTAGTTGTCACGATATAAATATTGCCCGGAGCTTAAAAATAATTGTTTGTGGAAACTATTCAGCTTTTACAATTTTGAGCAGATAATATATTGTGATGTCCGAACCGGGGTAAATCATGTTATGTCCGATCTTACAATTACTTAACATTATTATATCGTTCTCAAATATCCGACAATTGAAATAAATTAAGAGATAAAATTTGCACAATCTACCGCTAACTAACACGATAATCTGATATCCAGATCCCAGCTGCCAGGAGTGTGTTCCGGGACTTAGCTGTTCCGTTTGAAGTGGGTCTGCGTCAGCCTGGCGACCTTGGGCGGGCGAAGGTGAGTTCCGTGCCCGCACTCGTGCTTCCTGGGGGACTTCTTGCTCACACGCTTCCGAGGCTTCAGGAAATCTGAAAGGATTTATCATTGTTATTACCAGAGTGACATAAAAAATCTGAATTGTAAGCCGTAAAAAGGCGGGGCGATTCGTGTAATTTAGTTTGGAGTTTTACGACCGAGAAACTGAAGATTCGTTAGGGCTCGCGTTGGCACGGGATTTGACATTTTTACGACTCTTTCCGTGGAGACAGGAACGTAAAAATGTCCCTCCGGAGCACTTAATGCAACGGAATCTTAAAAATAATACCAGCCGGTGACGCCCTTTAAACCAAATCAGATTTCATAAAAAATGTAACCTTAACTATAAAAATTTAACGATCGTTTTACTACTGTTTAATCTGTTGTATTGTAGCCTGGGTTAGTGGAACGGCTTTCATACACACATACACACAACTTACATACACACATACACACGTACTCTATTCTACTAGTAAAGTTCACGAACGTCGCGATTAGATACGAGTGGTGTTGAAAACATCAACCTGACATTTGATACTTTACTCTAAAATATGTTTCAAAAATACCTACAGGTATTCAAATTATATCCCAGAATTCTTTTTCGCTCTTTACTCAATAATATTTCATTATTTATTATTATATTTTTATCTATAATGTATCATTTATAGATAAAAATCCAATATGTATAATAAAATCTGCATTAATAACGTATAAAGTACAATGTCCTTGAATCGATCGTTAAGGAAACGGCGACAATTTTTAAAACCAGTTAATAAGAATCACGATGATTTCGTTGGAATAACTAAAAACATGAGTCTGCGGGGAACTATGCCAGTGACGTCACGAGAGCCAAGGCCGACTGGCCACGCGACTTATTTAGCTTCCCGCCAAAACTAACCTTAAAGCATATTGACCTATTATTTTGTTGAACATTTATAGTAACATTCTTCTTCTCAAACATTCTGTTCCGTTCTTAAAAACGTGGTCTTCAAAACTAACCTCAAAGACACAAAATGACAACCGTCCAATTCATTGCATTACCGTTCATTAAATACACACAAAATACTATTATCTGACGTAAACAACGTGAAAATACTTTCACGTTATTACGCAACAGTTTCCCGCCAAACATTCAATGAAGCGTTTCGCGCCATCTCTAATATAAACCGACCGAATCGAATGCTCGTGTGAGATGCGAGTTTATATCGCTCGCGAAACCTATTTCCGAGGTCGGATAATACGTATATTTAGTCCGTGAAAACATGCGGGTGTGCGTAAACAAAATGGCCTTGGGATAGCGCGTGGCCCCGACTCCTATACGAACTCGTTATTGTATCACTTTATTTACTAATATGTAACAAATGCTTTAATTTTATTTCCAGCCAACAATTTCCGTCACATAATTAACACATTTAATAGTGTTTTATTAATATGTATTATGAAATAATTAAAAGTTTAATATGTCTGTGTTGGCGAACGCGTTGGTTATTTTGAGCGACCTAAATATCTGCGCGAGCGCAGGATGCCTCTTGTCATTCGTTGTATTTATATTTATACTACGCGTGTACACCAGAATAGAATGAACGTGATTAAATAATAATGGAATGGATTTAACTTTGCTCGGTCTTAAAAACAGAATAAGTGATAGGTCTTTGTTAAAGTGCACCGAATGCTGCGCACGCGCACCGAAGGCCGTCAGATGGACATGCATCCGTCTCGATACACGACTTGAATTTTTTAATATAAGATAAAAAATAAGTATAAAATAAATAGACATTAAAGAATGAGAAATTAACTTTTTTCTTAAGTCTCCTTAGCAACTTCGCTCTTATCTATTTTAGGTTTTTTGTAGTGTTCGTTAGAAGTGACGGTCGAACGCGTATTTGCACTTTGGCAGTGTTAGATCATTTTGTTATTATTTTGTAGATGATTTTGTTAGAGCAGATCCAAATTGATCGTAATTTTAGTTGTTACCCGAGGGAATCATCAATGCCGTGATCGTTGTGAAAGATATAATTAGGTGATTAATGTAATAAAAGATGGGATACATTGCCCACGCGTGGCATCCTTACAATTGATTCCGAGAATCGTTTAAAAGTGGGCAATTTTATTTCTAACAAGCAATCATCCTCGACTTGTTTAATGACGTATATTCCAAACAAGTCCAAACTTGATCGCGCGCGTCGCTACTCGTAATCTTGTATGTATATTGTAGTAAGGGGGAAGGGGGGATGAAAAAAAACGCGGATTTGTGGGCGTAGGCCGTGACTGCGACCAAACAGGTTGGTCGTCTCGTTGGGCTAGTAGGTACATACTGACATTTTATTTTCTTGATTGTGCTAGTGGTTTACCAATATAATAATGGACATCATTATCCAATCTATCGAACGCTAAGTCGATTAGCACACTAACATCGCAACGTGTAAAGCTGTTAGTGATCTTGTGTTTGGGGTTAAATAGTGGTTGTAAAATGGTATAATGTAAAGTCCTCATAACTCAGAAAGATTAGTGACATATCGGAACATATGAGTCAATGTAAAGAGAATTATGCTTTTGTGGCACATATAATGGCGGTTGGTTTCATTGAAGCGCACAGGAAGCCAAATTCATTATGGCAATGGCTAGATAGCGAAACGGGAACGGCTCGCTTGCGTTGTGATTACCAGTTCCGAAATATCTGGGTCAAGTGAAAGGCGAAGTCAAAACGCCTTGTTACGTGACACTTACATTTCAGCGTCGAAATTTTGTCGGATTTGCTTAAATATCTCAAATGATTTGTAATAAACTGGTTATCGATTCGTTTTTGTGTTCGCGGTCAGTCCTAAACTGGTAATCTAGCGCAAGTCGGTGCTCGGGTGAAAAAGGTTAACAAAAAGCAATCCCGCGCAGCTTGTATATCCGTGTGTATACATTATGGCTCAGCTACTGGTTTTGAGATGAAAGCCTAAACAAATAAATGACAGGCAGGTAGCGTTATTGTCCCGCTCTCGACGTTTGTTCAATAATCTTTGATATGGTTTCTTTAATTGCGGTCAATGTTTTCTTTATTGGTTGAGTCAACCTATGAAAGTGTTCAATTATAATTCTGTTTCATATTAATGGCAATAAAAAGTAAAATTAAAAAAAAAAAATCAACATTGCCGAAATATGTTAACACATTATAAATTGATAGCATTATATCGCAATGAATATTTAGCAAACTAATAGCCAAAATGATTAATCCATAGTGTTACAAATTGTTAGATAAACAGACTAGGAATCTAGACTAAAATTACTGCCTACACTTTACGAGACAGGTCTAGAAGGCTGTCTTGTCTTGTTCTGTAATTATTCAGATTTGATCTTTTAAACAGGATGTCGTAAATTGCCTCTTTCGAAGCACTAAATTCCACTCGATGCATAGAATTAGCGACTTTGCGAGTGTAGTTTTTATTGCTTTAAAATGGAAAGACATTAGTTTATTTTTATTTAAGTTGTTTACTTTACACTAGTCCAGCATTACAATGTTATGTGAGTAAACGTTGTAAGTGTTGCGTGCTCTTGACAAACGCCTTGGAAATTGCTAGGTTATAATAAACGATTTGCTATTAGATGGACAAGACCTTAAAGTAATTTAGATTAGTAAAATCAAAGTTAAAATTAAGTGTAGAAGTGCATAAAAATTAGAAACAAGCACGTAATTGTGAAAGTAAGTGAGAAGGAAGCCATTGTTGCGCGGCGAACGAGTAATGACAGTGAATGGCGACTGCTAAATGCGTGTAATATATTATTTATATTAATCTTACGATTTATCTTGAAAGAATAAACTATTACTTTTGTTGACGTTGATATGTTTTATACGACAAGAGTTTTTATATTATGATTTATTAATTTATTGTTTATTAATTAAAATCAAATACAAAATCTATAAATGTACTCCTGTGATCGTACACCGGGTTCAACGGCCCGATGGATGTAGGAACAGGTGTCCTGACATCTCGTTCCTGCAATTACGATTAGAAGCAAAAGCTTTTTATAACCATTCCTATCTACTTAAGATTAAAAAGATTTCTTCGATCGCTTTATAGTTTTTAAACAATTTACGATGGCCTCAGGATCACAAATCTCTTAATAGCTTTAAGGTATTCCTATAGTTTAATCACAAAAATCAATATAAAATTTTTGGGGTAGCAGTAAAAAATGCATATTAATGAATAAATCCCACCAGTTCATAGAGGCTTACATCAAAAACAATCATTCGGTGGAGGCAAAGTTAAGGATAATAAAAGCACGGTGTGGGCGGCGGGATTAAACAAACGGAGTGATCAAAGGGCCGCCATTGCACTATATAGGTGGCTACTGGATACACGGTATCTTTATGATCTATCGACATTTGTTTTTTAAATTAAAAAATTCCTACCGAGATGGAGGGATAAAATTGTTTCCGTTGAATATATTGTTAGGTGCAATATCACCATCAAGGGAGTCACGACCGCATCACTCATGTCAACCGCACATGGGACGTGAACCGCGACACGCACCGCTCGGATGAAAAGAAATCTTAGACAATTGCAGAATTGCTCGGGCCTTTTCCAATTTTCATTGTTTCTTTCGCAACAGAATAGGAGGAACTCGATAATTTATGAATCGTCCGTAGTCAAAACAATATGTATCCAAACCAATTTGCTTCCAAGGGGAAACGGTTATGGATTAATATCTTTTCCCATGGTTGTTAATATTCAAATATTTTAAAACAGGAGTCAAAATGGCCTATAAATCCAATGAACAAAGATCAATAATTCCAAGGACAAGTAACGGGTAAAACGGTAGCTAAATAGCGTAAGAACAATACAACCATTGTGACACGGTATTGTTCAGAGATGTAAGACCATTGTTGACCATTGAAGACAAACGGGTTGATGCCTGGACCACTTTAGACCAAAACAGTGGTATCACAAGATGTAGCGCTTTGTGGAGATGACCTAGGGTGACATAGATGTGACCTCTGGACCAAATTTGGGAACGGCTCCCGTTATTCCCATTGTGAGCGACAATGGATAGAAAAGATGGGATTGAGGGGCGAAGCTGCTAAGTATTACGCGAACAATGGACACAAAGCCCGGTGTATGTTTACCCATGAATGTGGAATAATACACAATGGCTGATATGCTAATAGAATCGTTCAACAGGTTCATACAACTTTTCTAAGATAAGTCTCGGTGTATAACGAATTCGCGTTTCAAGTTAAATCGTGCATGTTTGGGGAGAGATCGCATCTCGTAATCTCGTTTATAAATGGTCTATTTAGACGTTTACTTTTAATGGGACATTGTTACGTTAATTAGGAAACTGTCTTTACATACCATATTTATCTTGTGTAACGAATATTTTATTTACATAGTTTATCGGGAATCGCTCATCGATCGACCGGGGCGACATTTGGTCGATGTGGTCACTTAATCGTAATCGGTGTAGTGGGTTCGAAGTCCGGGTGCGGCATATGCGATCACATCTGGAGCGGATTAGTCTCCGTATTGGGTTGCAGTCCTCGGATAGCTCGGGTGTAGTTCTAGGTTTATGGACGTGGAATTAAGTGTCCTAATGGGCCCTTGACATCAGTTGAAACGCATGAGTGCTAAAGATTATCCTTATCTTAAGTGCGCGGCGAAAGTGAGCAATCTTGCGCGTAAGTGGTAATTTTTTTCTATTAGATATTTTGCCGCTTTGATTTTAATGGACAAAAAATTCAGTTTAAACTTTTAACTTTTTTAACATTTCTTAAACTTCATACTTTATATTTGGTATTTAAATCTATAGAACATAAAAAAAATGAGATACATAATATAAGAAGGTAGTTTATTTTATTTGCCGAAAACCTGTTTTCTATATTGGATTTATTTTTTATATTTACAGATAATTTGATTATCACAATATGAATATAAGGCATTGTTACGGCAATAAAACTAAACAAAGAATTATAAGGTTGGTATATAAATATTTTTATTACTTTCTTTAATTTTACAATCTGACCGCTGGTTTAGTTTGGATAAGTTTGAACGTGTGAAAGTTCTAGGGGTAGTAATAAAATTATAACGTACTAGCGGGTCACAATAAATGATTGGTCAAGCATTGAGTTGTTATTTCTGATTTGGTATTTTTGAATGTGGGTCAGTGGTCTTGGGAAAGGAAGTGTTATGAATAGTTACGTAACGTTACGTACGTCGGTATCACCGGATGTATCCAGTGACATTTTGAATCAAATACTAGTTTTATTGATTAAGCTTAATATTAGCCTTTGGTACAGAAATATAACAATTAACTTGTTTTAAAATATAAAAAAGTTTGATTGATTTGAATGTGTGAAATAAATGATTGTTTAATCTAATTTGCATTGATAAATGAAATTTGATAGAATGTATGAATTTAATTATTCGAGTATTATAAGGGGTGTATGGATAATTCGTGACCCGTGGGAACATGTGGATGATAACTGAACGGACCGGACCTGTTTCGCGTATTCCCGCATATGCAAATATTGTGATTTTCGTATCACGATCAACTATAACCTCATGAGATACTTTGTGGAACTTTCGTTTTTTATTACAATAAAAAACATTTTTTTTACAAATAGTGTTTAAATATTCGCATTTCTGACGATTAAAAATAGCAAATAAAAATTGTTATGTTTGTATGTACGTTGTATGTATGTATGTATGGAAGTTATATTCGAAAATCGCCATTTTAGATTTATATATAAATAGTATTTACATTTTTGTTAACTGATGATAAAACGAAGCAAACAATGATTTTTAATATGTATGTATGTATGTATATATGTATGAAACTGTAGTGGTGTAGGTCAGTTTGCAAACATAAAATCTTATATAAGTATTATTTATATAATGTAATTGTTATTATAATTATTATTGAATGTCATTTAAATGCAAAAACTCTCACATTACAACAAAACGATTGATCCAACAAAGAAACGGTGTTAATTCACACCACTGTAGTATCAAATACGTTATATTAAGACAATGCTAAACGAAAACAGTCTACAACAATGTTAAATATGTCACGCGATAATAGCCCTTATTGTAATACACTTTGATACAATGATCGCCTGCTGTGATATGAATTGTAGCAATTCTTAAGAATATATGATTATAAGGAACAAAAGTATTTAATTATAGTTTATAATTAATTGTAACCTTCATTATAATAAATGCATATAATAAAATTGATGTCTGTTTGTTTCCAAATAATAGCTTTACTAGTAAGAACATATTTTTTTTGTTCTGTCTGTCTGTTTGTTCTGACTAATCTCTGAAACGGTTGTACCGACTTTAACTGACGGATAGCAGATGATATAAAGTTCCTTAGGCTCCTTTATTTTAAAAACATTCCCCGTGACCGAAGTCGCGGGCACAACTAGTTATAAATAAAATAAATGTTTTTAATCAACTAATGTGTTTCTTTTATATGCAAATATATTTTAAAGTAACACGTGTATCTCTGCTATCAAGGCTACTGATAATTTATTAATATGAAAAACATTTCAAAATAAACTAATATTTAATAGTGATTATTAATTAAGTAAAACCGGATGCGAGACATAGTTAAAACAAATATTAAATCAGTTCTCACAAGGGCGTCAAAGCCCATGGGGTTGCAAGTGCTTTCAATTAAAATAGTCAAAATACCATGGGAACGATTTCACTGTGGTTCAATGAACTTTGATAATTGGAGCGAAAAAATGAAAAAAAAAACAAAAATATTATCAAATTGGTTTTTAACGTTTACGTTAATTTAGTTTTAAGTCAAAGTATAGATTATTAAAAGATCAATCATATAATTGTTTACAGATTACAAAAAATATTCGTCAAAATAATAGCAACTGATAACGAACACATACGAACTAACGAGACAGACAAACAGACATCAAGATAATATCGTCTGTTTGGTTATTATTTATATATATATATATAATATGTATTATAATGTATCTATCACGTTTCCATTTAGAGTACAATTGAGTTAGGAAGGGAGACCAACAATGGGAGATCTTTGAACCTTTGCCCTGATTCCCCACTTGCGAAACGCTCGACTAGCTCGAACACGCGAATTTACTTGACATACTGAACAAAAAACTCTTTTTTTTTTTTCAATACATTCCAAATAACAGATAAAAGATATATAACAGATTTTGAAACTAAATACATTAGGTTTAGTTTAGTTTTTAGTGCGAAAAATAAGTAAAATAAGTAAAAAAGCCGCATCACTACAACCACCGCGCCCCGGATCCATCTATCATCTTGACCATTATAAACTCAATTAAATCTAATTAACATAACCCAGGGTGATTCTTTCTATCCATGTCAGCACCTTTGTACCCGGTAACCTATTCCATTGCGCAACTTACGACTACAATGGACCATTTTGACCCTCAATGGGCACACCGGCCCTTATTTGTGTATTTTGAGCAATAAACAGTGAGTTTTATGTATCTCTTTTTAATTTAAATGATAATAGATGAATGCATTGTCCGTTGCGCGAGCTCGTGGATGCAGTGCGCAGTGCGCAGGTACGATCACGCATACCATTAGGAGTTATCGAAGCAAGACACCGCCATATTGCATGGGAATCGCTTTTAGCGGGAAAAGTGACGTTTGCGATTACATAATCTGTGCTCATTAAAAATAATATGTTATGTTATACCTCTTTTATAATTTAAATATGAGCCATTTTGTTTGTTTGTTTGCATGAATAGGTACGTGTCGACTTGGTGGGAAGTCGAATAAGAATGTCTTAATCCTCGTATAATACTGGTTCTTTACAGCCTTTACAAAGGTTGTATTTTGTGTGATGAAAGACGCTCAATCTCAGAGCTCGGCCATTGTTTGAGGTCATAAAAATAAGGCTTTGAAGTAACATAAATGTTAACCTTCATTTAATATTCCATAAACATCCCTCGGGCATGTAACACATAAGAGAAACAATAACAAACTCTTCGGTTAGATTTACACACATGTATATAAGGATAATATTCATTTCCTTTTTGGTGCGTACGCATGCTACCCGTCTCATGTTATACGTCTGTCTCGCTCGCACGGTCGCTGACCCCGCATCTGGAGATCTAGCAGGGCAGCTTCCCCCAGATAGAAATTTCGGACCAATTAAAAGATAACGTTTGTAATCAAATTGTGCAAGCTGCAGGTCGGATCTACAAAAATGTTACAAAATAGCTGCCTCCGACCCACTTAGATAAGAAATTTAGTACGGAACGGGTGATAAGTGACCCAATTATGACCCAAAAATGACCGTTGCATTAAATATTTGAATAAAAACACAGCATCCGAGCCGCAACAAATAAGGATACCATCTTGAAAAAACCAAAACATTTTTTTGTTCCTACCAAAAACGGTTTACGAGCCCGAGTAGTAAACGAAAGAGATGGAATATCTTCTGTCTCGTTTATCAAATTTGAACATGCGTGTAAATAAAGAGACTGATTTAGTTATTTTATATAATAATATTTTTTTGGGTAATAAATTTTTTTAGAATGTTTGTAAATCACAATACTATCTTTAGACAAGAACGTAATTTAATATTTCATAGTATTTTCTTATCTCTACTTTAGGTTAGTGGGACAAAAACTGTAGACACGAATAGTATTAGTGACCTAGTTTTGATAACCCAAGGGCCTAAGGTTATCAAACACTTAAAACAAAACTAAACAAAAAGGTATAGTTAGTTATTTATCTTTATCTTTTATCAAACGTTATCTTAAACTGCATAATATATGTATGTGATTGTAGCGAGGCTCTCGAGTCGCTCTTGACCTATAACTTAAACCACTAAAAAATACCCAGGAATGCTGTAATTATAAAATTACAAGTGGTGGTATTACATGTAATTTCAGTAATGTAGTCAAATTTAAATATCTCAAATTCTTAAACGATCTTAAGTTTAGGAACTGGTTTGAATTACTGTGGTTACTATGATTGGTCTTATTATATGGATGGGTTGGTATCATTATGTTGATACTAATATAAAGAAACGGTTTGTATGGGTTATCTCAACAACTACTGGACCGATTTTCATAATTCTCTCATCTCTAGATAGATAGATTATCAGCGAAAATATAGAATACTTTTTATCCCGATATTTTAAAGGGATCGGGAGCTATTACGGTAAATTTAAAATAAGAAAGAAGTTCTCTAAACAAGAAATAAAATGTTAAAATCATTTCGTGACAAAAAAAAATATTTTAAGACAAGTGAAGTATAAATTATAAAAACATGTCATGTGCGTATGTGTATAAATATTTATGATATAATAACACGACATATGCGTTTTTATGCTCCAGTATATTGATGTAACATAACTGGTATGTGATTGAGAGTATTAAAAGAAAACAGACACACAATGATTATGGGATATTTTTTTATATTTTTCCAATTAGCTGTTAATTACTTCTTATTAGAATAAAAGTAGAACCACAATTTCTAGTACAATATAACTTTTTGATATTATGCAAAAATATATATATATTTGTATTTATTTGGACCATTTTATGTACATTTTATATTTTTATATTAACATAAAATAGCAAAAAATATATAAAGATAATGATTTAATGATATCCAATGTAATGACATTTCTTAATGACAATAAATGTTATTTTTTTTTACGTAATGACAGAAATTAAGATCAAAAGAGAAATATCGAGAATATTTTTAAATGTCAAGTGTAGTTTCACAAAAAGTATATTAATACACGTAGACAAGGTTACAGAGATTTTATATATATACGGTTTGCAATTTTACAATACAGATTTTAAGTACTGTAAGTCTGTCGGTGCGTTGTATATATTGTTTTATTAATTAATGAAAATAATTTGCAATTTTAGCAATGAATCGACAAGTTGAATAACCTTAATAGAACCGCGTCCTCCGGCGCATTCGTCCATCCCACTCGTACAGTGATAAAACGAAAGAGACGAGATCTGTTTGTTTGTAAACTTTTCTGACCACTTTCGGCCAGTTAGCGGTTGTTTGAATTTAAATGTCTTGTTGCCGTAATGTACACGTGTATTTACCTAGGTCGATAAGGATTAGACGGGATGTTCAATGCACACTGCATTTATCATGCGAATTTAAGTAAACTAACGGTTCAATGACCTTCACTCCTGTTTTGATAAACCTAGCGTTCCAAATTATTCGTTTCCGGCGAGCGTTCCGCCAAAATCACACGATACATTTAAATTTGATTCACTTTAAATCTAGAATAATACTAGAATAGGTTTAGCATCTGTTAGTTAAATTTAAATAGGTAATAAGTTTCAGAATATCTAACTGTGTCCGCCAGCTGCGGATCAGAATTCATGAACGTCGTTATTCTGAATAGGACAGCGTAAGGCTGGGACCGAGTGAATACTTTCACAATGTTTAATAACAAACATTGTTTACAAAAACAAGTCGTGTACGTCTCACTGTGCACGGAATGAGACTCCGCTGTCATAGTACCACGGTACCGTTAGTGGCTACCGTCACAGGTCGAGCCTACACTGACTTACTCTTCAATATATACTAGCTGTGTTCGCGACTTCGTCCGGTTTTTTTAAATAAAATAGCCTATACTCCTTGTAACATCTATCTACTCCTACCAATACTCCTTGTAATATCTTCCGGGTAAAAGGGTCCAGGTCCTGTTAAAAACAGTGTTTTTTTTTTGTCGGACCAAACAGACAAAGAAAAATTATAAAAATTGTTTATTTTATGTAAGTACTCTAATATGCATTTAGTGAAAGCTGTTAATTTGGAAATACGAACAGACACTTCGATTTTATATATATGTATAGATAGATATATTTGTGTTATTGAGAGATCGACAAAACTTTAAATCAAATAAAATTACAAACATCAAATTATATTTAAATGTATATTGTTTTTAATTGTTTTTATTATATTAAGATGTGATATGTTATATACGTGTTTATTTGCGTTGAATAACACGGGTGGCGTCAGTTCGTCGACCTGCGCGGCGCCGCAGAGACACCACTCGCGAATATTTACTATAACTTTATTGCATTTTTGGGCATTTCTTTGTCTTTGTATGGAGCTCCTTTGTTATGTTGGTTACTGTAATTTAAACCCGTTACGAGAACCATGAACAAATTATGGTAAGTCATTATACCATGGTATAAACCATGGGGCCTCCGAAATGTACCGTTAATTCTAGTTCGGTATACTTTTATTATACATGTATTGAATGGTAATTATTTCGATACTATTGGTACGGTCTTTGTTTCGTTCACACGAGATGATTCAAACCCTCGACGTATAACCCTTAAATATTCAAATCAATATTCATAGTTCTGATGACCGTTCACACACAATTAGCTTCATTATACAATCCCATTTCGTCAACTGTATCTGATATTCAGATCGTAACGCGACGCCTCAACTCAAGATATTAAATATTAATTTTGACTAACAATACTTCTATTTTCATTGTCGTGGTTCTATACAATTTAAGGGCTCAGAATCTGGTGATTTTATATCAAGGTATGACGGGGTCTGTTAACAGACATACTGATACACATACTAGACACGATACCGGGGTTTGGGTACATTATAATGTTGAGAATGTATTGTTTTTATTTTATTCACAATGGGAATAAATAAATGTGTGAAAGAAGACATCTGAGATAATTAACATTTCAATTATTTATTATCATAAATAATTCATTCTATTCTATCCATCACTCGAGGGACCTCTCTGGACATTTTGACACTTGAATTGTTCACAATAATAGTGTACGCCGTATTATATTTCACACTCTGTGCGTGTGTAATCCCGGGGTGACATTTAAGATATTTGATTTAAATAAAATATCTTAAAGGGAAAGTGTACATCACAGCCCACGCACTGAGTAAGGTAACTGTAGTTTTGTTTGCTCGAGGGCCGTCTGTTGATGTTTGTATTTTCAAATTAGTTTTACGACTTAGCTGTCATCTTTCCCAAGCTTGATTTTCAGATATTATTATTGAATAATAATAGATGTCATTATTATGTATGAATCGAGACTAATCCGACGCGAGCGGTTGAAGTGAAGTGGAGTGGAAGTATCAGAATAAATAATGATAGCTTTTTTATGGGTTCACGCCCTTCTTAGGTGTCAAGGAATTTACATAATAGGAATTCAAGATATTCTAATGTTAGATATCAAACTGAAACTGTATATCTAAAAACTGGAAATGTAAAAATTGTATACGTAAAAACTGTATATGTTAAAACTGAAATTGTAAAAACTGTAAATGTAAGAACTGTACATGTAAAATCTATGTGTAAAAACTGTATATAGATAGCAATTTTATATGGTGCGCTTGTTAAGACCTAGATCTGTGGTTTCTATTATCCGTATCTCGTTTCTATTTATACGTAAGTATAAAATTACATCTTTCGTTTGCGGTTAGCGGTGTAACACACACCGGGACAGTCCTACCGGTTCAGATTTTATATAGACTTAATATCTTATCAATCAGTTACCTAGAATAAATTATTAATAAATAATGTGAAATAGGTTCCCACGTAGTCGCACACACACAGATGTATTTACGCACACCAGTAAATCTAAGAGTAGCGGCATTTTACTGATAGATTTTTCGGTTTTCGTAACGGCTGACCGTTACAACCTCACTCCACTCCCCAGTTATAAGAGTGCATTACGCGGAACATTATTTAAATTGTAATTAATAACAAAAACAATAATATACGCGATACTGATAATGTTTTTTAGTTCTTTATGCTGCGTGTTTTCGACAGCTGTCCGATTGTTAAATCTGACCTAAATTAATATTGACGTGACGTTAAAAACAATAAAGCTGTGTGAATTGGAAATAATGGAAGGTGATTGATTGATTTTTTTCAATATTGTACAGCGTTAAAAAAATGTGGGGTGAAAAATTTTGGCTGACACTATTTTTCTATACATCGTTTTTTATGTAATAATTTTGATAAAAAATCTATTTAAACCTGTCAGAATAAAACAATGTAAGACAAATTAATGAATTAAAAATATTTGTAATCAATACAAAAACAATTCGAACGGAACGAGGGAAAGTTAATATCGATTCGGTAACGTACATTGCAACATTAATATATATATATAAAAATAGATTTTAACGGAAAATTTATCAAGCGAAACGAACAGTACACGTGGTCATGGGAAACATTTAACGAGGGTGCTATCTGATAGCCTATCTACCCCTGGACCCATGGGTATTAATACTATAAATGATACAGTTTAGTGTCAATAATTATTCGATACAATATCGCTGAATTTGTTTTGGAGTTGTCAATTATTGATTTGTGTGGGAACTGTTTTTTAGTTCTGAATCAATTAATCAATCAATGAATCTGAATGGAATTAAAAAATATTTGTAAAGATTTGTTAAGTAAAAAAATATTATTTATGTTGGTACATCTGTTTACTTTTACTCTTTATAACAATCTGTCTAAAACTGTCGATAATTATTGATAATATATTTGATAAAAATAATATAAAATAAAATAGTTGTAGATACATGTATTCACGGTTGCAGTTGTTGGATATTTAGAATTAGTTAAATCGAGAAAGTCGTTGTAATGGCCGAAATAAATGAAAGTTATCCCATACAATGTTACGATGAAAGCAAAAGTATAGTTCCGTTCATTAAAACCAAGGAATAATGGGTCACTTTTTACGTTCAGCGGCAAGATGTTCCCATAAAATAAGGCGAAACCATCGTCCGGAACATAACTTATCAGCTTTATTGCTAGGACTTGTAATTATCATGACTTACGAAGGGACTAACGACAAAATACTTGAAAAACAAACATCAATGCATATTCAAATGTGTGTAAACAAATTTCTAAATGTGTATTTAGAACGTTGCGTTTCCACTTTCATCTTGAATGCATCGAGACGTTAGAAAGTGCGTAGAAAATATTCCATGCCTTCCGACCATTTTAATTGCGTGTCATTGGATATTTATGAAAAAATTATTAGCAGGATGCGAAGGACGATGTTAATGCGTGATACGGCCGGAGGTAACTTTACTGGTGTAATGTGAAATGTAACTTTTTACTTGAACGTTAGCAGTCGTTGGGACCAGTGAAGCATTACTTACATTCCGCTTCCTTAGGGTTGCTTTGCACGTGAAGTGCTCGTGAGAAATACTGCATAATAACTTGACAAGTGGAATTCTGAAATATTAGTCGGAATTTCGAGATAAAACAGTATTGCGTGGTAACCCCTCATTGATCTAAACAAAGAGATGATTCACCCTCGGTCCGATGCGGAGTTGGGGGTTGAGTTGAGGGTGCGGGGGTTGGCAGATGCCGTTGTCCGTTACAGTTCCCCTATCTGACGAATTTAGATATTGTGAACACGTGTGTTAACAGTTTCAAAATACCCACATAGTTCCAATTTCGCGATTGTGTTTCGGAAATGAGATACGGTTAATATTGCCGAAAATGTAACATATTAACCTACTTCATCTAAGGTAGCCGACAAACAAAATAGATTATTTACGTATAAATAAAACTGAAACGTCTGTTTGTAATTACAAAATTTTTCGTTCAATACATACGATAGTATATACGTAACATAAAAAAAAGGATTTTTTTTCTGTCTGTCTGTGTGTTTGGTCAGTCTAATCTCTAAAAAGGTTGTGCCGATTTTAACAAGACTTTCACTGGCGGATAGCTGGTGATATAAGAAGTAAATCAGACTACTTTTATTTTTAAAATATTTCGCGTGAACGAAGTCGCGGGCACAGCTAGTAGCTAATAGTATTTTAGCCTAATTATTTAGAGGAACGAAATAGGGAGGGGTGACAGTTAAAAAATCAATAAAACCGTTGGAATCAGTGTCCGTGAGGGTGCGGCGAGCGGCACAAAGGGTGCGCGCGCGCCGCCTGCACTAACAATATGACAATGCACTAATCATATTTACAACGCATACACTTTCGCCAATAAAACTGATTGGGGTTTACAACTGGTATGGCACGCATCTTTCAATACACACACACACACACACACACATATATATATAGGTTAGGGCCTCATTTGCTTATTTTATTTTACTATTACAGATTACCCAATACACACAAAAATACTGTTTATTTTTAAAGAAATATTATATACTGTTATTTGGTCATAACGTTTTGTTAGTCATAAGTAACGGGTAAATATTTTCGTGAAAGTAACTTGACCGTACACTGACAAAAATTGTAACATTTAATCTCGAGTTTAACTGCAGTACCCCGCTGTTAAGTCCACTTAAGGTTCCCAAAATTGAAAACATTGGAGTTCAATGACACTAGAAAAGGTGTAATTACGAATAGCGACATAAAGCTTGGGGTCCTAAGAAATTGGGTGACCTGGTTATTTCTTAGACCCCCCGCCGTGATTGCATGCTTGGTCAGTTTTAGACAATGCATTTGTGACCCCTTAGTATCGTATTTGGAGATTAGATTTTACATCTGCGTTTAAATATATTAATATTTAGATTTAAACCAGCTGTCATAGAATCAAATATAATTATTGATAATATTTTTATATTATAATATTTTAATGTAATTTTATTGTACTTTGTATCTGTGTGGGTGTGACAAGGACGACTACATTAAATTGATAAATTCATTGGATATTTTTATTTAGCTCGTTTTATCTATATCTATCTATCTACGCTTGTTTACGTAATAGTTCACACGTGCAAACTAATCTAACATGTGGCTCAATAACAAAACAATCAGAAATATGGGTCACTCGAATCAGTTGTTAATTTTTGGCTTATTCTTCAGGGGGGTGTCGGAATTAACGAAGAAAGGACGTATTTAATATTAATTTTTAATTACGTGCTACAAAATTATTTAATAAGGGTACGGAGATGATGATTTTAACACCTCGGTGGACAAAAAATGTAATTCAAGAACAAGGGGCGGCAAAACAACAAGGAAGTTCACATTTTGTAAGACAAAAGATCTTATTTAAAATGAATTAGTCGTAACCCTAAGTCTGATATAATTATATAATGTTGTTTTAATAATTTCGTTGTATTCACGAGTTTTTATGTAATCCTAAGTATGGATTTATTGAAATATGTATATCTATTATGTGTTCTGTTTCTACGTGTAGTTTAATGAAATGAAATCTGAAGCTATTATGACTATCTACCGATTTCATTGGAGGTGTCGCGTCTACCAACCACCTGACACTGCATTGGGCCATTGTTAACTACTTTTGAAACACCTACCTACGGCGTACATTACTCAAGAACAACTGTACGATTATTATAGCCAGAAAATGACTATAGTATTCATGTAAAAATGACATGTAAAAATACTTATATATATTAATTAATCAATCAAAATTTTGCTTTATAAGGACAATTTAAAATTTTATTTTTCACAAATAATTCATATATAAATAATAATAATTGTTCATAAATGACTACTGTTAAATATTCAATGTAATACATTAGTTAAGGTTTGTTTTTATAGGCAGTAGTAATTTATTAGAATAACTTCAATTACAATGTATTTTATAAAGTAATTGTCGTCAATCTATTCAATGTTGGGTTGCACGAATACGTGTCGGCCACTTCACTGCGACCTTGCTGTTAATGCGTCTTTTAATATAATAAAAACAACGAAAACCAACTTATATAATCCAATAAACGTGTAATGAATTATCAATCTTAATACGATCGTTATTATACTTATAAGTTGTTAATTATTCCATAAATGTGTTTTACATCTGGAGATAACGCTGTTTACTTTAGTAATTAGCTGAAGGTTATTATAAATATAATAAAATCAACCAACCTGTTATTCTCTTTTGAGTTTTGCTGTTCTCTGGGCTGGAAACCATAGTATCTTGTACGGGAGTCGTCTGCTTCTGGTTTATAGTTATGGGCGACCTTCTCAATGCCACAGGGATACTGGAAGCCGGCACCAGTTGCCATGCAAATCTCTGAGCCCCGGGCAGAGGTTTCTCATTCGCGAAATCGAAGCCCCATCTCTGGCTATCCAGCTCCAACTGTCTTGCCAGTTCTCTCTCCACGAACCTTCTGTTCTCTTCTCTATCCGTGCACCCGAACAGGTTCCTTCTCACACCTTCGAGGGTTGTGACACCACTGACTCTTAAAGACCTAGTGTCTAAAGTAGTGGCCTGTAAGCCGGGAGCTCTCACACTCAACGCAGACATGTTTGCTAGTCCACTGCCAAATACACTTGTTAGAATCCGCAACTCCTACCAACAAATGTGTTCAATTAACTTAACAAATACTTTGTTTCATTTCACTAATGAGACATAAAGTGTTATGAAGCGAATGTAAAGTAAACAACAAACGCAACGCGAACGCACGTCCGCGTCTCTGGAGATCGATACTCGACTGAGTCAAGCGGCGCGTGATTCCAATGCGTTCGCCTTGGATGCGTAGCGTCGGTCAAAACGCGTCGCCATCTTAGTTCCACCACTCGACACAGTGTGGCGCTACTAATGTGCGTTTTTGGATTTTTTTTTTATTTTTATAATTTTTTATTGTTTTTTTTTTCTCTATATACATATATAATTTTCTTCCTTTATTAATGCACTTTTAATAATAAGGTTTTTTTTTCTTATTAGAAATAAGTTTCACATTTAATTTACTTTTCCTATTAGATTTATGAATAATATCCATTTATTAGATATTTTCACTGACGGAAAAAAATATTTATTTTTCTAAAAGTATGTTATATTATCAGGATTCGTCTCACTATTTAAAATAGTTTTTTGTTATTATTTTATTAAAAAAATATAATATACAATTATATTATTAAAAAGTATGCAAAATATTAAAATTAACGCAAAATATTATTGACACCGTGTTTTACTATTTTAAAATAGTTTTCATTACCTCTCAAACAAAGATGTTATCCAACATAATTTATTAATGTAAATTCTACCTAGATTCTGGTAGTAGTAAACTATGTGTTGTTATGGCAACATTTTTATTGAGCTTGTTTACGAAGAACGAAGACGTGTCTAGTTACGTGTGCAGCATACTTTAAACCTTGTTATCAGAACTATAGCTATCTCTGTCGCACGCGCACTTACACACGCGACACAGAAAGAGACGCTAAATATATAAATAACTCGCCATCGTCGCCGCCATTTTGCTAAACGGAGACTAGATTTTTAGGAAACGATTTAACGCATATTATATCAATACTAATAACAATAAAAATGTGTCAATACGAGAAAAGGAACAATTTAATGACTCAAATATTTTTTTTAAATTTTGTGCATGATCATTCAACGCTTTTATACAGACCTTGTTAACAAAAATTGCGAAATAATAATTAAACTAATGGACGGTATTGGGCGTGCATTGTCTTATTGGGTAGCAATATTATCATTATTTCAAATTATTAATAAATATCTACTTACCAGTAAAGGTTTATATTAATATTTCACGGAAAATCTTCAATTTACCGTCGGGGTTCACTGCACTGGCGTACTAATTTTCGAGATATGACAATGACGCGATGGCGAGAGCGCGGGCTCGTCGCCGATTGGTCGAAAATGGCGGCCACTGTTCCGATTGGCTGGACGATTTTAGGCGCCAAATTTCGGTTGGTCGAGGCGCCGGATGGCGGGAAATAAACGCGACTTTCCGGTGCGCACGAGTTTTGTTATGGAAAATTGTGTTTGGCGCGTTTTGCTTTTGCTTGTTTACTTTTATTTCGGTAACACTGCAGCAGCGCGGGGAATGTTAACATAAATTCATTGTTGCTTTGTAGTTTATTTGATGTTTTTGAGAAAAAAATGTACGAAAATATCTGAAATATTCGAACAATTTTAGAATATTTAATTATATACACATATACACATTTTATAGAATCAAATTCAAAATGGATAATTACAATTTTGTAGACATTTAAACGAAGAAAGAATTGGCAGACATTTAAAAATGTCACTCAGGAAAGAAGGTAATAATATAATAATTATGATTACATTTTAAATATTAATGCATTTTTATTGAAAAAAATTAAATAAAGAGTATATTATTATTTAAAAAATCAATAAAATAACTTAATAACATAATATTCTGTAATCACAGACAGATAGTTATTTCTGAATAACAATAAATCTTAAAAAAACCTAATTTGTTTCTTACACATATGTTTTATGAACCGTATGAACGTTAATTTGGAAGCGTGAAGTTTTTTTCATTAATCGTGTTGTATTTTTAGTGCAGAGATTTTTTTGATACGTTTGAAAATAATACTATAACATAGGCATAACATAAATGTTTAAGAAAATATTTTTTATATTGACATGCTAAGATAGAAATACACTTAATGCACTAATACAATAAAAAAAATATATATAAAAATGTATAAAAAATATTAATAATACGTATAGAGTAAACAGTAAACAATTAGAATAAAAAAATAAAGAACAAATAAATATAATTACATAATATATAATATTATTATTAAACAAAATATTCTGAAATGAAAACAAATTGGTAAAAAAATATCGTAAAAGAAAAATGGTAAATGAAATGCTAGAACTGGTAACCCTATCCGCTTCCTTGTTCCTTGTCAATATTACGTAATAATCACGAAAACTACCAAAACTTATTATACTAATATTAACTTATTTTTTTGGTAAAAACAAACTCTATTTATACATGTATTTATATATATATATATTGTTTCGGAATCCTGATACTAACTTATAACCGTGACTTCGCTCGAGTTTTTTTTATGTATGAAAAACGTTGTCGTATTCCGGATCTTGGCTATTTCAGTTGCAAAGTAAAAGATATACACACAAACAAACGGTGAATTTCTTTTTCATTTGTTTTTAAGTATTCAATTCAAACTGAATTTAAAAATTACTTGTATATTATTTTGTAGATATTTCAGAGTTTTTACTTAAATCACATATATATATATGTTCACTTGTATTTATATTTTGAATAAAAATAAACAGACCATTAATAATAATAATAATAATAAAATGACAATTGGTTATCAAATATTTAAATGTATTTTCATACATCTATTTAATAGATTTAAGATTTAAGAAATGAATGTATGTGAAGGTTGAGCTTTTATTGGAATAATTTATCTGAAAAAGTATGTGTTTCGTTTATTTTGTCATCTTGTTACATATTATGATTTTATTTTCTAAAACCTTTCTATTAACATAATATCAAAACATATTATCTATTGCATTAAGACAAACCATTCTAGGTACTCATACACCATTAAAATAAAGAAATTAACAACTTTCTAAATAACAGTTGGTTGTCCAAAAATTATATGTATTTTTATAATATTTTTCTTATTTTATATATATAAATCGGAAGCGCACGTCCGTCGAGGTGTTTAAAAGTTTTTGTATGCTATGTTTCAAATCACTCAGAGCCTTGGAACGGATCGACTAAAAATAAACACATGGCTTCAAATTTGTGGCTATTTTATTATGTTTCTTTGATTTTTTTGTTTGCACACAATAAACGTCTTATAAACGATGTCTTAATTGTCTACTTTATCTTGTAAAAACATGTACTGTGAAATATATCTTTCTTGCGATATATTTTTGTCTTAGCTTCGTTTTGAGTTTTCATTTAATACTATCTATAGTTTCATATAATATATATAAAAGTATTCATATTTTACGATAGACATATAGTCTACAGTTACATGGGTGGATGTGTGTGTGTGGATGGGACAGTGGATGGGGCAACACAACACAAAAAATATCAAAATCATATAATATTTTTAAGTTCTCTAGGGTTGGTTTAAATTTTTTATTGCCCCGTCATAAAGCTTATTTTACCAAAATCATAATTCCGTGTGGTTAAGTTAGTGTTAGTTTATTTGTAATGGCAACACAGTTTGTTCAGCTAAAATATTTTTTTGGTAAAAGCTTTTTTGTAATGGCAATATATTTCAATAAACAATCTGGAGTCTGTTCAATGCACCTGCTGCAAGCAATTTTTTTATTCAACATCTGCGTAGGACGGAAGCACTTTTTCTACCGCAAACCTTACTCTCGTTTCCGTTATAAATAGGTCACCAACGTTCCCGTTATTTAACTTATTTAATAGTTCTGTGATTATAGAATAGTTTGGGAAACAGATACACCGGTATAAATATATTTTAGTACACACGTCGGTAAAAAGACGCTTTATACTCTTAAAAATATAACATTTATTTTGTAATAATCCAAAATTACTTATATTAACGAACTTTATGTAAAAATCGTGAGTAAACCTAATCAGTTCAACAACACGATTGTCTAAGGACGACAATAAATAACCTCACCAGACCGTGACATTTGATCAACAGTTCATCGTACTATGACATTATTTTTGACAATATTACTGTTATTTTACCTTTTCATATTAAAGATAATTAAATTAATGATATCTGATTTAAGTATTTATAGACCCATTTCATTCAATTTTGAGGGCACTGACAGAAATAGTTAAGGTCCACCAATCACAAACTTTTGACTATATGTCAGTATACTAACTGATATAGATTGAATATTTATCACTATGAATTAAGAAAGAGAATAGACATATAATCTCTTGAGTTAATTATTTAAGACTCTATTTGTGTATTATTTTCTAATATCAGATATGATTATAAAATAATTCCAAGCACAAAAATAGAACACATAAATATGATTGGTTATAAAAAAGTTCAAATCAAAGCTCGATTCACGTTAATGTACTTTTAATGCTACTGTATTTGGAAGCTGTTTGATAATTAGATTTAAAATTACGATCTCTAGTTATTTTTTCTGTGGTCACAACACGTCCTTACACTTCCCAATTCTGATAATATCCTGAGTTTTTGTGCCACTTTTTCTGTGTGTGTGTGTGTGTAGATGTAATCATTTTTTTCTGGTCAAAACTTTTTGATCCATTATCCAATATGTATTTCAGGCCTTATGATATACCTTATCTGGAAAGTACAAATATCTTGTCATGTAGTGTACTAGCTGTGCTTACGACTTTGTTCGAAATATGTTTTTTAAATAAAATTAATATCACCTATCTACTACTGAAAGTTCTGTTAAAATCAGTCAAAACAACTTTTTTTTTTTCACATAACTAGTAAGTCCTGTATATACTTTCATATGAATGTAGTGAAAGCTATTAATTAGTAAAAAACAGACACTACAATTTAATTTATATGAATAGATTTTAATATATATTTTAGGCAATATTTATTCGCAAGATTAAGCTAAAAATGTAAAAACTTTAACATATAGTACCTACAAGTTTCTACTAAAACCTTTTCACTTTTATCGAGCGATACCGAAAGTGAAGTTGATTTCCGTGATGTCATACCAGATGATTACATTTTTTGTAAATCATCCGCGGCTGATGAAAATAATAAAAAACTAATGTGAGGGATACACTCTCCTGTGGGATGAGAAAATGTTATTTGTAAACTCACGACTCATTAAATTCCTTTGAGATATATGAAGTTTTTTTCATTTGAGCAACTTCATTTGGGGTCGCTTAATGAAAAGTAATCTTTTTAACAATTTATTACATATGTTTAATGTAAGTTATAATAATTAAATGATAAGAAAAAGATGTAAATTTTATCATTTCCCTGATACATAATTTACCAACAAATTTAGGTCATTTGCTGAATCAAATACATATAAAATATATAAATCGTTCGTCACGTTGTGTATAACTGCACCAGTTCCCATGACTACCTGACTCAGAGGGTCCTATAATGGAGGGCATCCTTCGCACAAGTACCTCACGCGTAAACATCAGATTCACGGTACAAAAAATAATGGTTGACCACGATTAAAACAATTACATTATATTCTTTATACATAATTTTATGTTGTGTTTATTCCAAATTTATTTATTATAAACGATTAATCAGATTAAATATTTTAAAATAGTTACCATTGACAAGCAATTAATTAAATACTAACATATTTTTTTATTATCGGTTGAATTTTGTCATATTATTTTAGACGTAATATATTATTTAATGTATTAATGATCGCTGAACACTAAATCTCAGCGGTGTGTCCGCTCCCTGCGCGTGCGCACGTATAAGATTGGCAGCTGTCAACCTCCGACACGCTGCACGCACACCACGCTATTAGTGCTATTGCCTCCTTTATATAGTTTGCAAGGACTCATCTATACAATAAGTGGATAAAATAATATAAATGTCGTAATTATGTATATACAATATGTATATATTAGAGAGTATCTTTGCTTGGGTTTTAAATAGCTTCAAAATATTTGTCATTAAATAGTTCAATGGTAAAGAAATTTGAAATGATTTGAGTGGGGTAGAGCTGTGGGTTAGTCTATTTATATATGTATGTGTGTGTTTTTGTGTGTGTGTGTGTGTGTGTGTGTGTGTGTGTGTGTATGTATGTGTGTGTGTGTGTGTGTGTGTGTGTGTGTATATTTCGTATAAATTTCCAAAAATATAAAATATCATAGTTCATCTTTAAAATGTCCTTTTTATACATATTTTTTGAGAAATTTCAAGTCAAGTTAACTTCATGTCCTTTGTTGGTACATTAAGTACTCGTATCTTTCACGTCTCAAAATAAAGGAAATGTATCTTTAGATTCACTTCCCTTCAAAAGATCATTACCGTCTCTTTGTGGTAGTTCTACGAATATTTATTAAATGAGATTAACTCTTTTATATATTTTTGTATTACTTTTAATGTCATTCCTATATTATATTGTATTTTTTTACGTTATATTAATGTAAATATTGTCTTGCAATCATTGTTTGTACGTTTGTGTCGTTATCTCCGGACCGAAGTATAAACCGGGCGGTACTTTTAAAGTGTAATAAAAGTTGTGTATTCAAAAGAAGAGATTAAAAGAATTAAGCGATTTTAACTTGAACATCCTGTTTCTAGACGAAAGAAACAAAAAGAAAACAAAGGTATCTTTTTTAAAAAAACAATGTCTAATGTATCCTTTTTAGGTTTGAACTCTCTGACCTTTTAATTCCAGGGTTGCTCTTAATGACTCTTGGTTTGAACAATTATAAGCTTCGTTTTAAATTAAAGAAATATTCAATATATATAATTATGTTTGTACGTTGATATAATAACTAGCTGGTTGCCTCGTAATCATAATTATTGGAATATATTTTTAATGTTTAAAAGTTTGATACTTAACACACACACACACACACACACACACACAAACACAGAGAGACACACACGTATAAATATGTAATAAATAGGATATAAATATTTTAAGTCTAAAGAATGAAATGCATCTAAAAACGAAGCAAGAGCAATATGAACGTAAAAAATGTAAACTAAATTGGATAACAAACGAATTTACAGCGCGCTAACTGAACTAGCATACGATAATCGCATAGTGATTTAGCGACCTTGTGATGGGTTGACTTTTACTTGCTACTTTTGTTGGTAAATAGAGCTCTTATTATTATTATTAGTTTGTTGTGAAAGTGTTATCTTCAGAGCCGTCTATCGGTTATACGAGTACGTATACTATGAAGTGTCGTTACAATAAGATATATTGTGTCAATATGACCTCAATCTGGTAAATGGTTGAATGGTTACGATCATACAATGAACATACTACATATACATATATATACATATATAGTATATAATAATCAGCGATTTGATACAGGCAGTTGCGTCTTTTTTCAACCAACAATTCTAATAAAAAAAATGTTTGCACAAAGAAGTTGCTGTAAACAATCTATTAAAAATCGATTAATATTATACTAAAACAATCAGGGTATTAAAAAAGTTTTTATTTAAGATTTTTCGATATGCCTGAATATGAATTTGAGATTTCACGCTCGTTAAATCCTTAAAATAAATCTAAAAACTGAATTGCAAATAAATTATATAATTATCGAACCTACTTCTCCCAGGTTACACCAAAATACGAGCCGCAAAAATAAATAATTGGGAAACGTCTCATTATACATTTATACATCTCATTTGGGTCTTAAACATAATAATATACAAGATTATTTAATAAACAAACGGACAGTATATACTTTAAATATTTGTTATAGTTTTTAATCTATATATGATATGGTCGTGTTGTCTGTTGTCTGGGCGTGTCGAAGGCATTATCACAATCCTGTGACCGATATATTGTCTGAATCAACCCGTGAACTTAGAGGTCCTTGGTACAGTCGTGTGGGAAAGAGCCTATATTTTATATATATTATATTTAATATGTATACATTATATTACTTTTATATTGAATGGGGAATCAAATTATTGATTTATTACACTTAAAAAATGCAATGCAACAACATTCGTATGCAAAATAATTTGGTATATATTTTGCAAGAAAGTAGAAAAAATATATGTTTTATATATACATATATGTAAATGTATGTATGTATGTTTCTATATAAATAAAATTGAAGTAAAACAAAATATATTTTTCAATTTTTGTCTGTTTGTCTGTCTATTTATTCAGGCTAATTTCAGAAACGGCTTAACAGATTTTAAACTTTCACTGGCTGTACAGCTGTAGTTATAAAAGTAGCTTAGGCATTTAAAAAAAAGCATATTCCGCGCGATCGAAGTCGCGTTTACAGCTAGTATGTATGCATACTGTTAGTCATCGAATAGGACAAATATTTGTCCTAAACAAGTCACAATTAAACGGAATCCTCGACCGGATGTGATAACGCTGAAGTTGCATTGATTTGTTGAGTTGTTTGTTCTGATTGTAAAAACAATTACATTGCGGCCTTCATATACATATATATGTCTCCTTTTCCTGTTTTAGTATGTTAGATGATAAATTTATAACGTCCTGTAGATATAGTCCTGTAGATATATTTGTTATGTTTTCAAACGATTAGATTGAACTAGTTCATGTGTTCAATGTTACAAAACTATTCATCAGATTTCAATAATTATTTTACCAATATTTAGTATAAACCTTCCGGGTGGATAGGGTGTATATACCCCTAAAATAAATAAGATTTCGTGGAGAACAATGTAGAAAAATGACGTAATATAGGAAATTGCTTATTTAGAATTTTTTTCTATATCTACAGATTATTCTTGTGTTGTCTTAAAATTAAACTATAATACAGTTTCTAACTAAAATTTCAAAAACAAATCAAAAACAGTGTTTTTTCTTCAAATATCAATGCGCCGGTAAATTGCCCACAATCGAATTGGTGGACGATTTTCTGGACCAACGATCTTACGAAAAGCAGTTACTCTTCATATTGGCAGCTGCTGTTATAATCATACTCCTGTAGGAATTATTATAATAACAATATTATTAGGTCTGTATGAGATCAATAAAATGTTTCTAAACTTATCGAATAC
Source organism: Melinaea marsaeus rileyi (assembly GCA_918358865.1). Classification (NCBI taxonomy): domain Eukaryota; kingdom Metazoa; phylum Arthropoda; class Insecta; order Lepidoptera; family Nymphalidae; genus Melinaea; species Melinaea marsaeus. Next base: position 1,765,521 of record OU911088.1, read on the forward strand.
TAGTTTTTGCTCGCTGCTTCACTTGAGCTAAGTTAGTTGGTGACTTTATGGTAATGTTGTATTGATCTATGCCCACTATAGAAATACAGAAAATCTAATTTAAATATTATTTGTACTAATTATTATAGGATTCTTATTTTGCCTAACATTTGTGCTATTACCTTTTCGTAGTATATATTAATATTTATCAAGACATACAGACAATTTTTTAAAAAATAATAAAATTCTAAATCGTAAGACAATTGTTTATAAAAAAAATCAAAGATTATAGTAGTATAGTATAGATTTTATTAATATTTTTAATTGCAGTTGTGTACACGTCTGTACATGTGTTAAGGTCACAATTATACGGTGATTTGGCACGGACGAGGTACGGTTAAAGGACTAGCATGCACAGAACTGATTGCTCACATCGTCACGCTTCGCTTTTAATTGGTTTGTTAGGAATTTTATAATTGTTGTAATCAACCCTTAGAAAATCTTCACCCTTACACTTAATTGATTATTTACGTTTTTTAAACGACCTCTCCAACTTGAGAGTCATCTGGATTTGATCACGTTTAAAAGCTTTGATAGAGTGATTTATATACATAGCTGTGCCCGCGACTGCGTTCACATGATTTTTTTTATAGGCTACATAATAGTTTGTTTGAGGTCATTTTCTAATAATATTTTTAATGTTTTTTATATATTTTTTTTATTTAACGATTTATTTGATTGACAAATAGATAAACATTCAAAGATTCTAAAAATCATTGTTTCGAGTTATCTTCGTTATTAAAGACCCCCATTAATTATTTAAAATATATATTATATACAGACAGCGATCATTTACAGATTTATTATACGTATAGATATGTTTAAAAATCTTTGGTAAACATTGTCATTCTTCTTATAGTAATTAAATATTATAGTTAAACTAAATGCAACACTATTCTTCAACTAAACAGTGTTGTGTATAAAGTATATGATATATACATATGTATATGACATCGGATAAGGCTCCCTTGAATAGGACGGAGGGTATGTTATTGTGTTTATAACAAGTGCAGTCTTGAGAGGAAGGGTCACACGATTAGGGAATGGAAGAAAAATGGTATGGAGTCGTTGCTATATTAAAAAATAAAAAAAATGTTTTTTTTATGTTTTTTTTTATATTATTAGACTATTTATGACGTCTCTATCTTTTTATATATTTTTTAGTTTGATCTTCTTAATCTTTTTTTATCTAAATGTTTTTTATTACAATTATTAGAATTGATATATTGTAGAGATGTCATTATAATTAGCAACGAATGGTTTAAATGGGCTTATATTATCTTCTAAAATTAAACAAATATAATAAACCTCAGAGACTCCATTCGTGTCTCTGTCCGTGGATTTCTTGCCCCTCTCACGAAATTTAGAGCTTAGAAAGGATGTTAAAGGATCAAGATTTGGACAAAGGAAGCGATGCACGTGTGACTACACGTGGTGGGTCAACGAACTCTCAAAAACAATATGCTCTCATTAGAATACTTGATTGATTTAGTATTTATAATCTCAGTACGTATTTTTCGTGGTTATCTTTTGTTTCTATGCAGCTGCGACGATCAGACTACGAATGATCATGATCAAAAGAGAAAATCTTTTATTTCAGTTCAGTGGGAGCTTTGTATGCATCTGATTTATTGGAAGTAAATTAATCAGATATTGTGTACATTTAGGGATACATTAGCATGTATATATATATAACATATATATATTTAAAATATAACTTATATACAGACTGATTACGATATTCAGATTAATTTTTAAAACATTTATATACAAAAGTTGATACTTATCCAAAATGGACGAATGGATGAATGAAAACTGATATATATATATATATATATATAGTATATAGTATATTACTTTATATAGTATTCTAACTAATCTTACCATATAAAACCGATTACTTTTAATCTTTCTTGCACTACTCCTCCTAAACCGCCTATCCGATTTTTATAAACAGGGTATCAAATGAAAGCTTATAGTCTAACGATGCCAGGGTTATGTTTTGGCGATGTTGTAAGGTCAATAAGGTCACCAAATTAAAAAATAAAAAAAACGGCGAGCGAAGCGAGCTCTATGGCTAGTTATTAAATTTATTATATCATTCTAGGGTTCATACATATAGGCATACAATATAGTAATATTTTGAGGTCTAAAATCTTTTGTAGAGATAATATATTTTGGCAACTTCATGTGACATAAATAGTAAATAATTATTTAATATATTTCAATTTAAATTACAAATTAATAATAATAATAATAAATAATAAAAGCCTTTATTCGCTGATCTTACTTATCTAACTACATTTTTACATTTTATACATTATTGTTGGTGATATAATATTGTTCAGCAACCAGTTTGTTGATGAGGTTGTCTTTCGACATAGGCCTCCCCCAGTTTTTTCAATTCATCTCTGTCTCAAGCTATCTTTCTCCATCCTTTTAGAAAATCATCCTCCCATCTTTTGATTTGACGTCCTTTATGTCTTTTCCCATTTCTGGGATACCATTCCACTACGTCTTTCATCCATTTTTCTCTTTCTCTCCTCATTATGTGACCAGTCCAATTCCACTTGAATTTTCTTACTTTTTCTAGTACATCGCTCACTTTTGTCTCTTCCCTAATTTTAGAAGTTGTCCAACGATCAACCAGCCTCAGCTTTATGGTTAGCATGCTTTGTTCCATGCTGCGTTGACAAACTATGAGTTTTTTGGTTGTTTTTGTTCGTAGCAGGCCATGTTTGACACCCAGAAGTAAGACAGAGTGGGTCGCTTGTAAATTTCTTTAATGATTTTTATGCATTTGCTTTCTACGCCTTGGTTTTCCAAAGTTTTCCAGATATAGTTATGAGTCAAGGAATCGAAAGCCTTATTGTAATTAACGAATGCCTTGTTATATTGTTGCCCATACTCATAAAGTTTTTCGATGATTTGTTTCAGTCAGCGAAAAATCCTGCTTGTTCTCTAGGTTGATTTTCTTCATTGATTTTATTTTAGAATATTATTATTTTGGGTTGGTATTTGGTAAATTATAAATTGATACCTATGTATAATTAGTATTATAATTTATGGTTATTATTGAAAAGTCAAGGTGGCTTTGAATACAGCAATAGTTTGATATAAATCTGATAAGCTGCCCTTGAGGAACACCTGATGAGTTCAATATCTTCAGGGCTAATATTTATCAAATAATTAATACATTTCAAGGGCAACTACAAACATATGAAATAATGTGACTCTGTGCTTCATTTATAACTCTAGAATATGTTTTTTTTTAAAACTAACCCAATTTACTCCTTATAACATCAGCTATCCGCCAGTGAAAGTCCAGTTAAAATCGGTCCACCCGTTTCTGAGACCACTCAGACCAAACAGACATAAAAAAATAAATTGTTATTAATAATGTAACGTATGCATGAAAAGCTGTTAATTTGAAATAACAAACAGACACTTCATTTTTATTTGTATGTATATATTATGTATATATATACTGTAATTAAATTAGTATATTAGATTATACTACTATATAAATAAAAGTTCATAAATTTTAAATAATATGTTTCTTTGACAGATATATCGCTTCTTACGTAGTTAATTCCGTTTTAACCATACGTATTTATTTAATACAAACAGACAGACTTATGATTGTATTAACATGTCAGCTGTAAGGTTTCTATATATGGTAGGTCATTGACACGCAGGTGAAGTGATTAGAAATAAAAAATGAGCTTCAGTTAATTATCTAGTTATAAATTAGAAAGTCGGCTCCGACTCGTTGTAAGTTACTGCATCGGATGCAACCGAATATTTATTAAGTTATATATATCATTGATTTAAATCTTATTATTTCCTTAATTGTTTTAATTATTTTTTTATATTATCGTTTGTTATACTGTTTTGTTATATTTTTTATTAATTTAAATATATAATAATTATTTTTTATTATTACTAGAAAAACATGTTCTAGACTGTAAAAGAGATATTTAAAGAGAGGTTTAAAAAAAATGACTTTAAAAAAAATTATAATACATTTTATTTATGGTTATATATAAATCGCTTGTCAATATATATTTTTTTAAATATTATTTATAGATTTTTTTTTAACCTCTTTCCCTTTATTTTTATAACATTCTCCAATAGTAGATTATAATTCAACTTTCACAAACAAACATTTTTTTATTATATATTATTATTCCTTCACTTGCAATAATTTTTGTATTCCTTAACTTCCATTCGTAAAAGGTTTTTAAAATGTCTATGAAGACACATGTTTTATAATTATCATGTGATCTCATGGTAATAATATTATTAATATTGTAATCATGATTTTTTAACACACTTACAATATTTTTCATCTGCTCATTATTTTGTGTTTCAATTTAAAGGGCATTGCCTCAAGCAGGTGACTTTTTCAAGGGCCTTCTGATTTTCGATAAAGGGTGACTGACATTTGAACATATGTAACTAGTTTTCTATTTTGTAATACATACATACATGTATGTACATGTGTATATACCACACACACTATACACTTTAATGAGTTGAATAACAAAGAAACAGATTTTTTTCACTACCATATGACGAATACTAAGAGTATTTGTATATCTTGGAAATTCACAATATTAATTATATTATAACAGATGTTAAATAAAAATTAATATATATTATATGAGATTATTTATTTAATTATATTTTTATACATATTAATTATACAACAGATGTAATAGGTACAATATAAAAAAATATAGCTTAAAGCCGCTGCTTCGTCCGTTCCTAGAGACGAATCGCGAAATGATATAAAATAATTATATATAATATTGATAAAAAACACCAGACAAACATACATCTGTAACATTTCAATAAGTAATACGCTTCTTAGTTTCTAAGCACAAGTTGTAAAAGGGAACGATTTGTTCTCAACATATCAAAAAAATCAAAAGGACAAGTAGAGGAATGCTCTCACGATCCTTTAAAGTTCCCGAATATGGGGGCAATGACCTCTATGGTACTCATAAATCCTTTCTAGGATCTTTGTCATGATTTTTTCTTTTTAATTTCATAAGGAAGTGTGTATTTATAGATATATCATGTTGTAGCTACTGTTGGGTTGGATGTGGTGTTTGATCTCAATAACTATAATAGATATTAAATATCTTAGTTAAAGATTTTTATATGTTTTTAAATTAAAAATATTTTAGTATATTTTTATATTATACCCGTAATGAATGAAAACAGTATAATCTAACTTCCTCTCGAGGAGTTATAATCTCCGAAATCCCTCCTTGACTATTCCTCGAGGAAAAAATGTAACTAAAGAATATATTCTTGACATAACACATTTATAATTAATGTTATTGTGTACGGAACCAATACCTTTTTTAAATCCCAGAATTAGTTCCTCTTATCTCCATCCATCCACACTTGGAGCTGGTCGAGGGTGGTCCTAAGTCGAACAAGATTAATGATTCTGTTAACCATATTAACGGATGTTATCACTGTTTTTTATCATTTTAAAAGCCGTTAATTTATTCATTAAATCATTAAATATTATTTTAAGTGGTAATTTATTGTACTTTTAGATCCCTTGTACTTTTCGATTTGCTATTAACAAATTTTAAAGAGAATTTTGACTATTTAAAATGTTTATCTGCCTGTATGTGTGTTTGTCTATCTCCGAAACAGTTGAACCAATTTTTACAGGACTTTCACAGACTTAGGCTTCAACTTAGGCTTTTATTTAATATTACCGCGCAGACGAAGTCGTGTTCACAGCTAGTATATAAATATAATTTACAAACAAACTGATTACATCTATGTTGTATATTTATAGGCAGTTTAAAACACTAATAATACAGCTTTTATTATAATTCTATATATAATTACGTGTTCTTGTATCTTGTTGCGATCCGTCGACGGAATGAAAATTACAGTACTCTGTTAGCTCGTGATTTAAATTATTATTATGGCAAATGTTATAATGTAATGCTATTATGTCAAATGATAGTTTATTTTAAACAAAATTATCAACAATATTTCAATATATTGTTGTATGATTTTTCAAAACCTGTATCAGAACATCATCTGTACAACAGTAGTTGTTTTGAAGTAAGCGTTAATTTATTTCCCTCTTTAAATAACTAATATTCTGTTATCCGTCAATCATTTTTTAAGATGATGGAATAGGATGACCTATTTCATATTGTAACTTAATTCTTTTAGTTCATAATTATGTCAAATCAAGGTCAGTGTGACAAATACTTTCAGAATGACAAAATGTTTTGACTCAACAAATACTTAAATGATATTTTGTGTTTAAGATGTCAATCATTAATAAACTTCATGATGACACGCTTGTTCGTTGAATCTATTATTAAGTTATAATGATGGTAACAGTTTAACAACTATAAAGTTATGATATCATCTAAATAGCAATTAGTGAAGTAACAATTATACAATGAGATGTTAAAGTCAGCAGCGTAAAGATATTACGAGTAGTTTGTTTATGAGTGTTAAATTATGTGGTGGGTTGCTTTGTGTTCATATATTTTCAAATATATATATATATATATATAAAGTATTAAGGATTATATAATACACGTGTTGACACTCCAACTTAGTATGGATTTTTTGTAATTTCTATCTTAGTAAAGAATTTCAACATTTAATCTTTGAATATTTAATTAAAATGCTTAATTTTTTTATTCATTTTTAAGGATGGGATTTATAAAAATACTTTATTTAAATAATTATCTGAAAATTTAGTTTTTTTTAAACTCTGTAGTTGAATTAAAAGTAAGTCCGAAACAATTAATTGATAGATAAATTATTCAGTTAGCTCTTAACGGTAATATATTCTAGTAAATGATAAGACAAAAAAAACAATTGAAACGTAACATTATTTAATATTAATTGGGAATTTGACCTCTTTGCATTGATAAGGGTGCATTGACCTATGTGTAGTTCGTCGACTGGTTATCGGGTTTAGTTAAATGTGTTTTTAATAACAAAACAACTTTCATTATTATGTATTAATAGATAAAAGTATTACACTACAAGTTGTGGTTATATATAAAGATACAAATAATTTAAGATTCTGACCATACTAGGAATAGGGTCAGTGAGAATTACATTTTGTGGCGAATGGAGGTTAAATCATTCTCTTCTTTATCCATGACTGACTATGCTTATTTGGCATGACTGACCAATGACCATGACACATGAGATTTATAACGGATTCGTATTTCTTGTTGCAACCTAATTTTGCGTAAAATTTTGGTTATCTATAACCGCTACAGATCTTTCATTTCTTGACGTTTCTATCTTAGTTTTTCTTCAACTTATATAGGTAATATCTTTAATTAATGATTATAACGGTTTTCGGCTTTTAAAGTTAATTTCTCATCATTGTTATTTCCCAATTTCGAATTATGTTTATAGGTTCCTCTTACGACTACAATAGGAGTACCTAAGGGCTTAGCAAAAGCTATCTTGATATGTATATGTAAACAATAGCAGAGGAGACAAAATGTCACCTTGTGGAACACCGTCATTATATTAAGCTGCGTCTTAAAAATATAATGAGCCTTTATTACTATAATACCAGTAATATATTGTATAAAGGTTTGCTTTAAATTATGTTAATATACTCTTCAAATGCCTTAAGTAGATATATATTCTTTATAATTGTAATTGGCTTTTTACGAGAAGTTTCTTTTTAATTGTACGTACGGTAAATCATTTTTTATAAATTTAGATCAGTGTACTGTTAAAATTTCGGCGAACAGGCCGTCACGCTGATGAGCGACAACAATGCTTGAGAAACATCCTAAAGTTTATATTATAGGCTGAAATGACCTGAGTTTTGGGGAAAGTTGGTAGTATGGATAAATCCACAGACTTTGATTTAATATTTTTCATAGAAAGAGAAAAAAACTATTAGGTTTTACCTGGGACTTAATTAATCTTACCAATTCTAGTACTCTTTGTAGAATTTACTTTCTATATCGTCTTTATACCTGACTTGTTATGTGTTGGTCGGTTGCTTAGATATTATAAAAGAGATAGTTTGCATGTCTGGATGTGTCCGTTAATCAAGCAAAAGTACTGTATGGAGCATATAGTTGGTTGTGAAACCACTTTTTATTCGATAAAAGTAACAATTCATCACCAGAGCAGTTGATACTGCCTCTATCCGTAACTTCACTGTTATTTTTTAAGTAACCCACTTTTCTCTGTTTCTTCCACAAGAGCCACGGACCGCCCAGTAAATAACTAAAATATTTTTTGATTTATGAAGATAGTCAAATATACCCCACTTTCCTTTACAAATGTCTTACTGAAATTACAAGTTTCATTGAACTTGTGTTATACATTATAATATAATTATTTTTAATTTATATTACGCCTTATACTATATACGGTAACCATCATGTAATTATAAAATATAAATTGATACGACGTTAATTACAAAGATTAAATATCCTTTAATACTCCTAAATCCAAGCATATCAAAGAATAATTGCAAACGAATCGGTAACTTCTGATATGCGAGGACGAACATACATACAGACACTTGTAAATAATAGTGTGTTAAAACCCCTATTACTTTTTTTTTAATTTATAAACATTTATAAATATTCCATACAATATTATTCATTATGACCTCCTTTTATCAAATCGATTGAAATTATTCTTTAAAAAACTATTAAAATTTTATTACAAATACACATACAAGTTATTTGTAATTTTATATTATTTATTCTAAGGCATAATTAAAATAAATAGGAGATTAAATGTTACAAAACTGAAGCTCTGTCACAATAAAATTATAATGTAAACTGAAAAGATAGAGGAAAACGGAAGTTTCCTTTTATTTATTAGTTATTACAATGTATTTTAATGTTTACAGAGTGATGCATCCATTATTCATATCATTAGTTTATTATAAATAGAACAAAACCCCACGTTTTATCAGAGTTATGTGTCTGTTATGTTTATATATATAATATATATTATTTAAGAATATATATATATATATATATATATTTATTTAATAGAAATTAATTTGTATTGTAAATGTAAAACACTGCTAAATTCAACATGAACAAACTTCGAGATCTGTTCCAGAAGCACCTACTTTTTTTTTGGTGAGTGGGACCCCCTTTTCCTCTCCTTTCTTCCCCTTTTCCTTAAGCTGACTATTTGTTTATATTGCTAATGTGTTGCCTCTTAGAACGAGGAGGGATGAAGGGAGGGAGTTTTGAGCCTTTTTTTTCCTTTTACGAAATAATATTGATATCTGTTTAATCTTTTATCTAAACAAATCATTCTGTTAAATTTAAATTAGGTCATAATTATTATTCCGGTCTGTCGGTCAGTTGTTTTGGAAGTTTTGTTCACTGCACCGATTTAGTGATAAAAGTAATGGGTTAAGTTTAAAAATGTGTTTAAACAAAGAATTTTATGCACCCCAACTTTCTTTTGACTGCGCGCACTCAAGGAACTGGGAGAGTGCCTTCCAGAAAATTGAATTTACAGACGTTTCCACTTGAATAAGTTATATAAAACTTAAGTGTCTTCCTTTCTTTCTTTTTCTTTTTAGGGGCTCCAAAGATAGCAAGTTAAAAAGAGTTAATTAAGCTAACTAGCATCACAATGCAAATCCCTCAATATTCAGAAGTAATAATCCTTTTTTGTGATACGATCTGCCACACTAGTTAGAGTAGTGTATGATAATGAGCAAGGCAAAGCAACGCTATCTCGCTAACTGCCTTTTCACTGTGATCTAAGTAGCCTATTTGATCTAGAACTTGAAAGATTAGATATTATCATTATTTTCTCTTCCGTATTTTAAAAATTTTCGTGTATTTTTATTGTTGTAATGTAAAATGAAATATTCGATTAAAATAAAGCCATTGCTGACATTACCTTGAACCAATCCTAATAAGGGCCACTTGTCAAACTTATTAAGGGCCACTTGTTGGATATCTTGGTCAGTGGGACGATTATTTATAGTTTAAGTCCTATTCATGTTTTTCTGTAATAATAATTGATATATTTTATAGTTAACGAATTATTCGACGTAGTAGGTCCTTAAACATTTCGGTATTTTTTTCATTACTTCTGATATTTTTAATATGATATCTTTAAATCAAAATCGTTTTTTCTTGATATATCATATTTATAATGTAAATTTTATGTCGCGGTAGTAGCTTTTTTTTTCAATTTATAATTATTATTTTATTGAAAATCTTATACTTTATTTATTGATGATTAAAGGCATTTTAATATTTATTCTGATTTGTAGTTTTGAGATAATTTTCAAAGTGATAAAAAACACGAAAAACAAGTTTTGTTCTTTGGCTTATTTATCATGTATTTACCTATATTGTGTTGCAATCATCAGTACTTACACATTGATAAAGAGTGTAAAATAAACACTCAAACATTATATTGAATGGTTACAAAATGAAGCAATCAATCAATCAAACAACAGGGTAAATAAACCGGGGAACACTATTCAATTGACGTGACACCTCAACTATGACCCCGGTGTCCTTAAAATCCCTACAAATAGTATTATTTCATTGTTATAGAGCTCAAAGTTCCCTTAAAGATTCCCGTTTAAACATTAATTGAATTTCTACTCTATTATTATTAATTTAAAGTTGATATTATCTTGTGTATATTAAATAAACGAATCAGCTGCTGCCTCTTGCGTGTATCTGTTGACAGTTCTCAGTTGTGGCGCGAAGCCAGCGCGCGCTCCATGCATTTATCGCGTTGATTCCGTGTTTAACATCACAAAATACGTGTTTACTAACCATAAAGGAGTTTATATATATGTAAGTATGTTTTATTTTATATAAATATACAAAATTGATAGTTTGTCTTTGTGTACGTAACTTGTTAAACTGGTTTTCTTTAACTGCGTTGAAGAGAAATAATTATAATTAAACGCAGCCACGTAATAACTATCTTTAAATAGTTTTTGCTTTGATAAATCGTAATTAATAGTTGAAGATAGAAAGGCGGAGAGTTTTTTTATTAGTATATATATATATATATTATTTAGATATGTCATATAATTATGCAATAACATATTACAGTTACATATTAAAGTTAGTTAAATAAATAACAAACTTGTACTTAACTATCCAATGTTGTTCCTTCATCCTTATAAGAGAACATCAGTTATGGGTCATCTCTCTATTAAGGGAGTGGGTCAAGGCAGCACTCGTAAGACTATTGTCTATACTCTATTGAAATTCAAATACATTCATAGTGTTCTAGTTTTTAAACTAAGTAACACCCATATAACTTTCGTAATTTAAGTACAAATATACATGGTAATTATATTATAAGTTTAAAAAAATATATTAAAAAAAATATAATTTAAATTATACAAAAATATAAGTCAAAAAAACTAATTATACATAAATGTCAGTAAAAACTGAATTATACAAGAATATAAGTATAAAATTATTGATACAAAATGATTTATACAAAAATAAGAAAAATATAATTATAGATATATATGTCATAAAATCAACTATATTGCAAGTCATTTATAATAAAACTATTATATTATATATCGTATGCTAAAGTGACTCGATTTTCTCTTTAAGAAGCTGAGTTCTATCATTAATGGCCCAGTCTTTTTATTACTAGGATAATCATAATAAATAATAGTATTACCCTAGTTTAATGTAATAAAATTCAATAATAAATATAATAATAATTGATATTAATTTTTATTTCTGATCTAGCCTTGTCCACGACTTCACGTGGAATCTGCTTTTAAAAATAATATTAAGCTAACTTACACATAACATTAACTATCCGCCAGTGAGAGTTATGTTATAATTGGTCCAGCCGGTCCAGATATTACTCGGACCAAACAGACAAAGAGACAGACAGAGATTTTTTTTTTAAATGTTTTTTTAAAGTAATGTATATAATTTCATGTACATTTAATTCAAAGCTGTTAATTGATAAACAAACAGACAATTTTAGATATATCAGAAAAAATTTACTAGAAACAACTTTACGTAAGCAACGATTTTAATAGAAATAAATATGAATCAAATCAAAATTTAATATTTTTACAAATAATAATATATTTATTACTCGTCCATCGTTCAATTGCTCATTGCCCTCAAACAGTAAGGTGGTAATAACAAATTATAACGTAATGATAAGTGTACCGCACTCTTCTCATTGCATTATTATTATAGCTCAAAACCAATTATTGTATATAGCCATAAAAAAAGGCATTTCTCACAATAAAAGATAATGCTTTTTATTAACAGTCCTATCATTCATTAACAAATAATTAATTAAACAAAGAAATTGCCATAACTATTACACACACACATATATAGATATATATGTATATATTATAAGTAGTATTTACACTAAGATAATAAAAATATAAATGATACTTCATCTTAAGTTCAATAAACATACCAAAGTAACTGTTTAATCTGGTTTAGACAGGCCCTTTTCTACCAAAGATTTCCATATTAAAATAAGAGTAACCGGAAACTATGACATCTGGTAAGCCATGGAAAGGTCAATGACCTTGTTCGGCTTAGAGCTTTACCGAGATGCGCTTGCGCAACCCAATGAGTGCGTCTTCTTAGAACTTGATTAAACGATAAGTACTGGATCATAGCTAACAGACCACCATCATCATTATATATGTTCATTCGATTTCAAATAATTTTAATACTACATATAAAATATATATATCATTTACGTCTACACCAGATTAAAGTTACACTAAATTTAACTAACAATACGTCGCGGTTTCGCTCGCAGGCAACGTTAAAACAATCACGAGTTTCATACAAATCGGTTCAGTGATTCTTTTGTTTTTAAACACAGACATTAACGTTGAGGACAATGTGCACTTTGTTTAATTTCCGGTGAAAAATAATTTAAAACATTGCAATAGACAATAAGATTTTGTCTTTCTGTGTTTATTTATTCTAAATATAAGGATCTTTTTACAAGCCGTAAAAATGATACAAACATTTTTGTAAAACTAGAAGCATAGATGTTATTATTACAAAATGGAGTCATTACCGACTCCATTTTGTAATATTTTGGCACAAGTTGCACAACAATGAAAACTAGTACACATTTAAGTAAAACTATTTCATGAATTTAACTCATATTAATTGTATTTTATATTGAATCTGACGTTTCAAATGCTTTCAGCAATCAATTCTGCCGTATACATATAAGTATATAATGCGAATTTTTTTTTTACTTACGCATAACAATACTTTTATATATCTATCACACATTACCATTAAAATAAGGACTGATATTAATTAAAAGGATTTTGTTGTCAATATTTTGATAATTGAGCTGAGCGTAAGCAAAACTCTTAACCGTTTGGGAGACCTTTTTTTGTGTTCAGTTATCTCCAGAATGCGATTAGATAATTAGCTAAAAATTTTCTGATGTATGTTTGAGCCCAACGCGGATGTTATAGCGAAAACAGATTGAAAACTTGATTAGCCATTCAAAAGTTATCAAGAAAAGAAGAAAGGAGAGGGGCTCAGCTCAACACCCGCACAGGACGGTTGGCGGATCCCAGTAAGTCTCAATAAGACTTAACCAGATATTTACCGGTCTATTCTAGTGTCGCTTTCAAATACAATTGAATAATAATGGCCACTGCAGTTATCTGCAAGGTCGTTTGAAACAATTAAAATAGTTTTGCTTATCGTATTATTTATAATATGATTTTACATTATTTAATAGGTTATTCTGTTATCGAATACTTCTACCTACTTGGTTGTGCACACACACATACACACACACACACACATATATGTCCATAGATTTATGCATACAGTAACTTTGATCGCGACTTCGTCGGGAAAAAAAAAATATCCTAGCAGGAATTAAAGATTTTGGTAGTAGTGTATATAATATAGTTATTTTATTTAAACAAATAATTTTAATACTTCTATACAATCCTAGTATAATCGCAGTTCGAAATTTACATTGTAACTAACAAACATACCAACAAATATTTATATTATTAAGATAAATCTATATACATGTATGTATAATAAAATCGGACGAAATAAAATAGTTCGTACGGGCAGACATTTCTTCGTTACATATATAATTCATATTGTACAATACAATACAATACATTACTCTACAATACAGTAACAATACATTTAACTCGTGGACACAAAAAAATCAAAGAAATCGAGAGTGTTCTAATGGTAACAAAAAACAAAAGAATGTGAAGACATTTAAAACCGAGTCACGCGATTACAAAACCATTTACAAGTTTTATCATAATGGGTACAGCTTTTCTTTTAACAGAGTGCCTCGGAAGTTTAATGACGTGTGAGATTGTGTTACACAAATTAGTTAGTGGGTGGTATTTATGTAAAATAATATACCACTTTACGTAAACTTAATATTTTTATAGTATAAAATATTATAAAAGGTAAAAGAATTAAAATTTGTATGTAGGTAGAGCCGGATTTGAAGTCTGACGCTCCTGGGACAAAGCAGGAGTGGAGGTACATAATTATTAATTATTTTTCAAATAAAAATGTTTGGGATGGAAAAAAAATGTTGCTGACCCAGTCTGTCCTCCCCTAAATCCGGCCCTGTACGCAGATAGTAAATTTCAAAATTTCACCAAAATAAGAAATGAACATTTAAGACAAAGCAAGATTATATGATAATATTAAATAATTAACTTTATCGAAGTTGACGAAATAACAGTCAATTCATCGGTACATTAGTTTTATAGTTCATGCGGACGGAGTAACGGATAAAAACTAGCTTATTAATAAGTATAAAGAATACTTAAATAAAAAAGTTCAGATTATTCCCCACCATGCTAATCTCAGAAACTAGACTTATAAATATCGAAATATTGCATTGTGTAATCTACATTCATAGGACAACGCAATGACACTAAAAAGTCCAAGACGAGACCCACTAAAGTTCACTTCAGACCTCACAAAATTATCCTTAGAGACTTGAATTAAAAGTCCTCTATTTGACCCCAAAAATATCAGGAGTCAAATCGCAAGGTCGCTAACAGCCTTTGAATATACGATGTTAGTGTTCTACTTGACCTAGCGCTTGATGGATTGGATTGGAATGGTTGCTGTACTATTTAAAATCTATTGCAGTAAACATGTCTTATCAATTTTGCAAGGTCAAGACCGTGACCTCGTAGTATGACGATAACACGTACAGCTCTACCTACAACCTAGAGCATCGCTACATTAGTATACTAATAATGTGTATAAAAAATATACATCTATTCTAGAGTTATTGTAAAAACATAACATTCAAACTTATTATTAGACTGTTACATAGGTATAAAGTATAAAATGAGTTTTCATATCTGTCTGAAAACAATAAACTCAAAATGTAATGAGAAAATTTTGAGATACGGATGAAGTGAATCAAAACAAAAGGTTATAAAATCCAGTTAACAAAGAAGTAAAATGATCGAGTTGTGACGATATTGGTGTCAATAAAATACAGCCAGGGCCAGACGAAACCGGAGCCGGTTACTAGTATTATATGTTACAATATTTTTGAGTACAAAATGCGCTTAATTTTATTTTGGAAAATTAACGTGAGCATAATTATTGTTTTGTTAGAGTATATTATAAACTAAAATTAATGAATTAACCACGAGAGCATAGGATAATCATACGAAGAATTATTAATTTTTTTATATAGGTATACTAGCTGTGCCCACGAGTTAGTTCGCGCAGAATATGTTTTTTAAAATAAAATTAGCCTAATTTATAACATCAGCTAACTATCCTATAGTTAAAAATTTGTTAAAATTATTCCATACGTTTCAGAAACTAGCCGGAACAAACAGATAAACAGACAAACAGAAAAATATTTAAAAATTCTTTTTTTATAAATACTTTTAAAAGCATTTAGTGAAAACTGTTAATTTGGAATTACAAACAGACACGTCAATTTTATTTATATGTATACATAAGTCAATTAAAACAAACAAACAAAAACACACATTTTCCGCTGCTGTTGCATTAATGAAGTAATCGAAAACATAACTATGCTAATTTGAAATACTGAAACTGTTTCAGGTTTTCATGATCCCTTGTTTGTGACCTTTGACATTATTTACATAGAATACAGTTCACTTTAAGTACACCTTCTTAAAATACACTGCATTATATTTAGTTAATTTAATAACAAATATTAAAAAAAACAGTAAAATAATTTATCAGATTAGAAAGATCAATATTAATTTACTTATAGCTCGCACTGTATAATCAATATTGAAAAGCAGAACTAAAGCTAATTTCAATATCGGTACTCATCAATTTTACGGTCTCCAAGCAAAAGTATGTGTGGTGTAAGAACAGTTGCATAAATATTACACAATAAATCAAATAATATCAAAAAGATAACACATAATGCACTCCTTATCTTAAATTTACGTTATCAACAATTGTACAATAATCTATTTATACGTGATATCTTAGTGCATGTTTAGAAAACTGTATATAAGGATGTTACAATAAAAAAACGGAAATGAAGTCTCTTCTTTATTAAAATTAATTTAACTCCTCAATGCATTTTATCGGAGATATAGATTTAGGTGTTTATTTAGTGAAATGTTGTTGAGTTCCATAGGGATATATTTTGGGTCCTACTTTGTTGGTCATGTACAACAATGGTTCCCTTTAAATACCTCTACAGATTTCGGTTTCTGAAGCACAGAAATTGCTCTTTCAATCATTTCATATTCTCAATCCTGAAAACTTGTTATATTTTGAATATCATAATTCTTTTATTGTTTCATTGTTTGTTATAATTACATAACAATTTCAGTTTATGTTGACTGAATACAAGTGACGTGTTTAATCCTTAAGAGCGCATGTGCAAATGTGCAACGCATGCGCAGTAAATATCAAACTAATCCAACTGAAGGTTATAGCATTTCAGTTATAAATAACTTTGTTTTGTTGTTTGTTTTGTAAACTCTATTGTTCACAGATAATATGAACGAATATAAACAAAACGTATGCACTTCCACGAATTACATTCCTACAAAATTGATTAGCATCTCCCCTCCTTTTCACACGTCTGCAAATCAATGTATTGATTATTTTTTGTCTCTCTCGCTCACTGTCATTTGCTAGTTGTCAGTCGATGGACAGCAAGAGAAAGCATTTCACATATTTACACGAGTTTAATGAAAAATATTAGTTTTATTGTTTTTGTGCGTCGTTTAAGTTGCGGTGAGTTTACAAAAATTATATTAATTATTATAATTATACACATATCAATTCTTCATTTGTAACTTCATTCGTACACACTTAAATAAGATAATTATCATATTTTCAAAATAAGTAATAGATACTGAATCATTCTGGATTCGTAACAACATAAAAAACCTTTATATATATTATATATCGTAATATAAATAGAAAAATAATTGATGTAATTAAAGGAATGGTCATAGTAAAGATTGATTTTTATTTATTAATTAATATAAAAAAGTGAAAAATCTTAGTTATCTGCCATATCTCGATCTTTCTGAAAATAAAACGTATGCGTTATGTTAATATATATGATAACATTTGTAGAAAAATATCATAGTTTTAATGGCATATAATAAAATAGTTTTACCTGTATTATAATAAAAACACTAATTATTCCGTATATATTAGGTACATGTCTTTAATGAAACCCAAATTTAAAATGAGTGAAAATCAGAAATATTTGCAATTTATTAAACAATTTTCATATAAAGTCTATGAGCAGACAGGAATTCGTATAGATGGCAACTTCTTGAAGAAAAATCAACTACATAATAATAAATGTACTAAAATTATTATTTAGTGGGTCAATAATGAATACGAAGATTTTCAATTAGATATTCAATTCTTAAACTCAACATTATTTTCAAAGTATTCAATCAGATCAATGTAGTACTTCGGTAGTGATAAATTCAAAATGGAGTTTATGCCAAAGAAATTTATCAAAATAGTGTTATTTTAGTAAAAAGCAAATCAAATGCACCCATTGCATTCTTTATCTGCGTCTGATCGACAAGCTGGTCATAGATAACGTTGGATAATATATGCAAGGTTATCGAGGACAAAATATTTTTGAAGGTTATCTTCAAATTTGAAATCTTTTATCAAATTATTTACACAAGGACAACAATACATATAGTGTATACCCAATAATTCATTTATAGGAACCACAACTTCATAGAGTTGGTAATACTCATAAAACACTTCATAGAAGTTAAAAGGATGTTTATAGTAAACTCAGAGTGGGTTATAATTGTAAATGAGGAAGAATATAATTGTCTTACTGTAACAGGTGTGCTTTATTCGCTCCCCAGTTTTATTTATAGCCCCCCCAAGACCTATTAAAGTATGGAAAGATAGATTAACTCGTAGTAATTTTAACAGTAAGTTAACAGTGCAATAAAAACTTAACGATCTCAATGCCCTTGATGTTCCGCTTCATACTGCACTTTTACTTGAAATATTATTTATCAAAGCAGTAATCTATTTTAGCGAAAAATATTTATATTTATTGTACATTCTGTTTGCAAATATAGACGTTCCATTTGATGCTAAACAGAAAATGTTTTCTGTTTTCTTATCCAACATTAAACATGAATTTGGATTCCTTATTCATTCCTCTACAGTATTATTCTCAGCTGTTTATACAAGTTGATTTTTAACACGCTTTTACTAGCTTCGGTATGTTTGTATGTGACGGAAACTTTTTCCACGATTTTGACGTACTTTAAGGTGTCAGATCATTTTGAAACTTTGTATGACAATGCAATAATCGTCCTGATATCCTTAAAAATTTTATTATAACATTTTATTTTGTTAATTTTTAATAAACACTACTTCCTATTCAAACTCCACTCTATTGTTTGTTCGCGAAAATCCCTTAAATAACAGGTCAGTGACCCGCTATCTCGGGGTCACGACTGATTATAATTTGGGATACAATATCATTAAGCAGAGTAAACCAACTTAAGTACAAACATCCGACAAAGTAATGATAACGACATCTTAAAAGCTTATGAAAATAACTATTATATGAAGCTTTTCTCCGCAAAGTACAAATGCACATATATTATATTTTCACATACAAACTTACTTTCATCCTCACAAACTTTTGCATTTGTATAGCAGGGGATTCTAATATTATATTTCTGAGGCTTATTAGACAAACCTTTACTTTCAGTAACAAGTTTTAGTTTCTGTGTGTATGTTAATATGATTTACTTGTCTTCCGCACTTTGCTTACATATTTTAATGTGTACGGAGGTGGTGTAACTGTTCAGTTAGTTAAATAGATTGGTTCAAAATAGGAGTATACAATACAATACATACATCAAAATATTGCTTTTGAAATTTTTGTACAATACTTACATCAAAAAAATTACTTTTGACATTTTTGTCTGTCTGTCTTTTATACTGTCTAATCTTAGAAACGGCTGATCCGATTTTAACAAGAATTTCACTGGCAGGTAGCCTATATTACAAGGAATAACTTTGGCTACTTTATTTTAAAAAAACATATTCCGCGCGAACAAAGCCGTGCTCATAACATAGTTATAGTAATAAGTAAGAACAAAACTATATATTGAGAACAGTTTAAACAAGTAACATCTGCATTTCCTGAAAGATGAGCGGCAAAACAAACGGAAGTGACGTCACAGGCCACCCTCCTCTGAAAATAGACGCAATAGCAGACCAACCCTCCCTCTAAGATAATAAGATGAAAAAACACATAAGATAAATGTTTAAAGTGTACAAAGTTTTGAAGAGTTTGAGTTTTAACATACCGTTATTCTTTGGAATGAAATTATTTATATAACTAGTTTAATCGTGTTTGGGCTGGAAGTTACCCTAGCCCTGAATATACTGACTATTTTACCCCTTAATTTGGCTATATATCTTAGGTAAAGTTAAAACGTATAAGAAATTTGTAAAGATTTGTATAGAGCTTTCGTTAAAGTGTTTTTTTTCTTATTCTATTCAATTTAGTACCTATTTTTTTTGTTTGTGCTTAATATGTCACCGTATTATTTATATAAAGACTAACTACTAATGAATTATAATTATGCTATAAATTTTGGAAACTTTTATAAAATTTTATATTAGTTTTATTCAATATACTAAACACAAAGATTAAAAATTAAAACAAATGAAATAAATCTTGACGAATTTTTATAATTTTGTTTTCGAAATGTGAATCAGCTCGTTCGAAATTCAAATCCTCGTTCCTGATTTGCTGAGCACATGCGCAGTGAGCATAATGTATTTAGGGGGTGCGCGGGAGTGCAACAGATGTTCAAGGGTGACTATCGATCTTTGGTTTTGTATTGATTTTGGCGTACATTGTGTATGGGGTTACTATTTAGGGTTGTTATAGGGGATGAAATACAAATATTTATGTTGAATAAGTTGTATTAAATATCAAAAATATATATATTTTTTTATTATATGACTCCGTAGTTTTCTAATTACCTTTCATAAGTAGTTTTGATCTTACGCTTCGATAACCAATTAAAATATTATCAAGAAGACGTTTAATTAAACAGGCTTAAGCTAAGTATTGATTGATTATTGATTTGTTACACAAAATGTGTACAGACAAAGACGATGTAACAAAATTCCTATTGCATTTAATTACTGTAATTCATGTTTTGCACAACCGCATCGTACTGACATGATATTAACTAAAAATAAATTGTTGATATTAATAAAATAAATTTTAAAATAACTTATTATTAGAATAAATTAATTTACAAATAAAATATGTAACACATTTTAATTGTTAAAGTCTCAATTATTGTTATAATTTGTTTATTTTATATTATTATTGTATATCAAAATTTATATGTAAATATTTAAATGTCAAAAGTCTCTCTCTCCCTTTCTCTCCTTTTTTCTCTCTCTCTCTCTCTCTCTCCCTCTCTCAAGTCGTCAACGTTAAAGACAACACAACCGTCACACCCACTGTCGGAGTAATGACACTTTATAAATATCATTATAATACTGTATCAAATTTTATATGTATATATTATCTGCCAAAAGTCGCTCTTTCTTCCTCTCTCTCGTTCTCTCTCTCTCTCTATCAAGTCATCGTGAATCACAACCGTCACAGTCATTGTCGGAGTAATGACACTATGTTATGCGTGGTCTATGGTTTGTGCTCTGCGGTGTAATGAACGACATGGCTGACAGACGACAGAATTTATTTTAATTATTGTCTATGGATTTCTTTGTTTCGAATTATTCATTACACTCATAAACAATGTTTACGTAACTTGCTAGTGATAATAATACAAATGTATGTACTATTTTTACTTAGAAAATGTTTTTTCTCCGTAATTATTTCTAATATCTAGAAAAGCACGAGGAAGTGTAGTTTAATTATAGTCTGAGCACCTGGAAGTGGAGATACCCATTATAGTATTACACTAGTATTACGTGGTGGTACAGTTATAGTAAATTGACACTTATTGAAGTTCTGCGAACGCAAATAAGTGGCAATTTCTGAAGCGATCATACACGAACCAGTGTTTGATAATTTGGGTTCAGTATAGAATACTTTTAAAAGAATATATTTTTTTTGTTCGACAAATTTAAACTTTAAGATTATGATATTATGAATTATTACTAATTGTGTGGCGCTAAAATTAATTCATATTAAGAATATCAGATATTACATTCAAGATATATTAAAGATACAATATCAATAACACAGCTGTTTAATTAAATATTTTTTCAAATATAATCATAATAAATTATTAATAAAAATATGTCTCAAAAGTCTTCCGTTTTTTTAAAACAATAATGTTATTTAATCAGATGTTTTTATTTTTATTATGGCTTTTTAAGGTAACTAAGTAACCCTAAATGTGACCGCTCAATGCCACCACAAATTGTCTTTACGTCTTATATATTATGACATACGAAAGTTGGTATCATATGTATACATAAAATGAAATCGAGGTGTCTGTAATTCCAAATTATCATATTTTCATTATATGCATTTAAAAGTATTTATAAAAGTTTTTTTTTTTTAATTTTTCTGTCTGTGCTGTTTTTTTCCGGCTAATTAAACATCTGGACCTATTTTAACAGAACTTTCACTGGCGGATGTTACTACTTAAATGTTAGGCGCGAAGTCGCGGGCACAGCTAGTTTATTACGAGAGTAGACAGATTATTAAGTTACATATTATAGAGATAGTAATCGCAATTCTAGTTAGTGTTAATGAAGCAATTTCCTTCATAGCACAGTGGTTCTTTGTGTTTCTTTGTGTTTCTGTGTGTGTTTATTAAGTATCGTAATTATGGATTATATTAATGACCTTTTCGCTTTTAATACCATTTCAGTGTCCAATCTATCAGGCACTAAGTCAGTTAGCATACTAATAGTTATAAGGGTGGTTAGCATGCTTGTCATTTAATCTCGCTATTTGGATTAAATAGTGCACTAAAAATTGTATCATCAAATTAGAACACTAATTCTATGTGCAGTATAAATGAAGGAGATGAAGGAATAAAGAATTTAATATATATTAAGTTAATATATCAGTGCATGTTGTTCAAAGTCGATCGGGTGCATCGATACTTCCTGGATTCGATTCCCGGTTCACGCTTGACCGGTTACACACAATCGCAGGATGCGGATCAGCTATATGAGACAACGGATTGATTTTTACTCATACTTTTTTTATATCCGGGGTGCGACCAGTGATTAACCTGCTGGGTTTTGACCTTTTTGATCCCGTCAGATTAAAATATATAACACGCTTTAAAGAGTAGGAATTAGTAGTTTTTAAATATCTTTTGAGTTTGGAAAACTACTTTTAAATCATTTATAGAAATAAGCGTCTACGTAATGTGCTCATCCGAATTTTAAAAGGTCACTGACCCTATATTTGTAGCGAAATTGAAATTTATAACTTTTTAAAAAGTTTTGAAAAACAATAAAAAATTGTATCTACCAAAATCATAATTTGTAACGTTATCGAAATGAGTTATATATACTGGCTATGTCCATGACTTCGTTCACGAAAAATATTTTTTAAATAAATTAAGCTAAGTCACGCCTTATAACATCAGCTATTCGCAATTGAAAGCCTTGTTAAAATCGGTCAAGCCGTTTCAGAGAATATCCGAAACAAACAGAGACAGACAAATCAGCACCGTATATACTTTCATATGCATAAGTGGAAAGCTAATAAAAAGTAAAGCTAATTTATAGTTACAAACAGATACTTCAGTCTTATTTATATATATATATATATATATATATATATATATATTATAAAGCGTGTCGTCTGTCTGCGCCACGCGTCGTCTCGGGCGGCTTCACAATAATAATACTCACAAGAGCATTGTCTTCGCTCCATAATGCATTTTTATTATGACTTTTTACTTCTTTAATCGGATATTTAGTATTTGTTTCTTATAGTATTTATGTTATGTATTTTATAGCATTTATTATTTACTCGAGTCTCCGTTTATCGGATCGTTTGTGAGATTATAATTCAGAAATATTAGTATTCTTAAGTTTGTTATATTTTTGGTTAGGAAAATATTTTTTTAAAAGAAAAAATTCAAAGACTTGATGAATTGAACTGCTTTCTCATGAATATAACTTGAGTTTTTTGTCCATATTAATAAAATGTTATTTTATCTAGTAGATACTCGTATCTATGACCGGATGGGAAGAGTCCTGTATTGTATTACGTGGTCTGAGTCCAGCTTGAGTTTCAAGGATAGACCTGTTTACACGGGATAGTGTTAACTTGTATCCTATTATTAGAACGAGATTTAATTAAATTTTAATTTTATTAAGACATAATTGCACCTTATTTCTTTAAACTATGTTTTTGTTTTTAAAAAAAATGTTCTTGAAAGTGCCACACTACTACGGGAAACAAAACTTTTATCTTTTAAGTCGGTTAATAAATGAACGTCTAAAAAAGACTGTTTGTCAAACCGTACTTTCACGGGTAGTGTAAAAACTGGTAATGTCGTAGTCTTTAATGAGTATAGATGCATCTGTATTTCATTTTAAAAACCATTAAAATCATTATAAATATGTTTAGTAGCGTCGTTAATTACTCTGTGACATTCATTTGTATGGTTTGAAAGCATTCATTGAAGGGGAATGAAATATGGATTTTATGTCTACAGAGACAGATAAAATGTATTTTTTTTTGTTTAATTAAAAGATAAAAAGTTTTTTATCAAACCTATTCCCTTACGTGTGATTTTCCCACGATGATCCTGGTCACAGCTTCCGAGAGGGTTGGGAAAAATATATTAGAAAGATATCAGACTAGCCCCGTCATCGTTTGGTTATAATTTTACTAATATTAACATTAATTATTTGATGATAATAGTTCTTTGTGTGTTTTACTCTAGTAGTTTTAAGTCACTTGATCCAGCCCTCGTCAGGATAGTTCTTGACACAAGGATGTGGGATAAATTTCCGTTCACAGGAGCTGTTTAGACTTTACTAAATTGAGTTTGAAAAACTGTATCGCAATCTTAATTACTGTTTTATTATATACTTTTATATATTAAATTATATATTAAATTTTATATACTTTTAATAATTAATTGATTTTTGTACTTTATTTAAACATGTGATTCATTTTACGATTTCAATCAATAAAATATCAATTCAATTGTCAGGTGTAAGTTATATTTTTTATTACAATTAATGAAACAGAAAAAAATATTATGTAGCGTTATTATAATTTAATTAGTATTAATATATACTGTATTATGTAAGTATAATATAATATATACAGACGCAAAGTCTGTATTCTTCAGAGTATTATTTACTTTAAAAGCGTATTTCCTAAATTTATATATTGACTACAATTAAGTCGTATCGTGTCTAAGGCTTTAGTGAAAACCACAACGAAGTTAACGAGTAACCCTTTAAAAACATCACTTGTACCTATTCTCCAATTAATAAAACAGTGACTTGCTAAAACTAAATTTCCCTATCCCAGGCTGTCATATGTAAATTGGTCCGGATAGGGATGCTGCTATGCGGGCGCCAATTTCGGGATAAACAAAGATCGGGTAATGATCTCAAATTGAACACCAATTTATCAGTTAGCGGTTATTAGTGACATGTTGTGGCATTTTCATCAGGTTTAAATATTTTTTTAGGGTTCCGTATGTTAAATTTTTATTGTTTTAAAATATATCTTGAATTATAATGAAAATTAATTCTAAATAACGATATTATCTTAAATAAACCATAACTTTGTATTTTTTACACGTAAATAAATAATGCTAATTTGTTCAACTTTATTTACGCGCCGTGAACTGAAAAGTAACAGTTTATTTTTGGCAAAATCCTCCCTTGGACTTGACCTGGATCTAAACTAAATCCGTCTTTACGACTCCTCCCGGGGACTCCGTACTATTTCCATCCTCCCCCGCCGAGTAACTCTTTGATGTCCGTGTGATTGTTTGTTTGCATACGTTCAATTAGTTTGTGGATTTATATTATGCTAATTAGATCGAATTAGACTTCTTATTAAATTCTTTGTATATTTACTATACCTGGGGGTAAGGACCTTATTTTAAGCCACCATTCTCTAATATTTACAAATTTGTAAATCTTAGATTAAATAACGTAAAAGTAGTCAGTATCTTATGAATCAATAATTCTTTTTTTCTATGAATGAATAATAAAAAATGTTCAACCCGATCGTTAATTAAACACGAAATGGTATCAAATTTCTGATTTCCTGCCATCCTTTTTGGACTGACCTTTTTGCAGGAAGAAACCACTCAAATGTTTACATCCTATATCGTACGTGACAAGTGACAGGGCGAAGCTAAATTTAAACGGGGGCGCGGGAGAGGCTAATTGCTCTGCGCACGCGCCGATGCAAAATGGCGGCACAACGAAACTCTTCCGCTGAACTCTGACAAGTGCATGTTATTGATACGTAACGTGAGAAGCGGTGTTGGATGTCGGTGTGTGTAACGTATTTGCGTAATGTTATACATATGTACATACATTTGATACGTTTCAGTTATTCTATTACATGACACAAGTCAGAGGCAAGTGCTATGTTAGTTTCAACAGCTAATAGTAAACCTATTACAGATAAAGTTTATCGTTTTTCCCGGTCGAATATTGTTCCTCGTTGATATCTTATTTTCATCACTTGTACGTTAAAAATTTTATTAATTTCGACTAATAAATAAAGTAAATAATTTACAATATGTTAAGTAACATTGTGGTTTTGAATATGTAATATTTGTTGTCTAATAACATAATACAAACACAAAATGTTATATGTATTGAGTATTCCGTTATGTCTGATACAGGACTGATATATACACATAAAATTATATATATGAAATTTCACTTAAAAGCTTATATAAACTGAATCAAAATACTCGTAAACATTCACAAACCAAAAACTTTTTTATCTTTCTTTTTTTAAAACCTATTTAATAAAATGTAATATTTCTAATATAGTTATTTATTTAGTAAGGAAATGAACAATTAGCTGATATCTGGTAGTTAACAGTGGCTGAACTAATCTCTCTAAGCGCTCCTAATTAAGATGCAATCTTATTTTGAACTACCCGTGCCCCTGACTTCGCTCGGGTGGTATATGTTTTTTGAAATAAAAGTAACATAACTTGGGCTGGTTACTCTTTAAAATATCAGTTATCCGCCAGTGAAGGTCTTGTTAAAATCGATCCAGTCGTTTAGACGAAACAAACAGACCGACAGACAAGGCAAAATTTTTATAAACGTTTTTCTTATGTAAGTGTCAAATTTTATTTTCAGTTTTAGTGTCATTATAATATATATATAGGCATTTAGTGTAAAGCTGTTAATTTGGAATTACATACAGACACTTCAATATAATTTATGTGTATGGATTTGCGTCAGTTATATAAGTATTGTTTTAAAAGGAAAGTTGGTGTTGTTTGGACACTTCATACTTCGAGTCTTGAAAAGCCAGCAATCATATTATATCAACACTCAAGTGGTTATTATTCATTATATTTCGTCATCATTTTCGATATATTTATCAATTATACCTTCTTATTCTCCTCTTTTGTACGTCTGTTACGTTAGATTGGAATTAGAATAAGTGTTAATAAGACATTGAGCCAGTTATATGCTGATGATTTCTACCAATAAATATTATCACATATATAAGGTATAAAAGAATTCGTATTGGAACGTTTCCTTTTAAGATCGCTCATTCCCAAGAACTGATTCTCATGAAGCGGTTGTTATCAAACCGATCCATCAACTGTTTATATTAAAATTATAAACAAACGCCTCCTCGATATCACAATATGTATTCAATGAACGGAACGAGTGCCGAGAAGCGAATCAAATAATAAGCGTTTGTTACAAAATACACTTGAGAATGAGGATAAATAAAAAATTATATAAAATTCTTTTTATGAAGACCTAATAATAGTTTTATTCTTTCCAGATTACCTCAAAAACCAAAGAGAATGCGAAATTTACCTCGAAATTCGCGCGTCAGGCGTCGCCTCTTCGCCGAAGATGGTTCATCAGATGAAGCCAGGAAAGACAACTTCGCTAACATCCTCCTGGAATCAATAAGGAGTGATCAGATAAAGTATTCCAATAAATATAACTTTGATTTCAAGAATGAGATACCACTGGAGGGAGTCTACGAATGGTCGAAAAGTGACGATAGTTTTGATTGGATAGGAAGAAAATCTGATCATCATGATGTCTGTAATGAAAAGAATACTGAAGAGATTGTTAAAACTGATGTGGAAGTACCTGATAAGGAATCCTGTCTAGACATGAAACAGTTTAATGAAGCAACTCCCAGGATAAGACATGAAGAAACAGTGCCAGTGGCGAGGAAGAGGAGAATGGTTGCTGAGTTAGATGGAGATAAAGCTGTCAGGCGTAAAATAGATTTTGAATAGACGGTATTTACTGAGTATTTTTGTATAAAAACATTGAAATACTTAGATAGAAGTTGGATTCACTTAAAGAAAGTATTTTAAAAACAGTAGGTTTAAAAATCATTATAGTTTAGTTTAAGTGCAATACAAGTCACTGAATATTTTGATGTGCCAGATTTTGATGTAACTTTAGTTTATTATTTGTATATAAACTTTGATATATTTCTAGTTTATTTTACATTAGTCATTTTGTATGTATTATTTATATGTAAAAGACGTTTTTCATATATTATTATGTAAATATTATAGTTCATAATATATGAAGATTCCACTAGATCATCACAAATAGTTAAGACTTTCTAACAAAATAATATCCAATAAGAAATGTAGGTATTATAATTACTAATATTAATATTAATATCAAAATTCTGATCTCCTATTTAATATTAACCTAAAGGACGAATATCATCACCGTTTGTATTTTATTTATAAGTATTATTTCTTATAGTTAGTATTATTTAAATGTCTGTGTTGACTTAAAAGTGAAAAATTGTATGACATCTGATCTTACCTTCATAATTTATGACCTTTAACCTTATAATAGTTATTTTCAAGCTGTGAAATCAGAAATCCAGAAGTTTTGATCCCTATCCTGTCCATTTTTTCATGGGTTGTAGTATAACCATCTGATCACCCCCCTCCCCCCCATTTACCGATTATTACCTACAACTAGGCGAAAGTACCTTTAGCTGGCCTTAACGAAAGCGAAAAATAAAAATACTGTATTTTAGTTTGAACCATATTAGTTTTTAATTAGAATTCTGTAAATTATTATTATGTATATTCAACGTGCAGCTGTACCCAAAAACATAGAATTTAATGCAAAAAATGGTTTTGTAACTTTAGTGCACTCGACTTTTCCATGTGTGATAATAAAATATACTATTACATGCACCTGTGTGCGTTAGCGTGCCATCTCACTTACTTTAGGTGATTAGAAAAGGACGGATACATAGCCTTAAGTCGATTTTTTTAATTTTGTACTTATTTCCGTAATGGAGTAAAATTATTGTACTCTTGTGTAGTCTCTCTTTAGTGTTATATTTAATTTATTTTATTTATTGTAAATTAAATTATTTGTATCAATCTTGGATATTTATTTTATGCCTAACTATAGTGTCGAAAATATTTGGCAAAACAAAGTTTTTTTACAATAAATCACCTCATCATTCAGTGGCGTAGGAACCGTGTGGGCATGGGTGGGCAGCTGCCCACCCATGCTTTTTGTTCAAAGGATTAAAATATAATAGAATAAAATACTGTTAACGTATAAAGAAAAACTTTATAAATAAAATTGACTCACAAACATTGATAATTCACAATATTGTTCAATACTCCCTGATGTGATACGTAAAAACGAAATTAAACTTAAAAAAAAAAAAAAAAAAATCTGTAGAACTTTTTTTTCTTTGACATTATTAAAAACTAGGGGGGGGGGTACGATTTCAAACCTGCCCACCCAGTAAAAATTTCGTTCCTACGCCCCTGTCATCATCAATAAACTGTCCACCTACATTCCTTCAACACGTTTTGGCTACAGAGTGGTTTGGATTGGAAAAGACTGGTTTGAATTGGTTTTCCTGAAAAACTATATTTTTAACGGAATATTCTACGATCTCATAAAAAGGGGTAAAAAGTAGACGATGTTATTCGCTATTTAACTTTTTAAAAGAATTTTTAATCGATTCAAGCTTCTGACACACAAACATTTCCTCTTTACATACATACATAACTGACAATATGACAAATATAATAATATAACACACCGTCAATTGACTCCATAGCCGGTGACCTTCATTGTTTTCTCAGATACATTTTACGATCCCAATCACAATATTCCGTTTTCCGCTCCATATCCGGCATTCCCCCCTCGCTCCAATTGTATCTAATAAAATATTATTATAATAAATTGTTGGGATTTCCTCTCCAGGTCAAGGACTTCACTTACGGTGAGGTCGTCAAATATTTTGGCACCATTTTATCTTCCGTTTCGAGCATTACTCAATTTTTTTATATTTTCTGTCTTAATACATTTTACATATAAAAAGTTGGATTACCACAGTGACTAATAAAAACTGTTAAATCATAAAAATTACATGAAAATTACTAACGTTATCAAAACTAAATGTATATACAAACAATAAATATATGTATATATACAATGACTCAATGAATATGGATAACGGAAACATTATGAATCAGAACTCCCCGTGGGAACATGGTCAGACCTGAACGGGTTACGGACAGTGCTTCTGGGACAGTCCACTATCGCTAATCTACACTTACACACAGACGACATATATAGATAATAAAATCATATGTTAAATAAAGTTAATGTTATGTAGTATTTTGTGACAGATTTTGTATAAATAAAAATTTGTGTATAAAGGTTTTAAAAATGGCTCCCGACATTGAGTGACAAATAATATCACTAAGACGTATGAAATTGACATATTGTATTCCAAATAATTAGGATAAGGAAAGAATGAAGATGTTTACATTTGATTCCTAGACAAGTAGTAGACTAAAATCCCTAAGGATAATAATCAAAGTGGACAATGAGGGCGGAAGTGAGGGCGAAACGTGGAATGCATTATATATACATGAGCTTAAACAGAGCAATCAAACCCAGAAGAGTGCAAAGAATTTGTAGTAACAAATTAATTAAGTACTCAAATATATATAGTTAAAAATGTTAGATATTTCTGTATAAAAATACAGTTAATATTTACAATTTCATATAAAATATATCTTCAGAAATTACTTATCCAGGAGACAGTTAATTACAAATAACTTATATAAATTGCAACATTTTTCTTTAAGTACAATAAAAAATATTTAATAAGAATAAAATTAATAAGCCATTAAGCCATTTATCTCCTCTCATTAATCCAGTATCTTCAAAGCATTAATAGATGTTTTTTTTTAATAACAATATACAATCATTCCAAACAAGTTACGGAGATTGGACTGTCCATTGACATATGTAATAAATAAACAAGATGTTAACTCGACTTTCATCGTTACATCCATTTCCTCAACGATACCTCCAAAAATGCATCTCATGAATATTAATCAGGAGGAAATCCGGGCCACGCTTCGAAACACCAACAAATCTTCCGAAGAACAACAAAAAATTGAGGGTGGCTAGGGTTAGAAGAAAGTTACAAAGTGTAAAAAGTTACACAAATAATTTTGTAACTCTAAAATATAATACATGTATTTTACATTATTATACAACAAGGTTTCTCTAATACTTGCCGGATATCCGTATTAGTATGGTTTCCAACAAAAATGGCGACATAATGTTCAAAACTTTCTTTCCTATGTATAAAGTTTGAAAGGCTTCAACTTCCGTAAAAAGTCCGCAAAAATGCATCTTCTTGAGAATGTATTTATTAATATGAATTTGAACAGAATGTCACAAAATTTCGATGAAATATTTGTTCTCTTTAAATATAAGGGTAGCAATGAAACATAAATAAACAATAGATGTCGCTTTAAATCAATTTAAATGAGACCCTGTGGGATTTAATATTTTATTTTAAGGAAGGGTCCAATATAATGTAAATAAAAATTTATTTTATTACGAGTTTCTGGAATGTATACATACCAAATTGTTTACAATAATACATTATGTAATACTGAATTGTTTAATTTATTATACTATAATTTAACATTTAAAATAAGATT
Source organism: Melinaea marsaeus rileyi (assembly GCA_918358865.1). Classification (NCBI taxonomy): domain Eukaryota; kingdom Metazoa; phylum Arthropoda; class Insecta; order Lepidoptera; family Nymphalidae; genus Melinaea; species Melinaea marsaeus. The sequence goes on from OU911088.1 coordinate 1,797,310, forward strand.
AAATTAATGTAAATATTAAATACTATTGGTGCACACGACTTCGTTTGCGCGGAATATTATAGTCCAAATTACTCCTTATAATATCAGTTATTCTCCAGTGAAAGTCCTATTAAAATCGATCGAGCCTTTTCAGAGATTAGCCGAAACAAACAGACAGATATTTTTTTATGTAAGTACCCTATATATTCTCTTACATTTAGTGAAAATCTGTTAATTTGGAATTACAAACGGACATTATAATTCTATTTACATGTATAGATATAACTTTAACTTCATGGTAATATGATGGTCATGTATAACGGGATGACATTCCCATGGTCAAGGCAAAAACTAGCCATGCATGTAATTTAGCTTAGATTGATATTCTAGATTGATTCCGGGTTTAAATGAGAATTATAATTGAATTGAATGATTGATTGATTGATTTATATTATATAATGGATAATAAACTACACTATTCAATATTTTATATGTAATAAATATATATACTCAAATGTTCCACCAAAATATCAAAGCGTTACTTTAGTTTAAATTACCCCAACACCGGGACAAATTGATTTACCCCTTCATCTCACCCCAACACCGCTCGGGGTAATATTCTCGTGATGAAACAGAAGTACATAACATAAAAAACTATAATACGAATTATTTATTTTACATAACAACCATTTTACGACTTACAATTATAAAATATATCGTAAAATTTGAGCAAAACCGCAAAAACTTCAATCGACAGCACCATAAATCATGGCGGAAACCAAATGGTTGGACAAAAAATTATATAAAAACAACGGCAAAATGGTGTCAAATTGCGTGCCATCTGGGCAATGTTCTAACGTGTTCTTAAGGTTATTTTGACCAGAATTGCTTTGCAGGTTGTTATAATAAATAATTTAAAAAAAAACAGTTACAGCTGAATATAGCATTTTTTTATATATTCAAATTTCGATTCAAAAGATGACAAGTAAGAAAGTCAATGGCTTTTGACTTATTTCTCAATTTACAAGTTGTATAATATTTTGTGTAATAAATATGAATATAAATAAGACTACAATAACTGATAAGGCCACTAATTTAAAGATACTGTTTACAAGGTATAAAGGATTATAATTTTTACTTCAAAATAATAATAGCTTATTTTAAAACCAAGAATAACAATAAACGAACGAACTTAGTTAAAGTGAAGCAACATCTCTTGATTTCCTTTTTTTTTAAATTAAGTTATACCTATAAAAATAAATAATTTATTTTATATCATTGTAGTTAATTCGAAAAATTAACATAATTTAAATAAATATATTAAATGTTTAACACAACCAGTGTAGTGACATCTAGCGTTGAATAGAAACACCAACATTATTATTTAATTTTAAAAACAAATAATACTTTTTATTTTTTTACAGATATGTCAAAACTTAAATCTAATATCAATAACATATTGGAATAGTTTTTTTATAACTAAAATATTATAAATTGTTATTTTGTTGGAAACCGTTATCAGTAATAAACAATTGCGATTTTAATAACAATAGTTATAGGGGTAAAACACTTTATAATAATACACACTTCAAAAAGAATACTCCCGTATTTAGTGAAGAGGAGACAGAGGGCGCTGAAGTGCGGTTTATAAAAAAGGGATATTATTTTATCTATTTGATTGTATTTAACTAATATTATAGATACAAGCGGGCATGATGGCGGCCATTTTGAATGACACTTGATTGTCAAAGAGATTTTGCGAAATTTTATTTGTTTGTATTTTAGAAATTAAACCGCGATTTTATTTATTTGATAAGAACAGGAAAATACAAAGTATAGTGTTTTATATTTATAATAGGTTAATATTTACGTATTTCTCTAATATAAACGAAGTTTTGTGCTTTTATAACATTACAATAAGTACACAATACACACATCACTCAAGAGACAATATCGGTTTCTTGCTTTATTTAAAGTAATTGGTTTTTAGAAATGAAAAGATTTTAAAAATATTATTATTATCCTCATCTAATTAATGTATATGTTTAAGTAGTGTTTTCTTACTATTTATGATTATTTATATTAATGAGAGTAGACTTAAAATTGGCGTCCTCCTGTCATTTAGAAATCAATAATTAATTTGTGTTTCCTTGTCACTTATATACAGTCTAACAAATTGTAATTACTTATCAAGAAAAGTAATAAATTACATATATATATATTTATATATATATACATCTCACTACAACAAAAGCTATAAAATTAATTTAGCCGTTATAATAAAATAAAACGAATTATTTAAATGCTATTTATTTCCTGGATTACTAAATATTGTACTACTAAAATCCTTCTGTATTTTTTGCAGGAGTCGCAGGTAACGACTAGTTCAAATATATATATTACTCCTAAATAGGTATATATACGTATGTCTTGGTAACATTACTGAGACAAGTTTATAGTTAATTATAGTAAATTAAATTAACGTTTTATTCTCAATTCAATATCAAATTATATAATAAAAAAGCCATCAAACAGAGCCGTCTATCCAAAACTAGTAGTAGCTTACAGAAACAATTAGTAGTAATTCCCTTATCTCATGGGGGTGGCAGATGTGTGATGCTATCAGTACACGCGCGATGCGCAGGCGCACGAGCCGACCGGCAGTACTGTGTTAAGGGAGAGTTTACATCATTTAACTATCAAACAAAAAAAAATATTTTTTTTACACTTTATATACTATTATTATGAATAAAATAAATAGAGATCATAATCGATTTTTATATATATTTTTTTATTAATTATAGTTTTTTTTAACTAAAACTTCCCCTTAACAAAGGAATGAGCCCAAAGTAACATGTTGACGGTACCCCGCCGAGGTGTCGTTAGATAGTTTTAATTTATGCACAGACAGACACACAGATAACAGATAGCTCACGTAACAGGGAATTGTATTATATATTATGTAATAATAACTATAAATATCACAAAAAATATCCATTGTCAAGCATCATGGACAATAATATGGTGAGTATCGAAAACTTAAAAGATGATATATAATTATAATTCACTAGCAATTTGACCCGACTTCGATGCAATTATTAATGAAGAAAATGAGAAGTGTAGGTATATACATATAAATAAAATTGAAGTGTCTGTTTGTATTTCCAAATTAACAGCTTTTATCTAAATGCATTTGAAAGTACAGTTTACACGAAAAAAAAAAACATTTTTTATTTATTTTATTATGTTTGTTTGTTTGGCCCGGCAAACCTCTGAAAAGGCTGGACCGAGGACAGGACTTTCACTGGCAGACGGTTATTATATAAGTAAAAAACATATTCTACGTGGACAAAGTCGTGGACACAGCTAGTATTTAATGTTTATTTAGATGTCTCTTTTTGGTGGTTTATCATTTTTTTTAACGTTACAAATACATTATTTCATAGCAAACACAACAAAAAACATTATATGAAACCGAAGAAATTAATGTATTAATATACATATAAAAAAGCTTACAAAAACATATAATATATAAAAAATGTATAATGTAAATATTTAATTAAATTTAACCAAATAGTCCTGTATTTAATTTATCCAAATAGTATAATGATACGTATACAAAATAAAAGTAAAGGTGCGTCTACTAAATTACGTCCATTGTATGCAGATGCGCACGCGCATATAATTTGGACGTTTAACTTGCATAGAAAATGCTAATATCTTAATTCACTTTATTTATTTTACAATATATAAATAGACGTTTGTCGTAACAGAGTAAAAAATAATATGACATAAAGATCCTCTAAAGAAACTATGCTTAATTAAAATTAATGTTTTTGTTCAGGTAGTAATTATAATTTTCCACTAATTAAGTAACCCTAAGACATTAGGACCATCTGGGCCATGCAATGTCATGGTCATTAAAATATATTTTCTTATAGGGTTGAAAAACAAAAAATTCAATAATTTAATTAAATACGCTTAAGTATTAAGCAATACAGAAGTAAAATATATATAATAAAAATAACATATCTTTCATAAAAAGTAATAAAACATTGTTTCAATACAACACTAGAAATTGATAATTCAAATGACACTATCATGACACGCGTCCACAGTCTAATTAAGTCAGTCCGCCAGGTGGCGCGGCAGATGCTACAGAATAGATAATGTTTTGGGTTATAATTGTTAACAAACCACAAATATCTGATAGGCCACTAAATTATTGATTAGGAGATGTGAATTTATTGTTCAGGGTAGTTCGTTCATTTAAAAGTACAACAATGTTTAATTTTTATACCACAATTTTAAATACTCTTATTTCGTTACAAAATAATACGAGACTACCCAATAGGAGATGTGGTCATTTGACTGCAGCTCGTATTGGGCTGGCCCTTAGCCGAAGTCAAAGCTGTAAGCCGAAGAACCCCTCCGCGAGCAAAGTCAAAGGAATAATTCTCGGATTTAGCTCGGGCTGCCCGTCATATCGGAAACAGGCAAAGTATCGCGTTTTGTGTTTGCTGAGGGCAAACGACGAGTCAACGCAGCGGCATCGCGCTCCACTCTGAATGTGGAATTTTGCAACAACCGAGGACTTCATTCCAACCTAAACGCCGTCCTCTGCTATCGAGAGGCGGCGCTGCCGGCTTTGTTGTGTTTGACATAGAAGTAGATATCTCAACCTACCTATATACCCCGGGTTTAAACTAGAACATAATTTTATACCCCACAGACGGGGTATCTGTGTGCATAAGGGAGGATATGTGCTACCATTGCCTTCGGATTTTTGAAGGTTGAGACTTGTCAGTACTCTGGCTGCGCGTCGACGTCGATCATCATGTCAGAGTCTACGCGTGTTTCTACTGGTCCCATGGTTGTAATGCAGATCAATTCTTGGGCTATTTCCAGGCGAAGATTGACAATCTGCTTTCACAGAATCCCTCCGCTGAAGTCCTGTGGGACTTAAACTGGCTGGCAAACCCCACGATTTCAATTGGCTAAGGTCACGTGCCACCGACTACTCGGGGAGATCTGTATTTAACTCTAGCAAATGTCCCAGTTGGGCAAGATGCACACCCCGCCTTCCGGACATGGACAGCCAGTTCACGTCAATGGGATATGCTGATGGTGGCGGATCACGGCCTTGATTTAATGCGTCTTTCAGAGCTGCAGCAGATGGCAAACGGCAGGCTCATCAAGCTTGGGTTAATGCTTCAGTCACTAAGGATCCGAACTAAAGAGTTCTGAAGAGGAAATATAATCATGCATCCACATTCTTTTAACAGCATATTGTTAGAGCTCAATTCAAGCATGTTGTCGAAATTACGGATCAGCTGGCAAAGTACCTGCCTGGCACGCACAAGTCCCGGGCACTTTCCTAAGCCACTCTAAAAAATTCTCTTAAAGCACTCTTAAAAGCACACGGCAAAAAGGAAAGCCGATGCCTTGGGCACTCTTGTTGCCTCAAACTCGACTTTGGTCGACCAAGGGAATACACCGCTTATCATCCCGCAGTGTCGGAGTTCAATGCCGGAAATAGTTTTTCGGCAAATTATGTCCATCAGATTCCTAAAAAAGGTGATTCAGCTACAGCTAACTACAGACCTATCGCTATTATCTCTCTTCTCTCCAAAGTATAGGAGTGCATCATCAATCAACAGCTCCTAACATACCTTGGGGATCACCAGTTGATCAATGACCGGCAATATGGGTTTCGTCATGTTCGATCGGCTGGTGATCTTCTGTTATATCCTACGGATCGTTAAGCAGCTGTTATTGAAATAAAGGGAGAAGATCTGGATAGAGCGAAAGCCTTCGATCATGTGTGGCACAAGAGGCATTTCGAAATTTCCTTCCTACGGGCTTCCCAAGAGTTTATGCAAGTGCAAGTCGTTCTCGACTCGTTAGTTTTTTTAATAATTATTATTATTATTCAGACTATCTATTATCATATATTTATTTAAGATAAGTGTAAGTTTAGATGTAATTATTGCCTATGGTCTATACAAATAAATAAAATTTAAGTTTCTGTTTGAAATTCCAAATTAAAACATTTTCATTAAATTCATATGAAAGTATATACGGTACTAATATAATAAATATACATTTTAATCTTTTGTCTGTCTGTCTGTTTGTTCCAGGTAATCTCTAAAACGGCTGGAACGATTTTTAAAAGATATCCACTGGCGGATAGCTGATATTATAAGGAGTAACTTAGGCTACTTTTATTATAAAAAACAAAGCACGAAATAAGTCGTGGGCACATCTATTTCTAGTTAAATTTCAAAATTCTGTTGATATTTAATCCTAATTTTAACGTTCATTTCTCAAACGTTCATATTTATAAACGAATCTAATTATTCAGACATGGTGGTTACAAGCCTTAAATTGATCATATTATGGTGTTTATCTTAAATCTAAGACAATGGGGTCACCCCCAACCAGGTGGCCTTACTATACCGTCTTTTAGCCATCTGGTGTTGAGCTACGAAGGTATAGACACGAACAATACATTATTATTTTATATTGATCTAATTAAAAACTGAATCTCCTCTAAACATTTATCGCCGTTTTAAATAAAAATATTAGGTAGACATTTTTTTATTTTATTGACATCACAAAATGACAACAATGTAATTAATTTGCGGCTAAGTTATTCAAAATATAACGGTATTATCGTAACAGATTAGCAGACGGTTTAGTTTTTGTCACTACACTTATAACTGTTAAAATAACGGTTAATAATATTTAAACCCGTTCAGAGAGATACTAGATAAGGAAAGATGTTCTATATCATTGAACATTTCTATTTTAAGTTATATCTAGTAATTTTTCACTTTTATATGCCCTAGTCCCTTGCATCCCTCCCCTTTTGGCAAGGGGGCAAAGCAGGTCATTTAACATATTCTTGGCCTCTGGGTTTGCGGATCATCTATTCTTTTGACATCCAATCAAATAAATCCAAACAAATCCAATCAAAAATATACAAAAATATTTTCTTCTTCTCCGGTGATATATAAACTAAACACAGACAGACGGTACGTAAAAATCATTTCAGTTCTAAATGTTTACGAAGAATTAAAATAAAGTTTTTTATCTTAACATATATATATATATATATTAATTGTGACCTCTAAATGTTTGTAACTCTATGCATATCTTATAGGAAAGACGTTTGGCTTATAAAATTAGCTTTTTTCCAATTAAGCGAACACCTGGACGGTGAACTACTGTGATCTAGGGAGGGAGTAATTTATGACTTCAACCAAAACACCTTTAGGGATTAACTTTATAATACATCGGATGAAAGATAATAAATCATACATCGTAGCTGTACTTAGAAATATTTATTAGTATAAATATCTCACAAAAGATAAACAACATTATCTATATATATATAAATAGAATTGAAGTGTTTGTTTGTAATTCCAAATTAACAGCATTTCACTAAATGCATATGAAAGTATATACGGTACTTACAAAAAAAAAAATCAATTTTTAAAATGTTTCTCTGTCTGTCTGTTCGTCTGTTTGGTCCGATTAATCTCTGACTGACTTAACCAATTTCAATAAGACTTTAACTGGCTGGCTACTTTTATTTGAAACAATCCGCACGAACAAATTCGTAGGCACAGCTAGTATTAATTAGATTTGTTATGTTTTGAACGAAAACAATACTTATACCATTATTTATTAAATAATATCACAAAACTAATTTTAATCTCATTTCTTGTGTTTTTTGCAGAAAAGTAGCATGTTTTAAAAGTAAACTACTTTATATGAATTTTAAGGTTACCGAAGTTTAAGGATATATAGTAACTAATAAAAAAAAATATTGTATTAAATTTTGCTGTTTTCTTTAATTTGATAGAAGAACTAAAGTTATTTAATAAATATAACAATCTAAACACACCCACCCACGTATTAATCAGGTTGTTAGACAGCTTTTGTTTTTGCTCAAAGAATTAATCTAGAAACTAGATTTATTATACCTGTCACTTAAGCACTGTGTTAGTGTTTAATATATTAAGTTGTATATATTAAAAATTATATATGTATAGTTTGAACAAAACATTAAATGAATAATACATTTTTTACAGCTTTGAGAATATTGCTTCTTTCATAATATAATATTGTATTATAAGAGAGCTCAGATGATTTCGGAAACAGGCATTATGCAATTTTAAGCGAGCTATTTGACCAAAAATAGATAAGTAAAGGGATATAACCAAACAGAAGCTTGATAATCTCTCACTAACAGCTTTTCCAGTATGCGATGTTAGTATGCTAGATGACATAGCACTCGATAGATTGGACAAAAAAATGGCTGTTTAATTTAATAGTAAAATAATTATGGCTGACTATCATGAAGTTGACTGCGCAGATATTTCGAAATATCACGTTTGCGACTCCAACCGCGTCAACTTCACAATTGTTTACTAAATGTGTCAAAACTATAATTCAAATTAAGTTTCTGATCATCGTATAATTTATAGCAGACCTCTGTGGCGAACCTTGCAACGTGCATGCCATCTTTCAGGCTTGCGATGCGTTAAATTTATGCGACGTTGTAAATTGGGGTTTTTGTATTTATTATTCATAAGGGATGTCCGTCTGTTCGTTTGATTAATAATAAGTGGGATCAGGGAGATATGGAAAATAAAAGCGTTTCCAGTAATTTTATTTATTTATTAGTAAAAAATACTAAGTATACTAAAACATCATCTTAATTTGACATTCTATTCATATCATAAGTCACAAAACTTATATGTGGAATTATACTGTTGTAACGATATATCAATTATTATTATCAATTCAGGTGATTTTGAATTTAAAAGCTTAAAATCCTTAATGTTGTGCAACTCAATTATAAAACTTATAGGTATACCTTATAATACCTGCAGGTAGTATAAGGTATACCTTGTATCTTCACGTCATATCTTGCTCAAAAAGGCACATTAAAGTAAATTTTGACGTCATGCAGATATAAGAATGTTAATAATGCTTATTATCAAAGAAAAATGTTAGTTTTATAATGGGCTTATCTTTTATTTAAGTATAAACAATAAATAAATCTAATTCACAATTTTAAAATGAAAATATGTATCGTAATTGTTTATTTAATGCAGTTTTTTTTCTATTATTCGAAACTCATTATGCAAGCTGTCAAAATTTAATATATGCCAGATGTGAACAAGCTGCGTACAGACAATAGCCAATCAGAAGCAATCTCGCGCGCATGCGCACATCACTCATAAACACCCGTTTTTATTAATTAAAGTTTTCTTGTACTCACATACAATCATATTAACCAAATTCTATTGTAAATATTTGGATTGAAGATTTAAAAATGGTCATATTAAAGGCATTTTACATTTAAATAGGACTTTAATTAGGCAATTGTTATTTTTGTAACACCTTTAGCTATTGTTGGCACGGGTGGAGCACGGGCTTGTGGTAATATGATTTATTAACCTTTTTTAGTACGTCTCTGAAGTGAGTGGTAATTTTAGGCTTTGTAACAAAGAAACGTGCCTGTAACAAATAAGGAACGACAATATGTTATAAGTAATACCTGCATTTGCAAAATAATTTATTAGTATCGTTAGAATTTACAACAACAGAAGCAAGAGAAAGAATAAAAATTTATTATTTTATGTAAGTTAAGAGAATATATGTTAAAACAGAAAGCATATTATTCAGAATTCTTAGTCTATTTTTTAGTTTTCTTCTGCTATTTGTTAGAGGGGTACGTTTCTAAACTAAAGTAAGCATTTGATTAAGATATCTTAATATAAATATAAGTAAATTAAAACCAATAAAATCTTGGAAAATACTAGAACATTTGATATTTAAATATCTGATATTAACATGCATGATTTTTATTAAATTTAATCATATTGTTAAAAGCGCCATCTGTACACAAAGCAACTAACTTTTTGACTTAACACTAAGCGTAGGTTGGAAAACGACAGTTGAAGTTGCGTCAACAATAATTATGTAAACACGCCATCTCTTACGATGTAGTCGAACTAACAGAGGTGAAGAGGAACTATTTAGGTTAATATTACAAATGTATATTATAATACAATTCTTATATGTTTTACATTATAATTAGGATTTATTTTATATCATTTCTATAAAATAATAAACAATACTTAACTTATTAGCAACGCCTTAAGAAATATCTTTCCCTAAAAGTTTTGTCGTCTTTGCTAATACTTTTGAAAAGGCGCAATTGTTTTGTCTGAATAAAAGACTAGAGACAAGATATTTTCATTTATTTAGTATTCAATTAAATAACATAATAAATGAAAATTACATTTAATACAAATCTGTATCACTTTATTTATTAAAATAAATATTTTTCATTTGTAACTGTGAAAAAAGCACAATATTAAAACTAACTTTTTAAGTTTTTGTAAAATAACATAAAACATGTAAAATCTTTTATTTAGGTGCGAAATACCAGCCGTAACAATTCAGTTTTAAAGTCAATATAATTTTGACACAAAGTTAGTTCTAAAAGAACGCCTAAAATATGTATAATTATTATACAATTATATAACAATTATACATTATATTTTCTCAATTACCTATTATTATAAATTAACATAAATGATATATGATATTTAAGTGATTTAATAATCATACCAGGAAGATGGTATGATATTCGATAGCTGTAATTCCAGGAATCTGTAAAATCGTGACTCATTGAAAGGTATCCCTCGTGATTCATCTCGACCTAATGGAATGACGATAGGTTCGTGTAATGATTTTTTTGGTTCAAGTTTTTATTAAGTACTTCAATAGACTTTTTATAAACGGTGTTTCTTTTTATTTATTTTTCTTATGCGATGAAATAAGTACTCTTATAGACTTGTTATAAATGGTGTTATTTTTTTTTTAACATATTTTTATACTGTGAAATGTACCCTCGTATAGACTTATTGTGTTCATTTTTGCGGTGAAATAAAACAAATTTAAACAAATATTAATTAATATTAAGTTTATTTTACAATAGAAGCGTTTATAACAGTTATTTTTGGGTGACTTTGTCTGTAAGAATCCAAATATAATTAAACTAAATGAAAGATATTATTCGGTGGTTATTAAGAACGGTGGATATTCATGGTACTTATTAATAATATATAAAAGTAAAAAACATCGAGTCATTGAACCGGTGTTAAACGGTTTCATCTCATCTATAGATTAAATATAAGATAAAAAAATTACAATTAATTTAATTATCTCCTTTTATTAAACCTTATCCTATGTTACATCTAAATGATTATTAGGAAGCTTTTACATGATTACATGTATAAAATTATTGCAGAGATCACAGACTAGATTCTACATACATGTTATGTTTACATACACTTGAAATATAAACATGGCTGGATAGTTGATTAAAAAAAATTGCAAAAAAAAAAACAAATTGAACAAAAATTGTTCACACCAATCGATTTTGATATTTAAAATAAAATTGTTTCTTTTTAAGTTTACATTTCAAAGTACATATTATATATCTAAAATGCATTTGTATTTGTAAGCGTATCACTAAACCCATGTTACTTATATAAAAAAAAACTAAACTAATATTATAATATTAAATATTTAATAAATCGGTTCTCTTTAATAATTTAGAACATTACATTAAAACTAATAATAATAATAATAATATTAATAATATTAATTCTCCTTGTCGCTCGAGGGATCCCCGTGTTTTCGTAACGTCCAATAATCTGTAACAAAAAATAAAACTATTTATATAAAATTAATTAAAATTATACATACATACATGTATTTATTTATTTTATAATCGCATAAATATACATAAACGTCAATACGCCGTCGTAAAATTTTACAACTCGCCTCAACAGATTTTATATTTTATTTAATTTTACTGCACCTTCGTGCAATAAAATTATCTCAATTTATATATCTATATACCAATAACTTATTTGTTACTTAAAAAGAATTAATGTTACAGAAATAAATGTTATAAAATTAAAATGTAAATTGTTTAAATAATAATAAATGTCAATGGAATAAAATGGCGGATTGTAACATAATTCCAGCCTGTTATTTAAATGTATTTTAATGTCTGATCTTATCATAAATCATTATCTATTATGTTATATGACAAGTGTGAAATTATTTTTGTAATATAATATTATATTGTTTCTAACTTAAAGACAATTATTGTTATAAATAAATGTAAATGGAACAAAATGGCGGAATGTAACGTGATTCCCGCCTATTCTTTGAATGTCTTTTAAATATAATCTTATCATTAATCATTCTGTTATACAATAAGTGTGCAATATATTATTATTATATATTTTTGGTAGTATAATATATTATTATAATGTTATATCTAAGTTAAAGACAATTATTGTTGTTTGATACTCGAGGTATCTAAGAGGGAGACAGCAATAAACCGGTTGCGAAACAAAAAATACATGGAAGGTTTTATTGAGCCCGCTACCTGAGTTACGCGGTAACATTGTTGGTAGAAAATTATTTTTTTGCTCGTGGTTTACCGTGTTTGTTGAAATTGAATTTTTATTTATATTTTAATTTATTATTTTTCATGTTATATTACATAATAGTTTGTGATTTTTTAATGATAATAAAATCTGTTATATTAATTAATGTTTATATCAAATTAATCGGTATTTAATTTGGATTAGCTCTTTATCTTCTTGGAATCGACACAAAGAAGGTCCTTCTAAGAAATGATTTGAACTGCAGATCTTTGTGAATTACGACCTATCTTTTTAACATAATGCATTTTATGACATCTTCCTTTATTATAATATAGAAATTTCTAATAATATATTACACTCATATGTAGTTATTTAAAAGGATAAATGAAGTTAATTATGTGATAGTATTTTTATCGTTCCACCATTACTCAGCGGAACCCTAATTTATCCAAAAATAATGTTAAGCGTACAATAAATTAGAATTAACTTTTATTTTTGTTGAAGTCTTGCACGGTGCGTTAGCTAACAAGATTAAGAAAATCCTTTATTCCATTTGTTCTTATTGTTCATTTGGTATTGTATTAAACATTTATTTATTTAACATAAATATTTTAAGCATGTAAGTTGTATAAATAATCTTTGTATTTTTGTTAAGCACAAAAATATTTATATCTTAATGAAATAGAAACAATATAATTTTGAAATAGAATGCGACATTCGATATTTAAATTACGTAATAAAAATTTATGTTCGCTTTTTAAAATGTTGTTTTGAATATTCGTAATGTGTGTTCGATTTTAAAAAATTTTACATTTCTAATTTAATTGTTGAATATTTGATGTAAATGGGATTAATATTAATATATTGCATAGATAAAGATTTTGATGTTTATTTACCAACATGGGCGCTTTGCATATACCGTTAGGGTCGGCGACCTCGTTTGTGTGTCTGTCAGCAATATTCTGATAGTAACAGGACTTTTTACATACTTCTGCTGTATGTAGATTGTCCAACTCCATCCACGTGAATATGACTGTACATACTATTGAGATTTATTTCGTTTCTCTTTATTTTTTTATTGTTTGTCATCAAATTGAGTTATTTAATTAATTTTCATTAGCTATTGTTCCTGTATTTTTTAATTATTTTTGTATGTTTTAGTTGTCTTTATAGCAGTTTGATTTTGATAATTTTTTATTTTTATTTTTTATATATTAATGTAATACCACTCTGGTATTATAAGACATCCTCAAATTTATTTTATATCTGGATTATATCGATCTTTGTAGGGTAGAAATATATCGTGAAAAGAATTTGTATAAATATAGACTACAGTATATTTTCTTTAAAAAAAAAATCTTAAAAAAATATATTATTTGTGGCAATATGAGAAAGAGACACGAGATAAAATTGGCTGTGATATATGTTACCAAAATAATATTCCCCAAAAAAATTCCAGTCAGCAATATATTAATTAAATATATATATGTATATATAAAACGATTTACAAACCCTATGTGTTTTGTCCGTGTTTTTGTTTGCTATCGGATAAGAAAAGCCCATTATCAGGGCACTGGCGGCCATTCAACTCACAGCTTACATTGCATAAGTATATAAAATGCACATTTAAATAAAAATAATTTACAATCACAAATAAAAAAAAATTACAATACAATATATTTATTGATTATTATTTTACGTCTCTTATGGTATGTCCGCAAAAAGGCTTACATTGCTTACTCTAAAAGGACCGACGAGGAGTGATCAGTCAAGGAGAAGTAATGAATTAACTTCTGTCAAATCAAACAAAATGGTTGACATTGCTACTAAATTATTTCTGAATACACAATAACAAAATTTTTGTGAATACAATTTTCCACCTTATTGCTATATAAATAAGACCGCTTATGTCTTATGTGTATTTGGGTGTGATTTTAAACGAGTTTTCGCGTGCGTAATATTGCGTGTTTATATTAATTTAAAAATGGAACACATCACGCATTCTATTTCATAAATCGTTCCACGTTTAAATCTGGATCACATTTGAGAAATATTTTTTTAATGTTTGAATTATAGTAATATAAATTGTTATTATTACAAAAAAAATTGAATATTCGTTTCAAATGTATATATTGTTAAAACGTGTTTGCAAAAAATTAATTAAAATCATACCGAAAGGTCAATCCTCTTTAACCCAAGATTCATTAAAGAGGTGTCAAATGATCAGTTCCATGCACTCCTTGTACGTTATTGATAAAAAAATAACCAGTAATAAATTCAAAGGAATTTTAATTGTGTATTGTGTCAATTATATTATAAAGCTCATTATACATTAGTGGTTTATGAAACAAAAATATGTAAATTAAGGAATGCGAGAATTTGCCAAATGAGTACAGATTAATATTAAAACATTTTAGATAAAACTTTGTTAAATTACTGTTGCCAATATTTTTTTTTAATAATATGATCACTTGAACCTGCCAGTATTGATGAAATTTTTTTTAAACTATATTATTTTAAATTCTAAACATGGTTAAACATGTTTATAGACGAGTTTGAAGATTCTATTTATAGTTAGATAATTCTCATAGGGCACGGTTCCCCGTCGTCACGGTGGCCGGTTCGTTCCGGATGGTGGTGAGGGAATTTTAATGGAATTATTCTTACTCCAGGTTCCGCGCTGTTGAGTTTTGGAGATAAATTACTTTGGTATGTATGTATTCGCCCGCATTCTGAGCAGGATATACTTATTTAATGTACTGTATCTAATATACGCCGTTTTATGGATTATTTATTAGTATTTCTGTATATCTAGAATGTGATACACCCCGGGTATGGAGCGTTCTTGACTTCTTCAACATTTATTATAAATGTATACTTACGTATGGCTATGGATAAACGTACAAGCCTGTGTTTCTTTTGCAGCTCTTCTCAGATCTGGTAGAACTTTTCGAGCTGGTGGTAGTTTTGACAATGAAGAAATATTTTATATAAAGATTTTGATTTAAATTTCTGTTAACGAGACTTTCCTTTCCTATTCAGGGCATTAAAAATTGGTCACGACCGGGAATCGAAGTCGTGACCGGTCTTATACCAAGGTTCTATATATAATAAAACTCTAATAAACACCAAAACTAATGTTAAAAGTAAACAATGGAACAATGCAAGGAAGCGTCCGTCTGTTAGTACAGTATCACCCCGGTTGTTGACCTCGAGTTTAGGAGATTGTGTAAGTGTGTCTTTTGTTATGGGTCCATTTCATTATTCGATTTTAAGTGCACTGTTTAACAAAGTCCTCCAATAACAGCTCACTAACCTTTCACTATGTCAGTGTGCTATTTGAAATAGCGTGCGATAGATTGGTTGATTTAAATAGTTATATATATAGTGATTTAAATCATCAAGAATCCAACAATTCTCAGAATATTCAATGGAATTTAAATTGTTATGGACTTAATATTTAACATATTTCCGTATGGCGTGTCTCATGACCACTCTGGGGTATATTTATACCCCAAAAAAATCTAGTTCTGACAGACAAAGTATGCGCATCCTGTATTCAAATTCGCTACTTTAATTTAAAAAGCGTCAAATCTTTGTCTTGATCTATTCTGGATATTATTTGTTCTACTTTTTAAGTATTTATGAAAACCGTGTTTATATTAATTTGTAAAAAATAATCATGAATTTAGTACAAATAGGGTTAAAATATAGTTTTTTTTATTGTTAAAGGACTTACAATAAATCTATAAAATTGAATTTCGCTGAGAATATTGCTGATAATATCCCCAGTAACATTACCAGCTATTACTGGGAATGTTCCCAGTAATATTCCCTGCAATATCTAGCATATTGTTGTACATATACCTATTACGTATAATTCGCCAACTATATTTTAACTATAATATATATATGTATTGTTACATAAATGATATTTTACAATAGGTTAAACATTATATATATATAACATGACTATATATATATGTATGTATATAAAAGTACCTTAATTAACTTCTACATATAAAAATTGGTCAATATAGAATAAAAAAAGTATTAGTTAACACACACACACACACACACACACACACACCTTTACCTAACTGACTCAGTCAAAGTGACTCATATTAAGACTTGTACCAACTTGTTACCCAAAATTAATCATTAAAAAACTACAAGTTTTGAAAATGTAATTACATAAACGAAACATGATTGTAACAAAAAAAATATTTAGTTTTCTAGTTACCATGTACCAGACAGACTTACCTACCTACGAGTATATGAGTAATATAGTGAAATGTTGCAAAACAAACTAAATAATAAGTAAACAGTAACATTAGTGTCAAGTGCCCACACCCTGGAATGTAACCTACTATCCTTATCAACAACAAATATTAACATTGCCGTACGACCCATCGCGTATTTGCGCCGGTGACTATGCTTTTACAATTATCCAGGACTATATATATTAAAAAATTATTGATTATTTTGTAGTTATTTATATTTATTAGATATTAAAAAAAATTATAACTTTCAAAATAATTTAGGAGAATAAAAAAACATGGTCACCCTATCAGTCGTCGCTTGGTCTGGATTTTATCAAAAAGTAGGTTAAATATGGACACGATAAAGAATGCCCGAAACACACACACACACTCACACAAACACACAAACTTCAATTAGCAACAAGAAACAATAACTCCATATAAAATTAAACATAAAAATTAAATATAAAATTAAACATATTTCTCAAAATATTAACAAAAGAAATAAATATAAAATTGCATAAAATTATATGTCCTTAAAGATTTATCTGACACGCTTTAAGATAACGATTTATTATTAAGTTTTGTTTATAAAAATAAAATTTGATTTAAATGATCTGCAATTTTTGACAGTTCATTGAACTTTATTTTATATTTTAAATTTTTTAAAATGCAATAGAATAAAAAAAATGTTTTTTTTTTTCATTGTATATACGCAATAATTTAGTATGTTTAGGTAAAATTTTAATATAAAATCGGTTCATATATATATAAGTAGTGAAACAGACAGACGCTCTCGTCCCAGTGCGTCGACCCCTGTTAGCTTACTCTAAATAGAACTTGATTTAAGTCTAGAAACCTAGACTTAAATCAAGTTAGACAAGAGTCTAGGATATTAACATCACAAATATATATTAAATAACATTTTATCTGTCTGCTGCAAATTATATATTTTATTGCGATTTTGATATTTTTTGATAGAAATCACTTTAAAGAGATATATATATATTGTTCGTTTTATATAGTAGTAGTATTAATGAGTTTATCTATACATATAAAATAAATTAAAATATCTATTTGCAATTCCAAATTAACAGCTTTTCACTAAATGCCTATGAAAGTATATATATATACGGTATACTTAATAAAAAACAATAAAAAGAATTATATTTCTGTTTATTCTGACGTCTGAAACAGCTAGACCGATTTTAGCATGACTTTCACTAGTGAATAGTATGTTACAAGGAGTAGCTAGGTGACTCTTATTTTAAAAAACATAACCCGAGCGGACGAAGTCGTGGGCAGAGCTAGTATATTATATAATATCAACCTCCATCTATCATGTTTCATGTTTTTTGTCCCACGCCTCCTCAAAGAATCTTAATGCAAGCTACAGAAAGTAGAAAGTTACTTGTAATTATTACAGCATAAAAAGTTGAAAGTAAAAAAATATGGGAATTAGATTGAACAAAAAACGTAATGGTGTGGACTGTAATGACGTAACGGGTCAACGAACTCCAAGATTTTGACAATCATGGTTTGAATATTATTATACGGGAAATGAAGCTACTTCCTTTTTTATGTTCGACAAATCCTGAATTTATGAATCGAATGTTAATAACGAATCAAATGAATTATTATTACTGTTTGATTTAAATCACGTAATAGACAATGAAGAGCAAGCTCAAGACTAGATTTATAAATCTCGATGCATATCTCCGTTCGTTGAACTTTTATTTTCCGTATTCTACAGAGCGTTTATTATATTTCGATTTATATGCATTTTATATTTATATGTCTGTTATTATTATTATTAAGATAAAGTATCTTGTTTTTATAGACTATTAATCACAAATTCTATGTGTAATCTTAATTAATTTTAATTATAAAAAAACAAAGTTTACGCGTGTTCATAATTACAGGTTAACATTGAGAAAAAAAATATTGAATAGTAATATTTAAGCATACAGAAAACTAATGTGATCTCATCAGACAGATCCCCGATCAGCTATGTATACGAATACTAACGAACTGAAACGCGGGAACCCTTCCACCTGTCCCTTTTGGCATTGTTTTTTAATATGCACTTTTATACATTGTTTTCAAAATATCACAAAGGTATATTTTAATTCTAAGAACTAATAAATTAAATATACTCTTAATGATTTTCCTTATAACCAAAAATAGACATCTTTTCAATAAAGTTTAAATCAATCTATAAGTAGTTTACTACTAAGGTTACGCAAGATAACTTATCCAAATAGTTACTTGTTTGGTAACTTATATACAAATTACTTTATTATCTTTATTATATAAATTAAATTACTTAATTTACCTAAAACTTGTGACTTACCTGTCATTTGCAGCTGTCGTCTAGAAGCTGGGGTCCTAGGCGTTCTCGGCGTCCTAGCAGCTCTTGGGGTTCTCGGTGTCCTAGGAGTCCTGGTTGGAGTCCTAGGTGAGCTTCCACTCCTCCGTGACGGCGATCCCAGTCGCAAATCTGTGTTCTCAACACACGCTAAGGCCTCCGTCCCGGTCCTAGGACTTTCATTTTCCTTATCCTCACAAAATTTCACAGGCGAGTCCAACTTGCCACCCTTATAAGAGCACTCGGTTTCCACATCGAAGTTGAAGCGCTTGATAAATCGCTTCCTGTCCCTCGCGTACTGTTCCGCCATGAGACGCCTTGTCTCATCCCTATCCGGGGCTCCGAAAAGGCACTTGCAACTACCGCGACGCCTCCTAGTTGCATTCGCATTTCTCAGGATCGAAGACATTTCCAATCTCCTCTGCTTCGGTGTGCGTCCGCCTGCCGCCATAGTTTAAGTCAGGTGATCGCGACTGGTTCAGAACATCTGACTAATCTCCCGAGAGAAAACAGCTGTCGGTGAGTGAGAGAGAGCGATGAGTGAGCGGGGGAGGCGATAGCACCTGGCCAAAGCGAGCGCAAAACCCGCCAATTCTAACCTAAAACCGGCGGCAGCGTGCGCGCGCGTTTGCCGACTGTATAAGACTGACGCCATGTTTCCCGCGCATGCGTGCGCCGATTTTGGCAGCCACTTGGCGCGCGAACCCAACAATAATACGTTCCAAGGACGCTTTTTTATACCGGGATACAGGTGCTTCTTAGAAGGGTAGAAAATTATGTATCAATAACGTCAAATGAAACTTAATTTGTTTTATAAATGATAGTGCTATCTCAATTTAGACGACGATTGATTACATAATTGTAATTATCAGTGTAGTTTGTAATAATGGAGTTCACAAGTTCTTTTTAATGTACAATACTAATATATTTTAACGTGTTAAAGGTACTTCGAGTGGCCAGACGATGTTATTTATAAGAAAAAACGGTGAGTCATGCGTGAAATATGAAATCACTACTGACAATAAACACTTTATGAGAAAAAAATAACTTTTCCAATAATAATTACCGTGTATTACCAATATTCTTAATATAATATACAAAGGAAAGTAGGCCACAACTTTACTGCCTATTGTGAGAAAGCAATAGGTAGTCGTTTATTTCAAGAAATTACACGTTGGAGATGAAATCGTAAAAATATTCATTTATATAACTTTACTTTCAGATTTGTAGAAATAAATAAAGAATTTTTACAACCTCAAATACCTATAATGAGATAAGAATGAACAATATCATTAAAAATATATTATTTTACAGTAATCAAAGTATTTATCAGTAATCGAGTTTACAAAAACAACCGACCAAATTAAACTTACATAATATTAAGAAATATAAATACTATAAATAAACAAATTAGATTGTCTTTAGATGTTAATGTAGAATCGTTAAAACGTTAAAATTAAATCACGGTGTTATTAAAAACGTTAAGATTGTAAACAATAGTACCTGCGACCTCTAATTGCTTAAACAAAGATGACGCAACGCTCCCGCGCTAACCGTCTACACTCACACACACAATTGCTAATAATTATTTAATATTATATATTTAAAATCAATTTATCCATATTCGTAATAAAAATGTATGTTACAAATTTAACATACACTTATATTTTACCAATAAGATAGATAATTATTGATTTTTCAAATCTACATTTAGTTTTTGTAACGTATGTAACAATTCAATATTGATTTGTTATTTACATCCAACAATAATTCTAAATTTATTTTAATTTAAAATTATAATATTTATTTATTGCTTAATTTGTTTCAATTTATTCAAATGTTCGTATTAATTCGTGAGACTTCGTCAAACCCTGATTTACTTACAAATGTTATCATTCTCTAGAAAATACATTAAAAACTTTCCCACGGCGCGTGTCAATCGCCCACAGCTAGATTCTCACAGCATATGTAAGTGGATACCACTTTGAATGCAATATGCTGATTTATTTTGTATTTTAAGTAAAACCCGACTCCGTAAACTTCGATAATGACTTTGCATTGCACGCATATAAGGATGCATGTTAAATAAATAGATGTATGCGGACAGATGTTTTTAACATCTCCAGAATAGATATAAAAGATAAGATAAAATAAATCGCATTATAAATACACTTTACAGCGCGACTGTACGACGATAACGAACTCTACAAGGCTGTACATTTGCTTAGTGACGGTAGAATTAGTTTCGTCCACTACAAGATAGAACTAGATTACTTCCCACCATTTTATATTAGTATATTAAACACATTGAAAAGGATGTTTGTTCATCTTTTTAAGAACTTGAAAAGTTAAGTATTTTAAAAATAATACAAAATTACATTTTACTAAAAAATAACGTTATGAAAAGCATTTAAACTTAATGGCATTTGACTTACAATTTTTTTACCGTTGACCACGTGTCTGTTATTATGACAATTAATTCCGCCATTTTGAAAATTGGACAACAGGTAACGCACGAATTAAATATTTAAACGTTTTTTTTATTATTTATTTAACAGTTCATTTGCTACTATATATAAGTATTTGTTCCCCGTCCGTTTTGATAATTATAATGACAAAAATAATATTCTTTCCAAGTTTGATATTTAGAACTGTCTGTTTTTTTTGTAATAACATACATTTAAACTAACATCTTTGATTTAACTATGTGATAAATACAATAAAATGAGGTGAATTGACGTACATTTTTATTGATTTTACGGACTCATTAATATTACGTTTTTTCTGGATATTCTTAATTGGTTGTATCCATTATTACAGTGTTTTATTTAAGTACTTGATTACTGGTACCTGTGTCGGTAATCATTACAAAATTCAAAATGGCGACAGTTGGGGTCAGATGGCGTGAATTTTAAAATTACATGTTTTCACATTATTATTTTTATAATGCAATGAGGGCCTATATAATTTCTGATAGTTGACAAGTTTTTTATCCGACTACAATAAATAAAAGGGGTATTTGTCTTTTAAACTTTTAATTTGATTCTGTCCGCTTATTATATAAGGACAAGGGTGACGAATTAGGTATGCTGTGGTAATTGGGTTATATTTCTTATTTTTTTGTATTAACTAATAACTAAAAAAAAACATTTTAGTAATTCATTTTTTACTAAAATGTCATTTTAAAACAGATCAAATACTTTATATATATTTTCAAAACCTAATCCCGAAATATCTAAATACGGAAACAAAAAATATGACAAAATGACAAAATTGCTATTTTTCTTTCATATCAGCGTTGTTTTGTGGCAAAAAAAACCATATTATTAATCTAATTACAGAGTCGTAGTGGTTGGTACGGAAATGTGTGGCTTGTGGTTTACTGTTGTGAGTATAATTATTATTTATGGCACCAAAGAATCATTTTGTACAACATTATTTATATTTAGGTGATTAATTTAATTACTGAGCGAAGCGAGCGGAGCGTTCTACGGGAGACTTTTTCACATTTGTCACGAATAGGCTCGAAAACTACTTGACGGAAAATTGAAATTTTGCAATCAAAAAGACACACATTCGGAGATGGTGTTATGGAATTTAAAAAAAATTGAAAAATGTCATGTCGTTGAGGAATAATCATCAAAAAAGTAATAACCCATTGAAGTCAATAGGAAACGATGACTCATTACAATGGACTCGCTTCGCTCAAAATGCAAACGGCACCCGAGATTTCGCCAGCGTAGCGAGTCGAAATTGAGGGTCTGTTGGCACCCCTAGTATTTTTTTGTTTTGCATAAAGTTGTGTGGGGATTAATTATTTATAAGATATAACAATCACTTGAACTAAACTGAT
The DNA here is from genome assembly GCA_918358865.1 of Melinaea marsaeus rileyi. Taxonomy (NCBI): domain Eukaryota; kingdom Metazoa; phylum Arthropoda; class Insecta; order Lepidoptera; family Nymphalidae; genus Melinaea; species Melinaea marsaeus. The sequence goes on from OU911088.1 coordinate 1,820,263, forward strand.
CGTATATTGGAAGGCTCTTAGTGCGCCAGTGTCACGTGTGGACACAGAGAGGGTCATGGTAAAAAAGATCTTATAGTTAATATAAGGTCCCTTTTCTATTTAGTGTTGTTTGAGGTTTCTTGAAGGTTATGACCCTAGTTAGTGTAATGTAATTAGTGCAGATTTAACTCACTATTTCTTGGATTAAATAAAGAAATGGGCTAATAACTTGTAACTTATTAAGATATTCGAACAATAGCGTAAGATTAAAAATTAATCCCTGTTTATATTTTAAGAATATTAAATATTTAATAATTATAATAAATATTTATAATACAACATATTGTTGTCACGGTATTCGTGATAGGTATGTCTGTTTATTTATTTATCTCCGAAACTGGTGAAACGGTATTTAACACTTTTTATCTATGATTAAGAGAGAATCTATATAAGGCAAAAAATGTTTATCTATACTTTTAAAATATTTTTTTTATGAACAGATAAAAAATAATGGTTTAGAATCATTCCCCTCCCCCCAAGGGGTTGATTCTGTCACGTATAACGTAAAAGTATTCCAATATAAGATCTAAAACCCGTGGCAATCCCTTAACTTTTTGCACCAACAGGAATTTATAGATCAAGTGTGCGTTAAGTTCTCAAATTTTTGCAACAGTGGAGGACATTTCATTCACCGCATCTCCTAAAAATGGCGGAAATACTCACAATAAGTCCTTACACTGCCTTCCGGTACAGTCGCGCGCGATATTTTTACTTTGCACCTGTCAAAATTAATTACATCAAAATATTTTTTTATTGAAAATGTTATAAATAAATATTTTTTTTTACATGTATAATATTGTGTCTGTGGTGTTGGGTCTGTATTATTTTAATGGTTACTCTTAAAAATACAATTTGGTACAATTTTAATCTATTGAAAATATAACTCAAATTCCCAATACGGGTATGATTATAATGTATTAAGATTTGCTATCAAATGTTTATAACAGTAAAAAGTCCCCATTAATTCCAAAACTGATATATATATGCATTAAGTATGATATAATTAAACACTCCTCTAACACTAGTCTCCGCGCCTGTACTCTACCTGCTCTCGGAAGTTGTATTGTCTCACGCCCGTCCCGTGACTCGAAAACTAATTTTTTTATTGCGATTTCTTTTTATTTCGACACTCTCCGTCCTGTTGTTTTGATCTAGACTCTAGAGTATGCACTAAACCTAGTTTTAACATAACATATATATATATATATATATATATATTACGTTAATATATATGTATTAAGGATTTGTTGTGAAGGGATCAATTGGTTCAGGAGGAAGATTTTAGTATATATTAAATATTTTCTTATTAATTTTATTTTTAACAAGATAATGCTTTTAATTAATATCTTCAATTCAAAAAAAAAATATGACGATTTTAATAAAAAGTAAGTAAGTAAAGATAACTAATTTCTCACAAAATGTCGAGTGTTTCAAGTGTCATGCGTTTAAAAAAAATGCGTTTTTTGTTAAAAGCAAACGCCGGTGTCTTTAAGTTAAAAAAACACTTAAAGATCTAAAAGAGAAACTTTTTTGAGATCATTAAAAATAAAAAAGTTAACGTTTTGAAGAGCTCGTAGACGATACACCGAGTCTAAAAATAAAAAATAGATTGACGGACAGATAGTAGTGCTATTCTAGGTGCAGTATATAGCTTAATAAATATTTTACCACTATCATACATATATATAAACATATATGTATGTGTACATCTGTTAACGAATTTTAAGGGTCATATTCATATGATTGGATTGTCTATCGATAAATCATAAAATAATTAGGTGTAATCAAATATTATACATAAAATAATTAGGTGTAATCAAATATAATATTAAATACAATCTGCCACACGCTAACTCATCCAGCACACTTACATCGGATACTGAAAAGGCAGTTAGTCAGCTTGTGATTTGTTGACTCGCTATTTTTAGGGTCAAATAGAGCACTTGAAATAAAATAATAAAATGGACCCATAAAGTTATTCCCACTGCTTTAAGGTCCTAGCCCTCCGACCACCAGATGTCCGGATGCCAAGTTCCGTTCAGAACAGGTACAGAAAAAATCAGGCTCAAATCTATGTAAGAATACGTTTAAGTCTGTCTATACATATGTATATGTTATATACAGTTATTATTTAAAGTTAAATGTTGTATTTTTGAATATAATTTATCTTAAATGTATTATATTAAAAGTAACATGTAATATATTAACGTAATTTCCAAAATAAGGGCATTTGCGTATTTATTGTTATTTTGTACAATATGTGAAAATAACTTCCGGAAACATTTAGTTGGAGTGGTTCCTCTAAAAGAATAATTTATTACCTCTTGTTAAGTAAGAAAAGATTTCAAAAGTAAGCCCTTCGAATAGTTTGACCATAATTTAAAATTAATATATATGTAATCAAATAATATTTGTCCTTATAGATGGGATTATAAGAATTAATAAAAATATATACCAGTTTAAATAATAACTGGAATATTTTTTTAATGTATTATTATTATTATTATTAATGCATTATGATTACGATTATAATAAAATTATTACTTATATTTAAATTATATTCTTAAATAATAATCTAAAATTTTATCCTCTTAAACACAAAACGTGTACCCACAACACTAAAGATGTACCGACACCTTTGCAAAGGTGTATTTTAGTTACAAAATTGTTATTCAGGTATCGACAACGGACATTGTGTCCTAATACGGTACAAGGTGGTGGCGGCTGAGTACTACGTGATTGTGATTATCATAATATATCATATTATTGTTAATATAATTAAAAGAAAGTATTTTTCAACTATTTCTAAAAATATTTTTTTTCGCTAATTTATTAAATTTCTATATTTTTTTATTCTACATATATTCAAATAAATAAATTTCCTATGCATTATTTTTGTCCAATTATCTCGCTGATATTTGAATTTAGAACAAATGCGTTCCATCTATTTGTCCTTGAAAATTTCACCAGCACGTGTCACAAACAACAAACAACACAAACATACAATTACTATTTTATTATCAAATAGACGGTGTAAAATTAAGTTCTATCATTATGTGGAACACGAATTAATAAATAATGATTTATGATTTAATGATTGCTATTTGCGAGTAATGATTCTGTACACGCGATAAAATATGTCGAAATCATTATTACGTTCCATTACTCCGGAAGTGACTTTAAAATTAATACGCTTTTTAACGACGCGTGCACGTGTTTGTGTTCACTTTAATGGATTTTATAATAAGAAAAACATATTTTGTTTATATGAAAATTATATATATTACATTATTATTAGTTAGAGAAATGTTTGTATGTTTGTGTTTCTATCTTCTTTCAACAATTACTTCAATAATATTTAAAAAGGACGTAAGTTTAGATGAAAATCTAAATTAAACCTCAAAGAAATTAAATAACTTTATGGAGACGAAAAACACTGAGCAAGTTAATGAAACAGGCACAGCACAGCAACACACGGAAAAGCTAGTGAACAAAAAAAATACTACAAGACTGTTGCAGTAAAGTTAATCGATTTAATAGTCCACTCTTTATAAAGAATCATCATTTATTTTGCCTTATATTTATAGTATTTCTAATTTCGCGAACAATAACAGCCGTTACTCACAAAGGACACGTTAAAATTCTGAGTAAAATGTTAATTCGCAACCGCAGCCACAAGATGTCAAAATAGTAACCCTTTGCAGCAGATGTGTGAGGCTTTGTACGGTTGGATATTGATTTGATTTTGCTTTTAAATAAGTATATATATATATTTATTGTTGTGCCAAGGTAATGCGACTCGCAACAGATGGTAGATAACCATTGTTCTCATCTTAAGTTTTATTGTTATTTCTATAATTATAAAATTATACAATTACACAGGCGGCGACAGGTGCGCTTATTAAATGACACTTAGTACTTGTATTTCAGGACTAGACGCGTCTTCACGCAAAAACATCGCATTTTGATGCAATTTAAACTTATAGCTCATTGTTCAACTTTTAATTTGCATTTTTACGGACAAAAAAAAATAAAAACTGTTTGGAAACTTATTTACAAATTTACAATATTACGATCGATAAAATGTTAAATGGTAGACTTAGTCTGAATCAAGTTTTAGGACTTTATTTTGCAGATGGAGTCACTGATAACAGCTAGTATATATTAAAAATAATCAAAATATCGACGCATTCCTCACCAAACAGCAATTCAATTATCAACCAAAAATACCGTTCGTTTTTGTTTTATTTTTTTAATATCTTTTATAATTTAACCGTTAAATATTTATAAAGTTTAGGTATAAATAGCGCCACTTGGTTTACTTGTAATAATTTACAAAATTTTGTCCTATGTGGGACGAAATCTACTATTATCTATTCAAGTATGGTTATTAACGAGTCCCACAAAATACGTCTAGGATTTACGCAAAAAGGTTTTCTAATAAATATAACAATGTTGCCAAACGCTTTCCTGGAATTTACATTTGAACTACATTTTTTAATATTTTACCATTATTCTGCCACTCTCATAATTATTCAGTCAATTAGTTAATCTCTCCACCATCTCATCTCATCTCATATTGTTTAATGTAACTATTATTCAAATAATATAATTAAATAATATATTCTATATAATTCGGATGAAATGTGGTTTAATAAATATTTATTCCATTTAAATTTAACTTTATCTAAAATATTCATGAATTACGTTTATTGTCTATTTTATTATTTAATCTATACGAGTTTGGGAGGCATGAATAATAAAATATAACAATTTATAGACCGATTTATTGTCATTAATAAATATCATATACTATTAAAAATAAAAAGCTTAGTAAATATAAAATAGTAACACATTTATAAAATTAATAATATTGTATAAAATATTAAAGAATTCTTAACAAATGTGTAAACAAAAAAAAACAAATCTTAAAATCATAAAAACTTTTATTAATTAACAATAATATAACGTTATTGCAAATTACAATTCATATATCACATTTAAGCATAATAATAAAATTATTTTAAGTTATTTTCACACGGCACCTATTTGTATAATCGGTAGAGATAACTGGAATGCGTTTTCTATATATTTCGAGCTGTTACCGGCCTGTAAGTAATGATATAATTATTAAAATACATAAACAACATTTTTATGACAGCGCCATCTACTAGCGTATAAGATATTTTAATACAACGCCATCTATTGGCACAGAACTAAACTACAAATATAGCGCTATCTCTTAGCGCTGAGTTTAAATACTTCATCTTGTGTAATTTATATCTATACTTATAATAAGACTAAACTAGAAATAGAAAGTTTATTTAAGCTTTTAAGAAATTTACTATTTTCTTAGTGATTACTCCGTAAGACAAAGCCCAAACAGTGTAGGACCCTTTTTTGTCAAAAACAAAAAATAAGAAGTAATTATCAACGCGACCACGATTAGCGCGACCTTTAAAATTTAACATTCTATATGTTAAGTCTAAAGTGAAGTAAAAACTATTCTAATAAAGTTATGACAAAATAACAACTTAAGTATATTTGCTTACCTCTAAGAATATATTAGTAATATAATTGTTGGTTTCTTCCTTATCCTCTGATGGAATATTGCTCAGTTTGTCTGTAAACTGCGTCGCCAGTTCACTGATATGTTTTGTTAGGGCCACTGTCATTCTGAAAATAATAAAATAACAATATTGTTACTTCAAATTCGAACAACATTATGTGTGTGTGTGTGTGTGTGTGTGTAGTGTGTGCGCGCGTGTGCGTGTGCCTGCGTGTGCGTGTGTGTGTGCGTATGCGTGTGCGTGTGCCTGCGTGAGTGCCTGCGTGAGTGCGTGCGTGCATTTCCATATGTGTCTAAATGATTTTCTAGTACTAACTGTGTGACAGCATCAGCTTCATCTGCAGTGGACCGTCTGTTTTTCACCAGCAGCACCTCAGCCGTCTTGTGGTAGACCTCGACAGCCAGGGCCGTAGTGTGAGCAAGGCTGCTCACTGCTACCTTGTATGTATTCCGAGGTGTCTCCTGTGCTTCCAGCTTTATGAGGACTTCATTGTATTGTCTGTAATATTAGTTAGCAGTGTCAGAAGATGAGTACTGAGGCTTTGTGTTTTCAATATACATAAATATTAGAAAATAAGCTATTATTATCTTAGATTAATTATCTTAAAAATATAATCCAAATTGTGCAATTGTATTTCCCTTTCTATTAAACCAGATGTTTTTGTAACACTTGACAGATTTTTTGTAATATATTAAATAAAAAATCGTAATAAATACTTTATTAATGGCGCGAACTGTATCTGGACTCCAATGTCTCTGGTGGCCTTCAAGAGCTGCTCGTGGAAGGCCTCCGGCTTACTGATATCTTGAGGAGTTTCTTCTTCATCATCATCTTCTTCCGGCATTTCACATAGTTCTGAGAACATATAGACGGACAAATATATTCTTATTATTTACTAAATATAAATAACTATTTCCAAAATAAGCTTATTCTAGAAAACACATGTTACTAATAAATAAAATTATGTAAAATTATGTTAAAAAAATTTCAATATTTGAAGAAAATTATTGAAGTACTATAGGTGTATTAATTAGTAAATAAACTATACTATAATTAATTCATAAATCTATCTGTAATTCTATCAACAAACATTCAGACAATGTGACAATTTATTATATACCAGTAACTTGCTGCAATGTTTCCTTTATGTCCTGTCTCTTATTTGGTTCACAGTTTCTTAATTTTTCTTCTATTCTCATGTTTACTTGTTTTGACAGCATTTCCAGAGCTTCTAAGTGGACTAAACCTGAAAGTATAATCTGAATATAAATACCTTGATGGTTCGAGAAACCCTTATATATTATACATTATATTTAAACAAAAGTCAATGTAAATTCTGCTTGTTTTGATGAATCTTTTGATTCATTCCATATTTATTTGTAATGAAATTTTAGTATATAATATTTAAATAAAAATGTTTACACAGATTGTGACTTTTGAAGAATTTTACAATTTAATGATGTTTGACTTATTTAAAATTATATTTTACTATAATTCTCCAGTCAATATGCAAATAATCCACATTATAATTCAAATTTAAAATATCTATATTCAAGTAGACATTTACACACGCTTCTCAATTGTCAATTATTACAATAAAAAAGACAGTATGGTCAGTCCGTGAGTAAGATACCACTGACTCAGAATACTGCTCTTCTGAGAAGAGCCGTTTCATTTCAATCACACACACACACACGCACATTCGAATGCAATCACAAACACACACATATTAGTAAGTCAAATAAACGGTTAAGTAAAATATTATATACCTTCAAAGTCATCAAACAGTGTTTCATAATGAACCTCCTTCGCTTCTCTCTTGGCTTCCTTCACCAGATCCTCCTTGTCGGCTTTCTCTTTTGCCTCTCTCAATATCCGAGACAAAACCGGCTTCTCAGCCAGTCCCAGCATGGCCTTCTTTTTTGCCAAACCTGGATCCCCATCTTGTAATACTTCCATTGTCTTTTTACCAATTGATTCAAGTGTGTCTAATCCTCCGGTAATTACTTTTGAGCCTTAAAAAATAGATATAAATTTATTGTTTATTATAGTTTAATTTCATGTATATCACTATCAGTGTTTCAAGATGAAATAGACTGCAGAATTAAATTATTTTATCAACAAAATGTAATTTAAGTTTATTATGAAATAAAAAATAACTAACCAGTAGTCTCAACAAACTTGGTAACACCAGACAACAAACTCCCAAACTGGAATGGGTCACTGCTTTCTTCTGACTTTCCTTCAACTTTCTCTCCTGTTGATTCAGTTAACTGTTCACTCTTTACAGAACTCCTTGCCAACTCTTCAGGATCTGGAGCACCAATTCCAGTTTCAAGAACTGTTGAAATACCCTTGAAAAATTTATTATTACATTTAGTGTTTTGTAATTAATTTTATAATGTTTGCACTTGATATTTGAAGGGCTTGCTTGTTAGTACTGTTCTTTATAAGTGACTTTATACAATTAGAAAATACAAGTAACAAAATAACTATGAGAAAATTCAAAAATAAAGTATATAATATTGTAATATTACTAAATCATATACCTGAGACACTTGTGTAGTGAGATTGCTAATACCAGCTGTGGCGGAACTTAACAAGGAATCTACTCCCCAACCCCAACCCCACGAGCTTTTTGTACTCTCTTGTTTATCTTGTGGGGAGTTATTTTGTTGCAAAGATTCTGTGTTTTCTTTACTGTCCTGTAAAATGTTGGTATTATGTAAGTAAATTTAAGATCATATTATTTATATTAAAAAATCAGCAGCCAATGTCAATTTTTATATATGATTATGGCATGTAGAATGGTCGATGAATATAAACAAGATGTAATTATTAAAATTTAAAATAATATTCCATTATTATGTATTATTATTATTATTATTAGTTGTCCAATAAGTTGATTATAATAATCATATTTAGAATACCTTATATATCTATATTACCTTAACAATATTATCATCTCCCCAATCATCAAAGTCGTCCCAACCAGAGTCTTTAGTTTCAGACACTGATATTGATCCTATGTTTGATGTTTTAACATCTTTTTCTGTGTTGGTGTTTGTTGGGATTGGATCATCATCAATATCAAAATCATCCCAACCTTGTACACCTTGGACAACAGCGTCCTGTAATAGTAAAAAATATACTAAATCAGTATTATATATAGGTCTCTTCTTACTGATATTACTTTAGTTATAAAAACGAATACTTTTTATAACTTAAAGCAATTATAATCCTAATCAAATTATCTAATCTAGAGAACAGGTAGAATTTAAAAATAAGTTTGATAAATTCTGTTAATTTATTGCTTGTAATATCACATTGGCAACAAACAAAAGTTCTACCTAACTAATGTTTTATTTAAAAAGTAATCTGCATTACCTCCTTTTTGGGTGCCTCAACTTTATTGACAACTTGGGGCTGGGACTTCTTCAAATCCTGGACTGATTCTAAATTGTCACTGTAATTTGAAGAAGATAGCCTCTTCTTCCGCTCTCGTTTATTAGGGCTGCTGTGACCTTCATCAGCACTCTCAAAATCATCACTATCACTGGAAGGCATTTCAAGAATTATTAGAAAATTATTTATTGCACTTTTGAGGCCAGAAACTACTTTTCAAAGTCTACGTGTTTGACAGATAATACAAATGATCACAAATATGACACATCAACATTTGGCAACTGTCAAATATATAAAAAATACTTCTATGTATAAATATTAATAAATGTAATAAAAAATTTACTTAAATGTTATATATAATTTCAGGAAAAATTATTACTATTATAAATTTGAGTTTCTTATGTATTTATTATTAATCTTTATAGATTTTACTCTACAGTTTCTTACGTAAAATGGATTGTTATTACTGAACTTTAAAAGCCAGAATTAACAGTCATTTATTAGCATTTGAAAATTGACATCAGTTATTAGAATTGATTGATTTTCGTCTATGTCGCAAATAAAACAAGAAATACTTTTATTATGAAGGCCCAATTAACTTCCTCCTCAATGAAAGTAAGTACAAAATAATTAAACTGTGTCTATTGCTTACTACCTTAAGAATTCTTAATGTTAGGTTTAGGACATTAAATATTTAATATGGATAGCTTTTCACAAGTACATTTATTTAGTATATAAAATAGTTTTATTATGCATTATACCTACATACTGTTTCTAGTATTCAAAAAGCCTTCCACGGACCGTATACTATCAATATTAATGCCAGATAAAATTAAGTAACCTGTTCTATCCTGCAGTATAATAATATATTATATAAAGTTTTCAAAGGTCTATCTTGAAACTAATTTCTTTGGATTTGCCAGCAGTTGATAATATGCAGTGAAACGTATAGTATAGTATAGTAAACTACGAATTGTTATTACAAAATGTTTTTATTTTTTTCTAAATATACCCACTAGTAGACCAAACACGTTATAATATGTATATATTGGAAAAACAAAACACTATCTATATGTATGAATGTTGGTTTTTGTATTAATTTACATGTATCTGGAATAAAACAAATTTAAAATCCATACCAGTAAGGTGCAGCAGTGCACTCTTTAATTTTAATCAGCATTTCTAAAATGACGTATCCATAATATGTGAATTATTGACGTGAAAAGTAGAAGTGTAAACAGACTACAGGTGGCGTCGCGATCGTTCAACGATATCGTTGAAACCAACATTGATTTTGTCTTCGTCTGAAAAGGACGTTACTTTTCAAACAAAAAGAACGGAATACTATATATATACGGGGCTGGATTTAGAGGGCGGACGGGGCTACAGCCTCGGGGCCTCCACAGAAGCGGGGCTCCCACAATAAATATAAAAAAATATAGGGGCCAGCAGCTTTTACGTTTTTCTATTTTGATTTGGAAAATAATTAATAATTTGAGGCTTCCACTCCTTCGTTGCCCTGGGGCCTTCGGACTTCGGACAGAATATAATAATAATAATAATATTACATGAGAAATTACTGATACAAACGTAATACATATATGTTGGTTTCCTCGTAATTTGGTTGTCGTATCTGGTACGTGGATGCTGGAAGGGTTAAAAGCGATGCTCGTGTATTATCATAATGTAATGATTTTTTTAAACCAGATACGAGATCTATTAATAATTAAATAATAATGAGATTTTGATTATATTTTCTTGATATGACTTCATTTTTATCTTTTTTGTAACCACATTAATAAACCATAATAAATAGACCGCCACTTCATTCGATTATTTTTATTAAAATAGCAACGTGATTTAAATGTCAAAGTAAAAAATGTATTTAATGATATTCGGATACTATTTTTATTGTAAACTAACTGTTGCCAGCGAATTTGTCTGCTCTCGGTCATGATACCTTTTGCATTAAATTATATGTCATCATTTGTATACACAAAAACATACATTTATTTTATTATAATCATACACCAACCCAATCTAATATTACCCAAAAATTTGCAAGCAAGTATCATTTAATATGTTGATTTAGTTAAGATAAAAAATCGTTATCGTACATGTTATAAAAAAATCGTTAATTCGTTCGTTTAGTTGTTTTGTTAAATAATTATAATCCTAAATATTTTTTTATATTTTTGGAGAAAAAATAAAATGTTATACGATGTCGGTACTTTTATCCTCTATTGAACTTGAAACGGTTATGTAAATAAACAGTGAAATTTTCATATTTCTAGACTTTGTATTTCTGTTGGAGGTTGATGGACAGGACAAACGATTCTTTAAATGTAGAAAGATTATTGAAACAATACAATTAAAAATTGCTATTTAAAATATAAAAAATATCAGTATGGTTTTATATAATTCGATGTATACATTTTTTATGCTATGTAATTTTTTTATACTTATTGTTGAATACGATAAAAGAAAATAGACAACTTTAATAGCTTTGAAAACACACGTATCTACTAGTATATTGTAATATAAAACTTATTAATTCATAACTATGTTGTTATCAATGAAATCAATCTATACAAATAAGTATTCTAGCTGTGATATAACCTTGCACTGTTTGACCTTGAAATAGTCTAACAGATTTTTATCACTTCTAAGCAACGTATCCTGATCCAATTTTTGCTACTGGAGATTGAAATTGCAACGTTTTTTGAATTATCAGTGCCAGTAAGTTATAACAATCTTGGATTGTAGATCGATTATTACATTCGAAAGTGAATTATATCTACTTTGAAAATCAAACGGATAGAAATACTTTTAGCTAATGACTACCTTCGTTTTTAATCAAAATGTATTAAGAGAGTTTATTTTGATTATTTTATAGTTCTTCCAAACTATATTATCCTAAGAAAATATATCTTCACTGCCGTCTCTGCTAGGAAAATAAAAATTAATTTTAATACTTAAACGTAGTAAGAGCATGAAATCTTTCGAAGTACGTAATAAAATAATATAATATGTATGTTCTTGATAGTGCAACGCTCGATACATACGTTGTATCGCATTAATACATTAAACCGTACTTTAACTAGATCCTTGAATAGATCTAGTAATAAAGTTGGCGAGAAAAACAATCATTGCTTTAGTAGGAGAAGTGGAAATGTTATTTAATTACTTCTAACGTCACTTAATCCGGCCCGTAATAGTCGGATTGAATGTATGCAAATTAACTCGGCAACTAGCAAGCTCGGCGACGGTTTACTAAAGTATCTCGATGTAATGTACAGATATACGTAGGTATCCGTAATGTATGTATGTCTACATACGCCGCGGAATGCGCGCCATATACATACAGCTATACGTACCTACGTACAGTTGAATCGTAAATAGATTGAATGGATATGTACCCAGATACTTTTTGCCTACATGTATGTTTGTTTTGCAGTATCGCGGTGTGTGCTTAGTGAGCTTGGATCATCGTGTGTACCAGGGCGTCGTGTGTAATGTAAACATTGTGGTCAGGAGGAATGCATTTAGACAGTAGGTGCTTGAGGATATTATCATGAACGGTGATAACGTGGCGTTGAGTCCGCGCGCCTCAGTCTGCGACGCGAGTTCGCGTAGCGCGGTTGTGTGTAGTGTTCGTGACGGGCGAGTGAAGTGCGAACTGTGTTCGCGCTCGCGTACGCGCCGCATTCCATCGTGGGGGCCCTTCGCCGCCATTGGCCGATCCCGCGTGACGTCACTCCTCGTAATGAGGTATTCAACATGGCCGTGTAGCTAGTTCGCGAGTGTGCTTCGTTATTCGTTTGAATGGATTTAATCAGTGAAATATGCCAAGGAGACGAAACGGTGAGATACCCTTGCCCGACGGATGGGATTATGCGAGGGATTTCGATGGTAAACTTTATTTCATCGACCACAATAGTAGAAAAACGACGTGGATCGACCCGCGAGACAGGTAAGTTTTCCGAAGAGAAGTGTTAACCCGTAAGAGCCCCATGTCAAAACTTCACATTCCAATGTGATTTTAAGTGTTTTCTAATTGAATTTACGAACTGTGGACTGTGCGTATGAAAGTGAATATAATATTCTACGTGTTGATTGTGTAGCAAACGTTTAGAATAATTCTAAAATAGAATAAATTGTGAAAAACAAACTATAGTCGTCGCGACTATGTCGCTATCTGGCGGCAAATATGCTCAACAACCCCGATTTCACACGACATTCCACAATTGACTAACAACAAATGACCTAAACACAAATTATGGTTATCATTTTGTTATCCTGTGGAATGCGAGTGGAGTTCAGTCTCGTTTTGGTAGATTCTGATTATCTGGTGAACGGCGTTGCAATGTGAATAATGAGGCCACGGAACTGGTTCATAGTAATGTTAGGCTCCGAACTGGCGCAGAAATAATTCGATGAAGCGTTTGTATGGGGTATGAATGTAGGCCTCTCTGGATGGTGCGGTCGGCTGTTTCGTAAGGTGCGCGTGTAGAGCGCGATGCGTGGAGACGGCGGTGGGAGACGGAATGCAATGCATAGGCAACTTGTGCGGTGTGAATGACAGGCCGTAGAATGCGGCCCAGGCCTGCAGCGATGGTCGCGCCTTTCTAAAGCGGCGCAGTCCCCCTTCGCTCCTCTCCCCTCGCCCCGCACTACCGCTTTACCAACGCACCACCAAGTGCAGGTGCTCCAACACATCCCTATTAAATACCGTCCATTTCTAGGAGCATCTACTTACCATAGCTATGCCGGCACCTGCATCATTGTCTTAAAATTCGATCTCAAATCCACCTGCCCTATTAAGATACGTGTCAACGTTAAAAGTATTGATGGATTGATAATGTTAGTCTATAAATTATATTGACATGTTTGTCAAGATGACCAGTAACAAGCATTACGGTAAATTCTAGTAGGAACTTGTATAGGCTATATTGAACAGCAAAACGCAAGTTTAAGATGTCATCGCAAAACGGTAAGAACATTTTATATCGTGCCAGCTACTACTAAATTATAAAATATAATTCAAAGATTGTTGCAAGCTATATAATGAAATATGATACATGGAATGAGAATGTACTGTTCATCTAAATTACTGGAAATGCTAAACAAAAAGGACACGTTTGCTCGATATACTGGAAGATAGAAGGTTCAGTTCTAAAGGAAAGTAGCCCTATTTTACTTCGTTGATACGAAAAGGAATACAGTATTACCTAAATGTAAACAGCTGTCAAAATATGGGAAAGGTCAAAAATAAGCAATCAAAAAATATCTACGCTTAATACAACAATGAAATAGATTGGAAAACGAAGTGAATATTCAATAAATGATGAAGTGCAAACTGCACCTAAAGGCTATAATAATGTAGTTGCAGTACTAACATGTACTAAACGCGCACAATAAACACAGTCACTAAGCCAATTTATTAATTCTAAAAATAAACGCATGTCTCCAGCGCATTTGATGATACTAACCTTATAGGGGGAGTTCAGAGAAAAATGTTACTTAACCAATTTCAATAGATTGTTTCACTTCCAAGTAAACGAGTACTTTTATATCATTGTCTATAATTTAGTTGTTTTATTGTCTTATACGTTCTAATGAGACGTTGCGTGCGAATTGGAATTTTGTGGTTTTAGCGAGCAATATAAATGATGATACGACGCTCGTTATATGTCGAACAAAAACAAAGTGTTCGACAGTTATTTGAGATGATTAAAATGCTCCATTGTCTCGTTAAGCGAGAAGGAAGCCTCGATACCCTTGTGGGAATGTGTTTATTACTTTCATTATATCACTCTTATGTATTTTCTATTCGCGTTCAATAGTGCGTTAATGCATAATTCTATGTTATAAGTGAAATTCATTGTGTGAAATTCATACGTTGAATACCTAAGCATGTCCCTCGAGTGTATTCTGTAATGCTGGGATCGCAGAGGAATTCTTGTACGCTAATCAACATATTGATGAGGTAACCTAACATTCGCTATTTTAATGTCAGTGAGATTTAATTCGATAAAAAGATTTTTGCGTTTTGTTATTAGTTAAATTTGCAACCGGTATCTGATTCATATTTTATTAGTATTGGTTGTAATATAGCTGTCTTTAAGATTGTGTAACCCAAGTATGTGTAAAGCATCTTGGGCGCTTCCCACGCACTACGCTCCTTCAACCGTGAAGCTAGGGGCTGGGCATTTTACTGCGTTTCTTGACTTTAATCGAATGGGAGTAATCGGATTGTAATATAACATTCTCGATACGTAATTGTTTCATCAGTCCGCATTTAAGTAATTAACATAGCGATACCGATTGCGGAAATAGCTTTTCAATGACCCGTCGTCGGTATGAAGTGGAAAATGTGAAGTTAAATCTAATTGGTCTGTGGAGTGCTAGCGAAATACACACTCGATGTTTGCCTCACGCATACCATTCAGATAAAGATGTCCTTGGACAATTTTTTACTGAGACGCGCAAATTTTGTTACCATATCGCCTTATTACTATATTTATTTCGTGTTAGCTTTTTCTAGTCACATTTCATCTTCATATTCGGTGAATAATAACGATACCCTCTGTAAAACAGTATTGATACAAGACAAAACCTTTCTCTGTGTTACAAATAAGCATAAATAATAATGAACAATAATTGTATTAAATTAATACTTATAATTGTTATAGGTACAAAATAAAAAGACTATTCCGTAAGAAAAACTTGGAAAATATATTTTCTTGTTAAATATCCAAAATTATATCCTGCAAGGAATGTTTTTTATTAATATCAATATTTTAATGAAGGAGGTAGTTTGTACTCCTGAAGAAAAATATCAAATCTTATGTCTTTTACTGTATGAGATACAGTTAGTGTGTTTTGACCTCCTAATTCGTTGTTCAGAAACTAAGAGATTGTTGGGAGTAGATGTAAAAATAAAAGACAAGATTTACGTATTGTCTTTCCATGTGTATATAACTGAAATTTAAACTTAATAATGAAGTCTTAAACGTCAGAATAGATACCATTAAACTGATGTTGAAGGTATTCTTTAATTAGGTATAACATTTATAACAATCCGAAATATTTGATAAGAGTAAAATAGGTTTGTAATCAAAAATAACATTTCTGTGTTATCTTTGAGTTGTTTTTTATTTACCATTTATATATCAGTATGTTAACACTTTTTAAATGAGTAAATTTTGACTTAATTTACTGATGTCACAATTTATCGCGCGAGTACCTACTCTGGGTGTATTTTCTCGTAGGCTAATATAGGCAGTGGAATTTTTTATCTTGTTTATGTTGGGTTTCACAAACAGTTTTGAGAATTGTGATGAATCTTACTATGATATATGAGGCCATAAAACTTATTTACT
This sequence comes from Melinaea marsaeus rileyi, assembly GCA_918358865.1. NCBI lineage: Eukaryota > Metazoa > Arthropoda > Insecta > Lepidoptera > Nymphalidae > Melinaea > Melinaea marsaeus. The sequence continues at coordinate 1,836,662 of OU911088.1, forward strand.
TCATTTGCATACGCTTATAATTGTAGGGGCCAACGTAATTTGGTCAGATGAAGAATGCTGCCCATACCAGTTTCGTCTTCTATATCAGACGTGTCGTTTTCATACCGATAACTATCTTATTATAATAGGTATAAAGTTTTATTTTCCGTAAAGCGATTAACTAATAAAAATTAAACTAATTTGTGCAGTCGTGTCGAAAACGTTATTTTTGATTGGAAAGCAATTAACGTGGTACTTAATTAGGTAAATCGGTAGTGATTCCGTAATACTGGTAGACTTTACTCGTAGGTGAGTGAGACAGTTTGGAATGCGAAAATGTTACGGAGGCCTCGAAACTGTACCGCCGGTCATTATTGTAATATGATTATGAATAAATCATAGACGATTATAACGTGGGCGAAATATGCTACCATAACTGGATAACATTCTAATATACGTTGTAGTTTCTTGCTTGACAATATAGCGCTAAATTGTGCAAGAGATTGTAATCGTTTGGAATGTATCACCTGTAACAAAATGTTATACATATTTAGACATGACTGTTGTATGTGGTCATTGTTTTACAATACTAGCCGTGCCCACGACTTTGTTGATGTTTGTATTTAATGTTATTTAAAAGTAGCCTATGTTACTCCTTATAACAACAGCTATCTACCATTGTAAGTCTTGATAAAATCGATCCAGCCGTTTCAGAGATTATGCGGACCAAACAGGCAGTCATTTTTTTTGTGACTACTACATATACTTCCCAATGTATTTAACGAAAAGTTAATTTAAAATTACAAACAGACCATTTAATTTATATATATAGATTGTATCAACTAACTACACTGTAAGTATAAGTAATTTAATATCGTTGCTGTATTTGTTATTATTATTAATAATATCTTTATTTATCAATCTGAATGGAAGACAATGGACGAAAGGAATTTCGACAAAACAAACATTGAAGTTGATCTTTCATTCAAACGGACACCTATCAAGTTGTTTGACCATGTTGAACTACCGCTTCCGGTACTTACCAGAATGTTCTAATAACAACTTTATGCCAAACTCATATTTAACTTTCTATTGAGAAAGTATCATTTGGAGTGAGGTCTGGAAGCACTTATTCGAACTTATATTTTGAAAGACGTCATGTTATAGCGGTTGTAAATTAAACAGTATAAATACTTGATTAAAACATGTGCGTGGGAGGGTAGTTCGGTTATAAGAAGTAGTCTGCAACGGTATTGTTACTTTATTAGATTCAAGTAGGTTTTTTTTATAAAATGATAATCGAATTATAAATGTTTGTTAGTCCTGATGATCACGATTGCGTCGCACGCGTCGGCCGGCGGCGTGACAAAGTCGACTGGTATGCGTCGTGATTCAGACGGAAACCTTATATATTTAATGTAATGTTTATGTAATCCGTCTGTCCCTCACTTTTATGGATAGACTACAATGTATCTATATGTAATGAAAGTTTTGATATCATTTTGTTTTTGTCATTTGTATCTGCAATGGAATTTATTTTTAATTTATATCCTTAAACCGAGTCTGAGACCTTGGTGTATGTGAGTTCTGTTCACACTTGGCTATGGAATGTCGTTTGTCAATGATCGAATAACGTGACGTCATTCTATCCAATTAGTTGCTGCGCATAATATTACCAATATATAAAAGCTTTCCAGCATTTGTGCCGATTTCGGAGATAAATTCAGTATAAATCATGACGTCAGATGTTAAGAATGTTTACAACAGTTACTTGCACGCTTCGGTACCTACATGAATTTTTATATGTCCTTCCGGTCAGACTTCGTCGAAGTGATTGCAACTCGCGTTTAATATTATTGTAATTGCGCTGTACTGCTTCTGTCAGCGATTTGGAATGCGAGAGGAAATCACGTTGACCCCTACTAACGCTTCCTTTTTTGGTACGGAAAGTCTGTGATATTCCTGTCCTTGGTCTTTGTTTGGCGCACACGGAATATACACGGCCGTTAATAAGCTTGTGACGTCACATTTTATTGTCGTAATCCGAATTGCCCGAATCGTGTAGAAATGTAAAAATGAAAACATTTTTACCCAAAGTCCATCGGAACGTGGATTAAAATATTTGTCGGGCGATATTAATAGAATACAAGTAGGTGTGCGTGTCCGTCTGTCGGTTGTTCGATATGTGTGAGACAGCGTGGCACCGCCTTCGACCAGACGGGATCCAAGTTTGTCGTAATCCAGGATTTGGTAACGCATTTCAAAATAAATGTGACGCGAAAGAATGTCATCAATATTATTTAAATGAATATTGAATAAATTATACGCAAGATTTAAGCAACTGTTATCAGTTTAGATTATTTTGTAAGTTAAAAAGAATGTTTGATTAGCCAACTAGTTGTAGATAGTAGTGGTCGTGGAATTTTTTCAAGTTATAAAATACTTTAAAGCTATTTGCTTCCATGTTCGAGACCATAAAATGCGAAGAATGCTTAGCAAAATAATCCAAAGTCGGTAGCAAGTTTCGTTTCTATTTGTGGATTGTGGTCGTACGTTGGCCTTCGGTCGTGTCTCTTTGAGGAATGAGTTTTTGATATCACTTGTCTCTGTCACAAATCCTCGGATGCTTCATTTTTATTTCTATTGGTGTTATTTTTTTCAATTTTGTTTATTTGCTCTTGTTATTCTTCGTTTTAAAAAATACCAAATACGATTCTTAATAGATGAAACGATACATCTTTTATGACTACGAATTCATGTGGTTCTGTCTATTAGTTTGGTATCAAACTGCAATTAGTTTCGTATCTAATGTCAAGCGCGATACATTATTAGTCTACAGATACTTTTCCATTTACTATGATACTATTTAGTAAAGGTTCTTTACATTTTTTTACATAATAACAAGAATATAACAAAATATATATAATATGACATATAAAAGAAGTGTCGTTGTAATACAAGTTCAAATAAAATGACTAGCCACTTAAATATTCCGAGAGAGTGGCCTTTGTAAATACGAGTGTAGTGTACGAGTGTAGCGGTTATTGCATTTCATTTAAAAGTAATAAAACAGCTTGAAACGAAAACTTTCGTTTTATAACGACTTCAAAATCCGAGATACCTAATAGTCGAATCGAAATGTCTCCGTTACGTAAGGTCCTCGAGCCGTTGTTGTTTAAATAAGTCTAAGACAAAAGTCTCGTGAAGATGTCGTGCGTGTGTGTATTAGTTTACGTGTGTGCGATTAGGGATTCCGTGACACGGCTCACCGTTTCCAAGAAAGCGACTTGTCTTGATGTCCCGCTGACAGGACTGGTTTTGCCGTTCCACCACGATACAGCAACATTGTCAAATATACCCTTCTCTTTTTCTCACGCTGCTTTTAATCGCAGTGTCTCTTACCCGCTGCAATGGATGCGCACACGCACGCGCCCTCTATCCCCTCGCTTCGATAAGAACGATCTGTAATGTAATGGACGCCGCGCTTTCGGTAGCTGCAAGGAGTAATGAAATTTCATTGAGGATTTGCCGGTTCTTAAATAGGTCACTTCTGTTTGGAATCTCATAATTTAATCGATATTTAATTCTATTTCTTTAACCAACATAATTTATTATTAAGTTATGATCATATTAAAATTAGTTCATATAAAGTCTATTGACTTTTATGAACTATGATTTACCTTCGATTACACGTCTTTATTGTCTCATTTACATAAGTATGTGTTCTTATTAAAGTCCGTCTCGGAATTTTAATCATACGTTACAAAAAACACTCTTAAATATTTTGTCATATACATCGTCTTATAGCTGTCAGTTCACGCTCAAAACTCGTATAAAGTAGACCAACTCACTGGCGCCTGTGTACCACGCCCAATGGGCTCCCGGGCATCCAGTACGACCTACTATTAATTGCTGTAGTTATTATCTATATCTAGCTAGAATATCCACATACTTGAATTTCAAGAACGCCCTTTAATTTATAGGAGGTATACTTTTCTGTGGCCCCTAGATTGCCTATTTGTTTAAAGAAAACACAATTTATACTCATTTATTTGGTTGTAGATTTCATTAATTTATAAGAAAATCTTTATTAGTTTCGAATTGTGTATGTGTGTGTTGGATGCGTACGTGTTATATTAACAGATGATATGAGATAAGTTATTACATGTTAAAAGGATGTAATAAATTTTTAAATATGATGTTAGTTAATAGAATATCGCAATCTAGAAAAAAGTATTCCGTTTAGATTCAAACGAGTTTTAAGTTAAGTTCGTAGATCATTAAACAGCTAAAAGTATCGAGTCAAAACTTGAAATATTAACGGGCCTGATTATTTTGGTTCAACGTAATGATAGTAATAGGAGCAGTTTTAATAGGATACCCCATTTCATTCGTGGGAAGCAATCATGACCGAGAATATTATGGGAGCATTTTACAAAAAATGAAAAAATTCTTCGACGGTGAAATTATTTTAAATCAACGTGCATTAAACGTATTTGAGGGTACTGTTTTGTTTCCTTTAATTACATTGTATTTCGTGAAGTCAAACATTGTTTATCAATAAATATGGAACAAATTCCTTGATGATATTACCATTTTGAACTAAAATGATGTTTTCATCATTCGGGCAGGACAGGACAGAGGATTGTAGGACACAAAGTCACATGAACATGTATATTTATAGGTACTAAAAGAACTTGTACTTAGGGTAAATATTTAATAATGATAAAAATAAAAATGTTTATAATTTATGTTGTTATGTCAACGATCTTAAAGCACCGGGTGGTAGTTATATACACAGATAGTGAAGAAGCCTTTGATCATGTAAATACGTCATCTGGTTCAAGAACTAAAGACATTTGGCAGTTGTGGTGATCTACAAAAACAAACAGGCTATGTCTCTTATAAAGGTTTAGATATTGTAGTAGTGATTACTGAGTCAGTCCTTGGGGTTCAATACTGGTTCCTTTGCTCTATAATCTTTTTAAAAATAATAGTGTAATGCTATTTTAATTGTTTAAAAAATAAATGTTAAGTGTTAAATATCTTATAAACATAGTTCAATTAATATAAAATGAAACAATACTAAATAAATTTTTGTTTCAGGTACACAAAGCCCCAAACGTTCGCGGACTGCATCGGCAATGAGTTGCCTCTGGGCTGGGAGGAGGCTTACGATCCTCAGATCGGGCCATATTATATCAATCATGTCAACCGTGAGTATCATTTTGATTGCCACCTTAAAATCACATCAGAACTGAATAATAAACATAGAAAAAATGTTCTTGTCCAATACAAAAATAATACAAAAATGCGTATACATATTTTACAGCTATTTGTAAAGTATTTGCTGACTTGTAATAGTAGATAGTACCAGGAATTAAATTAAAATTGCGCAAAACTGGACGAGAACAAGTGACTGTAAACTCGGCGCCAATTTTAACCTTGATTGCCTTTAGCTCACAGTAAGAAATAATACCAGATTTCGAACAATTTGTAAATATTTTTAAAATGAGTATCCGTTTAATGGCCAATGCCTTATAAATGAAAGTAAATTACGTGTTTTCACTGAACGTGAGGATATATATTAAGTGCAACGAGACTTATTTATGTCTTTTGGATTATTCAGTACCCTCGGTGAAAAATGTTCAACGCGGGGGGCTTATGAAGGTCCTTGGTGCTTTAGTTATTCAGCATGAATTATTGAACAGTTTGATTTATTTCTAGCCTACAGAATGTTAGAAGCTCCACCGTGAATTGGACGTTTAAAATCTAGATGTTGGTCTCAGCATGAGAGGCGTCTGCCATCGTTTATGTGCGATATATTTGCACAATTCCCCTTTCTATTTTCTTATTGAGCAGAATATCTTTATCAGTATTTATGCAAATCAAATAAATCTTGTCGGTTTACATTTAGATGTTCGTATAGTTGTTTATACTCGTGAATTATGAAAAGGAAAAAAATCTGACTGGTTTATTGCACATATCGCGAGTGACAGGTGACGGGTGTTTATACATAAGAAATATACATATATCCAACCGCGTCATATCATGAGTTATGTAATGATGTACTTTCAAATGTTTTTTATTATTTCACGTTATTGTCATTTACCTCTTAATTGTTGTATTTATTCTTTGCGAGATTTATTTAAGTCTTATCTTTTATTTGTAAATGTTTGTCGTAAAAGGTCATTCGAGTCGAGTAAATAGTTCCAGAGGCCATCGTTGATACATTTATAAGTATTTAATTTGTGGTTACTATGTTGATAGTGTATTGTATTCAGTTAGTCTAAACTAACACAAATCACGACTAACACCGGCTGCCTTATAACGGTCGCGGTATATTTCGCACGAAACGCACGCATTCCTATGCATTATGTATGAGTGGAGGAGCTTTTCCGCCATTTTTTGAATTTTTTAAACGACCACCCATCACATCACCAGGCTACATTGTTACTGATACGAACCTTAATTGATTTAAAATGTATATATTTTTTGTTATTACCAAACTTCTCGTAAGTTTAGTAATTTTTATTATATTATATTACATTACATTGTATATCAGTTTTACATAACCTTCAAACTTTATTATGTAATTTTTAGTACACACAGTTAGCGGTCACGTATGTACTCAGTTCTTAAGTTGCAGGCTTTAGTAGCCTCAAGAACGTCATCCAGATAAAATATCTCGACTTGACCAACTTATGTATTCAAGTGCGGTAGTCTTTATGTATTATCTAAGCACTTCAATAATAATGTTAAATATTAAATATGATCCAAAACTCTTTGCATCCAGTGTCTCTAAATATTTTATTAAAGTTATTTGTACTTGGTGAAATCCTTACATTAAATCAATCTGACATACCGATAAATAACTCTCTCGACGCAGTCGGATAAAAATTATTATAATCACAAGAACTATTTTAGCTTCAGATTATTCAATGCAATGGTACATGTTAGTGTAAATTGAGTCCTTATTTACGGTTTTGCAATGTACTTCTAAGTTAGCTGATAACGTACTTGACGTAGAATTTATTTGTATTTTATATCGTCTTAGCTATTTAATTACAAGTCACTTATTTGATACTAATTATTACTTGTGTAGTATAAATACATTACACATTGAAGTACGTACGTTATTTTACGATAATGTTATTTACGATCATATTCCTTTATAACGGTGGATTAAACAGGAAACCTTTAATTTAAAATAAGTAAAAGAATCCAGAACATAATTGGACTCTCTTTAAAATTTAATTATATCGATAATAAAACATATGATATGTACAGTTTTGAAAGTCGAGACCTTCGAAATTTTATAAGCTCTTACTTACGTGTTCATGTAAATATTTCGGCAGACTAAAATTTGATTACTCATTTGTAATTATATTACTTTCTTTTTTTAATTCGTTTCCGATTCTGTACTTATTGTTAGATAGCTGCATATATTTATTCAAATGTCAAACTTTACTTTCCTACTCTAGAAAGTAAGTATGATATAATGAACATAATTAAATAACACTAAAAATAAGCCTTTGATATATCGAGTACTTATTGAAATGTCGATCTTATACAGCATCTAATAAAATAAATGCAGCTGTGAAAGTATTAAAAGTAATCGAGTGGATTGATGATGTGATAGCGGTTAATTTATATAAATTATTACTAGAAACGTAATATTTATCTTAAAGCACTGAAGTGTAAGGACTAAAATGCAGTGTACATTTGATTTATCTTGAGATCAAATTAAAGAAATATAATGATTTGGTCAGACACATAAATTAAAATATATTTAAGACCACGTCATATACTAGACGCTAAGCAAACACTATTATATACACAGGATGTTAAACTATTAACATATGCTTAAAAGAAAAACTGATAAAACGGTGAATGCAAATTATGACTAGCCATCTTTATCTCTAGTATTAAGATCTTGAAATTCTTTGGCTCATTATTTATCCTTAATGCAAGCGCTCGTTAGGTTAATTATGAAGGCCTATCTTATAGGTAACCGATTGTGCCTAGAGCGCATTTTTTGCATAATGCAAGCCTGTAATAGTCTTTTACACTTGAGTTTCCAAGTATTCTGATCATATCTTGATTGTTCTCGCAAATAATACGCCTTTGCCCAGAACGCGTTTCATGTTTTATTATGTTTCTAGAATAATAAAATTGTATGCCACATGGAGAGATGGAAGCTGTAATTATATTCCCATCCCAATATTTTTTTGTTATTAAAGTAATGGATTTTTTACTATAATTTCATACCTTGATTATAATAAAGATTTCGTCCTCTATACCTATATTTAGCGTCGGGGACGCGAAATAAATATAACGAATAAGGCACTGTAAGATATTAACACGGTCATATGTGTTCTAAATTATCTAGTCGATACGAAGAAATAGTGGACGATTAAATCGCATAGCAAATTGAATTTCTATTTCTTCATCGGGTTATATCTATGTAAATTACACTTCAGACTCAATAAACTATATATAAATTTTATACTATAGATATATTAAATGCCGTCTCCAATTTGCATCGCTCAGTTATCGAACTCTGTGATCTTTTCTATACATATTCTTGCCACATTTATGTTCTAGGCTTCATTCTTAGACATTCCGCTGGAATCTTCATGTACAATTTTAAGATTATTGCGAGAGATATTCTTATAATAATTTTAATATAAAATATTCACACTGCAATATTTTAAGATGCATTCACGTTACGTCTAGTTATTTTTAAATGAACCACCTGTGTGGTCCTATTTTTATAGCATCTCCAAATGTAGTGTTGTGTGAAAATGTTCATCGCGCGTTCACTTTTACTTCGTAGTATTTATTTCTTTTATGGTTTGTGGATTCTTTCGGAATAACTAATTAGTACGTGCCCGTATATTTTATAAGACTGACTACAAGTTTTGTAAGAGTATATTTTATTCTATAATATATTACATTCAATGATTTGTTTGTTGATCATTATTGTTAATGTAAAATTGGTATCTTTAATAGCACAGCTTCACATATTTTATATTTTACCTAATACTGCTATTTTATTTGATGACTCAACTCTATTAACGTGCTCCGGAAGTCGAATTAAATTCTTTGCTTTGTAAATGAATGTTTGATTATCATTTGCATCATTAATATTTTAAATACAAACCAGTTGTTGCGAATCATGCAATTCTGTATAAGAAAAATATATGATTGAGTAACCTACAATGTTGCAGGTAACAAAATAGTTTTTCCTATGTGGGTATTTTATATTCAATATATTAACAGCCTCCAATACTATAAGATTTTAAATAAACATGTAATTTAAGATAGTTATTAATATATATAAATTCTAGTGTCCAGATGTAAACGTCTAAATATGAAATACATGAAACCAACCATATTTGGTTTATTTGTAGAATCATTGATCACACGCACACACACACACCAATCAAATAAAACCAAATAAAAACAAGCATCACTAACACAGTCACGTTGAGTGACATCCTACCTTCGCGTGACATCCAAAGTGCGGTCCATCTTCAATTATGGGTCTCAATTCTGAAGCCAAGGCCGCGCAAATCAGATTACACTGCAATTGAATATACTCGGTATGCAATTTAACCATCACGGCCATTGTGATAAATTATTTATTGTAAAAGAAAAAAATGAATGATTAGTACTAAAATTGGGATTATATATTCTGAACTAACATTTCTTTTATTGAATACACTGTAATGCAAATGAGAATTGTCTGTCTATAAATGTAGATAAAAATGTGTTGGTTTGTTTGTGTGTTTTGTTTTGCGTAACTGCGCATATTTTAAACGAGTTTTACGCTAATAACGACCAGTGATATTCCATAGAATTGTATAAAATTCTTTGATATTGTATCTCAGTGTTTATCTAATAAAAATACGATTTGATTTGTTTGATATTATTTTTTACGATAGTTTATCCTTCGGTAAATAGACTCGTAAGATAAATTTTAACGGGAATAAATTCAATGTTTTATGGCTATAGGTAAAGTGTAAAAGTTATTCCTTGGATAGCTGTTACTCGTACATTTGATACGTCTTACGAAAAATCGATTCTTAATTAGTATTGCAAGAAAATCGTGTAGGTAATGTATGTATGTATGTATTACATTTTATTTCTTATCAGGTAACGTTAATACGCAATGCACCATTATATCATAACGGTCGCCATGTTTGTTATCAATCATTAATTGTTAGGTCGCTGATTGGCGAATACTTTGCCGATGACTCGTTTCATTGTTTTCACATGGTCATGTGATCGTAATGAGACGTAAAATGATATCGGCTTTGACGTCTGTTCATAGTAAAGATTGATTTGTTCTGTAATGTTTGCTGTTGTTTATATAAAGGTACGCATATATAATAAAATTTCACAAGATATCTTTGATCTACCGTTTCATAGTTTTAAATCTAAAGTTAAAAGTGTATTATCAAATAAATCTTATTGTAGCGTTCAAGAGTTTATTAGTGAATCGAAATGTGTGGAACTTAGATTATGACACTTTTGCAGGGTTGATAATGCAATGTTATCCACATTGATAAATTTCATTTAAAAAGAGCAACTGCTGGTTAGTAGCCGACTTTCCTCAACTGTGCAGCATCCGACCCCGTGGTAACTTGCTTACGAATTGACTACACTGACTTTTTTAATATAATAATTGACGATGCAAAAGTGTGTGTAAATGTTTACTTGAATAAAGATATTTTTCTCTCTATATAGTAACTTCTCAATTGGACTATTACAAGTACCAAGGGTCAAGATGACAATAATATTGTGTTTATGTCCAAAGCCAGTATAATATATAATTATATATATTATATGATGTTGTACTTTTACTTGCAGAGGTGACGCAGCTAGAAGACCCGAGGCTAGAATGGCTGAGCATCCAGGAGGCGATGCTGAGGGACTACCTCCACACAGCTCAGGAGGCTCTGGAGGTATGTCTGCTTCTGTTTAAATAGGTATTTTAAAGTCAGGTGCAGGTTTTTTAACTACCTCCTTAATCTAAATTATATTACTCGTTATAATTATTCCAATACTTTGTTAACTCGCAATTGCACAATGCAAACAAATTTATAACCGACTGTATCATAATACGTCACAGCGGGCGCTGGACACGTTTACGATAAAAAAATTAATAAAACACCTTTTTTTATCAATAAACGTGTCATAACCAAAAATGTCGTTCGATAATAAATATTTGACCCGAATTCGTTTGGAGCTGCGATCTCGTTCGCCGCCCGAGTTACGATGAAATAATTACACATAACAACGCTGCACGTAAAAAAAACGTCAAACCGCATTAAAATAAAACGGTAAAATTATTTTAACGAGAATCCGAAAAAAAAAAAACGTCGGATTGAATATTTTACACTTAAAACCACTCTGTGTCGTTATAAATCACAGAATCCCATATCTCTGACACCTCCGATATATCAACACCCGTTATAAGTTAATGATTAATTTACACTAGATTCAATGTTATATTTTTTTTCTAAGTGATTTTGTGGCGTTTTTAATCTTAGATTGATTATTGATTCAATCGCAAAATTTAGTTATTGTTATATCAAAACTGTGAGATAATTTTAAATATATTCTAACAATTAAAACTAGATGATATCCTTATCATCTGATAATGGGTACTCGAAATTACATTAGATCTCCGTTCTCTCGAGATAAAAACGGAATGCGATCGCTGATAACGAGATAAGATAAGACGGTTTTCAATTCAGATATTAATATTATAGACGTTAAAATTAATTCTCATTATTATCTATTTTAATATATGATATTTTAAATATTATACTTCGAAATTTATTATAAAAATATTGTATAAATAAAAAATGTAATTATGTCTTCGTCCATTTAATTATGGATTCAAATTTTGTTTGATATCGTGATGTTATTAAAGTCTGCATTTTCATATAAAATAATGTCTATTGACTTATATGATGCTAACAGTCTTGGCCATTTAATTAATTTATTATTTTGTCCAAGTATTCAATAATCAATTAAAATGTTTTGGTGATTATTATAAATGTTATAAAATTTTAACAAGAAATAAATATAATAATATTAAACATTTGTATTGTTTCAATATATTTGTTGAATACTAGCTGTGCCCACGAATTCCTTCGGGAATATGTGAATATAATAATTGATTCTTCTTTGTAACTACCGTTTATACTTTCATATGCATTTAGTGAAAAGCTGGTACAAACAGACGTACATTTTGTTTATATGTATAGATAATTATAATACTGAATAATAAGACCCAAAACATATAAAAGATATAGTCAAAAGTTTCATCATAAATCTTCTGCAGCGTGTCTTAAGAAAAAATAAAAAATAATAAAAATAGCACGGAGAAGTTTCCGTTAGGGAGAGTTATGGTTTATTGATATAATCTGTGTCTGTCAAGTGTCATTTTTGACGTTAATCTTGACACATCGATAACCTTCAGCTGACGCAAATGATTGATACCAAAGCAGTATTGGACGGGCGGCGACCCCTCCGAAGTACCCCCGGAATGCGACCTTTCACCTTAATCCCATTCCACTTATCTAATCGGACCTAATTAATGTATTGGTTATTTTTAACCTCAATACGATTATACGTATTCATTACTTTGTTTACTTTCCGTGATTTTATTGAATTATTTTATTTTATTTTTTTGGTATGATTTTGAAACAATACATTATACCACTTTTTCACAAGTGGTTAAAAGATTTTGTCCTCAATTATTAAATTTATATTCTTTTTAGCGAAAAAAAAAAATGTTATTTTAACCTCATATACATTCTGGTCAGTGTTTGAACACGGTTCGAACTTGCCAACATTTGCTTACACTTGATTGCGAAGTTTTGTGACCAATAAATATTATGCGAAAATCATCGTTAAATTTTATAGTATAAGGTTTAAAATCCTGTGTGTTTATTATGAAATGGTAACGCCAAACTGCGTACTAGATAGCGGAGGAATTTGCTGGATTTCGACCGGAAAAGATTTGCATACCAACATTGTAGTTTTACACTTGTGCTATAACACTGATTCACACACTTTGAAAGCGATCAGGAAATGTTTTATGAGGCTCAACCTCGATAGATATAATACAACGTATAAAGCAATCTATACACTATTGTCATCACTAGTGTGTACTATGCCTTATATTTTTGTTTCTCTTAAATCAAAATTATCTAACTGTGTACTAGATATCGGAGAAATGTCCTGGATTTTATCTGTAAATGATAAGCGTATCAACATTATTGAATGCGATATAGTCGTTTACATTCTATCGAGTGTAAAGGACAGTGTAGTGTATACAAACTCTTACTATAGGTTTAAGATGTGAGAGAATAATTTGGTACAAAGATCTCGGAACACCAAGTGATAGAAGAAAATGATTAAATAGTTTGCGATAGTGGTTGAAGATCACTTGCGCAATAGCATTTAATATCAAACAGCGACCTTCGTTAGGCTTAAAAGTTGTATGCTTAAAACCCGTTCAATAATCTCGTTGCCGCAGTTTGCGCTGTCAATGCAAGTAATTTTGCTAACTACGAATAATTTTATGGCTGATTTTCAAGTTGATTCCATTACTTGTACATTCCACAGCAAACGATATGATTTAACTGGATCCCTTTCGAATGTTTTGCCTTATTATCATCAAAAAATGATTACGCGAACTCTTTATGGTTTCGTGCCGAATTCCGTTTAACCGTTTCATCTAGTTTGTAAACCTGCGGTCGGATGTTGCGTTTCGTTGGGTGATTGGATCAGTCGATGGCACGCAGTTCGCTGTAGCGCGGATTCCGCGAATAGACGCCTCGTCTGCGCGTACGCATATCTGCGGACGGACTTGATGGATTCATACTTGATTATTTCCATAATTACTACACATTAATGATAAACTGATGGTGTGAAACAACCTTATGTGTGCAAAATACGATAAAATAAATATTTATGAAGATTATATCTGATGGTGTGAAGCAACCTTAACAATTTTGCACATGTCTCACTTATATGAGCATAATTCTATGAACACATTTTTTGTACATATTATGTAGAAAATGTGAAATTTAGGATTAAAAGGAGAGTATGGTTGTACAGACGAGAGATATTTTTTATCTATCTCCAAGCTTTTCTTTTAAATAATGCAAAATCTTCTAAATATTATATCCTTATATTAATCACAAATATAATCTCAAAATTGCATTAGATTTACAGTTTTGACTTTAGACCCTTACATGTAATGGATGGGAATGAAATAATTTAGTTTGTTTATTGTTATGTGATCAAGATCGCGGAGTACTGACCTGCTCAATAAAGCTGAAATAAGAGCCCATTACTGGTCCATTGCGGGGCGAGGGCCTCCCTCTGGTGTTGCTAAGTTGAACCTTTAATTTCTATACTATCTTAAGCCCTTTTTTTAAATATATATAAAAATGTGTCTATAAAAATTCACTTGGTTACGACTAGCATAGTTTCACGATGGCACCAAACGTGTTGGTATGCTCGGCCATTATGTATTATTAATTCATTCCATTATAACCCTTATATCTATGGTATAAAGAGGTTGGATTCGTTTTTACATCCCAAGCTCTTGGTATGGAAGTCAGTGCTGCTTGCGCAAGGAAAGATGTGAGGTCCTTGTATTTGGCAATGAGAAAATAGTGCTGTGAATATAAAACGATTTGTTTGATTTATTTAAATTATAAACATGCTTCTATTAAATATTATATTATTACATATTATATATACATATAAAAAGAATTGAAGTCTGTTTGTAATTCCAGATTGACAGCTTTTTACTAAATGCATATGAAAGTATGTACTTATATAAAAAAATCTCTATCTGATTGTCTGTCGGTTCCTTCTGACTAATCTCTGAAACGGCTGGACCGATTATAACAAAACTTTTACAGGCGGATAGCTAAGGTTATAAGGAATAACTAGGCTATTTTAAAAAAAACATTCCGCTCGAACGAAGTCGCGGGAATAGCTTGTATAAAATATTTTATTTTAATTATCTGCATCATATACGATAAGGGTTATTCGCCATCCCGTCACTGAGGGTCAAGGCACATATATCACATAATTTTATGGAATTTTAATATATTTTATGATATGTTAATTTGACTTTAAGGTTTTATTGCACGTAATAAGCTAATCTTTATTTAGTTACATTGATATCTTTGACATTTAATGTTTTTTAATGTTGGTGTTATGTTTTTTTTTGCGAATTAGTTTTTTTTTCTGACACTAAACTCAGATCTACATTTATAACTCATTATAGTTAATCATTTGATCATACTGTGAATAATATTGTTTATTTTATGTCATTAATTGTAGATGTCGCTCTGTTAATATATTTATTTTAATATAAAGATTTATAAAGAGTTTTTTTAATGATATTAATGATATTAACCAAAATAAATATAACATTTATGCGTCTATGAACCTGTGATATTTATAAAATCATGTCACCGCTTCACGAACTGAGCTATTGGGTCATTATATTTTATGTTATGCTTTTTACTTTTTTTATTTTTTTTTGTACTAGCTGTGACCTTCGTGTGTCTCTATGTGACTTATGATCAATGAAGGTCCTGTAAATATCGGTCCAGCCGTTCCATAAATTTGGCGGAACAAACAGACAGACAGACAGACAACAAATCATATGCATTTTGTAAAAAACTTTATTTCTATTTATATATATAGACTAATTAAGATTTGTAAAGTGATAATATTTATCCTTACCATTGAATTAGATTGGATTGGATTGTAATTTCAGAAGTTCGCGTAATGTTTTAAGAAATACGTATAAATAGCAGTACTAACACAGTCATTTTGTCAGTTATTAATAATTAATTTATCGTTTGATCAATCATTATATTGTATTGGGGTCAGAAATTCTTACAAGCTGCGGCACGACCCCGACACTTTATAATACCTATAAAATCAATGGTAAACCAAATACCATGGCAACCAGTTACAGCCGGATAAGTATTCAGGGTGTGCGCAATCAAATATGTATTAGCTTTTCTTGACTTGCATTAGAATAATTGCATCTTTGGAGCCGAGACACGATAACTTGTTTGAGGACTGTTTAAATGAAAATTTGCATCGAATGAAAATATATATTTATAATGAGGAGATTGAGAATCACCTGTGATCTTTCACAGTAAGGTTTCGAAGAAATGTAGATAGATAGAGAGAGAGATATAGATAGGTAAGGTAGATGTAAATAGATATAGATAGATATATCTGTAACGAAAAGTATAACGTAACGGAAGAGATACATCAGTATACACGAGTGGATGTAAAACTGGGAGATAACAAAAAATCATAACAAATAATTATGTGCGATCAGTTGGACGGGTCCCGTAAAAAATACATCTAAAACTTGTTTGGAGTAGAACCAAAATTACGAGAGGTCTAAAGGAGTAGCAATTTGGGTTTAATAGTTTTATTTTTGGACCTCGCTAATCACTGGGTGCAGGATTTGGATCGCTTCAAAATTTATATACGAGTGTAACATATAATATATTACTGTGAATAAAATAACGGTTAGTGGAAGAATACTGGCAATTGAATATTTTTTTAATATATTTTACGTTTAACAACATAACCTCACATTACGATGTCGGTTAAGAAGGTAGCAATTTAAGTTATTTGTTTTTTTTTTTTACATCTTTAATTGGTAGGGTCCCGAGAGGAAGGTCCTGCCCCGAGGCAACGTTACAGCTTCTGCCATTTTGAATACGTATTACGAGTGGTTGTTAAATTTTAATTTTAATATCAGTACTGAAAGTAAAATAATAATAATTAAAAATAAGTTAAAAGATAGATTTTACATATTAATTAATTTGTCTCGTACTTTTTTCATTTCCTTTGAATTATTCTCGGTGACATTGATTGCTATCATTACTTACATAAATACTTACACACGACAAATGTCAAGGTTCCATTTCACCATATATAGTATTTTTATCATTTATTTATTTATACTTGAATTCTTTTAAAGTATCATATATTTTGAATGTCCTTAGCCTAGTATTTTTTCCTGATTTTCGTTTTACTAACGGGCTAACATATTTTAAATGTATATATATATATAGTATGTTTCATATATAGTTCATTATATTATTGTATATATGACGTGATTTGTTATT
This sequence comes from Melinaea marsaeus rileyi, assembly GCA_918358865.1. NCBI lineage: Eukaryota > Metazoa > Arthropoda > Insecta > Lepidoptera > Nymphalidae > Melinaea > Melinaea marsaeus. Next base: position 1,853,851 of record OU911088.1, read on the forward strand.
TCTAAAGTCACTAAGTGTTTTGACGATTAGATTATAAAACACACATGTCGTGTGTACAATATATATATATATAATGTCTCCTTATCTGTTCGTCATAAATCATCAGACCGAGAGACGCATAAAACCGTAGGCATTAAGTTGTGAAATCTATAAGAATGTAATGTAGATAAAATGTAATGTCCGTCCGCCATTGCGTAATAGTGTTAAGTTCATTTTGAAGTTTCGTATTATTCATTTTGTCACGCCTGACTTTTGACCCCTATGATAGTTATTTATGTAATTATGTTTTATATTATGCGTGTGTGCGTGTGTGTGTGTTAATAAATGTGTTACTTACAGGATGTCACATGGAGATGAATGTAAACTATGCGATCTATCGAATTATCATATTAAAATAGACACAAATCACTTGCGCCTGCGCATCGCTCGTAACGTTCCCATCTCAATGCATCATGTGCAATGAATTTAAATATTTGATTGTAATCTCAGTGATATATACGGTATCATTAATAAAATATGTATTAATTGTAATATTTACATATTCATACGTTCGTGTAAGAAGTTTTATTATAGTTATAATATTACAAAGATTACTGTCAACGGACGGACAGAATACTAAACATTGTGAGCGCAATGAAACTTGAGACTATCTACATTGTATATCTAAAACTATTATCTCAAAATTCCTTGACCACTTTACTACAAATATTGTTTTATATTACGCAATGAAATAATAAGGACTTTATGTTATTGAGTTTGTGAGAAATACCTTAAGCAATAACATACATACATACATGTAACACTGGCTTAAATAAAACAGTGTACACGCCCCTTAAAGCCGTCCGTGACGTCATACTCCTGGAATTTAAAAATGGTTGCATTGATTTAACATATACATTCCTCCTAAGATTCGAATTTTGTGATTCATTTTTGTGGAATCCTAATGTGTGTCTGTCCTTATTACTTTTATTATGATTGATAGTTGAGGAATGTGTGGAAAGTTGTATAGTTTTGATGTAACGATTTTGATGGGGTTTAAACAATTTCGTCATGATTCGTTTTAAAAGGTAAAGAAAAATATTAATTTTAGTTTTGTATTATTATCACTAATAATAATGTGTGTGTGTGTGTGTGTATGTATGTATGTATGTATGTATGTATGTATGTATGTGTGTGTGTATGTATGTATGTATGTATTAGTTTAAATCGGTTGTTTATTGAATGCGTGCACGGTCGCTATCTCCCCGCAGTGCGTAAATCTCGTAGTTTACAGCCCGCAGTGGTCCAGTGGTCCACCGGCCGGTTGTATTTCGGTCTCTTAACTCCCGTATTCAAATCACTATATTTATAGATAATATTAACATTATACGTACGTGTTATCTATATTTTGATATTACGTGTAGATATAAAATAATGAGATTCCTTTTAAGGGTGTGTATAATATGATAATACTTAAAGTATTCAGTTTATTAGTTATGTTGGTATGTTTTAAGTGTGGGTTATATAATGTTGATGTATTTAAATGTGTGTGTGTGTGTGTGTGTGTGTATATATGTGTGTGTATATAAGAGCTTAGACCTCTTTATAGTATATGAGCTTTTTATCAATGGTGATGCTTTTTTTATTATGTTGTATATATATACATATTGTTATAGAAATAGTTGGGGTTGGTTAATCAATACACAGTTACCATAGATACAAATTCAAAACAACTGTTGGCTCCCAGAGGCGGTAGACATTTTAATTAATTCCATATAACTAATTCAAAACATGTTATTACACAATTATCATAACAAAATCATATTAATGCTATTATTATATATATTAATATATATATTTTTGGTAAATTAAAGTCACAGACGGATTTAAAAGTTACAAATTATATGAATATTTTTTCTCATATCCGTCCGTTGTACATTTAAATAATGACGGACACACGGACGGACGGTGCTACTGTTTGTAAATTACATGGTCGGTGGTATGTTAAAGGAATTGGTGGTTAATTACCGGCTGGTGAGGCTGGTGACGGCAGGGAGAGGCTGTGTAACAATTATATTGTTTTATTTTCATTTTAAATCGTATATATCTGGTTCTGAATAATACGACAAAGCCTAAGCTATTTAATATTATCCACCAAAATTTACAAGGCTTAGGTGGCAAGGAGTCGGAAGTGGAACTTTTTGTTAAAAAATTCAATATTAGTTTATTGTGCATTACAGAGCACTGGTTGTCAAAGAGCAACAATATTATAAATATCGAAAATTATAAATTGTCAAGTTCGTTCTGTAGAGAGAAAGCTATTCGCGGTGGCTCACTTATCTTAGCTCGTAGTGATGTAGTTTTTAAGTCTCGTTCAGACATAGTGGCGCTCTCTGTCGAGCGAATTATTGAGCTATCCTGCATTGAGCTCGATGAATATATTATCTTATGCGTGTACCGACCCCCCTCTGGAGACTTTGATGAATTTGAAAATAAAATGGAGGATATTTTAACAACACTTTGTAATAAAAACAAATCGGTGATAGTGTGCGGCGACTTCAATGTAGATATATTACAAGTAACTTCGTGTAGTGTTCGTTTATTAAATTTGTTTAAATCCTATAACCTGTTAAACGTCTTTTCGGAACCTACTCGAATAACTAGTGTTTCCGCGACTTGTATAGATAATGTGTTCTGTCACTGTAACGTATATGAAGAGAGGATAATATCGAATTTAAGTTCAGACCACTGTGGTCAACAATTTTCTCTCTTAATTAATCATGAAATTGCAAGACCCCAAAAATTTACTTGTAGACCAATAACGAAAAATAGAATGCTCACTTTTAAAAAAAATGTTGCAAAAATAGTGGTTAAAGAAAATGTAACCAATGATAATCCGAACAATTTATATAATAAAGTTTTCGATTTATTGTTAAATGAATTTAATAATATTTTTAAGCCAAAAACGTTTACGAAATTCTTTAAAATTAAATTTAGTGATTGGGCTACCGTAGGAATATATAGAAGCAGAGAAAGATTATATGATTTATATGGTGAGAGGCAATGGAATCATGATCCGGTGTTCTTAAATAGAGTCAGAAATTTCTCTAAAATATTTAAGAACGTTTGCGTACAAGCCAAGTCCATTTATATAAAAAATAAAATTTTAAATTCAGAAGATAAAATAAAGGCAACTTGGGATGTTTTATCTAGTTTTACTGGAAAATCTAGGGCTCCCAATGGACCTATAAAGTTAAAAATTGATAATATTGAAATAAATAAAGAATCAAAGGTGGCGGCTGTTTTTGAGACCGTTTTTACTGAAATCCCAATAACAGTCACACGTAATTTAAATTCCTCATCATCTGTTGCAATCGCGGAATTAAACAAAAATGTTAAAGTCAATAATAAATATTTTGCTTTTAAACCTGTTTCATCAGATGAAATAGTTAACACATTTAGAACCTTAAATTCGAAGAAAACCGGTGATCTCTGGGGTATGTCAGTTAAATTGCTTAGCACTATTATAAATGATATTGCCCCTCAATTATCCCTTATTTTTAACAAATGTATCGAAACCGGTATATTTCCAGATTTGATGAAAAACAGTAAAATAGTTCCTTTGTTTAAAAGTGGCGATAGATTGGATCCCGAAAATTATAGGCCTATCTCGGTTTTACCGACCTTGAGTAAGGTCTTCGAGAAAATAATTTTAAATCAGATTTCAGAGTTTATGTATAGCAGTGGGATCATGCATAGTGAACAATATGGTTTCACCAAAGGCAAATCAACGACTGATGCGGGTGCTGCGCTTCTTAAGCACATTTACGACGCGTGGGAGAAGTCGCAGAATGCAATTGGGGTGTTTTGCGATTTGTCCAAAGCCTTTGATTGTGTGGACCATCGAACGTTACTATGCAAACTAAACCACTACGGTGTACGTAGCGCTGCGCTTGATCTTATTGCCTCTTACCTGAATCAAAGAATCCAGACAGTTTACGTAAATAATTCTAAATCGTCTGGTTCTCACCTAAAAATGGGTGTTCCACAAGGATCTATTCTGGGCCCCTTTTTGTTTTTACTTTATATTAATGACTTGCCCTTTTTTGTTAAGGGTCTGTGTGACATTGTACTCTTTGCTGATGACACCTCGCTTATTTTTAAAGTTGAGCGTGATAGGATTAATTATGACGAAGTAAACAGTACTTTGTCACGAGTCCTGCATTGGTTCGAAATTAATAATTTAGTGTTAAATGCTAAGAAAACTAAATGCGTAGAGTTTACACTTCCTAATGTAAAAAGTAAAAATTGTAACTTGCTCCTTGGCAATGAAGTGTTAGAATTAATTGACTCAACAAAATTCTTAGGTTTAACATTAGATAGAAAGCTCCAGTGGAACCCCCATCTCTCAACACTCGCAGCCAAACTCAGCTCCGCCGTCTTTGCAATTAGAAAAGTTAGACAATTAACGGACATAAATACGGCTCGACTTGTTTATTTTAGTTATTTTCACAGTATTTTATCTTACGGTATTTTATTATGGGGCAGTGCTGTCGAAATTAATTCTATATTTATTTTACAAAAAAGAGCTGTGCGGGCTATTTATAACTTAAAAGCTAGAGATTCTCTGAGAGATGTTTTTAAAGAAATAGGTATTCTTACAGTCGCTTCCCAATACATATTTAATAACATTTTATATATACGGCAAAATTTAAATAGTTATATAAAAAACAGTGACAGACACGCGATAAATACGAGAAATAAAAACAAACTCGTAACGCCAAAGTTTCGGCTTCAAAAAGTTAATAAATCCTTCATGGGTCTGAGTATACGCATATATAATAAAGTTCCACAAGATATCTTAGACCTTCCATTTCTTAGTTTTAAATCTAAAATCAAAAGTTTATTGTTAAATAAAGCTTATTACAACGTTCAAGAGTTTTTAGTGGATCGAAATATGTGGAACTTAAGTTGTTGAATCATTTGCAGGATTTATATTATATTATAATTAATATACATCACCTACTGTTATATTTCTTTTGAAAAGAGCAACTGTTGAGTTTCTGGCCGGCTCTTCTCAACAGAGCAGCATTCCGAGCCGGTGGTAGCTTGCTTACGGACGGACTACACTGACCTTTTTTTTGTATTGTAATAATTGACGATTCAAAAGTGCGTGTAAATGCCTACTTGAATAAAGATATTTTGAATTTTTGAATTTTTGAATCTCGAAGTTCAGTTTTGACAACGCCTGATAATATATATATATATATTTGAAGAGTTTAAAAGATTAAGACAGGAATTGACGCAAAAAAATATTGTTGAATATAAATTATTTTTTAAATTTATTTTCAGATTTAAAAAATATAGTGAAATAAAAAAAATGTTTAGTAATATAAATTATGTAAATCTAATAATAATTAAACGTAATCTTAAATATTAAATATATAAAGATTGCAAAAGATAAAGATACCGACACTCGCGTCTTCTCCCTGATCTGTTTTTCTTTAAACAAACGCTCGGACGTACCGTTAATATAATTAATTGTTGTCTTAATAGTCGGTTTTGTAATCTTATAATTAAAATTTTATTCATATAGTCACATATTTCGACAGTTATCTCCCCGCGTGCTGGGGATGCTGTGCGCGTTGCGCGTAATTTACAGCTTTAATTGTACGGACAGCAAAAAAAAATATTTTTATTATTATTTTTTTATTTAAAATTTCATCGCCGGTAATCAAAGTGTCGTTTAATTTCGAAAAATTCACTAATCTTAACGATGATCATTAAAAAAATCTATCAAATTGACATAAAATTTTATATGTTCAAGATTAAAAATCGATACCGAATTGGATAAATTAATATAAATGAATATAAAATAGAACTTACAATTTTTATAGGTATTAATTTATTTTGGTGACCCTCCCGCGGATCGTAAACTGAGGAATCTCATTCCACGTTTTACAGTATAGCTACATTTAACCACTTTATAACATTAATATTTATATTTTATATGCAAAATATATATTTATATTAAAAAATATATATTTATGTAAAGCAATTAATTTTTATTATATACATATATATTATTTTGTTTTAATTACATTATATAATTTTATACACAAAAATACGTAACAGAGTTGCTCGAGTTAATATAAAATAAAATATAATATATTTATCTGCATCTTTTGCTTGTACTACAATTTTAATAGTCTATATTTCTGACATTCGTATACATTTATAAATAAGGAATGTCACCTGGACGGGTTTATTTGTTAAGTTACGTGAACTACACGTGAGGGATAAACGACCTTATATTTAAGGATATAAGGGTCAAATTCACACTAAACACGAACAATGGAACTGCTTCTGTACTACGCAGAGATTAGATACAAGGAGCAAGGAGTTGTCACTTTGATGGACGTATTTAAAGTAATTAAAATAACCCGTCCAAGAAGTAATCTCATTGGTCTATATTTAACTCAAATATTCACATACAACAAATAGTTAGTTAAATTGTTAAACATTCATAATTTTGAAATTGGAACGTAAAATTATTCGTATTATTAAAATCGGAACACGCGATACAGAAATAGATTCCAAATTTAAATAATAAAAGAACACAATCGTATCGATGAGTTCAGAACGCATTGACGTTATTTAATAATAAGGGGGCCTTAATTTTAGATTAAGGTAAAAAACCTTTGAAGAATGTCACTTAACAAAGGCCATGTCAGTCGTCAACTATTTATAATCGTGAAAGTTGCATTCCATACCACAGAATCTTTATCCCACAGAACGGAACAATACATTATAATCCTGTTATGTAAAAGTAATCTGTATTCCGTTCGCGCAAATATCAAAATGGCTTGATGATTATTTTTTTTTTTGTGATTTATATTATTCCGTTGTTTGTACGTGATATTTTTGAGTGATTGCCCAAAACTTTAATAAAGGACTCGTATGTATGCGTGTACTGAAACGTGTCGGGTCACATTCTTTGAACCATTGAAATGCTCTTGTTTATATTTGAACGGATTTTGCTATACGTTTTTTGTTTGTTCGACGTTCTTTGTAGGGGGGGAGGGAAAGGGGGGTGGAGTGAAGGGGGGGGGGGGTCGAAGGACGAGGTTTGCGTCCTCGACCCGAGCGTGTGCGCATTGTTCCACGGGTTATACGTAAAATTATTAGGGTCACCAAGCGAGATGTTGGTATAAAAAATATATGTATATGTATTTTTATAAGTATATATATAATATTTATATTGTTATTTTACTAATGTTAATTATATCTTTTAATTCACAATTATGTTAAAAGTTAATAATAATACATATCCGTCCGATAATTAATTCCTTTGTTGGCCTTATTTTTAGAAGATTGTCTGTGTCAGATAAAACTATTGTTTTTTTTTTTTTTTTTACTCTAATGCTTTACATTATTCTGTTTTTCTTTTGTTTTTAAATTATTCACGGTTACTTTACCACTACGATTACATTAGTATTGTAGTCTTTATTATCATGTAGAATAAAGCTAATATCCCTTATCAAAATATATTGTAAATCCTTGTAAAATCACCAACCTTTTATAAAAAAACAGGATATAATTATCCTATTTTAATATTGAGAACATTCCTAAATATTCTAAAATAATATCCACCCTATCGGTAACCCGAGATTGTTTTTACGAGGGACGCGTGCGCGGGCGCAGCCGACGAACGACCTCCGAGAGGAACCTTGAGGGAAACGCACTTTGATTATATTATACCATGACATGACCATGTTATGGTTAACTTGGATATACCACTCTAATACAATATATCAATGTATGTCCGTCCGTACCTAATGTTGTCTTCTAGACGAGGTATAAAAAGACGCCATGTAAATATAATATCTACAACAGATATAAATACAGATACTTATGTATATATAAATTCCATACATTATCGGGATGCGCCTGCGCAGTTAAATGCGTAACTAATTGTTATAATTTTATCAATAATTAATTTAATCGTGCCCTGATGGGCTAAGCTTTTAAGATAGCACAAATATTATTATAATATAAATTAAAAATGATTATTTTATAGGCAATTGATAAAAGTAGGATAAGTGGTCTAGATAAAAAAATAGTTATTAATTGCATACGTACATACATACACACACACATACACACACACACACACACACACACACACATATACACACATACATACATACATTTTTCTGACCTCTAGTTATGATTAATATTTTCAGTTTTTTTTTTATTCAAGTAATTGAAAGAGTTATAAATGTTTTTAATATATCTCCTTGTCCTAGTGGTACGTGTTGTTTGTGTGTTTGTTTGTTACGAGTGTTATCATAACGAGGTGGTAATACTATAATTTATTCAACAAAGCTATTCTATTCTCCTTTACAAAAGAAATACTAGCACGCGAATTCCTAGAAGCGAACATTCTCAAGGGATACCTTTTTTTTTATTTATACAAAAACCCCGTGGGTATTTCCGTTTTTTCATCACATTCCAGAGATATTTGTGAACGCAGGTAGTTGTATGTTACTATTTCATGCTATGGACGGATAGACAGACGGCGACAGGGTTTTTAATATGTATTATAATTATTTAAAAAAATATTTAAAATTCAATTAGATATTTTTAATGACTGCCGTTAAAATATTCATAACTCTGTCAACTTCGTAATAGTTAATGCGATTATTATAAGAGTCGCCTCTAATCTTTCCTAATCCTATATTTATTAGTTTACATTTGTACGGAATGTACAAAAGTTTAACGACCTCGCCCGAATCATAAATAATACATTGTTTTATACACAACACTTGATTAATTGTAATATATATACATGTATTAATATCAACGTTTTCAATTACAGTAGCCGTCTGTCCGTATACGAACTATAAAATATTGTGTGTCGTAATGAAATATTTATTAAAATAAACCGCCACCTCTGTATCTTCGAGGCACTGCGGCGCATTCTTCGTCCGTAACACCGGGAGCTTAATAATAATAATATGGTCGTAAAAAACCAAAACGTCAAAGACATGCGCCCGCTCCTCGCCCGCCCCGGCCTTCTGTCGTCATTTTTTTTTATCTTTTTTTTTTTTTTTTTTTATTTATCTGTACCTCGCTGCTCGGTGGATAATCGTGTGTAACGCTAGAATGCTTTCGAGTTTATTAATATGAATATTCGTGTATCTCTTTGTTGTAACATTATAGTTTTTTATTAGTTTGACTATTTCGATGTGCGTAGACAGTGCCAGATGGCGCGATCGGTCGGGCGGCGGGTTTGTGCGAGAGGTCGTCGGTTCGATTCCCAGCGCATGGTTCCACAGATGGTTGGCTTTTATAGCTGCGATCTTCTAAGAACATGCGATAGTAATGTTTGTGTTTGTGTTTTGAGATCGTTTCTTATATAGAGATTGGTCTGTAACAGACGCGACTAACATTTTTTTTTATATATATATTTTTTATATATAAGTAAAATTTTAATGTCTGTGTGTAATTCGAAATTAACAGCATTTCATTAAATTTATAATATGTACGTCTCTTACATAAAAAACAAAATCTTTAATTTATTTTATCTGTCTATTTGTATGTTTGGTTCGGGTCATCTCTGAAACTCATAGGTTTTTATAATGTATATAAATATTAAAAATATACGTAAAGTGGTAGTTATTTATAGAGGTTATCTAAAAATTAAAGATAACGGTGCTACAATCAGTTGGGCTATTGGTAGCCGATGTACCGAAGGCCTAAGGGGGCAGGCGTGAGGCCGCTGAGGAATTTTAATCGCATTCAAGACGCTGTCTGCCACATGCAATAAAAAAAAACTAACACAACTCGAATTTAGGCTTCATTTTTATTAGAAAATGTCGGTTTGTTCATAAACAATATATATGTATATATATATATATGTTAATAGTCAGTATGATAGTTAATTGAATATTTATAATACTATTTATAATATACATAATTTTATTATTTGTTATTTATGTCGCAAGGTTACGAGAAGCGACGCATATATATATTAATGAAGTATGTTTGTCAGTTTGTAAGTTATGTTTAATAGAAGAATATAAATAGTTGAACCTTAGTTTTATATATATGTGATTGTCTGTACTGTTATATTTTTGAATTAGAGTTTATTTTTAATCAAAAATAGTATATATATATATATTTAGATGTATATGTATTAAAATTAATATTATAATACGTACAATTATATCCAAAAAATAATGATAGCTCATAGCCATAAGACAATAGAATTATCTTAAAAGAAAAACTAATCTCGTTTCTAGTAGAGGAGAAAAAAAATAAATTAGTTCCGTGAAGCCGTGGGTGCGAAAGAGAAAGTGTTATGGGGAAATCCCTCCGAGTTAGAGAGAGAAAACCTAACCGGTTCAAGGGAGGCAGATGCGTCTTGAAACCCTTACGGCATTACAGATTCCAACAATAAGAAAATTATAAAAAAAAAACACACCACCTAACGTATAATTTAATGTTTGGGAAGATTCCACAATGTTTTGGGTATAAAAATAATATTTTTCCTTCTATAAGTTGAAATTCCCGAGTCGCTGTGGATGTTACATTTTATCGCCGAGGCATTGCGTTATTTTCCAACATTACCTGAATTCTCGCAGCAAAAAAATATATATACATTCGTACATACCGTTTGTGGAATGTAGGCACCGGGCCAAATTACACGTCGGTCTGTGCGTTGAAGTTATGAATTAAATTACTAGTACACTTACTTAGATGTCGTTGGTTTGAACTTTGAAATATATATAGAATAAATGCATTATCCTTAGCATCTTTGTTCCACGCTGTACTTGGTATGTCGTAAAAAATATACAGACATGTGTTGCTTAAGAATTTGCGGTTACCAGATAGGGAAAATCCTATCTGCTGTCTGGGAGAAGGACTCGAGTCTTGGACAAAGTGTAGATGCAAATATTTGTACCGTATAGGTTTTATATCCGGAAATCAGGTTTACGATTGGTTAAATTAATCACAGGAGTGCCCGGGACGGGATTGCAAATGCCCGTTGAGGAATTCCGGAACAAAAATGTACGCCCTACCTGCACCCGCTCCCGCCAGATGTGCCGAAGCCCTCGCATTCCGTTCGAGGCATGTAAATTGTTTACGCAGAAAATCTGAAAAAATATAATCCTTGGGAGCGCCGACTTTGTACAACTAAAATATTTTAAAAAATTATTCTCTATAACTGTGAGCCCTGTACTCTATTGACGATATTAGGGTTTAAAGTTATATAATTTAAAGGACGGTGAATGATTCGCGTGCTGACACTGGACGGGGATCGCGTTTCGTCGAACTTATTACGACAGATGGCCGCGGCCGGGAGGCGGGAGAGGCGGACGCGGCCCTCGGAGAGATCGACCTCCGAAATGCGCCCGAGATTGCATTCTTTCGGCGGCGCGGGCGCATTCCACCGCGCGCCATCCGAGCACCGCGCACCGCCAGTCGACGCGCGCCCTTTTGGGGGTTAAGATGTGTCCGTCGCGGCCCGAGCCCGAGCCGACCTTCCGCGCAGCGTCCCTCGCAACCCGCTGCTACGGGGCTAGCCACGTCGCGAGGATGGTGCGCGAGCCCCCCGAGTACGGGGTTCGAGTGGATCCCACGTCCGTGCGCCCTCCCGGCCTCTGCGTCCGAGACGAACCCCAGTACCAGAACTTGGACGAGCTCCGCAAGCGTCCCGAGTACGCGAACTTGGATGAGATCAGTCGCGAGTTCGGTTACCGCCTCTGTCCGGAAGGTCAGAATTTAGAGGACGAGGCCATTTACGAGAATATACTGTCGGTGCGTCGGATTCGTTCCGCGGAAGTGCGTTTAGTGCCGGTATCCGAGGTGCCGTACTACGAGGGTCAAGGTTACGTGGCTACCCAAGTGCTCAGCAGGAACGGAACCTTCCCCCAGTGCCCTCCTCACACATGGAGCCGCCTGCAGCAGGCCGGCAGGATGACCGGTTCCCTGAGACTATTTACTGTAAATATTTGCATACAAGTTACCTATAGAATATAAAGAATGCATAAAAATAGACGAGATATCAAATACGAGTTCAAAAATCATAACAAGATCGCGTCTATAGAATAAAGTCTGAGTTAAGTTTTGATTTCTTTGGGCATAACCGGATATGTGTACGAGTGATGAGGTTTGCTTTTTGTGCGCATTCCGAGCAAAAAGTTGTTGCTCGGTATAATACCGTATTTATGTCGGTCGCAAAAAAAACCATCGGAATTCTGCTCTAATGATTCGTTAATTTCGGCTGTGACTTGATGAATTTAGCATACGGACGCGAGGTCGTGTATCGAATACATCATTTAAATTTTTTTTATGTATAAATGACATTCATAAATATATAAATTACAATTATTGCAATTTAAATGCGATAATTGTAATTTGTGTTGCATTGTGATATCGTTTATTGAATTCATCATTTATACTTTCATAATGATATTTATGAACTATAAATGCGTTTCGTAAATATATAAACCATGAATGATATTCATAAATATATGAATTGCAATTATTGCAATTTAAATGCGATAATTAGATTTTTATAAACTATTTCGTAATATTTTATTTTAACATTTAAATGTAAATTGTCAGTTTTATAACTTTATACATTTTTATGTTATTTGATTAACGTTTTTGTGTAAAAACAGTATTAATATTTTTATATTTATTCTTTAATATGTATATAATATTTTTAAGTATGTGTGAAATACGTCTGGTAAATATAATTCTAAATTTTATATAAATATCGAAGGTAAAGGAATTTTTAACATATTTTTATATTTAATATTTTAAAATGTTGTGTTTTTAATGAGATGTACAATAAAGATAAATATAAAGTGATTTGATATAATCTTAGAAATGTATTTAATTATTTTAACAATTTCATTATTGATAATAACTTAATGATAAAGTTACAAAATATATTAAGATAAATGAATATATTATAATATTATGCATTAAATATATCTTTCTTAGTAAAAAAAAACATATATAAATGTTAAATATAGCAACTAAGTATTAAATGAAAATATAAAGTTAAAAATTCACCTATATTTTATACTATCATATTAAATATACTTAAAAATATAATACCAACGCAAAATGGTGTAATACAAGATAAATTATTATTAAGAATGGAAAAATGATATAAATCCAAAAGGTTTATTTAAAAAATATTATATATTAGTATTTTAGTTGACTTTTTAATTAATTATACTTATTAATCTTCAATATTACTTAATAATATATTATAATTTATAGCCACAATATATATAAGTAGCCATAATTATGTTCTGTCCGCAGGCGAAGAGAGAGATGTACGATGTGAAGAAGCAAAGGCTCTGTCTCGCTCAGGACGAATACAAACATCTCAACAATGCTCTGTCAACCCTCGGCGCATCTAGAACTAGCCGTAAGTATCTAGAATCTAGATCTAGATAGCTAGATAGTTATAAAATATTCAATATTAGTTGGTGTAATATAAATATCGATCGTATGATCATTACAAATGATTAAAGCGCTCTCTGGTGAGTCATTACTCAACTATGTGGACTGATATGGTCGGTGTAGATTAACACGATAAATATAATACAATTAAGAAGTCTATATTAAAAAAATACTCAATCTGTATAGAGCGTATAAAGAGGAGAAATGAAGTTCTAGTTTTTACCATCCCCCCTATAAAATTTCTTACCACTCAGAAATAATAATGGAAAGTATTAGAAATCTTTTAAACACATTGTCATATCAAACTCTCGAAAACGCACAATGGTTAAATAGTTTTCAATACAATGTAGATGAATATAATATTCAAGTAGGTACTACTAAAGGTCACACGCCAAATCCTAAAGGTCAGTCGCATTTGAGGCGACCGATGAAAGAGAAATTATAACTTTCCAATTATAACTTTGGATTCTAAAACTAATATCTTTTTTTTATCAATTATGTGATGATTTTATTTCATTAGTATGTTCGTCAACGACATCTGTGACAACGACGTCGACCACCTCCAGACACGACCCGGAACAGCTTCGCGTTGAAGTCACCCAAGCCAGGGGTCGGGTTGCGCAACTCAGGAAGGAGTTGCGACAAGCCAGAGCCGAAGTGGCCAGTGCACGGCGAGGAGTCGACACATTGGCCGAGTAAGTTATCATTTCGAAAAGTATTCAAAAATAGTTAGGTTTTTTGTCCTATCTTATATTACGATTGGAATGTTGTCAATATTTCCAATCTCTAGCAGTTATTTTAAAATAATGCAATGCAATTTACAATGTGGATTTAAATTGTCTATAGTTCTCGGAAAATTCCCATAGCGTTCGTCCAATCTGTATGTAGATCAAGATCATGTAGGTCTCGGGTCAATGGGTCAAACGTGATTGATGATGACGAGATGTCTGATTTTATTTCTCTTGTTCATTATTTTGTATTGACGGACGGAATAATGGTATCGCTTTATATTCCAGGGTTGAGCAAAAACTTAGCGCGCAACAAGGTTGCTACAATATAACCGAAGCTCAGGCTATAATGACCGAATTGAAGAATATTCAGAAGTCTCTCACGTCTGGGGAGAAGGAGAGAGCAGATCTCATGCAATCGCTAGCAAAGCTAAAGGACGATTTGACGAGACTGCAACTAGGTGACGCTTCACCAGATCTTTCGACGTTAAGTTTACCTCAAGAGAAGTTAAGCACTGCCTCCCAGACCGATCTATGCGCGGATTTGGTCCCAATAGGTACGAGACTAGCTGAAATGGCGCGGGTTCGCCTACAGTACGATGAAGCTAGGAAACGAATACAACAAATTCAGCAGCAACTAGCGGATTTGGAGGACAAGGTTCAACCGGGTCAAGCTGAATCCGACAAGGACAGACTCCTACTGTTTCAAGAAAAGGAGCAATTGTTACGAGAACTGAGGAGTATAACTCCTAGGACTCGGTCGAAACAGGAGATGAGTGACATCCAAACGGAATGCAAGAGATTGGAGCAGGACTTGAAGAATGCTTTCGAAATGTCCAACAAATGTATAGCGGATAGGTTGAGGTTGCACGAGGAGAAGCAGCTACTGCTCCAGCAATTGAAGGATGCTCTAACATCCATGACGACTTTAGAAGGGCAGTTGAAGAC
Organism: Melinaea marsaeus rileyi; assembly: GCA_918358865.1. Lineage (NCBI taxonomy): Eukaryota > Metazoa > Arthropoda > Insecta > Lepidoptera > Nymphalidae > Melinaea > Melinaea marsaeus. Next base: position 1,868,997 of record OU911088.1, read on the forward strand.
GTTGTCCGCGTCAACGTTATCTGTGTCGAGTAGTTCAAGCTTGGGATCCCTTTCCACTGCGAGCAGCAAAGGGTCCCTAAGTTCCGGGATAAGCTTCACAGACATATATGGAGGGCCGCAGATAGCGACCACCTTCCAGGCCGATAAGCCAATCGATATGGTCGACCTTCACAGACGAGTCGAAAGGTAAGAAAAACGATTTATCAAAGATAAAGTCAGAAGTCGAAGTCAGATTATTTATTCCACATAGACTTACACAGCTTAACCATTAGATTTTTATATGAAAGTCCTGGATGAGACACCTATCTAAAAATTAAACTAATTTCCACAGACTGCTCCGTGGCTCGTACCCTGAAGGTCCGCCTTCGCAGCCGTCTCTGTCCCCACGCAGCAGCCTCTCCTCCGCCTCACCGCCACCACCACCGCCATCATATCACCAGGTCAGTACCACAAATAGAAACAGAAGATTTAGTCCCCTTTAACAAGATACATGAACCCTTTGAAATTATAACTAACTGCGTGTGCGTCCACGCATTGCAATAAAATGAATCATGAAAGTGGAATTTTAGGAAGAATTTATTTTAATAGCAAATTAATGCAAAGATTTTCTGAAATCCAGATGTACATACATACATACTTTTAACTTAAATTTATATTGAAATGTTGTTTCATTTTCTTGACGTTTGTATCATAATATCAATTCAATAAACCTTAAAGTAAATAAATAAATGTTTTATATTACCTCCAAACTAAATGAAAATCATAATATTAATAATATACTTTTTATATTTTTCAAGTAACACTCTTATTCATGTAATTCCTTCAGGTTGAAAGACAGAGGCGACAGCAGAGAGAGCTGGAAGAGAAACTATCAGAGATGAGATTAGGAGTCGCGACAAGTCTGAATGAAGTCACTGGACTGTCTACAAGTAAATATATTTATATAAGTATATAATTATATAAGTATATAATTATATAAGGAATGAACGTTATATTTAATATCTATCCTTCAGTTCCAGTACAGCTCCAGGGTCCAGGTCGACCTGGAGAGCCACTTTCACCCATATCCGAGACGCCTCCGACTGCTTCCTCTAGTGGTAAATATTATATTTCTTAAATTTTAATTCCTAACAATCTATATGTCACGATGGCTCAGTTTACACTGTGCGACGTCGTGATGACTGTGGTCTAAGGTTCAAACTTAAATAAAAATATTTTTATATATACAATTAATTGTCTGTGTGTCTCCAGGTACTAACACTAGATCGGTATCAGCAGCTGTAAGTGACGAATCGGTGGCGGGTGATTCGGGAGTGTTCGAGGCGGCGCAGGCGGGGGAGGCCGGCTGTGGTTAGTGGACCTTATTTATATGGGGATAGAGTTAAATTTAACTTGATATGTAATTGTTTTGAGTCTATGATATGTGGACCTTATATGATAAAGAATACGGTTGAATTTAGCGTGATAAGAATTGTGTGATGTTGTTGAATTGCGAAGAGATGAAGTGTTTATTGCAAAGGGTTAAAGTTGAAATTAGCTTGTATGTAAATTAATATACAATTGTTATTTAATAATTATAAACTTTATTTAAATGCTGATATAATGGAGTTTTGATTGTCTCTGTTACTGGATAGCGAGTCATCATATAAGTATAGGAATACGGTTGTTATTAATATAAAGATAAGATATATTTTGGTTTGTTGTGATTTGTGTTATGTGCAAGTGTATTTGGGTTTTAATTGTATAGCAATATGGTTGGTTTATGCTTGTAGATATTTATTTTATAATATCGTTCCAGTGAACAGTGCGCAAATTGAGATCAAATTGCGTTACTGTCCCGACGAGAGCGCCCTCGAGATCGGCATCCTCCGGGCTAGGAACCTCCACGCCTTGTACATAGACGTCGGGACAGAAGTGTGAGTTTATATATATATATTAGAGATCCAGTTTCTCGAACTCCTTTGCTCTTTTCTCATTCCTTCCTCATTTTAAGGACAAACTTGCTACTTTATAATATTGTTTTTTAATGTGGTATATATCTGTGTCCAGTTCTATCCGCGGCGGGCTGGTGGTGGGCGGCGGGGGAGGTGTTGCCTTCAGTACGCCCCCCCTTCCGTGGGTCGGCACCACGCTTCTGTGGAGGAAACTGCAGCGGGCGGCTCTGGGATCCCGCGCGCTCAGGGCTGCCACCCTGCAGCTTAATATAGCAGCCGGGGCCGAGTGCTTGGTGAGTTTTAATCACTATGATATCGATGAGTATTGTTAAAGGCTGTTTGTTTGTTTTCTTCCTAGTCGGGAAACTTAATTTTTATATGTTTATTGCTGACAACCCTAGATATTTACAAATTGGTTGTATAACACAAAACTTTACATATATATATATATGTCTTATCCATTGATAAAAATGATGAAATTTAGCCAAAGTCGAGTATTCGGTGCAAACCTTGAGTGCCATGTGAAAAACAAGACGAGAGCGAAAAACTGATTCATTCGGTCCCTTGCTGACCCCCTATAACCCCCTCCTACGCTACATTTGTCATTCAATGAGTGGATGTCCTCAGGGTTGCACCCAAGTGAGCCTGGCCGACTTCGACCCCGACACCATTAGCCAGAAGTGGTACAACGTGCTGAGTTTCCGCAGCATAAGGAGAGACGAGAGCTCGGACGAGTCTACAGTTATATCGTCACAGACGTCCACACTCACTAGGAATAGAGGTTAGACTAGACTAATATCTATAATAATAGTCATATAATTAATAATTGTTAATATAAAAAAATATATTTATGTGGCAACCCTAATTAGATGATAAATGTTCTCATAGTAAGATATTACGTTTCAGGTCCTGAAAGTATGACTGGTGCCGAATGTAACGTGGACTGCTGCGACAACTCCGCGTCTGAGGACGAAGAGTCCAGGGAACCACTTAATCAGGTTAATATTTATTATTACTATTTATTTTTATACAAAAAAACATTTTTAACCGTATTCCTAATTCTTGAACCCTACAGATAGTAGAGGAGGATTCCTTTGAGGATTACATCCCTGAGGAGGACATCCAGCTTGAGGACGAATACCTCCCCTCCACCGCAGAGAAGGAGACCAACACGGAGTGTAACTTCTGCCCCGAAGGAGCGAGACAGCTGCATAGACGGTGCGTTGTCTCTTTATATCATATTTTGTGTTGTAAGACACTTTCAGATGCGGTTTATTGCGATCCCTTTCTAACACATTACGTGTTTACGAGGAAGGGAAATAGATATATATATAGATGGTTCGGGTGTTGAGGTTATTAATTTGACCACAGATACGTAATTCGCCGGGCGGCGGACGGCTCCCCCGGCCGGGGGGACTTAGAGTTGTAGATATACCATAGTCTAGTGTATATATTAGGTACGTTTGCATCGTGTGCGACTTGCGATTCGGCTGTTATTCACTTGCGATTCAATTGTTTTTCACTTACGATTCAATTGTTGTTCAATTTTGATTCAATTGTTATTCACTTGCGATTCTATTGTTATTCACTTTCGATTCAATTGTTATTCAGTTTTGTTTCAATTTTTTTTTATCCTTCGAGATTTACTATAATATGTTTAATGTTAATCTGGTGATAAATCTATGTTAAATCAATATTGAATTGCAAACAGATTTGAATCACAAAATTTGTAAAGTTTTCGCACAACACAAGCAAATGCATGAAGTGTTGCATGGCATGGATATCTAAAAACTATTAAAACTTTATTTTTATTTAATGAGGGTTGAGTTTAATGACGTATTCGACATTAATATTATTAATCGTTAGGTTTTCGTGTGTATTTATTATTTGAAACATAATTTATTAATAATTAAAGTGATACATGTATGTAACGTAGGGTTCGAACTTGTGACCCCAAAAGACCTCTAACATTTGAACCAATATGACATTGACGAATTTAATGTATTTCCGGTTTAAAGTATGTTAAGTAATGTTATTAATAAATTATTTACAGGAAAAGTCAACAAGTAACCTCAAACACGGAAGAGTCGCTGGCGACTATAAAACGATCTCAGACATTCTCGCCGCAGCAGGGGGTTGGGAAAGGACAGTACCTGTGCAGGTAAAAAGGGGTTGAACATATTTATTTTGTATTACACACTGATTTTGGTGTCTAACATATAGAAAGTATTGTAGGGAAAGAGGATGGGGAGAGTGGGTGTGGGGGTTGGGGTTAAGTCATGTTATTCCCGACTAATAAGGTACATTTCCAGACTCAACCGCTCGGAGTCCGATTCCTCGATGTCAGCTCACCGCCGCCTCACCCTGCGGCCGCCCTCAGGGATACCGTTCGACAGGAGCGTGAGGGAGAGGAGGTCTCTCAGGTAACAATAATATTATAGATTTTGATGATTATGTATAAAAAAATGTACACCTTCGTTGTCTAGTCTAGTCTATATTATTTGTTCAAATTATAATTTTAACAAATATATCGATTATATATTTGTCTAATATGTACTATTGTACAATTTTGTCATTTAGTTGGTAATGTTGTTCATGAAAAAATAATAATTATCGGAAATCGTATTTAAAACTAATATAACCCCCCTTCTCCTTAGGTGGGGCCGCGTCCGCCCCGCGCCCCGCGCCGCCCGCCCCCCTCGCACGTCCCTCGACCTCAGCCTTGACCTCCACGCGCAGCACGCCCGGCTAAGCGACCTCCGTCAAGAGATCGCGCATCTCGCGCAACTCAAGAAGAGGTAAGTCAGCGATACATTGGGGGTTGGCGTTGGTGGTGGTGTTTATGCAGGACTGGATGATCTTGACGGTTTTTGTATGTATGGAGTGTTGTATGTTGTGTCTGTGTGTGTGTATTTATTATTGTTGGTTATATCTTCATGATTAATCTTAAACATAAATATCCTATATGTAGATGTGTGATTTGTCAGGATACGTTTCTTCTATTGTTGAAATGAATAATCGATCCTGATCCAAGTTTGTTACTGAGTATTTATTGCAATCCATTTCTTTAGTTTCCGGTACCGTTATATATGTACAGAAAGCAATCTAATGTAGATTTCTATCTCGGATTGTAGATCAATTATTTTTAAATAGGATCGTTAAACTCTTAGATTACAGCGGTTTTGAATGTGCTAAAAGGAAATCATTATCTAAACCCTAATAAAGAGATTGGTCCAGAGATTGTACTCACATGGAACAATTATTTCTCTCATACTGTAATCCACTAAATGTTGGTTCCAGTTGGCGTGTGCTCTTTCATAATAATTAATTCTCCAGGTTGGAGGAAGCCTGCTCTCGCAGCGACCCAGCCGTGGCCGCGTGGGTTTCCGAAGACGAGACTCTCCAGAAGCTGATATCAGCTCCGGTTGAAGGAGATCGAGTCTCCAGGCTGTTCCAGCGCACCTGCAGGGAGGTCTTCCGTCTGAGGAGGTCGCGCCAGGGGGGTAGGAGACCAGACCTCGTGACCTTCAAGTGAGTTCTATCAGCTGATCCAGTGACAATTCAAAACAGGGTTGTATAATAGTAGATTAGATGTTACAAATCAATCATCTTGTTAGATATCTAATCTGTATCTAATATATTCTGAGTGGTTTTCCAATTTTGACTTATCTAGATTTAATTTTACTGCACCAGCTTAGATTGAACCCCTATTTTCATTACCTATTGAGACATGGTTTCGGACATACATATGAGTTTTCTTCTGCAGAGAGAAGATGGCGTTCTTCACACGCAGCAGAGCAGTTCAGGCCGATGACGATGAGGATCTGTCCGATGATTGGGAGGAGCTGGAGAGACGGACACCGGACGGAAGGTCCTCAAAGACCCCTTACGAGAGGGTCCAGAACCCCGTGGAGTGCAAGAACCCCTGTATACCGGAAATGATGGAGAGCATCCAGAAGACTGAGGACGTGTACGAGTTCGTGGTCGATAGAGTGATGGGGGTGCAGGTGTGATTGGATGGATGCTGGAAGGATTTTGGTTGGATTCTGGATGGATTTTGGAAGGATATTGAATTGATTTATTTGTCAATTTTTTTTATTACCGCTGAGGCTAAATTCAGATCCATGTTTGGTAAACAGTAAGGTTTGTTAAAAGCATAAAATATTTAATAAAAAATCTCGCCTTGTATAAAGATATATTTTTGGATGATTTTTGAATATGTATAACATTTTTGATAATACATATTTGGAACCCTCTGTCTCGCGAGAGGTCGTGGGTTCGAGTCCAATGTAGACTCCGAAGTATAAAGGCGAGGTTACACGGCACCATAAAATTGACGAACTGTGATCGAGATTGTATGAAGACTGATTGGTTTATCCAAGTACGTATGTACGGTGCCATACACACTTTATATATATATATATAATAATAATATATATGATGTACAAAAACGTGCCTTATCAGTGCCTTCGTGTCGCGAACGCGGTGTACAAACATACAGTCACAAAAAATGCCAAACCTTTTATATAATAGATTGTAAATACGTAACGACCCACCGGGCTAGTTCGGTTGTATATTATGTTTGTCCAACGTTTGATCGAATCGTTTGAACGTTGGACGAACGTGTACGATGGAAACGTGGCGTTTTTGGTGTAAAACTTTGGTGATGTCAAATTTAAACATATATATGTTACTGTTAAATTGTATAAAATATAATTTGTATACAAATACTGAAAGTTTCTATCGTACTAATGTTATCCACCGAATGACTTGATAGGCCAAATAGCTTTGTAAATACGGCTCAGTCGAGGTAAACTACGTATTTGGTTTTTTTTTATTTTGGCAATCATCTCCAAACACTGGTTCCGTATTGACGTATTGGTAGTGAAAATTGTATTGAAATAAATGTTGGGAAACGTGTGGCTTTGTCCGAATCGCTCCTGGAGGGTGTGAAAGGGCCATCGTGGCCAACGTTGGCCGACATCGGCCAATTGGAGGAACGTTGGTAATATTCCACAATTGAGTAATTATATGATCTGATGTAACATCTCAGTGTCGACCTCGTACGTAATAAATAGTTGTAAATTGTAAATTATGATGTAAATACGAGATTAATTGATTTAATAACAATCTATTGTTAGTATTATTTTTGTAAACGGTTAGTATAATGTAAATAAATGTATGATATACGCGTAGTGCTATCGTTAAGGTGAACTCGCTTTGCCAAAATAATTTAAATTGATTCTTCCATAAAGGGATTATATTGTAACGATGGACGGTTGATATTAATAAAAAGTGAAAATAAAAATCATAAATTAATCTAATTTTGTTTGATTTAAATAACATTGACACTATTCCTTCTGTTACACTTTTTACACTTTGATAGGATATTTTTTTTTAAAAACGTTTCTTCTAACTATGAATTTCGAGAATTCGACATAAAGACTCTCTTGATATGTATTATATTTGGAATGATAATAAAGCTTTTAGAGATTATTTTCTCACAAACATACAAAAACATATTTTTTACAATTAGTTTAGACTCACTATACATTCTTTTATTAATGGAATTTAGGACAAGATTTGAAACAAGACAATAAATGAAAAATATTAATATATGTTACACCATTCAATAATATTTTTCAGCATTTGTATATTTCCTATTTTTCTAGTTAGTAGAATCATTCTTCATAAATTGCATTACACTCACACATGCATTTTACTATATTCAGGTATTTTCTAAATCAGTTATAACGATGATATGTTTTATTAATATGTATGTACATAAAATATTTATAATTTGAAATATGTATTCCAAGTGTTTTGAACGAAACCTAATTGACAATTAATCTATTATTGACTTTACACCGTCAACAAAATGATGAAAAACTTCGTTACCAGTGTTAGATTATTTAAGACAACAAATAAAGATGGCTGAAGAATTTAGAAAATCTATTAATCAAGCTACACGGTCTATTAAAAAGAAAATATACAAAATTAATAGAAAAGAAATCAATACCAAATTAAATATTTAATAAGTATAAAATATAATCATAAGAATAGAATATAAAAGTTCACAATTATTTACTCAATTACTAAATACGCAATAGATTAAAATAATAATTTTAATAATAATTAATAATAGTAAAAATATTTAGCTATATATACTATTAAGAGCTACAGGCGCCGGCGGCTGTTAATGGCTCTTCATCATAATCATAACTTTAAACATTACAATAAGTTTAATACTAATAAAATAGTTATTCTGAACGATACTTAATTCCTAAACGTATTTGTAGCACCCATAACTCACACATCATAAAGATGGCGTCTGCCAATATGTCAAATGAATAACTTAAACCACTTTATTGTTATATGTTTAGCAATTGTTGTAATTAATTGTAATTTTTTAATCGAATTAAATTAATTAATTAATTAATATTAATACAAAATGATATTGTTATGCTAACACATTACAAAATATTATACTATGAAAGTTCGGTATGTAGGTACATATATTAGAGACATGCAATACACGTGTTAGATTTTCTTTTCTACTAAACTTATGTGCCTTAATTTAAACTTTCCTTAATTTTTAGCCTTATATACCTCCCTTATGTACTAGCCTTATATACTTCCCTTATATACTCGCCTTACTTTCCTTATGGACTAGCCTTCTGTCGTTCTAAGTGCGGGGTTGCATATTGGGTTATTGTCAGCGAAATGCTGTAATTAATTGATACTCGTATTTTATAAAGTTTACTATTATAATGTAATGAGAATCTACATGAGCACTGTTTTTTTAATAATCAAAACCTTTGGTTTTTGGACATCATGAAATTCATGCATTTTTTAGTTTTTGAAATAGTGACAGCAGTGTCAAATCTGGGCGCAACCAACTTTTCCATCATTTATTTTAATAGATTTGAAACCAACTGCTCAAACTTGGTAGATCACGACTACGCCAGGTGTACTCGGAGAAGACAAGATAAAAGTAAACTGACTTTCCATTAATCAAAATATTGCATTCAGTCAAATCTTGATCCCTTTCAAAAACCACGACTTTTGTCTTACATTTACTTTCATTCCGTTCTCCGTTAAAGAAGTAAGCCTACCATTTACCATCTCCTGTAACTCATCAGCTGTTGCCGTAAGTATCTTGGTCATCTGCGTAAAAAAGACATTTGATTAGTAAATCATAAAGGAACATGGAAAGTCGCTTCGCTGCGTTAAATAAATATCACCAAATGATACAGTGAAAACTGATAATGTAATTACGAGGTTAAGTTACTTTTTGTTGTATTAAAAAACATGGAAAATAGATTTTGATTTTATTAACCTACTATTATCTTCATATTGTTATTTTTTCTGAAATTCATATTTAAAATTCATGCAAAAGTAAGTGAATATCCGCGAATGCGAATATTCGTTACATCACTAATCTGTAAGTACACACTAAAAAACTTATAAATATCGTTGAACTATAGTGAATATATCACTTAATTAATTCAATAAATACTTCAATTATATTGTTTAAAAATATATAAAATTCGTATGTCATTGTCATAGTAGTTAGTTAACAGTACTCTGTGGTAGTTAGTTACTGTTAAGCGGAGTCATTTTCCAAATAAAATTGTCAAATTTCAACAATTACATAGTTGTAGAATGTCTTGGCATTCAAAATGGCGGATGGAATATAAACTTTCATCCTTAGTGTCATTAGCTAGGTCTGTGTATTTTATGAAGAAAACAAATAGATAATAAATTATTTTGAACGCCCGGCTGTTTACGACCACTTAAATGTTTACGGCGAAGTTGTCAAGCAGAAAGTTTTTTGATGTCAAAAACAATTTATGAATAATAAAAAATATGTTAAAGCAATTCCCGTAACATTTCTTAAAATCTTAACTATACTTACACGTTTACTTTATTAAACTATTTACTATTATTTGCAAAACACAACAATAGCTTGCGTAACAGTTAACGGCGAAAGTTGTTTTAAAAAATACATAATACCAGTTCCCTTTAATTAAAATGTAGTTAATTGTAAAAAAAAACATGAAAATTTCTTTCCTTCCATGCAATGTTCCGCCGGTACATTATATAACCATATATCAGAGCAAAGTCAAATTTCTTACGAGGCGTTACAAATGCTAACGGCGGCGGAGGCACGCGAAGGGCTTATCTCCATCGCTAGATTACACCTTTGCTACCGAATAAAGTACGTATAGACCGTGCGTTCCCTAAATTGTGGTGCGTTTAAAAGATTTCAATAAAAAAAAATGTATTATAATTTTTTAATAATTACGTAAAAAATATTCAATTTGATGTATAATTAGGTTTCAAAATAAAAATAAAAGACACAAGACCTGTCTAGAAAATAGGATGTATTCACATTGAATAGGCACAGATAAAAAATTCTAAACATACAAATTATTTATATAAATGCATCAAAATGTATTGAATACATAATAAAAATAAACTAATATTCACGAACACACGCACAGGATACACGATAATATAACTCAGATTACGGCGAGTAGATTTAATTTTTATTTACAAGAATCGGGGTGCAATTAGAACTATCTTAGAAACGATCGCTTCAATTATATTCAAAATTGAAATGTCATTTGGGCACTTAGACTGGATTGAAAATGTTTTATTGACATTCATTCAATAAATAATTAAATTGAAGCGAGAATTATTTGACTTTTATATATAATATATTGTTTTTTAAGTTATCCCAAATAAAAGAAGTTACAAATAATGAAAGAAAATGGCTTTATTCCGGTCTCGATCGACATATTCAAGAAAAATTTTATTCGGGATTCATTATTTCTTAATATACCAAGCATGATTTGCAATGTTTTTCAGGTGAATATCATGACAATGTAATGAATAAATTAGGGACAGAATTTTAAAAATATTTCTTATAAAAATATATTTTCTGAAAACAAAATTTTCGTTTACACGGAAAACGGGTTTTTGACATCAAAAAATGTTTAAGTTTAAAATAAAACCAAATAATAAATATGTTAATTTCGAAGCCTTATTTGCAGTTTGTTGCCAAATTTATACAAAAATGCAATAGTAAATTTCAGCAACGGGTTACAAAGTAAATATAAAAATATATAAAAATATATAAACGTTTTGTTTCTTTAAGAAATTATGCGACGAATTCGCTAAAGTTATTAGAGTATTCGCAACAAACAAGTTACAGATTTCATAAGACACCAACAAACATCTGAAATTACATCAGGAAAAATATAAAGTTTTTTCACATCTTACAAAATGTTAATTGTACCAATTTAGAGTAATCATTAAAAAAAAAGCATAAAAAATATGGTAATCAAAAATCGCTTCAGTTTATAACTTATTACCGTCTGCGTGTTCAGTGCACGTCACGCGCCGACTCCGGAAATGTCCGGGCGCCGTGGGGTTGTGGGAGTGGGGGGAGTAGGGGGAGGGGGGGAGTGCACCCACTATTGGTATTATGAAAATGCTGCATTACTGACCGACAGCAGCATTATGGTTTATGGATGTATTTTTGTAACAAAGGTTTTAAGGCTTTGGTATTTAAATTGTAAAAAGCCATTTTCACGATTTATTTTACAACTTACAATAATATTTTCATTGAACTTAATTGTTACATATATATTAAATGAAAATGCATAAATTATGTTTATATTTTGAAATTGATTGTTTTAAACAAAAGTATATCTGAGAGGCGTGAAATCGTTTCTCGAAAATAGAGAAAGTGAAATTGATGTGTATTTATTATTTTCTCGTATTTGACAACAATGGCCTAGTGTCAGGAGGCAGGTATGTCATTTGAGTCATGCGCGGACGAACTCTGAATACCGACTTGTAGCGACGCCAGGCGACGTGCGGTCGGAGTGACGGCGGGCGGGACTTTAATTTTGGACCACACACCAAATAAATATTAAAATAATTAAAAACATGTAAACCATGTGCTATATATACATATGTATTATTATTTTATGCTTTAATACTACTGAATTAGCGTTGGCCCATTCGAGAGAATAAAAATAATGTATTAGTAGATTTTCGCTCGAACTCTGGCCATAAAATTTGGATTTTAGTAAGAATCAAGGTACGAATCTAATTCTTATTCGAGACAGTGCTCACTACACCTCAGCGCATAGCGTTTTATCGATTTCTTCCTATTGTATGCATATTTAAGTCAGTACTTGTGAGAATCTGCTTAGTGTTAACTATAACCGAATACTCGTGTATTTCATTCGGATTTAAAATATTTTTATGAGCCATCTCAGACTTGCGGTCGATATAGTTCTGTTATCAGACAGCACAATTCAACTACAACTGATGATCACCTCTCTACATGAAGAATTATTTATCTCAAGAACTGTCTGCTAACGCATGTTGATACCTACATTTACCTAGGAAAACAAATTTCATTCAACCAACGCAACACTGATCTAGAAGTACAAAGAAGGGTCAACATGACCTGGAAAAAGTTTTGGAACGTCAAAGAAATCCTAAAAAGTGACAAAAAGCAGCCGAGTCATGAACACCTGCCTACTTCCCTCACTAACCTACGCCAGTCGAACTTGAAAATTTAAAAAAAGTAAAAAAAATATCATAACTTGTCAAAGAAGTATGGAGAGAAGCATCTTGAAAATCATTAAGATACAAAAAATCCAGCATACTGCCATAAGACAGAAAACTAAAGCCTCCGACGCGCTCAGTTAGTCACAGAAGCTAAAAGGGCGATGGGCTGGACATATAGACTCACCGACGATCGCTGGACGATAAAGACAACGTCATGGCTAGGACCATCGGGTCATAGAAAAAGGGATAGGCCAAGTATGCTCTGGGCAGACGACGTTGTAGAAATACCTTCCGCTGAGAGGGGTTCTTGTAACTATAATACTATATGCATGCACACTATTTTCTTGTTTTAAACTTTAAAACTATTATATATTCTATTTTATTCTCAATTTTATTTTTTATCAAGACCTATTTATATTTTATTTTAGAATTGACAAATTAATATTGTGACAATAATAAAGATGGCGATTTTTATACATTTTGACAAAAAAAGTATGTTTTACGAAACAAAAGCGTATAATATTAAAAAAATCATTGAACAAAGAAAATTTCATTGCAAATAGAAAGATATTTTATTAATTAGTTACATTAATCAATTATATATATTATATTTATAATTATGATATAATTGTCAAAAATACATATAAAGGTGTGTAGTATGACACATATTTAATCACAAAATTAAAAAAAATAATAATAATATCTGCGTTTTCTTTACCACTATCGATAAGTTCTAGGTATTTTTTATTAATTAATTATAATAAAAGACACCAATTAATCGATTATCCATTTCTTTAATGGTAAATAACCTCCCCATTTCATGAAGTATGGTGTCCATGTTGCCTTTGAACTGACTGGTACTATAGTCATTCTATATACAATGAACAGACAAAATCAAGCAATCAATCATTAACATAGAATACACACTAATAAACTTGTTGTTAATATATAAATTAACTTTATTATATACTAGCTGTGTCCATGACTTTGCGCGTAATCTTGATATATATAAATTACGTGTCACGTTGTTTGTCCGCGTTGGACTCCTAAATTACTTAACCGATTTAAATAAAATTTACACACCACGTGCAGTTTGACCTAACTTAAAAGATAGGATAGTTTTCAACTCAATTCATAGTCGTTATATTATTTTATTGCAAATTATTTGTTTACTATTTTGCAGTCACAATTTTCAGTTAACTCCTAACGATTCTAACAGATGGCGGTATCTGGTGACTGGATTGAGTACGAACGAGTTAGGTAGGGCAGATGCCCTATGCCTTCATTCGTAAGTATAGTGTTTTGAGTTATTTATTAAAAACTTTGTAATATGCCTATTTGTTATAAACTTAGATAAAATACAAAATATATATATAATTATTTTGTTTTGTTTTGATTTTTGCTTAATATCGACTGTAAGTAAACATTGTGGTTTTCATGACAGATGTACTCTGAACGTTACCCCTTCAATAGTTCGCTACAATGTAATATATCAAAAACAATAGTCACAGCAACGCGTGACCGGATCTGCTAGGGTTTGCTAGTTTTTATAAAAATAAAATAAAAGAAAAAGTTATTCCTGTGAAAGTCCTGTTAAAATCGGTCCAGCCGTTTCAGAGATTAGCCGGCACAAACAGACTTTAATTTTATTTATACGTATAGATAATTATATGTTGAATTCATAATTAGGTATTTATGGAGGATTAGACACAATCTCTCCTCTATATTTTAAATATAAATAACAAAGGTATTCTATATGTATTGTGTATTGTATAATGTAGTTAGTGTAACAAGTGTCACAGTTGGACGCGGACAGCTGTCAGCGCACCTGTCGACGCGTGCGCAGCCGGGGGGAGGTCGTAGTTGTAATAGTTGACTTATCATTTTAACTAGATATTTAGATCAGATAGTTCAAACATTATTTACTTGTTATATTGTTAGTAATCTTTGTATATAAAAATCCTGTGTTGTCTGCCCCAATTTCCGAAAACACTAAACCGATTTTAATGAAAATTTATAGATATATAGTTTGGTACAACTTGAAATTGTTTTTATGGAGTATATATTTTATTTCTCAAGTTTATAATCTATTGCGTAACACACAAACCATTGTACAAATGTATATATATAAGTATGCAATTTTTAAGCACGGTACGGAACGCCGAAATAATAAATGTGATCATTATATGCTCTGTCGGTCCGTCCGTCTGCACCCAACCGTGGCCGCTGCGGACGTTAGGAAACTATGGGGTTCCTGAGATACGTATCAACAGACATACAACACAATGGTGATTGTTAATACTTTCTATGGAGCAACGTATGACTGAATTAAAACTGTTTGTGTTTATTTCAATGATATAATCATATATACATATATATATATAATCATATATATATATATATATATATATATATTATATTAATTATAAAATAAAAGAAGATAAGAAATTAATTCTACTAATTGTAATTGTAATTTGAATGTAAAACCATAAAAAAGTCTAGATCAATTAAGATAATTTGTAAATATAAAAACTCAGTATTTCGTGATAATTTGCGCCATATTTCTAGGAAAACCAACTAGAAAATTTACATAGTTTCATTTCATAGACCCATTTTAATTATTAATCTAAGTACTTTATCGATATATCGATAGAAAAGCATCGATACTTACTAGATTATATATAATACAGGCTAATGTACTTTTAAAGATGTTATTTGAAGAGAATGACTTATGATTGATGGAAAACCGAGTTGTTTTCACTTTAATATCGATCTAATTTACTTTATATTGTTTTTTATAATATTGTATTAAAGGTACTTTTTGTAAAACTTCTTAGGTTAACCATAATTAAGGCTAGTAATAGTTTTAGGGTCCAATAAGGTCTGTAATCTTCCTAACGACTGTTGTAACTATAATAGAAATTCCATTATAAAAATAATCTTATACGAAATCATATCGCGTGGCTGAAAGATATCGCGTGGTTCGAATTGTTTTTATAATAAAAATCGGAATACGTTATTTTTAATTAAAGTATTGTTATTTTTATTCTTACACGTATGTATATGGTATTTGTAAAAAAAAAATCAGGAGCTTTATCATCTTGGAAGGCGTTCTGCAAGTTAATACGTAATTCTAAGTACAAATTTTTGATTATTCTTCTGTGTATATTTTTAATCAGAATTTTGTTGTATTCTTTAAACATTCAGACAAATTTTCAATTAGTTTGTAAGCAACTTTATCTGAGTTCTAATCAGAGAAAAACTGGTAATTACTGCCATCTGTTCTTCACGCCATTGCACATTAAGACTAACAATCTGCCCCACGCTGCAGCAGCAAAAGTCGATCAGTGAGCTGCTCCTATTTCTGTCATCTACACTATCTTATAATGGAAATCTTCATTTTAAACAATCTGTTCAGGGAAAAACTGAAATCAATGTCTATTGCCACTGTCTGTATAGAATAATAGAGATCATAAATTGTCAAAAATTATTGTCAAAGTTATGGATGGGAAAAATAGTAATTTCTCTGATGAACGACAATATGGATTTCGTCATGGTGCTGGTAACTTTCTCGTCTACATTTATCCGATTTGATATTATTTTCTGTGAATTTATCAAATTACAACGGAGCGAATAAAATTGTTTCTAAACAATGATCTTTATTCTAAATCATTTAAAGTTATATTTATCTGATGTTAAAGCATTCATAATTAGCACAAAGAGGTCCAGAGTTCGAGTCCAGCCCTGATGGAAGTCCATAGCCCATTGAAAACTTCAGTGTTTTCAGCAGTCGATAACCTATGAATCATATACGATCTAATCGCAAATACTTTTCAGGCACAGTTTTTTTAAAGACATGCCACAAACCAACCACATTTCCCAAATTAAAAGACATTTCCTTTGCGTTTCTGTGTTACTTTAATTGTTTGTAATAAAAATACAGTGCCTAAATAAGGTTATGGAAACCACAATAGTGGAATAACCAGGGTTTATTGACATTTAGTGAGGTTAAGTTTGGTAACAACCATGTTGGACGCGCCTTCAATGTTCTCCACCAAATATTTATGACAATTGTCATTGGCGGTGATGGCAAATTAATAAAATACGATTACATTAATCGCGACATGGTTTGCTTTTTATTCTGTGATTACATAAATGAATATATAATTTATTATAAAATCTCCATTCAACTCGAACAGAAGTCAATCTGTATTTTGGGTATAATGTATTATAAAATGAACTCTGTGTTCATAAAAATAGAGTATGTTTTTCATTATCATGAAGCGAGTCTATGAACTGGTTTCTGATTAATAGACCATCACTTGGCGAAGTGGTCCAATGTAATACTGAAGTTAATCACAATTTATTATTTATAGTATTGTTTGATGATTTTAATTACATATTCATGTTTTGATAGATAGAGGTGGCAATATATTTTTGTTGCATATTTTTTACATAATATTATTATTTATATTATATCATAGAAGCATTAATCTAGTTAATAAAAAGAGTGCGAAAAGAAATATTTAAAATCTAAAATATCTGGTAAGATATAATGTTTAAAAAAATGTTATAATAGTTTTGTGAGTTATGACGGACAAACAGACAAACTTTACTTTTATATATATATATATAAATTTTTGTTCCTCGTTAAAAGCAATAAAGTTATATTAAATAATCATAATAATATCCAGTAGCAATTCTATATTTATTATTACTTGTGATGATCCGGTATAGTTTTATAATCAATTCATTTTGCATAATTGCTCTGGATTTATTGGATCATACGTTTAATACAACCGTTTCCTCCGTCGTTACTTGCGAACTTATCTATATTAAATAAAAAATTGCAATATTTAAATGTATTAAGTATTTAAATGGAAATAACCTTTTTTAAAGTATTTCATATCTAGAAATAGTAAGAAAGCAAAACATGTTAAAGAGATTGGTTAGAACAAACATACTATCAAACACAATAGTCTAAGCGTAGGTAGTCATTAAGAGGTGAATGAACTCTTTTGGCTCTAAGCGCACTGACTCACACTTAAGTTCCCACTCATTTTAGCTTTGTCCTGACTATCTTTTCATACAATGTTAATATTATCTATTTTGACTATAATATGTCTGTATACACAGTTTTATATGTATATATTACAATTTAAACTTCCATAATTAACTATCAATCAAATAAACGATCTTGATCTAATCTCTACAATAATTAGTGCCAATAAACGATCTGTGGATTGTTTTTGTAGAAAACTAAATAATTAATAGAATTTACCTTGATACTAGACAACTTCTCTAACTTTCTCTCTCTCTTTTCTTCTTCTCTTTAATCAAAGAAAAATTATTTGCGTCTAAATGATTTTTACGTAAAAATTATGTCAAATCGAATTATATTTTACGTAAATAACAACTTTTCTCTCTATATCTCTTTCTCTTATACTTGTCTTCTCCTCTTTAACCGAATACATCGATGAATATGATTTTTGGGTGAAAAATTTGTGTTATCGAATATTAATTTACGTAAATAACAACTTCTCTTTCTTTTTATCTCTTGTCTTCTTCTTTTTAATCCAAGTAATGTTAGGACAAGATTTTTGGGTGTAATATTATGTCAAATTGCATGTTATTTAACGTAAATAACAATCTCTCTGTCTCTTACACTTGTCTTCTTTTCTTTAAACGAAGACATCGACGGACAGGATTTTCGGGTGTAAAATTTGGTAAATCGACTGATATTTAACGTAACTATCAACTGTCACTCTCTTTCTTACACTTGTCTTCTTCTCTTCAACCGACGAATTTTTTTGGTTTGGTAGGGTTTGATATTTGGTAAACCAAATATATACAAGCATACACATTACTAACATTTTTATCGCAAAACAAATTGCATACTTTTACAATCTGATATAAAAAACATTACTAGAACATGTTATATATCGGCAATTAGTATTAATCAAGAAAATCACAAGATCATACTATAAACTGACTTACAGAGTACATCCTTCTTTTAATGAATCGTTTATCTTAATTGTAAATTATTTGATGCACATAATAATGTACTCTATTGTATTGGAATAGAGATAGAAACTGTGTGCACGAATTTAAAATGGTTATGCAATTTGTAAGGTATATTGTATCAATACCGGATATTGGGGTTAGTACGTGGGGTTTAAATTAATGCTTCTAATGAGATCTAACGCGCCGTGAGTTGATACGAGACTGTATTAATATATAAAGTAATTGGTTTAATTTGTAATATTTAATATATTTTAAATCTAAACACGCTTTATCTATAATAACATTTTATTACGATCGGATTTTTTCAAAAAGTTACTAATTTATCTAAGCTATTTTCACTTCTTTTTACAAATAATTGTTTTTATTAGATTTCCAAAATAGTGAAAATACAAAATTTGTAAAAAGTTTCATTTTATTATAAGTATTATTATTTTATTTCAAGTATAATTTATATTTCTTCTAAACTGTTAATATGACTTGAAAGTGTTGTGTGGGAAGCGTTTTAACGGTGCGGTTTACACTACAAATTACCAGTAGCACCCATCGCACCCATTAATTAGGTTACTAACACTGTTACTTACTACTATTAATGAAAATAATAATAATATAATAAATTTAAACTAGATAGTTATCTGTAGTTGCAAATTTCATTTCATCTAAGTCAGAGTTTCCCAAAGTGAACGATATAAAAAATATCTTTTTTGTTAGTTTGACATGTGTTTGTATAATTATATACTTTTTCTGGTGTCTAATAGACGCTTAAAGGTTACGCAATGTATTGTTAAAGTTCGAATGTAAAAGCTGTCCCGTAACAGCTACTATGGTATTGTATTGTTTTTCCTGTGACAGGTGTGATGCGTCAGTCGTGAGTTAACCTGCGCAGGAGTCGGTCGTTTTAACACACGTCCGTCGGAGTTGTGCTGTTACGATAGTGGTGTGTTTTTGTTTATGATTCCGTGTTGAGTGTTTTGTGTTTTGTGTGTGTTTAATGGATTATTTTCGGTGAGTTTTTTTTTGTGTTTTAGTGGTGTTTAGATCGCGCTCCAAGGTCAAGGTTTTTCGTAACAATGTAAAAATCTGATCTTTTTTTATATTGTAACGTATGTTTAGTTATGAAGTGTTAGGTCGAAATTTATTTCATGAACTAAAAATAATAAAATAAAACATTTTCAAATAATATTTATATTATAATAAAGTTAACTTCTTAATAAAGTAAGATAAAATCCAATAATCAAGAATAACTTACATTTAACTTTTCTGGTAAACTAAAAAAAAAAATTACAAAAGAACAAATATGTTGTTAGTTTTTGTCACTAATTAAAACGTGGTTTTTGTGAACTCGTTTTAAAAATACAGGTTTTTTTTTATTATAAAAAAAATGTTTTTTTTTTTACGTAGCAATATTCATAAATTTATTATCGGTAACCTTATATTCTTACCCTTGAGTGGTAACTGAGGTAACATGCAATGGTACTAATAACTTGTAATTACGATTTCTAATTGAATTGCCGATTTAATTAAAATAAATTAATTACTGACAAATTATTTTATTTGAATTTATTGGCTGTTTTGTTCATTTTCATTTTTTACATTCAACAGTGTGTGCATCGGTTTTAATTCTATCTCTTAAATGTAAGATATATGTAATATTTTATTATATAGATATACAAAAAATTTGATTACTGTATAATTTTTTTGATTCTCAGCTAATTAATTGCCCAATATCGTACTATGAAATTAATGTTATACTTCATTTAAACTTCATTTTTATACATTATATGGTTAAAAATTAAATGAATGTAAATAAAATGAAATAAATATTTTCACTATTTTAATTTATACGAATTACTATATTTTTAATTCAAACTGTATTAAATCGTTTAATTATGAACCATATTAATATACAATACTTTTCCCTGCAATAAAAATTACCACAGACTACACAGATACACAGATAGTTTTTAATATTTTAATATTTTTTTTAATTTAAAATAAAAACAATAAATTAAATAACATTATTGCTTAACATTAAAAATGACACAGATACAGATACTACATTTTATTATATATTATAAACATACATAAACATAAAATATTATTTAAAAAAAGATTTAAATCTGATCCATCATTACAGATATTAATAATCGATCCTAATCCTTTTTTGGGTACTAAGATAAAATAACAATCCGTGTTGGCTATCTATATATCAATCTGTGGATTAAGTTTATAGGAAGTAATCAAACGGATTCGTCCGTTAGTTAATATATTAATATATAATATAATATAATAGTAAATTAATAATAATAATGTGTCGTAGGTCTGTCTGTGTGTGTGTGTGTGTGTGTGTGTGTGTAATAAATCAACGCCACAAGAAGTACTAACAGGTTTAGATCTAATCAGTGAGAAAAACATATCAACGGATTTGAACCCGCACTTCCTCCACCTCCTGCACCTCCTGCACCTCCTGCACCTCCTGCACCTCCTGCACTGCAGATAATATACTATACTATTATAATTACATATAATAGAAATGCACAAAAAGTATAATTAAATTTAGAAATCAATAAATATAGTTTGTTACTTTTGTAAATAATTTTATTATTTTAATGATTTTAAAGTAATTGAATGAAAAAAATGTACAAGATTCGTATCATTGTATTTGTTTAGTTTCGTCCCAAAATTATTTTGGTTTAAAAAAATCGAAATAAAACAGGCACAAACGAACAAACACAAGCAGACTGATAAGTTATCAAACCAAATGCAAATGTGCAATTTTATATAAATTAAATATATTATAATATTAATTTAGATAAAGATAAATATCAAAACTTCGATAAGTTGGCAATAAATTAAAGAAAAAGAAAAAAGATATAAGATGCTTAAACCTGACCTACCATATGATATTTATAATTTTAATGACTTCATTTATACATATTGAGGTAAATTCTAAATGAGTGGTTCAGATTAATTCATTTACAGGTCATGACTTATTTTGGTGACTTTTATAGATAAAAGAGATATTTATTTTGAATTATCATAATATAATAATATTTTATTTATGTTGGTAAAGTGAAGTAAAAAACATATTATATAATAATTATAGAATTTTATTGTTACATTTATTATTACGTAAATATATGTATAAAATTTATATAAACATACCAACACTTTTAATCATAAGTTATTTATTAATTTAATACAAAAATAACAAGTTTACCAAAAATAGAAATATAATTTTACCTGAATTTTATTGCATTTAAAACATACATAAATTAAAGATTCACGCCAAAAAGTTATATATTAAAATGCATTTAAATATTGACATTTAGTGTTTACGAACAAACACAATGACTTCACTTGTTTTTTATTACGTCCTTCCAAAAATACAAAGGTACAATTTAATAAAATCAATTATGAAGATAATTTATGTTTAATAATATCTTGGGTTTCGCTTCGCCATATACGTTTTTATGTTATATTTAAAAAATAAACTATATTTTATTTTAATTTATTGCTTTACACGCAGACAGACATTCAGATTACACGTATTCTCTCACTTCGATATAAATATTTCATACAAATGCTGTTTCTGTGTACTCATCTTTATTAAATCTGCGTATGGTTTAATGGAAGCCTTCATTAATTCTGTTAAAGCTAATTCAAGGAAATGGTTAAAAAGTTTGACAAATTTATTAACTGATTATTCAAAATGATCAATTGCTCACAATTATTATGTTTTATTTCTGTTTCTATTGAACAAAATTACTTTAAATGAGTTTTATGAAGTAATATTAAGAAGTAACTTCGTTATTAGAAGTAAATATGTCAAAGATATTCAATAGTTTGTTTAATCTATTTAGGCTTTACCTAGCAATTATTCCTAAAATGTAATATTTTTCAACTGTCTGTCGCTTCTACTAAAGAGGGGATGTTAAACTACCCTTTTGCATTTGATAGCTCAATATTCGAAGGTTATAGATATTATCATATTCTGAAATGCAATTGTTTTCTATAATAATATTTAAAAAAGTGGATATTTTGGCCGATTCAATCAAATGTTCAGAAATTAATTGTAATATTTCTGAAGCAGCCGGAGTCAACTAGTTATCAATAAATCGTTTTATACAGTACTAATTGACACATTGTTGTCAGTCCGTGTCTTTTGAACCTTAGACCTTAACATCTTTATCTCGATTCTTTTATTGATTTTATTCTGTATGTGTATTGGTATGTATCAATCAGAAATAACTTCATAAACTTCAATTTCTTTTTTTTATATTTCACATGAAAATATGAAAATGAAATTTCATATAATAATTCGAAATCCTCAACTAGTCTTCTAAAATATAACTGCAAAGTATAAAGCAAGAGAGACGTTCATTTAAGCGTAACAGTAACATTCCTACTTGAAATTGTTACTCAAAATAACTTTTCGTCGAACTTGTACACGTACGTGAAATTAATGTAACGAAAATAAAATTTTCGTCTTGACGCGAGTTTATTTGAGCTTGGTTAGGACCAGTTCACATTAAAGATTGTGAGTACGGGAATAGACACTTATTTAATTTATTCGCCATAAGGTGTTTGATAATACTTATTGTCCCAAGTGCTACATAATTTCTAATATATAATAAATAAGCGACAGAAGTTTGTAATTTTACAAAACACTTTTTTATAGATAGAATATTATACATCTTCTTAACATTTTTAATTACAATATAATATAAACTATATCCGCTCAATTATCCGCTCCTCTCATGACTATGTCCCTCCCTCAACGACATTGCCCATAGTTAGTATAGTGGGAGTCATGCGCGTGCGCAGAATGACAAACGGCTGTCATTCAACTCTGTTCTAACATACTTTTATAGCAGTGTCACACTGTTCATAAAAAAACTTAATATAAATGGACGTATAGTCTCTCTGCCTGAAGAATGTAGTGCGTTTTGCATGGCTGTAGTGCTTAGACTGTGTAATGTTTGAATGTTTAGCTGATACTTTAATTTCGATGCTTATAATGTAAAATACACATAATTGAATTGCTCGTAAACGGAGTGGTCTGGCTTGTAGTACCATATTACAATAGAAGAGTGTTTTTTATTTAATATCAAATAGGCACGTTGCTTTTGGTAAATGTGATGGCTTACGTTTGCCTGTCTTCCTGTCTTACTTATTTTGATCCTCGGTTCTTAGGGGTGGTAACGTAATAGCAATTTTTTTTTCCTGATAATATTATATTATATAAAAAAGCCTAATTCTATTTCGTGTGTAATCGAAATACATCTAGGTAATATGCCCATTAATAGAACACACATTATGCGGCTAGCTTTTTGATTGAATATCGCAAGAATAAGGCTGAACGATAAAAAATACTGCATATATACATGAAGATATCGTCTTTTAAGGCAGTGGTTGACCTCTCGGTGTGCAGGTGACAGCATACTTTTTAACGACTGGCGTGAGTAAATTGCGAGATGCATTGTTCATTTGAAAGTGAAGTTATATGAGTTTTTATTAATTATTAATTACTATTTAATTAATTATTTATTACAAATGATATATAAATAAAACTTGCTTTATATTAATTAAACATTATATACTTTTAAGGTCTCAACAGATGTTAAGTCAGTATAGTGATGTTTAGCACATTTCTGTTTGAACGTGTTAAGTTTTTTGGCGTATACACTGTTGAACAAACTAAATTTCATGGTTTTAACTCATTTCTTACATATATTGTGTGGTTTATTACCACTCTCTCTAATGTACTTGTTAAAAAATTGTGTAGCGCTTGTAAAGTGAGGCATTGATTAACCGTTTAATGATATACGTCAAAGGTTAACGGATTTAACGGGATTAATGAGTACCTTATTTCGATTTTGGACAAAAATTATCGTATGTTTAAAAAAAGAGAAATCATTTAAATGTTGTTATAAAGAAGTATTAAAAAAATAATTGATAAATACAAAATATATATTTTAATGATTTGGACTGCTGAACAAAATAAATCAAAGACTTCATTTAATAATAAATGATATGTCACCAGTATGTTATTTGTGGATCTAAATAAGAATACATGAAAATACGTTTTTCTTATATATATATATATATATATATATATACAAATTTTCATAATAAATATATTTTATTATTTACTGCTTATTGTAACCTGGGTCTGTACGGACTCAAATAAATTTAAATAGACATTGCAGAGGCATCAATGGTTTGTATGTTTGTATGTCTGTACGTACTAGTATGTGGGCGTAGTGTGCCATATTATTAAAAGGTGAATGACCTCACAATTTAGAGCATTATAATCTTTTTGATAAATATCTTTAGAGTCACAAAAACTTTGGGTAGTAAATGTATTTATTCTAGTTGTACTAATTTGAGTATATTTATAAGGGTTTTATAAATATACCAAGTAATATTTATTTTCTATCCTATCCTATAATATCCTGCAGTGCTTTTTTGAGGATAAATGACAGCAACAATTCCCAATTAGAGTACACAGAAGTCGCAAATTGATCTTAAAAGACTATTCTTTATTTATATTATTCCATAACAAACAGAGACAGAGATATATATTTGTCTCGGTTGGATATGTATGTTATAATAATATACTCTGCTCTACTTTTAGGGGATGAAATGATAATTTAACCCTAAAAATCAACATAAACGCAATCTTTACTATAATGTATTATATCAATTGTGGGCTAATCTGTTTGTCTGTGTTAAAAGATGTATCCCGAGGAACATAAGTATGCGAGCGATGTTAAATACATATTATTTTTATATACATGCCTACAGCAATCACGACAGACAATTTCATATAATTATATATATAGTTACAGGGAAACACCAAAAATATATATTATTAAAGGGATAACATAATACTTATAAAGCTCGCGTAAATTTTTTGTTATTAATAAAATATATATGAATAATTTTCATATTGTATTGCATTAAACATAAAAAGTAGTAAACGCCAGTATTGTATAATACACTTTGAGCCAATGAGTTAAGAGTCATAATTGAATGCATTTTTTTTCAAATCTTATATCTGTTAAACTGAATTAAGCTTTATTAATATGGAGTAAGGTTTCATATCGAGTAAAATGATTTGTATTTTAAGCTGCGTTGCCTACACAAATAGATTTTTGTGTTCATTGGTTGGGTCACTGGGTCACTTGTGACTTATGGAGGCTTATTCTTTAAATACTAAAGCATTTTATTAATAATTTTATTTCATTTAATCTTCTATTTCCATATTAATTATAGTTGATGCGTTCAAATGAAGACTGTCGTTAAATTCGCAGTAAACAGTTAATTATGTTTTTTTTTAAATAGTGTTATATATTCACTATAGTGATCTTATAGATCACGAAGATTTTGTTTACCCGATTTTGATATATTTGGAACCTATCTGCAGGGGGTAAAGGTTACGAGTGTTTTCTTCATAAAATAATAATTGCATCTGTATTCGATTTAAATATATATTTTCTTTCTTCTCGTGTTTACTGTGCAGATTTTGATTAAGTTATGAAAAGCTGTAGTAAACAAGGGACTGTCATTTCTGATTTCGTTTTTTTAAGTTTTTTTACTACATTTAACATGCAATTTAAAAGTTAATGATACTTTAATCTTTGTAAAACCTTAACTTTGTCTTACACTTATTGCATAATTATCTCATTTTATATCTTTAAAGATACATATAATGCCTCCATACTTTATTCCTATTGTGATTTAGTGGATGCTAATGTCGTTCTTATACTAGTAAAGAGTAAGGTTATTTTGTTATGGCGATTATGTTTTAAATCTTCAAACGTGTGAAAATTTCAGCTTCCCAATGGTTATTGTTGGTTGCTCAATTAGCAAGGATTTTAATGGTTTTTCGATTGTAATTGCTGTTGTGTTAAATTGTGTTTTATTTACACACATAATGAAGGAAATGAAATGTTCAAACACATGGTGTTTGGGTCCTTATTTGGAATGGTTAACGAGCGAAGGGTGCAGCTGATGAAGGAAGCTAGAAAAGAATAATGTAAGTTAGTCTTTCGAGTTGTATCTATCTCATTGTACAAAATGTAGTTATAATAACTACTACATTCTGATCTGTTGTGATAGTGTGGTTTTTTTTTATCCTTGGAAAAATCAGTCACGGATACCTGCTAGGCAATAAGGTGATGACCGGATGGTTTTGTGGACTACCCGGCAGCATAAAAGACGCTGCCATTTTTAAGGATACCCACTAAAAAACCAACGGTTGCCCTCAGGGGATCGCTTGCGCACTCAACGTGACGTCCCGGCGGTAAACCCCGATGTAAGAGCACTGCGAGCAACTTAGAGCACCCTCACGACGTAGGCCTTTAACAGGTGAGAGAGGTCACCCTCCCCTCCCACCAATGCACGAAGTGTGGTACTACTTCCTTCGAACCTTTAGGAGCTGCAGAATTAATACACCTTGGCACTACCTACAAACTGTTAAGTTACTGTATGATATGTTAACGAATATATTATAAACAAAACAATCTTCATTAAGTCCATAAAAAACTTCCATAATTAGAGTAGCTCCAGTAAACCTGCGCTGCTTGTGGAGCAAATATTGTTATATATTACACTAACGGAATTCAAAACGCATTACAATCGATAATCGCTGGATATCTAGAGGTCTGTTATTTAAATGGATCTGAAGTCACGATTTATATTTACAAACATACAGACAGCCTGGTTTAATATATATATACTGTACTGATACCTCTTTAATTAGATAAAATTACATTTGATAATACATCTTGAGTTGTCGTCGTCACTCGTCTTCCGTCTTCTGACCTTTACGTCACATTTACGTTAAAGACACTATAGCGTCAAAATAGACGAGCAAACCCGTTGGTAAATAGTAGTTTTGATCTTATCAAATATGTCAATCGTTTCATTAAATTTATCTTCATACATAAATCTTACAAAACCCTACAAATAAACTATAAATAAAATATTTTTATTGCATACAATATATTTTTTTAATTACCAACTAATAATTTTCTGTCCAAAATAAATTTGAATGTTCTTTGTACTTTAGATTATGGAAATTAAGCAATAAAATCATAAACCGGTTTTGATAATGTTTTCAATTATTGTCAATTTTGTTTAATTGTAACTCTTTTGACATTTTCTTTTTTTATGTTATATCATATATTGACAAAAGACACTATATTTCCGAGAGAATTATATATATTTACGGAAATTATTTATTTGATGAAATTTAAGGTGACACTCCATTTCAGCTCGAATATCTTTAATTATTCATCTCGGGGCCATTAATATTAAATAGTTATTTATAATTTATATCGTACATAAAATCAAATCTTTTTATGTACAGTTACTTTAGTGTTAATAAAATGTTAAATTATCTGTTAAGTTTTATGTTTTGCCGTCATTGTTTATTGATTGTTTTAAATGTTTATAGATTTAATAAATTGTATATTTTTTATTCTAAGTACTATATATTTTTTTATCGTTTTTTTTTAAGTAATGGGTTATATTAGAGGTTACTTTATATACAGTTGTTCTTTCTTCCTGCTCTTAACCCAATTATTTTCCATCTTTCATATATCATCTTAATGGAGACAAGTTCCTTTGCTATATAATTTTTCCGGGCTCCATTCTCTTCTTCAGTCTCCCTTTTCTCTTATTATCTACATTAGCACTTTACGCTCTTATTTATTCTCATTACTTGTCATGTTTTCTACCATCGGAACTATTTACAAAGTTCATTGCCAGAAGATGAGAGAATCATGGAGAATGGTTTAAAATAAATGATTTTGTCGAACAGTTTTTAATTTCAGTTTTAGTTAATTTGATTGACAAGAGTATGCCTGTAGTACAGTTACAATAATCAAAACCATCATGACACTATTTTCTGATGACACAAACCTTTTTTGTTAAAATTTTGTGACATAAACTAAAACTCATTACGACATAAGTATAAAACACTCAAGTGTCAGTTAATGTACACACACCATTACTACGATATAAATTACCATTGTCCATTCCATGACTAATGTATGGTTAAGTTGACATTGTCTGTTTGTCTGGAAGTATATATAATGTACAATTTTTAGATACTTTATCATTTTCAATCTATTATTATGTATGGGTAAGGTTGTGAGAAAAAATATATGTATAATGAGATATGTTTGTTTATCTGTATGATTAACTTCAGAAGAGGCCCTATGTGTTAGAAAACATTCGGATACTAAAGGTCACTTACCCGGTTTCTAGAAAAATGATTACTGTCAGGAGTTGGGGTCCAATAAGCTATCCAATTATAAGGTTTAACTTTGACAGCGAGGCTGTCCATTTAGTTTTAGCATTCTAGATTATTTAGCATTGCAACTAATTTCGGAGATACATACACACTAAAAGTACTTTTTATATTAAATTTATTGTCGTAATCTTTAGAAATCAAATAAAGGTTAATGCAATGACATTATTTACAATAACTTCAGTATTTAATATTTATTGCAGTTATTGGAACACTTAACTAATGAAGCCTAATAAATAGCTTACAAATAACTTAATTTTACTTGAAATAACTCTTTATTATGGAATTAATAACTTCTACATTAATTTAAAGTTTAAACATTGTTTGAGTATTGCAAATTTTTATTTTAATCTTTACAATTTTTTCACAATTTTCTTTTACGTTTTTCATGTCTGTTAAAATACTTAAATCTTATACATAACATAAATTCTGAATCTTCTTCCTATGATTATTAATGTTTGAAAACTTGTCTTTGATACCAGTAAGTATAAACTTAGTTTACGCAATAATAATATGAAACCTACAATGTAAATATACGATGTATTAACTGTCAATGAAATTAAATGAATGTAATAAAATAAAATCTATGAATACACGCAGTCCATCTACATTTTAGGCAATTTTTTAATGAATTATATAAAAATTAAGTTGGAAAGGTTGTCAAATTTACATCTAGTAATGTTGATTTAAAAACTTATTTGCATGTTCGCTTGTCTTTAATCGCAAACATTTTAATAAACAAACATATCTGCTTATTATATTTTAATATAAATACATTTAGGAAAGCACTCTAACTGTAGTACATAAATACTTATCGCCCGGGTATCAAATATGAAATAGACCCCAACATAAAACCTGGCTCTCAAATGTGTTTGAATTCTCGTCCAATTATGTAAATTGATTCTAAATTTATATATAAATGTTTATTTACATAAATTTAATTTAATTTAAAATTCATGTAAATAATAATTTACTTTGTGTTAATGTGTAGGTAATAAAATGCAATACAATATATTATTTGATTGATATAATTATGATAATTTAATTAAATTAACTTCTTCTTAAATTATTGTTGACATAAAGTCATAAGAAAGTCAGGTTTGAATTTGAAAGATGGAGTACTCAATAATATATTTTTTTAAATATAGAGTGGGAAAGAGTGGAATAGGAAAAAGAAAGAGAAGGAAGATTAGAGGATGGAAACAATGTTATAAGTATTAATTGGTTTTACTACTTCTACTGTATGGAAATCGTGATTCGGTGATACGTCAGTAGTGGGTCATTTGTAAGTCACTAATACGTTTATATATAAAAACATTATGAATTACACAAATAAAATACACAGTAAGTTTTGTATTAGAATTATTGGTATAATTTATTGACTATAGGATTTTTATTCACCCGGTAGTCGGTGCTGACCAGTTTTTCTTGCTGTTACTTGAACTATGAAACCCGTTAGGGATAAACCATTTACTTAGGCTAGATTACCATCTATTAACTTAACTGCTTGATGTTGTAACACAAGATAGATCCCCGCACTACGGATGACACAGATCGTAATATGGTAAGCGGATAAGCCTCGGCGGCCATTTTGATTCCGCAAATGTCAATCAAAACGATCAATGTTTTTCCTGTATTTAGTTTAAATTGCACGATTCAAATTCTTATAAGTAAACGGAGAAGAATCCGATAAAAATAAAAGTTTTTTAAAAATATTATTATTAATTATACAAATTAACCTTGCCAGTAATTAATATGTCATTGTTTTTCTGACATTGAATTTGAAATATTTAAAATATTGCCATAAAAAAATAACTGAGTAATGGTGCAAATTTTTTTATAATTTATTATTTTATAGACAATATTTAGTGCATTCATAATGTCTGTCTATATGTCTCTTTTTACTTAACAATCAAATTTCAACATAATATTTGTTTTTTAATAAATTGTCTTATAGGCTGTAATTTTTTCCTTGTTACATCTGATAATATATTTTGGTAGTTTATTACAAGGAATACTTTTGTATTATATAAATGACATATATCTCTTACAGTTTTATTAGAATACTAATTTAATTTATATTATGTTGATATTATATATTAATGAAACATTATTTCCCTCAATTTTTTCCAAACTTGCTAATAATTTATATAGGAACTGTGGAAGCATAAATAAGTATTGGAGTTCAGAAATGTTTATGAAGGGTCACCGAGCGGCCATTTTGTAAGCTTGAACAGATTATCAAATAATATATAACCAGAGATTCTCATATATTTTTACATATTAAAATATTGATATAAAAAAACAATTTTTTAATATAAGAAGAAAGTCAGTGTAAGGTCATATTTAGGTCATAAAAATGTATTTTATTGTAAAACGAATTGCATATGAAGTTAAAATCACGCGTGTCCTAGACTATTGCTGTATCTTTTCCAATTTATTGTAGTGTCTTGAATTTGCATTAATATTCGATTGAATTAAACTCATTTGCCATTTATGTTGAGTTTTCGCGTTTTTCGTGTACTTAACGATAAAATGCAAATTGGTGATGATCTTAAATATAGTATTACCGCGTTAATGTAATTTAAGTTTTTGAGATGCACTTTGTAATACAAACATACTGTATAGTGTTTAAATATAATATTAAATGCACTCTAGAGTATAATTTAATAATAACCAATGCACATATTATCGTATATTTAATGGTATGTTGATAATAAAATGTATTTAATTTCGATATGTTTTTACACTTTGAAAAGATATTAAAGATAAAGATAAGTTGTATGTAAACTGTAATTAATAATTTTTGTCTTTTTGATGTTTTTTAGACTGTCAATTAAATATATCATCTTTTATACATACACCATTATATTAGGAGGGATTTGAATCCAGGACCTATCAATACCAACACGTAATAATTGCACCTAGCATCTGTGCGTTTTCAGGCCTCATACATATCGTTTGAGATATCGATTTTTACCGTTACCGAAAATCGATATGTCACGCCGGCGGCTACAAGGGTTATTATCGATAATTAACGATTCGTTCCTTATAAAATCGATAATTTAACGGAGGTTAAGTTTGAGATTGAGATCCTCATACGTGATTACAACTTACTGTTTTGTTATTGTGTTCGCTTCTTTGTTATATTACTATTATTCTTCTAAATATGTAATGAAATTATATATATATATATGTGTATACGTCTGTCTTCACGTTGTGTAGTACGCATTTATTAAGATACCATATCAAGATGAACTGACATGTTGAAACTGTAACTAATAATACTAATTAAGCCTCACTGATTATGTCATAAAATATAATTAAATCAGTCCATATAATTAAATTGTGACAGCTTATATTTTTTTCTATAAAACGGCTATTATTTTTTGGTAAAAAGTATACGTTAACTGTCATTATTAATGAATATACACTATACCTTCCACAGTAGGGTAAGTTGAGTATTTTAATTAATTTTCCAGCTGCTTTAAATTAAAAAAACCGTTAGGAGGGTGCGATAAAATGATAAATACACCAGACAGGTTGGTCTCGCTCCGGCGCGCGCGCATGTGACGTCACTTCCGCCCCCCTCCCCCCTCCTTCCGGCGAACAAACAAAGCATTGTATGTATGATGAATTAATTTGATTACCATCTTGATTTGAGATTATTAAGAATATTTTACCGTAAGCTTTAGGACTTTATTTGAATTAAAAAATATATTTTTGGTACAATTTTGGGGTTGTTTTGTTTACACCTGGTGCTGTGAATTTACAATATTATGATTAAAAAAGCCATACAAAAACTACAAACGTTTTATATACATATATACTAGCTGTTGCCAGCGACTTTAATCAAAATTTTTTTAACACTGCTATCTTTTGGAAATTAGTACTCTTTATATATAAAACATCAAATTCATAAAAAAATAATATTTAGTTATTAATAAAGATAAAACATATTATATCTTTTAAGTTGGACCAAACAAATGATATCTATGAAATTTCATTAAAATCGGTTCAGTGGTTTCAAAGATTAGCAAACGAACATCGCAACCGTTTATATATATATATATAAGAATATATTAAATGTATTTGGACTACTGTATGTTAGTGAGTCATGAACGAGTGAAGAGAACACAATATGATGGTAGTATTGTACTAATATTTGAAGGTCACTGACTTGTTCAAGTTATTTCGTTAAGCGAAGGATTTTAAAAATATCTTTTGTTATATTTGGAATATTTCTATATACCACGAGTATATAAGGAGGAAACATATGTCCTGATATGTACATAATTCCTGTTGTCATGATAGTTTCGAAATCGAAATATAGTATACTTTTTTCCTATTTCATTATAATTATAATAAAACTAATTAAAATAAATTTCACACTTTATATCAATTTCATGTGACGGTAGATTGAATAGATAAAAATAAAGTTCCTTTTAAGATATAAAAAGAAAACTTAAAACAATTATAAATAACTGAACAGTTTGGGTTCGTAAATAACGTTTGAGCAGTATCTTATGGCGGCACATAACACCGTGGGCTATAACGGGTAACAATTAAGACCTTTGGCACAACCTACATGCAATATATTCATACAATTCCATACAAATGTATAATTTGTATGTAACTTCATACAAATATTTGTGTGGACTAAACACTTTTTAAAGATTGCTCTCAAACTCTCAAAAGATATTCAAAGATTCCATTTTTCTTTGTTGAGTGTCTTAATTGATCGTAATATATTTCTGTTCGCATTTATTCGTCCGTTACTGAAATATTTCACTATGAGTACTGTTATTCAATTATCAAATAACCGTTAAAAACTCCGAAATTCTGACCATTTCACTGCAATGGATTTATAGAAACTTATTGTTCCATCTGAGATAACACAAAAATAAACTCTATCACACAAGAATAGAGATGATAATTCATTGCATTTTTAATTTACGGTCCACCACAATGGCGTTCTTTGAATAATTTCTGTGGCTATTCAAATTAGTTTTCACTTGAGCGAACCAGCAAATTATGGGAGAGGAAGTATGGCTACACCGCATGGACATTAGTTTTATACACGACCACAGCTCTGAGTGGAAAATAATTGAGCTTTTCCTTTATAAAATGCTTTCGTTTTTTAGTGCTATATATCTGTACGTATGTTGCGACTTTATGAATGCAGTAAACACTATTCATAAAATATTTTTATATCTTATTATTAGTCAAGCAAAGTCGGGAAAACTTGCTTATTTATATGTATTTTGTCAAAGGGTAGGTCGCTCCTTACCATTTCTAGAAAGGAAATATCATGGCGATACTGTTTAGAACAATGAGAATTTATCGACATTAATATTCGATTTACAATCCGAGATTGAAATTATCAGATATCATACAGATCTCTTATTGGAACTGAACTCAAGAAAGACATTACAATTTAATGAAAAGCCTTGGATAAATAAATTGTTTTTTTATTGTTATATAAACATTAATATGAATTTAGTAATTGTTAACTGATTTCGTGTTTTTCATATCCTTGCTAAATAGGAAGCGCCATATGGTAACCACAAAACTCATGGCCTCAGAAGCCATAACGTTCTCAATCAACCAGTTCAACTTTATTTATATAGTGTTAGAGTCCAAAATTGATAATAAAAATTGTCATAAAAGAATTCATATCGTCCAACACATTTAGAGTCTTATTAAAATGTGTTTAAGGTCTTAATTCGTTAGCACCTTTATTTTTTCTATGTCAATCGTTGCAAATAATTTTGATATTTTTGCAATTGTCGTAAAACATATCAAAGGAATTCTTTAGATAAGGCTTTGCACTAGGGTTCCAAGAATCAGAACTGTATCATATTATAATTTACTGTCAGTAATATTATAAATTGTAAATTAATAATATTTTAAGTATCCATGAAGTTTCTTATCGGTTCTTCTCCGGAACTCTTCGGAACCGTAGATAGAATCTGACGTTTCTTAAATTAAATATATATTTAATTGGCATAATATTTTAAACTATGTATATTTATATTGTATATGTACTTACGGTATTGTTTCGATGGCTCAGTTTGAAGTGCTTATACACTTATAGTGATGGGTTCAATTCCGTTTTCAAAAAGCACATTAAACATAATAATCCGCAGTTATTTAATGTAAAATCAGTGTTTATTATAATTCTAAACTACATAATTTTAGACTTACACTTGTTAACGAGGAATAATAGTACCTAATGAGATAAAAGTGACTTTATTTTGACTTAATACAATTTATTACTTCTGAAAACATTTAATTTATTACGGAAACATGATCGCAATAACTTTAATAGTATACAATTAATTGACACATCGACATGTAACAAGTTAATCAATATAGGTTAATTTTAAAGTAAATTTGTTTAAGAACATGACAAGAATGTGATAATTACGAAAGTAATTCGCGCAACTGTGAAACTATACTCACGAACTAATGTGAATTTTCACTTATAAAAGATAGATAAAGATATAATGAAAATCGTTATAGACATGATAGTTTTTTAAATCGTTCACGGGTGACGTGTCTAGATATTGGTGTTGCTTGTATTGTTTTACATAATGAGGGCATTAAAAATTCAACTATATATGCTTCATGATTTAACCATACATAGTTCATAACGTAATTGACAGGTCATCGACCTCTCGATGGACTCGGTGCTAACGATTCGTGAATGGACTGTTAAGTACCAATGGTTAAATTATTTTGGTAATATTAGATATGTGATATATATCAATATAAATATATATTATAAAAAACGTTATGTTATAACACAATATTATATTATTATGTATTATTTTAGAAATTTATTTATGAAATTACTAATATCTTAATCGAATTATAAATAATTCAAAAAAGTTTTGTCAACCATTTTGTGTATAGTTCTTGCAAAGTTGTTAATCAGAAGTTTCTTACTTTGGAAAGACTTTATTAAAAACATTAGCAGATTGGCTGTTTTTCTTTAAATATGTGCATGAAAAATTTAATAACACGTACACAATGTACTTTTGAGACTCTTGTAATACTGAATTTACTTTGCTACAACATTATGTTATGAAAGAGCAGTCTTCTGTCATAGGAATAATTTTACTACATTAAAATACTATTTTGTAAAGATTTCTACACATATTTATAGATTAAATAAATTATTATATATACGTTTTACAAAACATACCTACATTTCTATAACAAGACATTAAAGAATACAATTATCAAGTAAAAAGTTACCGGAACCGTATACATTTTGTACGCGTATCAACAACATATACAAACTTCATGTCAAAATTCCCACGCTTTTGAAATAATATAAAATAATCAATTTACCAAAATAAACACGCAACCACATCTGTCGTTAGAAACACAAAAATTTGTATCAAATTTATTTAAATTTACGTAAAAACAGATGTAATAAAATAAGACTAATTATCAAAATGTAATTTTTGCGGCCATTTTGAATTTGTATAATTACAATAAACTTGACAGTTGTATTTAATGGCGGTTGGTATAGATCTGTCAGAATATATTATCGACTTAAAATATTATTGTATTTGTCTTAGTTTATTTTAAAATATATTTTACGTAATTGTATTTATTAGAGCAAGGATTTTGTACGTGTACTTCTTATGTACGCTGCTTAACTAAATATGGTTATTATAAATAATACTAATTAAATAGTGTTTGTTTTTAACCACTAGCCGATCCGTCATTGACGCAAATTATGGAAATAATTAGTAATAAAATCTAGACTACTTTATTCATTCTGGTAAAATATAAAAGTATACAAATTTTAAAACACCATCTGTCACTAGAGGGCGGTAGGGCGCGCAAATATTACTCTAGTCACAGGTTTCCACGCTATCAAAACCGTGGACATAAACGAGTCATGTCATAAAGTAAGCTATCATAACTTACTGAAATATTTAATATGGCATTGTCTTTAAAAATACAACTTCAAAGCATATTTGTCACGGTAAGATCGTTTTGTTTTTACCCACTAAATAGATTATTGTATTAAAGTCCCAAGACGATGAAATATGAAATCGAAGTTCGTCACTTTGGACGTAAGAAACATTAAAATGTATCCACATACATTATTATACATAAATCCACATTTAAATCAATATTTTTTATTAATAACCTATCTTTTATTCAATAATTGTTATATTATCATATCTTTATTAATTATTACTATCGTTTAGGTCGTTTTAGAAGTAAATAAAACAAACATTTAGAATTAAGATTATAAATAAAAAGATAAAAGAAACATATCTTTTATTCAATAATTTTTTTCTTATCCTTAATAAATATTTTCTATAACAATATTGCATATTATTACTAATCCAAATGATTCATAGCTGTTAAGTGAAGATAATAATAAACAATTGTTATTTATAGATGATGAGACAAACAGACAGACTTTAAATAACTGGTTTAAATGGACATTACATAAAAACTTAACGTGATCTTGTTCTGAATAAATGGCGCTTGCGCGCTTGAAAAAGATTGTATTTTTAACTTTATCACAAATTTCATAAAAAATTAAAAATAATAATAATAAATAATTAAATAACGACATCATTTATGTAAAATATATAAATTGTAAAAGTTGCATCAAAATGTATAAAGCATCCCAAATTATTAGGATCATAGCTTAATTTTTCAACCTCATACAAAATGTCAGTTTGTATTATTATCTGTGTTAACCCTTAATTGCCATTTACTAAGTAACTGAGGTGGCAGACATTAATGAAGAAAAACTAGCTCTTAATATATGGTATACATCCGTTATGAAGTTTTTTATAGACTTAAGTTTATTTGTGGCAGATCTAAATACATTTCCATGGGAATTAGAACGAGTTGAGGGTTATTAGTGGTATATTGAAATTGGAGGTTGTTGGCTGTTTGGTGAATTGGTATAAATGTTTTTGAATTGGAGGATGTTGGCTGTTTGGTAACAGTAGTATAAATGTTTTTGAATTGGAGGGTGTTGGCTGTTTGTTACAGCGGTATAAATGTATTTAATTTTGTGACTGTTGGCTGTTTGGTACCAGTAGTATAAATGTTTTTGAATTAGAGGGTGTTGGCTGTTTGGTACAGCGGTATAAATGTATTTAATTTTGTGACTGTAGGCTGTTTGGTACCAGGAGTATAAATGTTTTTGAATTGGAGGGTGTTGGCCGTTTGGTACAGCGGTATAAATGTATTTAATTTTGTGACTGTTGGCTGTTTGGTACCAGTAGTATAAATGTTTTTGAATTGGAGGGTGGTGGCTGTTTGGTACAACGGTATAAATGTATTTAATTTTGTGACTGTTGGCTGTTTGGTACCAGTAGTATAAATGTATTTAATTTTGTGACTGTAGGCTGTTTGGTACCAGTAGTATAAATGTTTTTGAATTGGAGGGTGTTGGCTGTTTGGTACAGCGGTATAAATGTATTTAATTTTGTGACTGTTGGCTGTTTGGTACCAGGAGTGTAAATGTTTTTGAATTGGAGGGTGTTGGCTGTTTGGTACAGCGGGATAAATGTATTTAATTTTGTGACTGTGGGATGTTTGATATAAATGCTTTTGAGTTGGAGTGTTGTCTGTTTGGATTATAAATGTTATGTGTTGACTGTATGGTATATAAATGTTTTTGTACAACTAAGATTATAAATCTTTGAATCTATCATTTACTTAACGCCAATTCATCTTTCTGTAATATTTAGTTACATTTAATCCGATGAACTAGATTTTCTATCTAGTAGTTAAAGTGTAACATTTTTTATATTAACTTTTACTGTATTTTCACTACTTTTCCGTAACTAACTTAAGTAGAGCAATGCAGTGTCAAGTTGATTTACAACGCCATGAAATTAATAACCCAGATATTATTTATCATTTAACGGTAAATTTTAATTTTGATGATAATTGTAATATAAATTAGTTCTGCTCGTCTTTGTGTGCTAATTTGCGTAACTTCCCTGCTATATTGGATCTTATCTTATCTTATCTTGTATTGTGAATAGTTTTTAGTAACAGAAACCTAATATACAAAAATGTTAAATTTCGGTACTAGAAAAGTGTAATACAAATAATGGTTCTCTAGTTAGAAGTTCACATACAGATAGATGATTTGTTAAAAATCTAAAAAAAATGTGCAAAATTTTGCTATATATAAAAGGCCTCGAAATTACTAAAAATGTTTCTTATGTCATTATGTCAAATAATCTCGATTTCAGCGCTTTAAGTATAAAGATTAAAGCGCTGTAATGAAGCTAGATTGTAAAATGTTATACGTACATAACCTTTTATTACACAAAAGGGCGCAGACAACATATTTAAAATATTAAAAATGCAATGAACCTAGAAAGTTATTTTATTTATTGCTTAAACTCATTAAGATAAATAATAAACTAAAGGAATGTAGGACGGCTTGTTATTTTATATATAAAAAACCCTGTAATCCTGTTTCTTTTAAGTAAGGTAAAAACATTAAACGGCAACTTTTTCGAGGTATTTACATAGTGAGTAATATAAAATGTATCTCTGTATATATATATATATATAGAATCCCATTTTTTATACTTCTTAAGCTCTGCTTTCCTACAGATTAGATTCTTGCCGGTTCTGCTTTATACATCTCCTCCTTGTAACAGTGAAATAGCGATGTTTCATAGGAGCAGCCTATTTGAATTAAAAATACTTTTATTTTAACCATGTATTTCTTTATGTACGGAACTTATAATATTAAATTATTATTAACTTGTTTCAACCACGCTTTTAAAACTTATTTTTATATTGTCTACACAAAGAACGAACGAAATACCAATACATTGTCACCTGTCACTTTAATATGTATTAAGATAAATTTAATATTGTATTTAAGAAAATGGCCGATTTGTTGACAAACATTCTATGTATAATTCAATGCTTGATAGGACCGGTTTATCCGATTGGTGTCTAATAATACACGAGTTATACAAGTCTATACGACTTCTGAAAAAAGTTGTCCGTCATTAATGAACAAAAAACGAGTGAATAGTTTTAATAGCGGGAGTTTGATGACGTTTATTAAGTAAAAAGTTCACTTCAAAAAGTTAATATAGGTTTTTAAAGCTGAATGGACGGATTAGGTTTTTGTGTTGAATTTGACAGCCGTTGAGAAATATTATATAAAAGAAATAATTATAAATATATATCATGATTTATAATTATTTCTTTTATTGGAATCTTATTGGATTGAAATGTTTTTCTAAGGTTTCGTTCTTAACATTTGCTTTCTTGCTTGTCAATT
Source organism: Melinaea marsaeus rileyi (assembly GCA_918358865.1). Classification (NCBI taxonomy): domain Eukaryota; kingdom Metazoa; phylum Arthropoda; class Insecta; order Lepidoptera; family Nymphalidae; genus Melinaea; species Melinaea marsaeus. Next base: position 1,909,180 of record OU911088.1, read on the forward strand.
GTCAACAACCTATTTTAATTAGTTGGGTATTCCATAATTAATTTTTGGCTTATAAACTGATTTAACTAAAAAATAAATAACATTACTCTGTATAAAACAAAATTAATTTTGACATTCAACATAAAAAGACATTGATTTGACTTGACAATCACGTTCATGGCGCGCAAACGTAACTGTCAGATCATCCTTCGTATTGTCAAAATTGTATTATAACCATAGCATGCGTAGTCATAGAATTGTATACAAAAAACAACCTTGGAAGCTTCGGCTCAGCAGATACAAATGAAATGATGTGAATAAGGCCATTTGTCATACAACAATGGACCCTTAGTAAATATTCACTGCGACTTGTTTAGGCACAGATAATTAAACTGAATGTGTTTTTGACTACATTTAAATAAAACTATTTAAATTAAAATCGATATCTAAAATATTATGATAGAATACGATCTAACAAGAATATTTCACCGTTCGTTTTAATCAAGTTTTCAAATCGTGATAAGAGATGGCGCTTTAAAAAAATTTTTTTTTTTTTTAATCTGGATTTATTTTCAGTAACAATGGTTTCTGTATGAATGTGTTTGTAATACTGCATGTATTTATGATTTATTTATGATTATCATAAATATAAATAATGAAAACGTTCATATGATTCATATTGAATCTACGGAAGTTCTATAAACTTTTATATTTTATTATTATATGAGCAAACTGAATTTGTTTGTGCAGTGTCTCTCCCACGCTGGCGTGGGTCAGGTGTTAAGACATCTAATTGAAGTGACAAATATACTGACAGAATTCTTACTTGCTACTACTGGCGCTAGCGTTCTTATAAAGTTCTATGTTAGTATTCATTTATTAAAAAAAACATACTTTAATTCTAACAAATTTAAATTAATCTTTTCCATTTTAATAAGTAACTTTATTACGAGAATCTTAATTAAGCGATTGGTAATCATTTTAAATATGTTCAGTGGCTATAATATGTAATTTTTAATATACTAGTTCTTGCCTATGTGTTTTCACGTGACACGTGCGTAATATTACAGAACTATTGCTCGAATTCGGACATGAATACCAGTCTCATTTTGTAATAGTAGAAGTATGATGTTATTTGTCTTCTCTAAAATGGGCTATCAAATAAAAAACTCTTTCTACATTCGACAAGATATATCTGGATAAAAAAGGAAAGTATAAACAATTTAACAGTGTGAAATTAAGTTAATATAAATGGCAAATCGAATAACGAATTCCATGGCAACATATTAAGTTCTCGAGAAAATTTCACATAAAATCGATTTTAAATGGAAAGTCACGGATAGTACAATGAATCAAAGTTAAATCGTATGAATCATGATGCAACATCGTGGGTACTGGGCATTAACAGATTTTGGTGCACGCAACCTCCTACGAACCATACCAAGATTCTAAGATATCCATATTTCGGTTGCCGTGGGGTTATCTATGTTTCATAATTCCTTCAACTAACTTTCCTTCGTCTTCTATCGCCTGTCATTTGATTTCATCAAAAGCCTTGTTAAAATACATTCAATTCATAAATAAACTTTTCGTGGATGAATATTCCATTCATTGTATGTCATGAAGACATTAAAAAAAAAAACAAATGTCAAAATGTTCTGACGTAAGTGTAAATAGCTTTGTAATTTTTTATATTTATTCTATGTTTTTGACATTTATTGTATTAAAGTGTATAACAACTAAAAGAAGAAGATCGTATTACGACTTATCTTTATATGGAATTAATGTCAACACTGTTAGGATTCATAAAATTATTTTGTTTTAAAGAGAAATCATTATTGTCCGATATATGCACAATAACACAGTAATTCAAGGATATGTTACTTATATAATTATTATTTTTTGAGTCACATTATTCGCTGGTGCTATATTAATATTAACAAAATTTTACCCTACATCTTGGTATAAAGGGTAAAATTTGCTTACCATAAGTTATTTCTTGGAAAGCCACCATAAAATAACTTTTGTCATAACTTTCGACAACTAGGTTCACTAATTAACGTAGGCTAAGCAATAAACATTTATTACTTACTTATGCATATGGTAATCTTTATTACTAAATAATAACTTTTTAAATCATGCAAATTTACATAATACTTTTTAAAACCTTTAAAACCTTTTCTTTTATATTATTAGGTACTAACTTAAAATTTATTTGATTTGTTAATTAGAGCTGCATCGTAAATCGAGAACGTACTTATCCATTAAATGAAATAACTTTATAATTTATAAAAAAAAATTAATCCATTTTCTTTTTGTAAACTACAAGTAATATAAAATATCAATATGTTATAGGAGTGGAATTAATCTTTTTTGAAGTCGGTTAATAATAACCAGTACTACATTCATATTCGCAACATTGCTTTCAATTAATAATACCAATGCCCTATTCCTTGGAATTCCCATAATTCCACAAACACGGACGCCATGGGAACTCAACGTATCGACGGACAGTTAATTATTGTGAATACGGTGCATAAATTAGAATATATATATTAATATATTCATTTAAACTGCCATGTATTTGTTATTTTTTATTAGAACTGATTTATATTGCTTTCATAGCGGTTGCCATCTCTTGTCTTCTCCACAGATCCTCTCTTCTCTCTCGGATTTTCAGACAAATGGCAGAAAAAATTGTATAAATCAATATATTTTTAATATTGTAAATAAGTTTGTGTGTACCCCTACAAACGGGAGAATTTTCGACTAAAAAGTATTACATATATTGATCAAGATAATAATCTATAACCACACTAAATTTTATCAAAATCCGTCTAGTACTTTTTGCGTGACGGGTCAACAGATAAACAGATAACGAGACATGTAAAATTACTGTTTTAAACTTCTGTCCTATACTGAACATACAATATGTTTAATTTGAAACAAAACATTGTTTAAATATCTTTTATCTTTTCTTTAATTATTTTATTACATGCAAAGATAGCAATATATATGTAATTTATTAAATGATTTAAAATCATTTATTGTGGAACTGTGGAACTGTTTCTCAGATTGTAAATTCATCTCTTAAGTGGAGCGAACATTACTTACTCTGCCAACTTAAATTACCAAGGTAGTATTTGTTTAAGTTAAAATACTTGTATTACATAAGAATACTTAGAGTTATTTATATATTTATTGTATATAATAAATATATATTATGTATAATTTATTTTATTATCGTTATATATAATATTTTTTCTTTTTATTATCTATATTTTATTTAGACTAGAAAATGTTTATTAAACCTGATAATTATATCGCTTTATTATTTTCATGTTTAAAGAAATAAATTACTTTTTTTGTGATTAAAAATAATATAAGATAGACCTTCCTTTTCTGAGTTTTAAGTCTAAAATCTTATTATAACATAAAGACTTATTGTAACGTTCAATAGTTTTCAGTTGATCGAAATGTGTGAAACTAAGTTGTTGAATCATTTGCAGGGTTGATATTATAATGTATACGTCTAAGATTGTTAAATCTGTTTTAAAAAGAACATTGTTGAGTTTGGTGTCTTCTCAGCGCAGCATCCCGGTGATAGCTTACTCACACACACACTACTTTTTACCCTTTCAATGTAATAATTGTCCAACGTGCCTACTCAAAGAAACCTACTTGACTACTTAAAGAAAAATATTGACTTATATAAGAATAATTCAAATTAATTTACTTAAAAAGAAAACATGCAGTTACGTGTTGGAATTTTTATTCTATATTAATACATTAATTAATATTAAAATATCTAATATAATTTCAAAGTTAATTTTACATAGAGGAGTAAATATTCTGTCCTTATTCAAAGGTTACAACAACCATTACACTGAAAACACAATCACTATTGATCAGTCATTACAAAGTCCACGATCTGATAGCGATTTGACCCGCTTTTATATAAAAATGTTTTGTTTTCTACGTGTACGTTAATCGTTTATTACTAGCTTTTGGGTTTCGAAATTAAACTCATATATTTAAACTATATTATTATTAAGTTTCGTCGAAATCTGTACATTCTTTGCTTAACAATATTTTCAAATATAGTTCGCAATTCCAGTTCATTGTTAGATGGTTGTTGCGTCACCATGCTGCGCCTGCGCATCTTATTGTAACATGTTATACAACTTTTACTATAAAAAGTAATTTAGATAAAAATATTTTTAAAGAACATATATTGAAGTGTTAGACTTTTTATTATATAGAGGTCAAAATTTGGTATAATCATAGCCATCAGAGTGTTACTTGATGAAGTACCATGTTAAGAGATCAAATATTGGTCTCCACCCACCAATCCCGCTCCTACTCATTACTTTCTCAATCTTACTATATATCTGAATATATAAAAAACTAACACAGTGTCTCCACTTCAGATTTAAGTAATTTAATCTGTTTGTTCATTACTCGAAAACACTCAACCGATTTTGATGGGATTATAGTGATTTGAAAATTCAAAAACTTTAAAACCTGCTAGAGTAGTGAAGTAGAATCAGAATCTTAATAAAATAACAATGTAACTGTATATAAAAATTTACAATTATTATAATTTTTCAACCCAATTGTCTTCTCTATAAAGTTGATTTATTTGAGAACAAGTCACTTTTACAATTTAATAGTCGCAAAACAATATGTATTTGGGACAGAGATTTATTATTGTTAATTATGGTTAGAACGTGAAAGGAGTACTCAAATTGCGTCTTAACTAGTTTAAACCGTGGATATACCTGCCAGAATATAGTAATATAGTCAAAATATCATCAATTATAGGTATCAATGTACGTAAAGAAGTACTAAAAGTATTCTAATATGCTTAATGTATTTATATTAAATTGTTATACAGTTGTTAAATAGGCGTTATATAAACGAATTTTGATTAACATGAAACCGATCTTGCGAAACCTAGGACCCAAAGATTTATGGCTATAAAGTTCACTATAAATTGCTTTGAAGCAAAAACTAAACCATCTATACGGACGGTCGTTCAATGAAAGCTACGCGATGCGATAGATTTATTATTATAATTTTAACTCCCTAAGCTAAGATTTGCTTTTGAGCCCGACTTTCCCTTTTTTCTTCCCACATAAATTAAACCCAGAAGTAATTGTAACGTATACTTGACAGCTATTCCATATGTAATATAATCGTCTGGAATAATGGTCGATACAAACAGACAGAGATTTTACATTAATATAACGATTATTTACATTAATTTATAGCTTCTGGTAGCGTATTATGTTACAAGGATATTAAATTCGCCTCAAACTGCTTAGCCTGTGATGGATAACATGTCCTAGTCACGATTTTAAGATAATACCTCAAATAATAGGTATTTGAGTTAACGACGGAGATAATTTGTGTATTTAAATACTTGAGGTGTTTACAATTTATTATAATTTTATATATATATTATAATTGGTAAAAAATACTTCGTTACTTTAAATGAAGGTCAAAAAACTATCACATGAGAAATAATTGTCGCATTTTTTTGCATTGTTTTTTTTTTGTGAATTCCGTTAGTTCTGTTGCCTTATTTAATGATGTTATTAAGAAAAATATATTTAAGTATTTAAAAATGTGTTTTTTTTGGAATTAATACCAATAGTGCGTAATAACTTATTAAGTACAGAGAAAAAAAAATTGTATTAAATAAAAATTATTAAACATTTATTATATTACCTTGTAAAAAATTAGATTTTTTAGGTATTCTAATAGTTTGTCATAATAGTTAAAATAAACTAAATTAACATTAAATATACGGTTAAGTATTGCAATATTTCTTTGAATATCATTATCTTTTGAATTTTTCATATAATTCTGAACTTACAAACACAGATAACTAATTATCACCTGTGTCTTGATTTAATAACCACTTAAATAATTATTGACAAATTAATAATTAAAATAGTATTAGCTTAAATAATTTTGCGTGTTGGCGTCAAATTGTACATTTGAATTCATTTGAATCGTGTCCCTGCATAATGAGTGTCATGAGGTACGATTCTGTGAGTGCACTAACTGTTAGGAAATACTACTAAAACGAATTTTATGTGTTAGAACTAATTATAGTTTTTAATTTGATCGTATAAACTTTATTCGCCAGATAATATTTAACCGCAGAATAAATTTTAGTTTTTTAATAGTTATGTATAGAATTCATTCTGGTATTTTTAACATGTCAAAAATAATATATGGTCAAGTTTTCTACTTATAAGAGATATGGTTTGAATTTTTTTAAGAAACACCCCCTTATTTCCCAATGCCGGTGTCATTTTGTAAATTTTTATCAGACCTCTTTTCAACGAAAATAATATTTTTACCAAATTTCCAAATCTCTAGGCATTACATACATAGGTGGAATAAGTATATATATATATATATATATATATATATATATATTCAATTTGTAAGCCATGTAGTATATTTAAGCTAATTGTATTGAGACAAATCTCTGCGGTCGATATGCAAAGTACAATTTATCTTTAACTAGAATTTTATCGCTTGCTTCGTAATAGTTGCAAATATACATTTATATTTTGTTTATATCAGTTAATCGAGACTAGTTATTACCAGCGATTTTGTCTGCAATTAGTAAATATAACAAGGGAAAGAAAGGTAATAATATAATATGGATAACTTACTACTACTAACTAAACTAATACTTACTAACTAAACTAAACTACTTTTGGCTTTTGGTAGTAGGCAATATAAAAGTACTACAGTGGATAAGTTCAAATAACCCAGATGTTTGTTTTAGATAGTATGTTTAAAAACCATCTATGATTTTATATTATTATGCGATAAAATATCTATATCTCATTTAGATTCAAGTTTTATCTAATTTAATATCGGCAATTAGATATAAATGTCCCATTTATTACTTATAATATTACTATAAAATTAATTTAATGTGTATAATTTTAATATAATATATTTATTACTAATTAATCTATTATATATTATTATTATATTATATAAGAAAACAGGGTATGTAGATTTTTAAATTTGGTTGTATTTTTCGAGAATAAACTATTTAACTAGATTTATTAGTTTTTAGAGTCTCGACTATAGATAGATGTAAAATAAAAGTTAAATATAAAAACTATAGATATATAAAGATATTTTATGACAATTATAGAAGGTGAAATAAAATGTTATAATGTTATACCGTGACTTCGTTTATGTATTCTTTTATTTCAGTGATGTTTCTCAACATTCTGATTCTTTTTTAATTATAAGTTTAGGTTATCCTTATGTTTGGGGTTTTAAATTATACCATATTAATGCTTACCTCGTAAAATAAATATATGTTATTTTCTACAGTAGTTTTGATTGTGACAATCAGACAGGACAAACGATTTTATGATTATATATGGTACGTAACGACCGATAGATGTATATATATATCCGGACGACGCAAATACGTTAGGGAACGCTACGTAAAAGCGGCAAAGCGAACATAAATACTACACATACACACACACACAGCGTCTTCGCCGGCGAAGACGAGGCCCCCATCCAAGCACGTTGCTCCGGCGTTCTGCCGTCGGAGGACGTTAGTGTTAAATCCTAACCCACATCCAACCCTCGCTTCCCACCTAACGGCGTCCTGAGCCGTGATCCGAACCTCACAGAAGGCGCCCTCAGGACGCGCGTTCCCCTGGGGCCCTTCAAGCCCCCCTTTTTCAAGGGCGGGTCTCTGCACCCGTCCATTCCACCGGTGCCGCTGTCACGGCCAGTAGGGCTAACAGCAGAGACACACAAAAAAAAAAAAGGTGTATATATATATATAAGCTTTTAAAATTAAAAGTAATAAAATATTTAAAATGATATCAAATTAATAAGTTCTTTCTTTATTTATTCATTTTGTTATATGAATGTAATATCTTTAAATTGCCAATTAATAAAGAAAATGCTTAATTATTTTTAAAAAAATCCTTGGAATTAAAAGATTCGTAATCTAAATAAAAACTGAATTTTGTGTAAAAAAGTTCTAGTAATAAAGTGTATAAAAACAAAAAAAAAACAATAAAAATGTAATTTGTTTGATGTCAATAGAATTTTCCAGTACAATGGTGCAGTGATTACAAATTGTGTTTCATGGAAACTAATTTACATGCATGTTATATATACATATAAATAGAATTCAAGTGTCTGTTTGTAATCCCAGATTAACAGCTTTTAACTGAATGAATATGAAATTATATACGTTAATTACATAAAAACTTTCTCTGTCTGTTTGTATAATCTCTGAAACAGCTGGATCTATTTTAATAGAATTTTGACTGGCATATGTTATACCTAAGGGGTAATTTTCCTACTTTTATTTTAAAAATATGTTCCACGTGAAGTCACAGGCACAGCTAGTGTGAGAATAAAATACGTTATCAGCATTATAACGATCGGGGTTCAAAGAAAATATGTGTATATATATATATATATATAATATTAATTTAGTGAAATAGCGGATACCGCATTGCGCTTTATACAATGTTCTTGTGACAAAGTTGCTATCACGATAGGGTTTTATTTTCTATAAACTCTTTATTTTTATCATTATTTATTGCAATACAATAAACCTTTAAATAAATAATTCATTCATTATAATATAAAATATATATAATATATATATATATATATATATATATATATATATATATATATATATATATATATATATATAAATATTAGAAATGATCGTCACATTCAAAGCTTACCAGCAAGTGTAAAGATTTCTGAAATTTGTTTCAAGTAACAACTACCGCTATTTTCATCTCAAGAAATACAATTTTGGAGTATTTTTTATTACCTGGTAATCGATATTAACAAATAAACATTATTTTCAATATATATTTAATGCCATTGTTTGCGTATGTATGTATGTATGTTTGTATATATGTTGTATGTCGCGGTAAAGCCCCAAAAAATAGTATTGAATAGAAGTTCTGGATTATCGATTACATGAATTGTTCTTGAAAAGCACGATCCCAATCAATCATTATACATACATAATTAATACACAATTCGAATCGCCCTATACCAATTTGTCTGCTTGCTATGAATAGGCGTTCTTATCAGTATCATGGAAATAGGGGTGAAATAATCAATATTTTTCCACCCTACCTGCAACGCATGCGTGGTGGTATCTGGTGTTATGGCTGAGGGATGGTGGGCCCCATGTTTTAATACCACGTACCATTCTGGTGCAAGAGCTCAAGGTAGACGCACCACCACCATGGGACTTGAACACCATCATGTGAGTATCTGGTCTTATATCCTCATACTTTTTCTAACGTCTTCTGTAGAGAAGAAATTTTATTTTTACAGTTTTTTCTTAATTTTGTTAAAACTTTTTTCGTTGGCCTTTCCTGATTTTGAATAACAAATTTTTGGGATACTTATATAATAAAAAAGTAACTTTACGTAACAAAATTCGGAAATTTAATTTGTTAATGTTTTGCAGACACCAGATGTACAATGGACGGGTAAGAAGCGAAAAGATTTTGTCGAAATGCTTTTCTTTTATTTCATTTTACATTGTTGTAAATATATAAAGTAAATAACGAGATACGTACACGAGTTTTAAATAAATATATGCTTCAGAGTCACGCTACCTGTTAAATGCCCCACCTTTAAGACGCAGTTCCTTCACTGCGACTGCGTTGATTTTTTCTGTTATTATTGCACCATAATTGTCGTAATTTACTTAGATAAGCGTATAAACGACATTTATCTTTTAAAAAAACGTTCAGTATATTTGTAAATAATCATTTTTTAGCGTAATTTTTCAAATCGTCTGTTAGAGTAAATAGTTATAGTTATTTTTATAAAACCAATATTATTGCCCGTTATTTCAAAACTATCCTCACTCGAGTGGTTTTGAAACTCTTTCTCGTATCGATTGTTTATTTTATTTTCAATATCTTTGGCGTTTACTTTTACTTAAAAGAATTTAGAGTTAAATTTCTAAACTCTGAAATTGCTGAGGTTTCATGGATTCGCAAATATCGTGAAAGTCAGTTTATAAATGATTTTATGCACGATATTATATTGGATTTAGTAGAAATAATATATTGTATTGTTTGAGGAGGTTCGTTAACTCTTGAAATTTAATTAGTCGCGCCCCACCCTATTTGTGGGGTACCCACTGGGAATAAAAGATACATTAATTATAACCGGTTTTATAGATATTTAAGTTCATTTATTATCTTTTAGATTATATAAAAGTTAAGGCCGACTTTTTACACAGTCGCAGTGACAACCATAACGTGGTACCGAAACAGCACCTTAAAGTGACCAAACACAGCATTTTGCTGCGGCGCGGTACAAATATTTAAAGTAATTCATATTTAGGAAGTTTACTGACATATTATAACCATCTCGCTATGTTTAATATAAAAATATGAATTTTATTACGAATGAGATAAATCTACATAACATTTGATAAAGATGCGTTTTTAACTTGACTTTAAAGAATACGTAGAAATGGTAAACGCCATTTTTCCCTAAATCTACCATTCTTAGTAAGAATTTTTTCGATCTCTTAGAATCTTTTTTTCTTTTGCTTTTTAGTTGTTGAATTCTTTAATGTTTTCTTGTAATTTTAAAGCCTCTAAATTTTTAAAGTTCAATAACACCAGTCGGTCACCCATCCATAAAATGTGCCCGAATTGGTTACCCTTAGTGCAGCTGTGAACTGTAGGTTAGGCAGTAATTTATGATAACTATCACTCCATTACGAGCACGTACCGAGTATGGTATCAAACCATATTTGGGACGGAGTTAGTTGTTTATATAAATAATGTATTACAATTTTAAAATATATATAATAATTTAGACATTACTTCAAATATATTAGAATCACGTTACAAGTGGCTGTTTGTTCGTTGATAATAATTTTAATATTTTAAACTTACTTTTAATATTTAACATTTTTAAAAAATATATAATATTTTTTAAACGATGTTTTTAATTTTTAGAAAATGAAATTCTTCATGAAAACTTCAAATAAAATCATTTTGTCTTATATTACTGGGTAGATTATAAAAAAACTTTATTTAACTTTATCAACCGTATTTATAAAGGAGCTTTTACATTACACTAAAAAGATTAAAAAATAATAAAAAATATGCAAATATTAAAAAAAATATAAAACAGAACAATAACAAAAAATATTATCACTTCGATATTAAAATATAATTATTACTTTAAACTAAACATATGTAAGTATATATACTTCTTTACAACCCCCCCAAAAAAAACATTTCATTCTTAAACCATGTAAAAAAAATACAAAATTAAATTTTACCCCCCCAAATATAGTTATAAATGATCGGTATTGACCTAATTAATGATAATTAACTGTTAAATTTTTAATGTATTCAAATTATAGAGTCAAATGATTGTGTATTAATTGCGCCCGCGCAGACCGCCATTAATCAATGTTGTCAACCTCATTGTCCAGGGTTTTGTAATGCTGTTATCTGTTTTGATCATGGAGATATATATATATATAACAATGTTAAGGTTGTCTGTACGTTGTTTTGTTTGTAATGTGTTAAAAATATATATAATTATTCTTATTACAATTTTTTCGAAATAAATAAGTTTGAATTTCAAGTAAATAGAAAAATTTTAATACATTATACATATTTTCTGGTATATATATACACACACACACACACACATATATATATATATATATATATATATGTATGGTATTTATTGACGAGATCATTTAGATAGTGTTCAAAAAACTGTCCGTCCGTGACACGGATAAAAATAAAAGTGGTACGTGATTAAACGATCTGTAATTATAATAAATTATCACCTCAATATTATATGCTATTAAATATTTTATCCTGTCAATACTCACCTGTTATATGTATATATAATATAGGTAAAAAAAAATTCAAATTTTAACGAGTACTTCAATATTATATTAAGTTACAAAAAAATACGGAAATTTATTAAAAATATATTTTAATGTCAATATTATTTACAAACACATTATTAACTCCCAAAATTAATCATGATAATATATTAAATATATTAATTAATATTACTTATTCGTTTGTAACTAAAGTAGTACAAAATCTTGAATTGTATAAATAACTAAGTATACGTTTCTGTGGCGTGTCTAGACACAAACCGATTAAACTTTCGTAATCAGGGCTAATTAGCTTAAATACTATAAAAAATACAACGTCCTATCGCAGAATGCTGGGGTAGGGTCAGCAACAAACAACTACCATTTTGTTTATTAAAATTGAGTATGAAGTAAAATCACATTTTGTTTTGCTGATGATACAAATATTTTTTTAGTAATTTTTATATATATATATATTTGTGCTGACTGTACATCACTTGAACTAGAATGCAGTCTGTCCTAAGCTTTGACGATACTTAGCGGTTTTTAGTTTAAATTTATTATATAAAATAAATTATTTGTAATGTCTATCGGACCTTCACGATTTATTGTATTTCTATAAATACCTTAGATAGATAGAAAGAAAGTTGCTATATTTTATAGATTTTTTAACTACAAATCTTATCATTTCTTGTGACAGTATTATAAGTTGATACTATAGTTTATAACTTGTCAAATAAATCTAAACACTTATATTATTAATAATAAATTTCATTTATATGTATAATAAATGTTTTTTTATTGTTCTTGATGAATGAACTGGAATGAAGGAAAATGAATGATCAACTGTCATTGTCAAAATAATGGTATATTTGTTCCGGATTTGCTTTATTTTTAAATATATATATTTATATCTTTTTCTGTCTGTAGGTCGCTCCAGCTGGAGTAACCTGGAATGGTCTTATGACTGGACACCCACCGTGATAAGGTAAGAGAATGTTTTGAAAAGATTATAATTAATAAAGATAATAATAATAAATTACGGAAATAAAAAATCATAACTTTGACAACATTTACAAATAGTACCTACATCTATCAATGTTATTTTAAATTTATAGAAAACTATCAGAAATATATTATTCAAAACTATACATTAAAAAAATCTTTTTCATTTAAAATTCGCAATAAACAAATGAATGAAACTAACATATGAACGAATGATCAGTAATTATTTAAATTAAATATACATACAGTAAAGAATTTAAATACAAAAAGTGTATTTGAAATTAAAAATATTTTGCTTTCTATCAATTATAACCCCCATATTTGAAACCTTGTCATCTATGCTCTTCACCGTTTGGGAAACTTCTTTTTCAAGTCGCATCACATAAACACTACTGAACCGATTTGAATGAAAATTGTCAGAGCTATAGAGCTTTGGAATGGGCATGTTATTAAAAAAACAGAATTAAAATATCTCATTCTGTTCATAAATTATGGTCAGAAAACTGAATCGGCTCAGGCCAACTCCACTAGTTTAGTTTTCACTGCATCTGTCAATTTATCAAATATATTAATCTTTGTAATTGTCCATAAATTTGTTAGAATTTGCTTATTTTATCCTTTTTGGATTCCGTCTCGTAGTTTAAAACGTACAGTAGATAAAACGCTAAAAAGGTAACCGCGAGGTCGCTGATTCGAGTCCTGTATTGATAAATTGCACATCATACGAAGATTAATTAGTATTGGTGCAATGTAATAATAAAATAATATTGAAAAAACTATAATTTCTATTGCCTATTTATTTATTTTATATATTTTTTACGTAGTTCATGCCATTAATCATATGTAATTAAGAAATTAATTTCATAATTCATCACGTAAAATAATTAAAATATGTAAATTTATATTAATTGTAGTTTTAACCACTTTAAATTATTGTTTTCTTTTGAAAGTAAAGGAATTTTGGTTTCTAAAAATATATTATAATATATTGATTGAGACGATACTCTATAATCACGCTAATTTTCATCAAAATATGTCTAGTATTTAAAAAAAACTGTATGATGATGCTGTAATTATTCATCTTGTTTAAACATATAAAAGATATAAAAAATATGAAGCAGCTGTTCGTCGATCCGTCACAAAGATAACCTTAAAATGACATTGATATTTATAATGGAATGTTAATTATTTTAATAAAACTACCAAAAGATAAAAGATAAAATATTAAAATTGTTTTTATAAACATTATCTTCGATAGTTATAAAATATAGAGCTCCCGAAAAATTTTAATATTTTGAATAAACAAATTTTATTTTATTTACCAAAGAATTTTATAAAGAACACTAATAAATAAGTTCATTTAAGTATCAAGATATCTTGTAATAAATCTATTTTTTATTTTGAAATATCAATGATCAAAACTGATTGGTGTCCAATTATCTACATTATCCGTTAAAGCCTTGATCTTTTGTAATACTATTTAGAAATGAACTAAGTTTATAGAATGTAGTCTTTCAAACTAAACTTTATATATATACTTATACAATTTAGTTCTTCTAATGCCTTTTTAAATTTATTAAACTTTTCATTTTATAAAAAATGTATTAATACGGGCAGGATTCGAACCCGCGATCTTTTTTCCATTAATATTTGTATACAATATTAATATTATATATAACAAATACAAAAACAACAATTATTAACATAACACATGCTCAAATGATGTTAAGGCAAATTTAATTTCGTTAGCTATATATATATTAAAACCCCGCCATGTAGACAGACAAACATTCCATGTTTTTCCAGTGATAAAGGGTGATAAAGGTCATTTAATTTAATTAGTTGAGTCAGCAGACTACAATGGAATTAGTTCTAACACAACATTCATGTAATTATACATTCTCTTGGCTAGTTTCAAATAAATGTTGCAAGAAATGTTGCATAGATTGATATCATTTTAATCTTATTTATAATATATATAATTGAGCTGAGCGAAGCGAAGCTCTTACTGGTCAAAAGTGTGTTTCGATGTTCGCCTACTCCTCCTAAGCCATTTGAGCTAGAGCTTTAAAATGTTGCATATGCATTCAAGAAAGTGTCTCACTCATTTAGCAGTTCTTTGGTGACATTCGTGATTGTAGATTTTGATTAAATGGTCAAAAAGTGTCCCATAGATCAATATATATTTTTTTAACTTAGCAATTCTTTGTAACATTACTTTGCTATAATAATTGTGACAGGCCTCAAAATATAATAAATAGATATTGCACAGGACCACTCACAAGGCCATTTTTTTGTACGTTTTAGTGACGTGTTTCACTGCTACTGTTAATTTTATGATTATACAAGTTCCACTTTAACTTATAACAGATAATCTGATTCAAAATTCCCCAAATTGTGTGTTTAATCAACAAATTAAGGAAAACTTTTACGTCATTATTAGTCTTTCAATAAAGTCATCTTTCCATTTTAACATTCATAAATTAGTCAGGGCGGTTTCGTAACTGTTGATTTCCGCAGTAGTAAAAATTGATGTACTATAAAATTATAAAAATTATTATAAAATTACACAAATAATTGTATAATTTATGTATATATTATATAATAAAAAGTTTCAATTAGTTTCCTGTCCAGTTACAGTACAGTACAGCCTGCATTTAATATACATAACATATTATTAAATACCTAAATATATTTGTTTATATATTTACTAGCAGGTTACCCGTGCTTCGCGACGAACGGCGAAAGTGATCAAACATTTTGTTTGAATTTCCACATCACCTAGCAGTTATCAAACAGGCGCATTATATTTTTTGCAGTTTTTTAGCTGTAACTTTAGAATGGTTTGGACCTTTCAAAATCCTTTCTCATTGCACCTATTCAATATGTCAAGAGTCTTGTGTCCAAATTACAGCTTTCTAGGCATTACGGTTTGGGCTGTAGAGCGATGAATGAGTCAGTGAGTCAGTCAGTGAGTGAGTGTCTTTGTGTTTTATATATTAAGATATAAAAATTTTCTCAGTTAATTTTATTGGGCATAAATATTGGTAAAATTATGAACTTAATTATAAAAATAATTATAGTGAAAGAATTTTATTTACTTATGTCAAAAATCTCGATCGATGTCTCGCCGTTTCATATTTAATTGTGTTCCACATATTTTTACAATTTGAAAAATTTACAATCTGAAAAGCAGGATTGCTCTCCACAATTTGGAGCGGTCAATCATTTTCAAGACTTCAAAAGCCGTAAGATTCACCCAGACACATCAACAACACCTTTCCTTTTAACATTCTTCAAAGCTTGACATCAATCGTAAGTTCCACCACCAGATACAACAGCAGCGCTTCCTCTATCAGAGATATTAAAAATGATTAAATGCGAGAAATAAAGATCTAGGATTCTGTCGCAACTCGCGTACAATAAAACAAGAATTGAACCTGTGTGCTCATCAAAGGATATGCGGATGAAAGGCAGAGAAAGATTCTCTTTACTGATGAAAAATTAAGGTCAAAAGTAATACATTTTCATTTGTAATAGAACTTATTTAGGCCCTGGGGCTGGAGGTACAATATGGAGCACGGAGCGGACATTTCAAGCACCAAATTTTAGAGAGACATTTGAATTAAAATTTGGTTAAGAAGTTAATTGAGCTGAGCGTAAGCGAAGCCCTTAACAGTTTGGGAGACCTTTTTTTGTGTTTAGTTGTCTCCAGAATGCGACGAGATAATTAGCTAAAAATTTTCTCATGTATGTTGGAGCCGAATGCGGATGTTATAGCGAAAACAGATTGAACAGTTTAGCCATTCAAAAGTTATAAAAAAAATTACTCCTGCCATAGACAATACATTAGAGCTGCCCTGCGCGTGCGAGTAATGTGCTGAGCTAGATGGTGACAATTAGTCTTAATAAATCGATATTTCCTGTAGCTATTCAGATGAATGGAGAGGGGCTCAGCTCAATACCCGCCTCGTACGGTTGGCGGATCCTAGTATATTAAATTGAAGTGTCTGTTCGTAAAAAAAACTAACAGCTAAGTAAATACATATAATAGTATATAAAAAATATATATAAAAAAAAATCTGTTTATATGTTTTGATTAATCTGTGAAACGTCTAGACCGATTTTAACAGGACTTTTACTGACAGCTAGTTAATATTATAAGGAGGACTTAGAATATTTTTATTACAAAAAGTATATTCCCCGGACGAAGTCGTGAGCACAGCTAGTCTTCAATATAAAATGATATAACTTAATGACTAGAATAAATTTATTTTCTAGTAAATTGCATCAATAAAGGAATGATAAATCTTTTCTAGTGTTTTGGTTTAGTTATAAGGGTTTTACCATCAGTTCAGTTCACCCTGCCATTAACAACCATGACGTAACGGACTGACCTAAAAACTCAAAGGTGACGCCTCGGAGGGGTCACCTGACGCACCCCAGCCCGGGGTGGAAAGGGGGTGTTTTCATGTTCTTTAACACGCAATCGTCAGCTTACTACTTTATAGCTAAATGATTAATAGTATGAGATTTAAAATATATATATATATATTTTACCGTCGCTTAAGTTTTAGAAGTTTTTAGAATTAAAATCGCCAACATAATTTTATGAAAATTAATATATATGTTATGAAATAATGTGTAATTATTGTTGTAATTAATTTCACTATCGCCGCCATGTTGCATGTCAAACTATCGTTTGTATCACAGCGCACGTCACGCGATGACATTGCCATGATATTACAGTGACATGATTTATATATATATATGTATATATATATATATATATATATATATATGTTTAAATCAAATAATTATTTATAATTAATCCATTAACATTTTTGATTCGTTAATATTACTTAAATTGGTAAATAAAATGTTTAGTAACATTTACTATCTAGATAAAATGTACTAGATTCTCTATTTGCGGATATTTGCTAATTTGGAAATAACCTAACATGGTATATCTACCATTAATATTAAATAAAGTTAATCCAGTTAACGTAACATACATATAACATAATTAAAAAGTTACATTCAGTTTTATTATTCACATTAAATAATATATAATATAAATGCAATAAAAAAAATAAAAACGAAATATTAATTATACTTATCGTCGACCTGTCATTATTCCGAACGAAATATCAACAAAAAGGTTATATTATAATAAAAAAAATATCTACATTTTAATCTAAACATCAATAACGTCAATTACTTTACTTTGAAAACACAATTACGGGCAAAAAAAAACACGAAAAATAAAAACCTCGCCGTCCAAACAACGTTGACACCATTGTCTGTTGGTAAAAGGGTTACCATGGCAACCGATGTAACAACACGCCATGCTATCGTAAAATGTACCCTATTGTATGTATTTAAGGTTGTTTTTGTATTGGGATCGAAGTTTAAAAGAATTATTATGGAAAATCCGAACCATTAGGAAAACACGTATTTTTCTATAACACTTAACCGTTACTTTTTATCTTTTAACATTGTAATATACTTTTCACTTTGTTATTGTGGGTTTTTTATTATTTTTATTTACTTAAAGTAAAGAAAGATTAAATCATAAAAAAAATGAATTCAAATATTTCTGTAATTCGTGGTAAATACAAATTAAAATATGGATTTATTCCAAAATCATTTTTTCTTGTTTATAAAATGTGTATTTTAATATGGAGACAAACCAACAGGAAAATATATATATTTTTGTAGTTATTTTTCTATTATTATATTTTAATATAACATATTTTGTTTCAGTTTCAACACAAGTACATCAAATCACATATGAGGTAAGAAAATCTTTGTACCTAATATATATATATATACATATATTATATTTAGATTACCAATATAAATATAAAACTAAATGCTTATATTTTTCATTAAATACTTATATAAAATGGCGGTTAACATTTCATGGAAACTTTAAGGTCAAATTTTTAATAAAAATTCCAGTCCGGTAATACCGGATTACAGTAATTATTACTGCAACATAGTTAAGAATTACAAGACTAATTACAAGAACTTTAATATTATTCTACAGTTAAACTATTCTAAACTATTATCACATTAACTATAGATTGGTGTTTGAAAACATAGATGTAGATTATAATCTATAGTTCACAGTGAAGCCTGATGGATATAGTTCAAATTTAAGTAACTATTACATTACTTTTAAGCTATGCATTCATATTCTTAAGGTATTATTGCCAGAATAACAGGATATTTCAAAAAAACACCTTTGTCTCATACTAAGAAGAGCTATCGCGTTGTGTCTTGGCACTGGGAGAATTCACAGGAGTTATAAATAGCCCGTGAATTTCCTGATGCCTTAGCATAATGTGGTAATTGTCTACAATGGAAGAAGAAGAAGAGACAAGAAGAGTAGAAGAGGAGAATTTGGTAAAAGATATAATAGCTAATGTAACTTTTCTTTTATCGTAAAGTTTTTATACAAAAAGTTTTATAATAATGTTATTTGAAAATACTAAAATAACTTTTTTAAAGTATATTTAACAAATTTAAGGCTATTTTATGTACTTTTTTTTAAAATATTAGTAAAATTTATTTAAAAAAAATTATTTTATATTTATAGTATTTGATAACATAATATATCAATGTTACATATTGATTCAATCTTCCCGTCCTATTGTTTTCCAAAGCGGATAATTCTCTTTTGTGGCTCAAGTGACAAGTAAAGAGCGTTTAAGAGATAACTTTAACTAAAAACTGTTAAAGACATTGTCCGTTGCCGTAAGGGCTTCTCCTATATGAAATACAGAAAATAACATAGTTTATATGTAATCTTCTTTAATGGATTTTGCGTCTTTTTAAGAAAATATTTTTTGTAAAAATTTACACAAATTTGCGTACGTATATTTCTGAAAATAAGCGAAAGAAAGAAAATACTTAGAAAAAAGGTAAATAATTTCTGAAACAGTATATAAGAGACAAACATACACAATCAACTAAATGTAACTGAAACATTATCCAAGACATATAATTTAAATTAAGTAATAAGTAATACAATAAATATCTCACTCGCTATAATCTTATTCTCTAAAATATAATCTCTACTACAGTTATCTGCTGGTATTGTCGGATGATGTACAGTAAATACACACATTTACAACAATGGAATCCATTACTTCCTTACTTTAATCGATTATGATCCGATTAATTTATCAATGTAATCAAAGTGTACTAAAAAAAATCTTCTAAATTAGTGTTATTTGATAAATATGACGGATTCAAATCCAATTATTTTCACCCACAAATCTGACCTAAGTCAGACCTGACCTTATGGATCATTGCGTAATGAATATTGAAAGACTCAAATGATATACATTTAGATAAAATAATAATCAATTATATTAATAAAATTCATAACATCTTCGTTAAAAGTACCAAAAAATTAAAAAAATCAAATAATACATTTAGATTAAATAATAATTTTATTATATCAATAAAAAATAATAACATCTCCGTTAAAGGTACAAGAAAATTTAAAAAAAAAAATAAAATTAAAATTATTTTTTTGATACGAAGACGATTTAGCAAATATGTAATACAATAAAAGTAATTAATAAAATTTTCATGTAATTCTTTTAACACTAAACCTACCAAGTACCGGTCAAATTAACCGTTCTTAAACTTTTGTAAAACTTACACATTTTTAAACGTTATAATATCGTTATCAAACTACATGACAACTCTTAGAATACGCATATAATATTTTCTTCACTCTTTACTTTTAGTTATTTCCATTATTACCTGCGTTATGTAATAAAATAACTTTTAATTACCGGTCAATTTGACGGCATGCGGTAGGAACAGGTATACAAGAATTGTCGGTAGGTTTAGTGTTAAACAAACATTCGCCTTGCTCCAAAAGTGATAAAAGAACTAATTACCAAATTAATTCATGCAATAAATTGACATTAAAATTATTTCTAACCCTTCCCGCCTTTTCCTCATTGTTTTGTTGCCAACATTAAAATATTTCTGACATCGAGTTTGTTCTTGAATATTTCTTTTTAATATATTATTGATATCAAAACTATAATAATAAAAGACAATCTAACTCAATAAAAAATTCTGACACCAATTCATTTCGTAATATGCCATAATCTTTTGTTATGTTGAAACATAACCTCATCCAAAAACAAAATGGATATTTGCTAATAAATTTAATCGAATTTGCAATAAATAATTATTGATATTCTCAATTAAGTGTTGCATGTATTTGATGACTTTTTAATTCAAATTTCAGATTATTATAACAAAGTTGTATAACAATCACTTGTTTTATAATAAGACAAGAAAATAACACCTTATATGTGAATATAAACAGAAGATTAAAGTATCATTAGACCATAGACAAGTCCCATCATTGTTTTAAACTTCCATAGAGAACGAGACGTGGTTAATGACATCTCTTTTTGTCTATGACATTTTATGGTTTTAATGGAGGAATTATATAATAATTTACAGTATAACTAGATGATTTTTTAACTCTATTTTATCCCCTTTCAAAGGTAAAAAAAGGTAAATTTGATTGCCCTACTAACCTCATCTCCATGATAGATTGTTCAGGTAAAAGATAATTTGGGGTTTTATTTGAAATCGATGGTTCCAAGAAAACACTAAGTAATTTGGCCCGTGCCAGAACATAATTCCTTACTGCGGATTCGTTTCTTAGAAAAGTTGGAATGAAGTTTTTTTTTTATCGGGTACGTTTACTAATCTGATTTATTTAATTAACAAAATTAGTAAATTATTATTTAAATACCATTATTTTTAATAAATCAATTAAATATGTCCACATGTATATAAAAAATAATCTTAAACATGTAACCTATTTTCTCAGTTATATCAATTTAAAAATCAAAATAAAAACTACAATTTTATATATATCTAAATATAAAATATACATTGTTTTTTTACTGTGTACAGTTTTAAATTTTGGGAATCTTAGGAACGTTGGACAACATAAAATTATAACACAAGGTATAAAGATATTGTCCAAGACTTCTCAAACTTCACCATAAACTATAAGTTAAGAGCAATAAGTGATTAATATGATATTAACCAATACAATTCTATTTTATTTTGAAGTTCTCATTAATTATATGTTAAATCTAGTTGGTTGTGTGTAATTTGCCCGTCCTTGCGTGCGCGTCGGCTTCGTTGCCTATAATTAGGACGTCGTGCAAAGGCTACCGATAATTCGCCTGTTAATAGTGATGTTCGTCAATTTATCGATAACTCTTATGATAAATAAACATTGATCAATCATTCAATAAAATTTTCGAATATGTGTAAAAGTGTATATCAAATTAATATATTATTAATACATATATGTATATATGATCAGATTCAGAGAAATGCCAGTTCGCAATATCTGTAATATAGTTTCTGTGTATATTAGTCACTAAACGGAACAATAAATAGTATTCTAGGTATGAATTAAAAAATTTAAGTTAAAGTTCCTACTTTTGTAGTGCGAGAAAATACAGATAGAAAAAACAAAAAGATTTTTTTTTAATAATTTTAAGTAATAAAAATAATAATAATAATAATAATAGTACATACTTTATTAAAAAATTAAAAACTCTATCGATAACAAAGTATCGATAACAGCACAACACTCACAATAAAAAGGCAGCACCTGTATCTACATCTGGAGCGCGGTCCACACTTAATGTTTCTAGGTATCGATAGCCAGCGGCCTCTGCTAATTGAGACTTAATACCACCGGAATTTGTTTTCCCCCCTATATTGATATTGAAGTAAACGTAAAATTATCCGACTGTTTATATTTGATAGCTGCGCCCGCGACTTTGCTCGCGCGGAATATGTTTTTTAAAAAGGAGCCAAGTTACTCCGCCATCCGCCAGTGAAAGACCCGTTAAAATTGGTCCAGCCTTTTTAAAAATTATCCGCACCAAACAGACAGACAAACAGTGAAAATTGTTTAAAATTGTTTTTTTTTATGTAACATGTAATTTCATATCCATTTAGTGAATTAATTTGGTATTACAAACAGACACTTAAATTTTATATATATTTATATATATATGTATACGACTGATGTAATAAGTCTGTAATGAAAGTAATCTGTAATTTTTCCTCCACGAATGTATTGTTTACAAGATTTTCCTAATACCATTAATATAATAGGTATGTCTTAGGATTGTAGTTTATGTCGGGTATAGAGACAACATTAATTAATAACAAAATACCGGATTCCTACATCCTGATCACAGATCACTAACTGGCATCTGTCAAGGAAGTTTAAAATTATGTTTAAATAATTATAATTGTCTTGTATATCTAAGAATAGTTTAATTTCTCGTAATTATACTCATAAATACTTAGCTATCCAACAAAATATGATGTTGGGTGGTCTTTTGCAATTAATTTAATAATCATATATGATGTATGGTTTGTATTTTAGATTGCAAGCAATTGGTTTTTAATGCACAAATAGAAAGGAAATATTGTTATAGTAAAAAATAGACTAGTTTTTTATTTTGTGGTTCTTCTCAGAGCAGGGCGCGGATGGAACCCTCGTAGCCTTATTTTAAGTTGGAGAGAGTCTTTACAGAAAGGCTTATTTTGATACATACCCTCCTGTCAATTCCACTTGACGTACACAAGTGATCACTGGTATGGATTCAAAGTGGAAAATATATAAAAAATAAATAAATAATTTAGGCCTCAGTAATGACAATTTTTAACATTTAACATGAAAAGTAAGTTCTAGAATGCATTACATGTAATAAATACATTCGCAAAAAATATTTTCTTTCACATTCAGTTTTTCCAAAAATTTCAGTGTTTGATTGCATAAAGGAAGGAGTTCGTCCATAATATTTTTTTCCACTTAACATTTTCGAATGAAAAACAGAATTATTTCTCCATCTTAAATATATAAGTATTGCAAAATAGCAAAAGCATGTCGACTAGATAAATGTTAAAGCAAACGCCACTTTCGTAATGATACAGGATGCAGTTTTTGCACTCGAGTTAACTACACGTTATTCGTCAGATAAAATATAAACAAGACATAAATACGGATCACAAATTAATATAACCTATAACAAAGTAGCGAACCAGTCGTGGTATTGAGAATACGATGTTACATTGTGCATAATCTCATATATTACTACATTTTGGTATAAAATCGTCTACCGAACGAATGATTTTGATTTAAATTACGTGTAAGTATCGAATGGAATGTTAAACAGTTTTTTCCCCAATACAGATTCCATTTATACATTTATATAGATTTACTAACTACAAATCCAGGTAGTTTAAATTTAGTAGTTAAGATTTATCGTGTTTGTTGAAATTATAAAGCCTACCTAGGTATAATTATTATACCTACCTCTTCATATATCCACTACCCGGGAAGAGTGTAATAGTTAATAAATTGCAAAAATATCAAAATTTTAGTTTGAAATAGGGTATATAATAAAATTTGTTATATGAAAACTATAATATAATTATAAAACTGACTTAATCAGAATGATGGTATGGCGAAGAAAATAATACTTCACAGATTGTGTTTTTTCTTGTCAATGAACATATATTCATAATGTTTATATCCCTATATAAAGATTATAATTTCCACATAAGTTGCACAAATAACAGTATTATTGGGTGCGGCAAATGGCAAAGGAGGGTGGGGTGCTGGGGGGATGGGGTGCATTGTGAAAAGGGGTGCAAGGGTCGCGGAAACACCTAATAGTTGCTTGTCACGAACCACTCAAATTACGGCGCCTTTGGTAATGTTGGCAGTCTGTTACCAACGCTTGGTGTTGATTTAGTTTAAACTTTTGTTAGGGGAAATTCAATTGTGTGTCCACTTCCATTAATGTACAATATGTAGATAATATATACATTTAATAAAATTTAAGTGTCTGTTTTTAATTCCAAATTAACAGCTTTTCGCTAAATGAATATGAAAGTATATATGGTATTTTTGTCTGCTTGTTTGTTTGTTCCGGATAATCTCTAAAACGGCTGGATTTTAACAGGACTTTCAGTGGCGGATAGCTGATATTATAAGTAGTAACTTAGGATATATTATTTTAAAAATATATTCCGCGAAGTCGCGGGTACAACTAGTATTATAGGTAATACTTAGTACATTGTATTTAAAATTGATCTGAAAGTATAAATTTTGATAAAAAAGCTAGATCTTGGCAATCTTTTCCGTTCTAGCATGCCAACTTCCTGTATCATGGTAATAGCCACCCCACGTACCTGGCACTACCCCAAGTTGAGTAATGTTTGTTATCGGTTGCCGGGATACCGATTGTATTATTGGAACACAAATTGGAGTTGCGCTTAGCTTCATTTAATCCTTTTATCTACCGCTGTTTTTATTACTTGAAGCTATTACTTATTTATGTATTTACAATAATCATATAACATAGACATTACAGAATTTGAATTACAAAACAAATTGGATATATAAAATGCGGTCTATCCGAATAGGCGATTACAGTCAATCTTAGTTAGGTAATGATTAAACAAGTGCTTATAGGTGGTTATGTTATAAACATTATAAACATACACATACCTAAACAAAATATACATAATTATATACAATAAATATTAAATAATCAAATAAACACATAAAATTTTTTAAATTTTAAGGTATGTATTGTACATAGGTAATTAGCCACGATATATTGTCATTCCTATTTTCTTCTGATAAATAACCTTTCACAGATTTCTTAAATATTTTAAAAGATTCTAATTGACGTATAAGGAAAGCTCGTTTCATAATTTAACTGCACGAACTGAGAAATGTTTAAACAATGTTGAGTTATAAATATATGAATGTACACAGCCGGAAATCCAAAATAAATAAATTTCTCCTTCAGATAGAGTATTTTCGGGTTAAATATAGAAATACAGTAGTGCAAAACCGTCTAACCCTTCTGGAAATTAGAATCTGGAATCCTGTAAATTAGAATATGGAATCCTTAAAATTAGAACCTACTTATTTGTCGAGATTCAGGAATGACATCTTCGCCATAACAAAATATGATTTAACAGCAATATTTGAAAGTCGCTCAAGATTATTAAGATCCTGTGTTATGTTACAATATCTTGCATCGGTAAAAAAGAATATAAAGTAAAGGTGTGTGCTGACATCATATTGGTAGGAATTGAAAGAAAATATTGCTGTCGAAGTACCTACTTATGAAACTTCTGGAAGATGGTTCTGCTTCGTAAAAGTAAGACAATATCCAAATGCATACTAAGATTATTAACTTAGTTTAAATTTACTATTATAATGCGTCTGTTAATGACTTTTATTTTCGGTTATATAATATATCTAGGTATTTTTGAATTGATGTGATAAAAAATACAATCAGTATTGCGAGAGGATTTTTAATCGATAATATAAAATATATTATATTGATCTGTAATTTTTATTAATAGATACGAGGGTGGGTTGAAAAGTATTCGGCCTAACCAAGAAAATAAACACATACTAAATCAGTTATATTTATTTTTCTACATAATCGCCATCAAGTTCGCTGCACTTTTGCCATCTCCCAATTCAAAGCATTTAGACCGTTGAAAAGAGATGATTCTTCCTTAGAGTCAAAATATGCGTTTACTGCCGTTTTGACCTCGTCGTTTGTCGAAAATCTTTGACCTCCCAAGTGCTTTTTTTAGGTTAGGGAATGGAAAGAAGTCTGACAGTCCCAGATCAGGTGAATAAGACGGATGCGGTAATAGTTCAAAACAATTGTGGATTTCAGCCATTGATTGCACAGACGTGTGAACAGGCATTATCTTGGTGAAACAGGACTTTTTCTGAGCATTCCTGGACGTTTTTCTTTTATTTCCTCTCGTAAACGACGTAATAAGACCCAGTAGTAATCAGAGTTTATAGTCTGACCCCTTTCAAGATAATCAATCATAATTACACCCTTCGAGTCCCAGAATACTGAAGCCATTACCTTATTTGCCGACAAAATCACTTTAGCCTTTTTGGGGGGTAGTGAACCAGGTCTTCTACACTGTTTTGATTGTTGTCTTGTTTCATGTATCCTAAAATCATCTGCATCGGCTTCAAATAACTCCAAACAGTCACGTGAAATAGTCAATCGCGTTTTGTTTAACTGAAATCAGTAGAGGAACCCACCTCGCAAAAATCTTGTGGAAACCCAATTCGTTGACTATGATGTTTTGAGTTCGTTCATAAGAGATGCCTATAATCTCAGCTATCTCTCAAATTTTTAAACTGCGGTCTCCCATAATTAAATCAAGTACTTTTTAAATATTTTCTTCAGTAGTGGACGTCGATGGCCTTCCAAAGGGGGTTCATCTTTTACACTCTCTCTACCACGCTTGAACTCTGCTATCCATTTTTTGACGGAAGAATAAGACAGAGCAGAATTCCCTAATGTACTGACCATATCATTATGAATGGCTTTCAGTGATAGCCTCTTCTTATGGAGGTGCATAATGACGGCACGCTGCTAGATTTGCTCCATTTGCAGAAAATATGTCCGATTGCTTTGTTAAAAAAATTATATAATCAGAACAAATTATCGCACAGGTTTCGAACTTCACACAATTAACTAGTCTGAACTGAACTAAATAATGTGGGTGTATTTGATTTTCAGAATTAAATGAATGTGTTGGGCCGAGTACTTTTCAATCGACTCTCGTAGTAATATTAAGAAACGTTCGTTTATATCTATTTAACACTAAAGATCATCTAGAATAAAGATTTTTTTATTTCTAATCTAATTATGAATATTCAGTTTGCTAGTTAAATATGTGACTAAAATCTAAATATTTGACTATGTGAATCTTTGGTCAATAATTGATTGATGGCTGATTTTTGTTAGTTGGAATGTAATTGAGATAATAACGGTCCTGTCATTCTGGGCTATTTAATAATAACTTCAATACAATTTGCTATGAACCAATTTTAAAGAATACCATCTGGTAGTTTTAAAATGATGCGCGAACAACAAACAGAAATATAAAAAACTTAAATTGATGTTAAGTCGTCTGTGATATTAATTTTTGTATAATTTTGGCAACTTTAATATGTTATGTATTCTTCCAAATACAAAACATTTTATTACATTTTATAGGACCAATGGAGGCTTCATCATCAGACTACAGTGATGAGGAGGTGGGAGTGATAGCTCGTGGTCAGAAGCTGTGGGTCCGGGGTGTAAGATCACACACAACATGTGCAGACATCGTACGAGCTCTACAAGACGCTCCGGAAGGTACCCTAGAATTTTGGACATTAAATTAATAAGTCTAAGTTTGTTTTCTGGTTCATAATAAAAATTTACCACCAGGTGAGGGTATCAGTGAACAAGGGGAGTGGGTGCTCGCTGAGAGATGGAGGGGAGTGGAACGGCCTCTACCACCAGATGTACCTGTTCTGCATGTATTGGCAGCTTGGGGTGACGCGAGACATGAGGTTTGTATCAGGATTGTCCTTATATTTTATTTATATAAAAATGATCCATTTACATTCCAAAAAGATACATTACAATCAATTTTTAATAATAATCTCTTAGGTGCGCTTATCTCTCCGGAGATTGTCCAGTGGGGGTGAGGACGATTCTGGAAGGGACAGCGATGGTGGGAGTCGAGCTCGTTCCAGACGAAGAAGGAAAGGAGTGCGTGCTGCTACACCTCCAGTGAGATCCAAGAGCGAGGATCCAGCGACAAGATTGGCTTCCGTTATACAACACCAGAGCAGAACCATTCATCAACAATTGGATAAGTTAAGGTAAGACATTGAAAATTATTAATATGAAAACCAAAAAATAGTTATTATTTAATTTAAAATAAATTGAGTTGATTCGCTTAAGAGAAATGTGTTTTTACAGGGAACAAGAGAAGCTAATTGATCACCTTGAAGACCAAACACACAAAAATCGTATGGAAAAACACGGAACGAACTATCTTCTCGAATCCTATCTCAGAGATCTCGGAAGATGTAGCGAGCTAAACGACAGTCAAGCCGGGAACAGTGATAGTGGGGTTGGAGTCGGTAGTGGAACACCTCCCAGAAAACATACAAAACACAAATCAAGACGGGAAAGACATTTGATGCGAGAACACTATTTCACAAAGGAACTTACTGATATCTGTCAATTCAATTCTGAAAGGTTATTACAGACACCAAACGATACAGATTCGGACGCCTCAAGCGACGAACTGACTCGGATACGGGAAGAAATTGAACTATTAGAGAAACTGGCTATCATAAATAAGAGATTGCATAGAGAAGAGGAACTGGTTGTTAGATTATCGGCTAAAGTTAAACGATACATGGATGAAAATAAAGCGAACAGCTGTGAGAATGTTTCACAAGTGACAATATTGATCGAAAAAATTGAGGAAGAGTTAGCGAAAACGACACAAGAAATGCAAAACAACACATTAGAGCTAGAAAGAGCTGATACAGAATTAGAATTTAGGATGAAACTGATAGACGAATTGACTTTAGAATTGGAGAAGGAAGAATTACAGAATACGATACTTGAGAGGCAATTAAACGAAGTATCCAACAGACAACCGATTATATTACAAGAGAGCTATATACCGGTGCTGGAACA
Source organism: Melinaea marsaeus rileyi (assembly GCA_918358865.1). Taxonomy (NCBI): domain Eukaryota; kingdom Metazoa; phylum Arthropoda; class Insecta; order Lepidoptera; family Nymphalidae; genus Melinaea; species Melinaea marsaeus. The sequence continues at coordinate 1,938,724 of OU911088.1, forward strand.
AACTAACACCAGCACACCAGTATTCGCTTACAACACCAACGGCTACGTTCTAGATACTCTCGTATAACTTAGTATTACCCCAATATTTTCCCAAAGATGTGTTTGATTTACCATAATCTTCTTGTGGTATCCAAAATACCCCAAAAAGTGTAAAAAATGTAAATTATATAACGGTGCTAAGTAAAGGATAAGAAATAAATATATTTATATATATTCAGATACCAAAATGTATAACAAAACCACCAATCACAATAATTATAAAATTACGACTAGTCATAGCGATTTTTTATTATTTCATTATTTTTATAACACATTCATATCGAAATCATTACATACAAACTTAAACTAAGTTATCAAACTATGTATATATAACAATATATAAAATATACTAATTTCATTGTCTTTTTAATAAACCCATTTTATGTCAGTAAATAAAGATATATCCCGATAAACTTAAAAAAAGGTCAAAAATTTCAAAAAATACTTTTTATTCTTATTTTAAGGAATTCTTAAAAAACTAAATCATGACATGTAATTGTAAACTAATATAATATTATTAATTAATCCAAAAATGTTAATCTGTATATTTGTATAAAGAGAAAAAAAATAAATACACGAAAATCATAAAGTGTTTTATTTAATAAAAATTAAGAAATACATTGAAATTGAAATATTAATGCTGAGTCATGCCTCGGCCAGTGCTGAGATCAATCAATTATATTTAAGTGAAAAAACGTAGTTTTTGGAAATATTAACCAAACATTTTTTTTTTTTGTAATGTCACAAAAATTTAAAATAAGTAAATACTGAATGATCCACATCCTTCCAGAAAATAAGTTTAGTTCAAATGGTACATATTTTAAATACAAAATTAATGCCAAAAAATATACAATATACAAATATAGATGGCGCTACTAGTCAATTTAATAACTGAACGCAAAAGCTAACTAGCTAGCTATATCTTTAAATAACATACAAAAGAAAATAATATAATCAAAAAAGAACCACATTTATACACAAATAAAAGATAATCTAAACACTGGCCAAGGCATATCTTTACAAAACGAGAGGAAAGGTAAGATATGATAAAGGGAAAGAGAGTAGAGAGAGATTGTTTGCGTGTTAAACTCTTTCTCTTCACAATCTCCTTCTCCCATCTCCTGTAAGCGTTCCGTGATTACTCCGTGTCCATTGCCACCTGGAAAAAGTAGAAGATAAAATATCAGATATTAAATTAAACAAAGGAATTAACTTACTAGCTGTTGCCAGCTACTTTGCATGACATTATCGTTTCTTTGATTATTTTTTTTTTTTATATATAAGTTCCTTTTTAATATACTAGAAAAAATATGTGTTACGTGATTTAATAAATGAAATCAATAAAATACTAATGTAATGATACATTAATTTATATATATAATTAAATGTAAATAATTAATTATACATTTAGAAATTAATTATAAAACTTTAACAATTAACTACAAGTATGGAGACATCAAAATGATAATTATATTATGGTTTCTTCAACTTATATAATTACTTGAACTATCTTGAGGTATTAAAAATAATTTTAATCAATCTTTATCGTAATATTAATTACTTTATATATTTTTTTATTTATAAGTGGTCTTATTCTGATGTTGTTGTAAATAGTATAATAGATAGTGTATTTTCGTAATGCTAGATATCGACTCCGTGGCGCAACGGTAGCGCGTCTGACTCCAGATCAGAAGGTTGCGTGTTCAAATCACGTCGGGGTCAAAGTACGTTTTTTTTTACAATGTTTACATTATTTATTATAAAATAACTATTATAATATATATATATGACATAATTTTATAGATTTAATAACGAAGAGAGACACTAACCGAATTTTTATTGACAATCTTAAACTTTTTGACTAATTTTTTCTCATATATTATAAAAAATGCATATCCAGCAAGAAAATGTATTTTTAACATTGTTGTATGACTTTTGTTCTAATTGCGAGATATCGACAAGAGATGTCGCTAACAAAATGGGAGTTTACCCACTTATTTGTTTTGAAGACAAGAATACGAATGTTATTGTTAGAGGTGAACAGTTTTACATTAAAAAGATAATATGTTAGTGTATATTATTTCTTTTAACGAAAACTGTAATTTAATTTAACGTTAAATTTTGGTCATTTCTCAGACATATTTTCCTTTACAAAAATATTTTTACATGATACAAAAAAAAATATTAAACTGTGTTGTGGTAAAAAAATACTATAATATTAGTCAATATTAAAAACGACTGGGTAATATAATAATAGCCCATTAATAAATTGCTGCTACAACATGAACTTCTTAGAATGTAATCGTTATCGTCGAGGTCAACGGTCATTCAATTGAAGCTTTGTCGTTTAGTCGGTCACTAGTCAGCAACTTGGGACCGGAGTGAAATGAAGTGGCTCGTATTATTTATCAATTTAATATCATCTTCGATATGTCTGAATCTGGATTATTTGGATCCGGTGAAATTACAGACGACCGCGTCACCGGCGATGCAACAAGAAGCCGCCATTGGTATAATAAATAAATATTTAAATTCAGTGACCGTCGATGTTAACCCTATATTGTTTAACGATCACAAAGATGTCTTTTCTCTTCGCACTATTAACGGCCAGTTACAAATCAGAGCTAGCAGTGGTGTCGCGGCCGTGTGGGGTTTTAATTACTATCTTAAAAAGTACTGCAAGAGTCAAATTGCCTGGCAAGTACAAAACGTCGTTATACCATCCCCGTTGCCGGATGTGGATGAAACCGTGATAGCCAACGACAGGTTCAGGTATTACCAGAATGTTTGCACGGCATCATATAGTTTTGTTTGGTGGGATACCAATACTTGGTTAAATCACGTGGAGTGGATGGCACTTAATGGTATAAATCTGGCTTTGGCTCCGGTAGCTCAAGAAGCTGCGTGGGTGAAAATTTACAAGAAATTGGGTATGTCTGATGATGATATCAGGGAACACTTCACGGGACCTGCGTTTCTTGCCTGGTTGCGAATGGGTAATGTACACGGTTGGGGCGGCCCCCTCTTGCAGTCTTGGCATGACAGACAAAGACAAATACAAGATGCAGTCACAGACTACATGTTCAAACTGGGAATGGTTCCAGTGTATCCAGCATTTAATGGGCATGTACCAAAAGCTTTTGAAAAGATCTTTCCCAATACAACCTTCTACCCAGTCAATACTTGGAATAGATTTAATGAAGACTACTGTTGCAATCTCTTCATGAACCCGGAGGAACCAAATTTCAAGAGAATCGCCAAAATGTTTTTAAGCGAAATAACTGCTGGTTCTGGTACCAGTCACATTTACACGGCGGATCCTTTCAATGAGATACAAGTACAACCATGGTCGACGTTTTTAGTAACGGAAACGGCAAAAACTATATTTTCGAGTATCACTGAACATGACAAGGACGCCGTATGGCTCATCCAAAACTGGATGTTCGTTCACAATCCTCTCCTGTGGCCTCTGAAAAGGGTCAATAGTTTCTTGACATCCGTTCCCAACGGTAGAATGCTTGTGATAGATCTTCAATCGGAACAATGGCCACAGTATAATTTGTACCAAATGTATTATGGTCAGCCATTCATTTGGAGCATGTTACATAACTTCGGGGGAACCTTGGGAATGTTTGGAAACACTAAGACAATAAGTAAAGATGTATATGAAGTGAGAGATAGAGAAAATTCGACAATGATAGGCATAGGGTTGACGCCTGAAGGAATAAATCAAAACTATGTAGTGTATGATTTAATGCTCGAGTCCGCATGGCGCAAAGGTCCAGTACAAGATTTGGAGGCATGGGCAGGTGAATACGCTGAAAGACGATACGGTTGTAACGCTACAACTATTGCTTGGAGACATCTATTTAGGAGCGTATATAATTTCACCGGACTCAATAGAATGAGGGGTAAATATGTAATGACCAGACGACCGAGCTTCAACATTCGACCTTGGGCTTGGTATAAAGGAAACGATTTATTCAAAGCGTTAAAATATTTCGTTTTCCTTGATGATGACGCTTGTAGCACCCCTGGTTTCTTGCACGATTTAGTTGATGTGACCCGTCAGGCTATACAGTACAGAATCGAACAGATATATACGACCCTAAAAGAAGATAGATATACAAATACTATGGTTTTTAATATAACCATAAACCGTTTCCTCGACGCGATGAATGACATGCAAAATATTTTGGCTACAAACGCAGATTTCACAGCATCCCTATGGTTGAGTAACGCAAGGGGGATATCCAGAAATCCTGAAGATTCATATCTCTATGAATTCAACGCACGTAACCAGATAACCATGTGGGGACCGAATGGTGAAATCAGTGACTACGCTTGTAAGCAATGGGCTGAGCTTTTCAAATATTACTACATACCAAGGTGGTCGAAATTTTTGTCCTTGGCCCTGGACGCCAAAATAAGAAAGGAGATTTTCGACGAGAAGAGTGCTCAGAGAGTGATAAGAAGCCTAATTGAAGACGCGTTCACAACAGTAGAAATAGATAATCTACCGAGAAACGACGCACAACAGCTTGCCTTGGAAATGTACCAGAAATGGTCTATTGAATCCGGGCTTGAGGATTTGCCAATGAATATAATCACACATGGTCCAGAGGGAAAGACAACTCTACGCGACGTTGAAGACTACGAGATCGATCAAAACACACCGACAGTTGTCCATTGGCACTCCACTACACCCAATTAATAAAACCGATGTATAAATCATGAACACTTCATACATACATATATATAACATTAAGATAATCTTTGGAAAAATGATTATTGTATGTAACCTTTTTTAATAATGATTTGAAAAAAAATGTTGATTAATTTAAAAACCATTATATTATTTTTAAATAAACAGATAAAATATATCTTTAAAATGCTTGTTACTACAAATCTATTTTTTTTATTTATTGTTTTATATATATTTTGTGTTAGATAAGTTAAAAAAATACTAGTAAGCATTTTAAGATATTTTTTTCTTTTGACTGATCCTCATATGTCCAAGTTTCATTTCCATACAACTGTTATAACCCTCCAATGACCTTAATTTCCTTCATCCAATGTTCCTTCCAATTTTGGGGGTACATATGTTCCACTTACCTGAGGAGCAGGCTCCCCCTCCCCGTCTGCTGCTCCCCCCGCGTCCCCCGTGGCTGTCGCTCCTCCACGACGCTCCTCTCCCTCCACCAGTGACAGGTAGCGAGCGAGCTCGGACTCTTCGGCTACACGCAGCGGAGTTTTAGGTCCAACAATAGCAATCGACACGTTCTGAAGAAAATATATATAAAATTATTAACCTTATTAACTAGTTATTGTCAGTGACACCACATGGATTACAATGGCATTCAGAACATTCAATACTTTCATTGGGAGTAATATTTTATATATTTTCCAAAAACAGACTATTGTTTTGTAAGGTAATACAGGTTATATAGCCGTTAACATTATCTTCTCATAAGAAACTATAACTTAGACAGAAGCCAAAGATTTCATGTATTAGGTACTTCCACTTGCATTGTGATAACAAACATTTTAACTTTAATTTGTTTATAGATTAACCAACTGACTTAATAAAGATTATAGTATCATAACAACAAATCTACCTTATTATTAAGATCAACTTCATTAGGTAGTGTATCTCTCAAGGCTCGTAATCCATGAGCAACTAGTTCATTAAGATCACAATCTTGAAATGTGTTGAGATGTTTCTCCAAATAAGTCCGAGCCGACTGTGAGCGAGCTCCAATAGCCATAGCTCGGCAATCAAAGAAGTTAGCCGATGGACAGGTCTGGTATATATGGGGGCCTTGGTCCTGAAATTCGTTATAGTATGGAATGAGAATATTATCTTATATTTTATATAGGTTTGACAATATATTAAGTAGATAAATGACAGTCAACTCACATCATACCCAGCTACCAGCAGTCCAACTCCGAGAGGCCTCTTATCATACCTTTGCGTGCAGATTTGCATCTTATTACCAACAAGTGCAATTAGTCTGCCCACAGGCATTTGTGCATCATGAGCATAGCGGTGGTTTAGACACTCTGTTCGCATAAAGCGGCTGGAAGAGTTAAAGAAAAATATATTAACATTAAAGACATCCAATGATTTCCTCCTTAAAGTGAACTGAAATGAACGCCATATGAACAAACACACTCGCTTTTTCTCTGTGTCTTAGTCTCATCCTATCCATTAAGATTGGTAAGGTATTTGTTATCTTCATTTTTGAAAATGTCTGTGATTAATGATCCCACTATCATTCAAATTATTTGCTTGTTTTCCAAACAATCTTGTTACTACAAATTTAAGTCATGGGAATAATTACCTCAACATTCTTGCATCAGCGGTCAATCCAGAAATAGAAATACCAATGTGGTCATCAATTGGAATGATCTTCTTTTGGTATGCTGACAGTTCACTTACAGCCCTCTTCAGGGCTATCAACACAGCAAATTGCTTATTCTTGAGTCCTACAGTAGCTGACCCAAGTTTAACGGCTTCCATTGCATATTCCACTTGGTGGAGACGCCCCTGGGGGCTCCATACTGTGACATCACTGTCATATTGGTTACGAAACTGGAAGTTATCAAGTATTATTTAGTATTATTACTTCAGAATGAAAATATCTTAAAGAAATTTATAAGAGGTTATTTCAGAACTGGTTTTCACTCAATTCCATTTTAAAGGTTGTATTAAATATTTCTTGAATTTGGACTTAAAATGAAACAGATTTAACAAAAAAGTAATATGGAAGTAAAAACTATTTTAATTTCATGACAATGCATATTTAGTTTTTGTTTGTTACTACAATTTCACAAAAATAGCTTACAATAAATTTTATTTTAACATTTGGAAGTAGAGAGTTCTTACCATTTTTATTTCTTTAGATTAGGATAAAACACAAATTTCCACGTATATTTTACGCAAAATGACCCGGCAAATTTTCAGTTTTAGAGAGTTGAGTTGAGAGTTTGGTTTAGTCTATGATGATATTTCAAATGTCATTCTGAATTAGACAATTACTTGTATAGTTTGTCTTTGATCAAATATAGATACAAAATACAAATGTAAATGCTAACAGGTCGCGGAAAAACAATAAAAGTTAAGCAAGCAAATTAAGAAAAAGCGGCTAAAATTTATCAACAGAAAAGGTGCGATCTTTGATCGTGACAACGCCCTACCACATACATCTTTAGCCATTCAACAAAAATTTTGAGAGTGACTTCGAAGTCTTAATTTCTACCTGTTTCTATCTCTTCCTAATTTTCTAGGTAGAGCAAAGTATCAAATGAAGACTATTAAAAATACTTCTCCCGGTGTTTTATTGGCAAGTCCCAAAATTTCTACAGCAACGGAATTATGTCACTACCTGACTAGATGACAGCAAGTTATCGAACGAAATTTTACCTATATATTATAGTTAAATATAAACAAATTTTGTAAATTACCTGGAACTTCTATAATATTAATGCTTCATTTGAAGAATTTTATTTAATACTTCATTGGATTATGCATTTATTTCTGCAAAAATGTCATTCGCGTTTTTAATTTATGCAGAGAAAGTCCTTAAGAACAGCTAGTATATTATTAAAGAAATCTCTCTAAACATAATTCATTAATAAGAAAAACTGTTTTATTAATATTGAACTAATATAGCTTATAAAACATTTATTTTTGTACAAATCGTTACTTTAATGGCACTATTATAGCACTATTATTACTAACTACCAACTATATTTTAACTTTTAAGCAACTAATTTACTGTTAAAAAAAAACATATTTTTCATATAATACGATATATATATATATATATATTTGTGCAAGAGGAGGGCAAACGAGCTGGCGGGTCACAGATAATACGTGATCACCGCCGCCCATAAATTCTTACAACATCCGAGGATTCATAAGAGCGCTGCCGGCCTTGGTGGTAGGAATAAACGCCTTTTTTGAAGGTACCCATGTCGTACCGATATGGAAATACTGCCGAAGGGAGTTCATTCCATATTCGAGTGGTACGTGCAAGCTTTCGTACTTGAGAACCGCACAGTGGAGGATCGCCATGCATCCAGGTGGTTCGGATGGTATTAGAGGCGATGACGCGCTATGCGGTGATGAAATTCGGCGGTAGACATCAGATAGATAAGCTCATCGGAATACTCCCCGTGGTAAATGCGGTAGAAGTCACACAGAGAAGCAACGTCTCTACGCAATGTCAAAGAGTCCAGTCGTTCGCAGAGCACCGGGTTCCCGACAATCCGAAATGCTCTCTCTCTCGGACCAGACATAAGAACAGTACTCCATGTGTGGCCGGACCTGCCTTATTGAACGCAAGTCTTTGGCCAGGTTTGAAATACTGCCTCGTTCTATTGATCATTCCCAATTTCATTAAGGCCAAGTTGGCCTTGCTCTCCAGATGACCACGAAACTGACAATCGCTCGGAATATTCGTACCCAGTATTCTGATACAAGGCGAGGCAATGAGAGGAGTGCTCTCGAAGAATGGTGATACGACAAATGGGGTTTTCTTATTGGTAAACGCGCAAACTTGTGTCTTTGGGGGATTTAACTAAACGCGATTCAGTTTATCCCACTCAGAGACCATCCCCAGGGAGGTCTCTATAGAAGACCATAACATATGTCATCTGCATAACAATATATGTTTGGGAACATTCAACATATTGATGTGCAGGAGAAACAGAGTTGGCGATAGCACGCAGCCTTGGGGTACACCAGCGTTTACGGGCTTAAGGTCCAAGCAAACCGTCAAGAACGACCTGTATGCTCCGCCCAGTGAGAAAGCTGGTGATCCACTTATATAAACTCTCGGGAAGCACATAGGAAGGTAGCTTTGAAAGAAGCCCCTTATGCTATACACGATCGAAGGCTTTCGCCATATCCAAACTAATTCCCAGACCTTGCTTTCAATAACAGCTGCCCAACGGTAAGTAAGGTATAACAGAAGATCACCAGCAAATCAACCATGGCGAAAGCCATATTGCCGGTCATTGATCAACTGGTGGTCCTCAAGGTACGTTAGGCGCTGTTTATTGATTATGCTCTCCATTACTTTGGAGACAAGCGTGGTAATGGAAATAGGTCTGTAGTTAACTGAGTCCGAGTCCGGTCCGATTATATAGAAACTATAATCAAAAAGATTATATACAAATTAAGGAGATGTTTTTTATGTTAAAAAACGGTTTTAACCAACTCAAAAAATATAATTAGATTTAATTTGATTTATAAATAGGACAGATCTAGTCTTTTATCGTTAAAACTGATCCAAAGCTAATTACACCGCGAACAAGATTAACCACTGTCCAAGGTCCTTAATGATTCAATTACTGGCTCCTCTGTGTGTATTTTATTCTAAAAGTATATACGTATATATTTAACTCTTATATTACAATATTATTTGTAATGTTTTAAAGTTATCATGCGTAAACTTTTGTTTGTAAATATTTTTTTTAATTATAAAGGTAAAATAAGTTGGGTAGGCGGTAGTCTAAAATTAGAACTAAAATTTCGGTGGGGGAGTCATGTTAAAAATTATAAAATAGTAATGGAGGTGGGCATGACTTCTATGACCTTTCCCCTCGGACCACGGCTGCTGGCAACGGCTTTTAAATAAATTACGATTTATTATAGATAGATACATACAAGTACTATTTGCTGCTTTCTTATTTTCTAACCCCAGATTTGAAACCCCTCATCCCCTTTAGACCAAACCTTTCCTGACAAAACAGACTTAATAGGATTATATTCCAATGTAATTACAATATGCATAGTGAATCAATATATATAAGTAAAATTGGTGTCTGTTTGTAATTATAATAAACAGCTTTTAACAATGCCTATAAAAGTGTATACTGTACTTATAAAAAAGTATATTTTTTTCGGTCTGTTTATTTGTTCCGGCTAACCACTAAAATGATTTATCGATTTTAACAGGACTTTCACTGGCGGAGAGTCGATGTTATAAGGAGTAATTTAGGTTTTTATAACATATTCCCGAATGAAGTCGTGGGCACAGCTAGTATATATAAAAGAAACAAATCCAACTGATGATGTTGAGAGGTACTCAGGACTTGCAGCACTCAGTGCTCCCGGTATTCCATTCATTTCGTATTTCCATATAGATGTTTTTTAATCATGAAGTATTAATTAACTGAGTCTTTTGTTATATACAAATGTGCAACGTAAAATTGTATGATTTACAGAATTTAATTTGTTTATTATTAAATCAATATAATGTCATCTATTAACATAATTTATATTGTAATTAAAAGTAAATAAAGTCGGAAGTCGAAAGTTAATGTATAAATCTTAACTTATATCTTTTTTTTCCTATAAAATAAAAGATTTATACACAAGTATCAAAGATTACGAGTGTGAATTATTTTTTATACAAATAAGTTCAATGAGATTTTCTCAATTTGTTATCCTGTTGAATATTCGATAATTAATGACTAGAACAGGTGAAATCGCTGTCATAAACTAGTCTGTAATCAAATAAACTAATTTAAATATTCTTTAAGACTTAGTGAATTGATTTAAACTTTTGTTTTAGGTGTATTATGTAGCTGACTCGTGTTCACTTATTTGGACATTTTTATTTCTGATGATATTAACTTGTGCAGTTGACTCAGTTTAAGTTAGTCAGTCAGTCTCAGACTCAGTCTTTATATCTCAATCCTATGAACTTTCGACTTGTGAAACATTGCCATCGATTTAGAAGTTATTTAGCCGACTACAAATAAACATAGAAGCAAATAAAAATATTATAATATGAATATATATAACAACAATTTTAATTTTCGAACCCACAAATTTTAGTCACGTAAAAATACGAGAAATATATAGCATGTATTTTCATATCAATGACGTATATGTTTAAGCCTGTACACAATAGTTGAGGCTGACTTCTGACATGATCTGACACGTCTGGAGCCTGAGTGATGATGACCATTGTTCACACGCATGCTGGTCACGTTAACGGAATCCAGGCCCTGTTTATGAGGGAGGATTAATGTGTTTATATAATAATTCAAATTATTAACTATCTTTTACACACGGGTTCGCTCGCGTTGTGTAAGTTTATTTTTTTCCTATTTGATTCTTAGATTTTGAAGCCGGCATTTCCAAGAAAGACTGCTGACTCGTGGAGCTAATAATTTTTAGTGTCGTATATTTTTATTATATTTTTAATTGAACTTTTAAACATAAAACTAGTTATTGTGAGTTAACCATAAGAGATAGAGACATACTGTCATGGACTTGTTTATAGTATTTTTGTAGATCTATAAATGTTTAATATATTATTTAAGTGTTTCTCTTCTGGTTTACGTGCGGGACGCAACCTCTTTAACACTTATCGTTATATTTCAGTCAATTTAGACAATACCGTAATGTATACTATTTACTTAAAGCCTCCTCAAGAATTGCACTATCTTTAAGTAAAATCCTTACTAAAATCAGTTCAATAGTTTTTGAGAAAAATAAATACGCATTGACAGACAGCTTTCTTTTATTTTATGATATGTATGAGAAGTGAAGAATGAATGTGAATAATTTAAAAGAATGAATGATTAAAATCCTTTTTATAATGACTTTGAGAATTTTTAATTAAATTTAATCTAACGTAAGGTCAATAACCTTTACATACATAGCCTTCACCTGGTGGGAGAAAGGAAAAGAGAAGAAATGTTCAGTCTTTAGTCTGCATCCCTCCTGTACGGTGTTTCAGTCTGAGCTGTACGCCCTATACAGGGCTACCCAAGAGATCAAAAACAACAATGATCCTCAAGCCACTGTATTGAGTGACTCAAGATCGTCACTCGATTTGTTAAGGAACCCTAAAACAACAAATCCCTTAGCAAGGGCGATACAGCAGAACATCAAGGACATTAGGACCCAAGGACGAGAGGTTAAACTGACATGGCTTCGAGCACACATAGGTACGGTTGGCAACGAAAGAGCTGATGAACTCGCCAAAAGCGCTACGCTAATTAACAGTAAATATGATTATGCTGAGATACCAGTAGCTTACGTTAAGAAGACTATCCGTGAAGAATCTGTACAAAAGTGGCAGGACAGATATACAACATCCAGCACAGGAAAAATCACAAAGGAGTTCCTACCAGATGTCGCCACAGCTTTTCGTATTACAAGGAAAACCAAGTGGAATCCTATACACGTGCAAATCCTGACGGGACACGGAGGCATAGCAAAATACCTACACCTATTTAAATTAAAAGACTCTCCGGGCTGTGAGTGTGACTCGTCCACCGAAGAGACAGTATGGCACATAATACTAGACTGTCCGCGTTTTTCGTCAGCTCGATCGGACCTGGAAATTCAACTCCACACCAAACTGGAGAAAATCGGCATAAAAACCCTCATGGCCGATGATCAAAGACGCCCAGTTCTCTTAGATTTTCTAGAAGAAATTTTCCTGGTTGCCATGAGAAGAAATGGCAGTAAAATCGCTTTAAGGAAAAGACCTCTAGAAAACAAGAGTCTTATCAAACTCACACCAAAAACACCTATCAAACTTACAGGGATACAAAAGTCGAACCTACAACGCTTTTTGGATAATGGACAACCTAGGACACCAAGGCTTCGGACTAAACCAGTAGCTCTATACATGAACGACGACCAAGAAAAAATAGGTTTCAGTTTTTGCATCGTAGGACCAAAAAACTGGGTATACATCTCACCCGGACTAGCTGCCCTTACTAAAGGAAGTACCGATAGGGCAACAATGAAGAGGTCGATGTACGACAGCATGCCAATAGTCACATTGGGGGACTGGGATTGCCGAATAGTGCGGAGGAAGAACAAAACCATCGCACTACTGGACGCTAATTACCCAGAGTCCCCTTACACAAATGCATGTAAGATGCTCGATCACCTGAGCACACTAGGAGCTGAAAATATTAACACTAGTCCAAAAACAATAAGCGTTGACGCTATGCGAGTTGGCTATGACAAAGGAACTGTAGCAAATCTCATAGGATCTATAAATGCTTCAAGGTACCACGACGTGGTTGTATATGAAGACCGCGGAGAAGACCTAACGTTCCTTAAAATAAGAAAAACACCAAATAGGACTACGACCCCCGAAAACACCTGGGGCGAACCAAGCAACCAGATCCTACAAAGCAGCGCCGCACGCCTTCAAGAGAAAATTGCCATCGAAATTCAATCCAACAAAATAACACAGGACAAATCAAAAACTAAGAAAGGATTTAATAAGATGATTACAATGCTTAAACCGAAGCAAAAATATCATAAAAAGAACAGAACTAGAGCCGACATGGGACAAACAAGTGCACCCGATTTACCATCCGCCAGTGGTGCCAACGAACATATGCGAAACGCGTTTCTTGAGTACACAGCATCTATAAGGGAAACAATCAAAACTAACCTTGCGATCTGTGAAAAGATCAGGCGGACCTTCGAACTTGAAAACGAAGGTCTTCTTAAAGTATTACTCAAGGAAGAAAAAGCCGCCATTTTCAACAACACTACATCTGAATATGTACGGGGTAAAACACCTAAAATTCCCCACATGGCGGCTTACAGCGTTAAAAATGGATTCGTTAAAATAGCTGAAACCCCCAAAGGAGTAACTGGACCGCCCAAGTATTTAACACCCGCTGAAGACTCAATACTTGTAGTAGCCCGCTGCACAGAGGTCTGGCTGGAAGATAACATCCTCCAAATGGCTACAGCCGTAGAGGATTCAGCAAGACCCTGGGAAGACTGGGAAGCACCAATTTTCCACTGGGTCAACGGCGTTCCTGGATGTGGAAAATCGACTTGGGTAGTAAACAACTTCGTATTTGAAAGTGACTTGATAGCAACAACGACGACTGAGGCAGCATTAGAGCTCAGGAATAAACTCGCCCTCAATTGTCCAAAGGACGGGAAGACCAAAGTCCGAACGATCGCTTCAATATTAATAAATGGCGTCAAAGAAAAGCCTGAACGACTTATCGTTGACGAGGCCTTGATGAACCATTTCGGAGCGATCGTTATGGCGGCCCGACTAACAGAGGCCAAAGCAGTCACACTAATCGGAGACACAAACCAGATTCCTTATATAGACCGGCTAAATCTGTTCCATATGAAATATAATAGCCCATACCTCGTGACGTCTATCAGTCAAGAGCTCTTAAGAACCTACCGATGTCCCCTGGACGTAAGCTATGCTCTAAACGAGGTATACAACGGCATATACTCAGCCCATTCATTGACTCGCTCTCTGAGAACAGTCAGGTTTACGGGTGCTACCATCGAAGCTGACTTTCCTAATACCTGTACCTGGTCCACACACAGACTGAAAAAGCGGACCTTACAAACCTAGGGTACGGAAAAGGGGAAAACTCGCGCATCCTCACTATCAATGAAGCTCAGGGATTAACATACGAGTCGGTAATAATCATCCAAACGAAATCCAAACCAAAATCGTACCTGACAAGTGTCCCACACGCAGTGGTGGCTTTATCTAGGCACACAAGAAGTTTTACGTACTACACGGATATCGACGAAGACGCCATTGTGAGATTCATTAGGCGGGCCGGCGATACCTCCGATAGAACTCTTGTAGAGTACAACCTCAAGATGGCAATTTCTCACCGTGACTCCGAGGCTATGAAAAAGCTAGTGAACTTAATAACCTAGCTTACTACTACTACTATTTACTTTATTTATTATTATTATCAATTTCTAAAATAGCTTTGGAAAACTTGTGTACAATTTCCTGCGAAGTTACCATCGCAATTAAATTCGTAATAAAATTGTTTAAAATCACAATGAAAGGCATGGACAAATGTCTATGGTCTTAAAAAAAAAAAAAAAAAAAAAAAAAAAAAATCCTTTACATACATATAGATTTATTAATGAATTAATAATAGAAACGTATAATGAGTTTTGAATGTATAGTTCAAGATATTGAAAACGTAAACGCTTTCATTTACAAAATAAACGCAGAATAATTGTTATCAAATTATTGTTCAAATGATATCACAATACATTGATAATTAGTTTGTTCTGATATTATTTGAAATAGTAACATAACAACAGATATTTACTGTGAAATCATCAGAAATATTATTTACCGTCCACGTTATCTCCCTTAAAAGAGAAAAAACTGTTTATCAAAAAACTTATCTGTATTCAACGCCACTTACTGAATCCAAAGTTGGATTTAATGAAATATAAATACAATAAAAGAATTACATGATATCTTTCCGGCTGTTTTTATGTGGCGCACATGCACACAAGAATTATATATGTATATACAAAATAAAATGATTAATTATGTGGTATATCACAATATTAAATAAACGCTACGTAAATTATCTTTAAGCTGGCATCATACACTATTTTATAAAGATAGTTTTGCACTACTAAGTAGTTAAGATGTTTAGAGCTTACAATAATATATACAGGTAAAAAAATTGGAGTGTTTGTTCGTAATTACAAGTTAATAGTTTTTCACTGAATGCATATGAAAGTATATACTTACATATATATATTTTTTTCTGTCTATCTGTCTGTTCCGACCAATTTCTGTAATAGTTGGACCGATTTTTACAAAACTTTAGTTAACTTCAATGGCTAATGTTATAATTAATTATATATAGGCTTTAATTAAAAAAAATATTCAATTCAAACGAAGCCGTCGGCACAGCTAGTTTACAAGTGAATGATATGATTTGACAAACTAAACATTATAGATTACACAATATACATGGTATATAAAATTAGCACCATGAATAATATGCACGATAGTTAACCTAAAGACAGGGTGTTATTAAAGTTTAAAATAATAGCCGAGGGATGGCGCCGCTGTGCTGTAACTTCACACTGTTATCTATTACAAATATCTACATGTATAAATATATGTGTGTGTATATATTTGCCTTGATAACTGTTAAACTATTATGGTATACATAATTATTTATATCTGTATATTTATAACTTTTCTTTGGTTGTTTGGTAACTGCAATTTTTGGTGTTACATATCAAAAGTACAAGAAAAGAATTGAGAACTAAAAACGTATATGTAATTTATTTATTGTATTTATAATTAAATACTATATATTGTTATTTGGAGATTTTTTAAATGAATATCAAGACAAGTGAAATATTATGACTCTACTTGAGTTTCTGTCTGATTTGTGATTTGCTATCGTCATGTCTTTGAGACGTCAGTGACATTATATTTCATAGATGTCATAAAGCACGAATAAATAATATAATAAATTATTAATACACTTACGCATTGAGTATTTGGATGTCTTCCAAACCGTAGTTTGCTTGAATGAAACTCCCACGCGATCTAGTTGAAGTAAAGGTGTTTCAGACCAGACTCTCGTATTGCTGCGATAGTTTAAGGTATAAAAATTAAAAACGTATTTTTTTGTGAAGCTACCATTCATTTGGATATATTTGCTAAATATAACTTATTATATAATATAACTAGGGGCGCCAACAAACCTTCAATTTCGACTCGATGCGCTCGCGAAATCTCGGGTGCCGTTTGCATATTGAGCGAAGCGAGCCCAGTATATTGACGCATCGTTTCCCATTAACTTCAATGGGATATCAGTTTTGGACATGACATTAAAAAAAAAAATTTTTTTTGAGGACGTCCGTCGACGGATCGTCCGGTGGTAGACCATAACATCGAGTCTCCGGTGGTAGACCATAACATCGAGTCGCCGGCAAGGTTACCACCCATCGGGCAAAGTCGTGCCGCAAAGCGACCTAGTCGTGTTCCGGCACGTTGTTCGATGAAGCCGTCTATATGGGAAATGGGTCTGAACAGTTGCGTTGCGTTGGCGAACCGGTTTGGCGTTGAGTTGGTGCTTATTGTGTCGGGTGTCTAGTCGAGGAGGGTAGCGGGATCCGAAGCGACGGCTTTCCGCTGGCCGCCCGCAGATAGTTGGGGGCCCAATTAGTGGGCCAGCCACCCACGAAAGGCTGCCCCGCCAGCTGCGTAAAATCCCAGGGTGGCTCCATCGTGCTGGTTGGCGACCAGATGAGGAGGCCCGATGGCGATCCCTGGGGGGGTTCGGGCGTCCCCGCAGTCTCCAGACTAGCCTCCCAGTGGCATGACATCACCAATTTCGGCGCCGGGTTTGATACGTACAGCCTCGTTCAACTGCCATTTCTCATCCTATTCACTCTTTTATTTTATTTTTTATTATGAAAAAGTCCAATAAAAAGAAGAAGTTTTTACAGCGGTTGCACTCCTCCTCATTTAAAGTGCACCTCACTAACATCAGGGGCTTGCACTCTAATCTCTTACCTGTCCACCACCACCTGGAGACAGAGCAACCGCACTTGCTCTTTTTGACGGAGACACAGATACAATGTCCTCTAAGCGTTGCGTACCTGGATCATCCCGGTTACTCGTTAGAGTACAACTTTCGCTCACGTGCCGGGGTCTGTGTATACGCACGGAACGACCTCTGTATCCTGCGTCTCCGTCACCTTGAAGACCCCACTTTTTCTTCCTTATGGATTTTAGTAGACACAGGAAACGAAAAAATCCTGTATTGCTGTATCTACCGTTCGCACAGCGGTGATCAGGAGACAACTAAATTATTTGAGTATCTCGGTGAGGCTGCTGATATGGCTCTGCATCAGTACCCTTCAGTGCAGCTCGTCTTTCTGGGGGACTTTAATGCCTGTCATCAGGACTGGCTGTTCCCGTACCAGAAGACCGACCATGCTGGAAGAGAAGCGCGGAATTTTGCGTTGTCTTTCGACCTCTTTCAGCTGGTGAGGCAAGCGACAAGGGTACCAGATGTAGTTGGCCATACAGCCAATTGCCTGGACCTTTTGCTGACAACTGATCCGGACAGGTATCGTGTTGAGGTGACCTCCCCCTTGGGAACCTCCGATCACTGTTTGGTGAAATCTGTATTTACATATTCCCCACCAGCTTTCGAACCACCTGGTGTTAGGCGAGTATGGAAATACAAGTCAGCAGATTGGGATGAGATGCGGCACTTCTTTGCGTCTTATCCTTGGCGGTAGGTCTGCTTCTCTTCTTTGGATCCGTCGAGTTGCGCGGATGCTATAACCGATGTGGTACATCAGGCAATGGAGTACTTCATTCCTTTTGCTGACGTACCCATCGGTGGCAAAGCTCGCCCATGGTTTAATGCCGAATGTGGTCATGCTGAAGACCGAAAACATTCGGCATACCTAATTTGGGCTGATGCTCGAAGCTGCAAAGCTCCGGATGTAAGTTTAAAGAAGAGAGCCTTTAACCAAGCTGCCAAGTCCTATAAAAAGGCATTACGGAAGGCTCGTCGCGATCGTATCGCTAAGAATGGCGAAAAGCTCTCTGTCAGACCTACTGGCAGTCGAGCTTTCTGGTCTCTTGCCAAAGCGATCGAGTCGAACTTCTGCCAACCCTCACTACCTGCTCTGCTGAAGCCGGATGGATCTCTGGCCCATACAGCGACAGAGAAAGCGAATGTATTTGCTTCTCTGTTCGTTGATAATTCATATCTAGACACTGGCAATGCTTCTCCAGCGCATCTTCCTCACTGCGGTATTTCGATGCCTGAAATCCGCATCACTAACAAAGAGGTATGGAGAGCATTGTGTCGTCTTGATGTGAATAAAGCCAGTGGCCCTGATGGTATACCAGCCATTCTGCTCAAGACATGCGCAGCTGAGTTGTCTCCTGTATTGACACGTCTGTATCGTCTCTCTTTCAAGTCTGGAATAGTGCCGAAATCTTGGAAGCTTGCTAACGTGCAACCAGTGCCCAAAAAAGGCAGTCGTGCCGATCCTGCCAATTATAGACCGATTTCAATCACCTCCATACTCTGCAAGATTATGGAGCGTGTATTGAACTCGCGCCTTTTAGCGTACCTTGAAGGTAACGATCTCCTCAGTGACCGACAGTACGGGTTTCGCCGAAAGAGGTCCACTGGGGACCTTCTAGTGTACGCTACGCACATTTTAGGCGAGGCCATCGAGAAGAACGGAGAAGCGGTCGCCGTCTCTCTTGACGTCTCGAAGGCATTTGACAGGGTCTGGCATGCGAGCCTTATAAGCAAGCTTTCAACATACGGTATATCTCCTGGTCTGATCGGTTGGGTAACGGACTTTCTGAACCAAAGATCTCTCCGAGTAGTTGTCGACGGGTGTTCCTCGGAACCCTTGACAATAAATGCCGGAGTGCCTCAGGGGTCCGTTCTTTCTGCAACTCTATTTCTGCTGCACATTAACGATCTGCTGAAGCCCGGTATCTATGGGTATGCAGACGACAGCACAGTTGTAGAAAGATACCTGCCGAGTAGTCGGGCTAGTAGAGATCAAGTACAGTCTGAAAGAGAAGCCATGGTGCAACGTTTGAATGACAAACTTCAGGCAGTCTCCGCATGGGGCAAATCCAATCTTGTCAAATTCAACGCCACCAAAACGCAGACGTGTCTGTTCACCGCCAAAAGGAGCCCTTTCACCTTGGCTCCTACTTTCCAGAGTGTATTTTTGGAATACAGTGACCGGCTTCAGTTGTTAGGCTTAGAGATTTCCTCGAACCTCAACTTTGGTCGGTGTATTGAGTCCAGAGCAAGAGCAGCTGCAGGAAAGCTTGCCGTTCTTGCGAAGGTCCGTCAGTACTTTACACCGGGACAGCTACTTGTATTATACAAAGCACAGATCCGGTCGTGTGTGGAGTACTGTGGGCATATATTCGCTGGTGCCGCTAAGTCTCATCTTGCGGTTCTGGACTCAATTGAGAGGCGAGCAAAGAGGCTTATAGGCGACCCTGAATTGGTTGAAGCCAACCTCCACAGCCTTGAACACAGGCGTAGAATTGCTAGCCTCTCAGTATTCTATAGGATACATTTTGGTGAGTGTGCGCAGGAATTACATGATTTAATTCCTCCATCCCCCTTCCATCACAGGACGTTCCGACGCACAGCAAATATCCATCCTTACGTTGTGGACATTCCCCCTGTCCGAACAAAGCGCTTTGCTTCGACTTTTTTAGTTCGTACAGCGAAGGACTGGAACAGCTTGCCTGCGTCGGTATTTCCGTCCCAATACGATGTGGGTGTCTTCAAGAAAAGAGTGAATAGGTTACTGGGTTAATGCGCCTTACCATCTATGACTACATTTCCACTTTCCATCAGGTGGAATGTAGTCAAGCACTAACCCAGGGGGTATAAAAAAAAAAAAAAAAAAAAAAAAAAACATTTTTCAATTTAAAAAAAAACATTACCTAATAATGTGTGTCTTTTTGATTTTAAGTTTCATAATTTTCCGTCAAGTAGTTTTCGAGCCAATTCGTGACAAAGAATGTAAAAAGTCTCCAGTAAAACGCTCCGCTGACTTCGTTCGCCTCGCTCAATAATATATCAACAAATTATAATAAGAATTACATTTTATTCTAGATTTCTGAATAAGATTCAGAGCAGTTCATAAGATTAATAAATATTATACACAACAGTACTGGCAGTATTTTCTAAATAATACATTTAGATATAAAATCTAAAGTTTAAATAAAGATAAAACTTAACAAATTATTCTCAAATATTTACTTAATTTAGGATGAACGAAACAAGTGAACTAGATGTTAAAATCAAATATGAAGTAACAAAAAAGAATAATAAATCTACGCCAATTACATTTAGATTTCTATTTTTACTGCCATAATTATTTATTTTCAAGTTCCTTGAAACAGCGATTGTTACGAAAACGTAGCCAGGAGAAATTCAAATATTAAAACCAAGTCAATTCTCACGAAAAAAGGGCAGTATATTAAAATATTGACGCAGCACCTTCATGTGAAACGAAGACGACATCGTCCACGTTGAAGCGATCGGTGGGAAACAAGCTAGAAACTACTGGCACTAGAAGCAATCTTAGGTCAATCGCTAACCTGGAATCACCTTCTTTAGTATTAAGTAAGTTTAGTATAATAAGTTTTAATTGTAACTCGTTAATATAATTTTATAAAATAATTCTAAATCTAAATCTTCGCTGTCACCAAGACATAATTCGATCAAAACACCACTTATTTGTTATTACATTGTTGTATTCATGAAAACAATCAATGAAAATTAAAAATAAATGTAATTCTGCATCAAATTAAATGTTACAATTATAAGAAATAAGAAGAAAATATGTCCCTCGAAAATAGGAAACCGCAATACAACAAAGTGATTTTTTATGAATTCTTAAAATATGAAGAGGAATTTTGTAGGCAATAAAAAAAAGATAAAAAGAGGAATTGCTTGCTTGCATGCGGTTCAATCCCCACGAAAGGATGTAAAAGAGCAAAAAGTTAACTGCTGTGATTAAAATTATTTTTGATAGCTGTCAAGTGTCTTGATAGGATGAAAAAATAAAAAAACGCAGCGAGAAAACGGTCAGTCTGAAACGCATTACAACTATAGGGGGTTGCAAGTTGTTATAAAACTATGCGTCATGGAAATGATACTAAACGAATTTTACGATTTTGTTTCAATTATTTATTTTTGTTGTTAAAATTAATGAACTAACGAATATTTTTAACGAGCTCTCATTAATGAATATTTAAGTAGCAAAATTAAATAGTTTCAGATTATATATTTAATACTATCTGTTCCCATGGCTTCGTTCGTTCGGATAAAATTTTTTTAATTAACCTAAGTTACTCCTTATAATATCAGATTTCTGCCTGTGAAAGTTCTATTAAAATCGGTCCAGACGTTTTAAATATTAGCTGGAAAAAACAGACGGACAGACAATTTATGTTAGTGCCGTACCTATATACTTTCATAAGCAATAGTGAAAAACTGTTAATTTGGAATTGCAAACAGACACTTCAATTTTATTTATATGTATAGATTAAGTTAATCTTTCTTTAAATTAACCTACAGTTTTACTAAGACTTATTATTGAAAAAAATATGTAGTATATTAACAGCATTATTGTAATTATATATTTTTTATTAAATTGTAATCATACATTCTTTATCTATACTAATTGAGCAAAGCGAACGGAGGCGGAGGAGGCTTCTACTGGCGACTTTTCAACATTCTTCGTTACGAATGGGCTCAAAAACTACTTGACTGAAAATTATAAAATTTTGCAATCAAAAAGACACACATTAGGCGATGGTTTTTTTTTAATGTCATGTCGTTGAGGAATAATTGTCAAAAAACTGATATCCCATTGAAAAAAAATCGCGACTAGCAGCCTAATCTGAAATCTCCTACATTACCAACATTGTATACAACGATGAGTCATTATACTGGGCTCGTTTCGCTCAATATGCAAACGGCACCCGAGATTTCGCGAGCGCAACGAGTCGAAATTGAGGGTCTGTTAGCGCCTTAGTATTATAAAGAGGAAATTCACCGATAGAATGCTACATTTTCACTTAGTAACATAGGCTACTTTTTATACCGATTTTCACGGAGTCCGGATGCCGACCTACAGGAATGAAACCAGTGGATCATCTTCTTTTTCCCCTTATCCCAATTTTGGCGCCGGCACAGTATGGCCGTATGGTAAAAAAGGCATATATTCCTATTTTCAAGGCCGGAAAAGCTCTTGTGAATCCTCCGATGTTGCAAGAGTTCATGGGAGGCGGTGATCACATTTCAACGGTGACCCGCAAGCTCGTTTGCCCTCCTTTAACATAAAAAAAGTATGGTTTTTCTTTCCATACTCTCCTGTTACTTGTCATCTCTGTACACACTCATTTCTTCTCCATATCGTCTTTCACGCAATCCATCCATCTTTTCTTCGACCGTCCTCTACCTGTGTAACCTTCCACTTCCATACCTAGCAATATTTGATGTCGTGTAACCAGTGGATGTCGTATTAAAAAGCGCTACAAGCTATTATCCAAATAATAAGGCTTTCATAGAGAAAAAATGAAAATAGTATTTACAAATTCTCACTTATGTTAACGCGGATGGAGTCGCGCGAAACATCTAGTATAATAATAATGATCTTCTTTAGTGGGATAAAATATCTTTTAATATAGGATGGTTAATAAGTATACAGGTCATACAATGACAACTGATGACCTATGACCTCTTGCAACACGAGCATCACTGACTTCTTGAACAAATAGACACTTTTGAACATAATTTCGTGAAGAACTATCAATGAATGGAGTCACATTTTTACTAGTATATTAAAAATATTATATATAATATAGTTTCTTAAAAACTGTTTTGTTTTATATCTAAAGTTGTAAGACATTTTGGTGTGTAATGTCTGTTCCGTGAAAAGTTGAGTTTTAACTTTTACAGACGGTTTATTTCGTATTGTATTATCTGTAACTTTTATGATAAAATATAGCCCCTAGTTATTATTGTATATATAATAATTAGGGGCGTCAACATATCCTCAATTTCAAGTCGCTGCGCTCGCGAAATCTCGGTTGCCGTTTGCATATTGAGCGAAGCGAACCCAGTATAATGACTCATCGCTTTCTATTGACTTTCATGGGATATCAATTTTGACGATTATTCCTCAACGACATGACATTTTTCAATTTTTTTTTTAAAACCATACCTAATGTGTGTCTTTTTGATTGCAAAATTTCATAATTTTCCATCAAGTAGTTTTCGAGCCCATTCGTGTCAAAGAATGTGGAAAAGTCTCCAGTAAAACGCTCCGCTCACTTCGTTTCTTCGCTCAAATATATTTAACATGTCTCTGATACATATATTCCTAGAAGATATCGCCATTTTGTTTTGTAAACCTTGTTTTGGGCAATTTTCTTGGCAATCGTATTCTATGTTTTATCCCACGTTTGTTCCACTTATAATAATAGGACAAAACACTTAAGAAACTTACTTTACTTTCTGGCAGATATATTGTTAATAAGTTATAATTTATTACTTTAAATACTTTCCTATTTTTCTTTAAGATATACGAACAATATATATATATATATATATATATATATATATATATTATAGTTTGTATTAGCTTGTAATGTTAATTACGGCGATGTTAACTGTTCTGAAGTGATCGATCTATAAACCATTTAGTATTAGCTTTTGTCATCGGCTTTGCTCGAGCTGTATAGAAAAACACATGCATGTTATGTTAAAAGTGTTAAGGTTATTTTCATATCCCTAGGGATATTAACCTTCGGAATGAATAGAACCTTATGTCCTCTGTATCCCTATCCTAAATTTCACGATGTTCGGTTGAGTAGTTAAAGTGTAACATACATACAAACTCAATTACGTTATATATTATAAAATTATTGAAATATAACAAAACCCTAAATATTAAAGTTGTATTGCAATCAATTTGATAAAGGATTAGAAAACTTTTTATCATTGGTACTTCGATTCGTTGAACTCTTTAAGAATCGAACACTATTTAATTGAAAATATGTATGTATGGACACGTATATATTTATATATTTACATATATATGACTTCTTACTCTGGACGACTAAGCTAGGGTACTACGTAATTGTTGTTATCAAAATTATTAAAAATAATTTATTAAATTTTTATTAACCACAAAAAGGATTTTGATTTCTGAATCATTATTTATCAGTCGAGTGGAGAATAATACATGAAATATGAACTATTAAAAAATAATATAATATAGGTACTTCAAGTTTTTACTTTATATGGATGTTAATAGACTAATACTTCCTATACATATATACAGAAAGAGAGAAATATATATATATATATTGTTTATAATCTTCGCTCTTTTCCATTTTATGTGAGTGTGAGTCTCTGTGAGCTAGTCTTAGTTTTGTTGCGATATTTTTTTCTAGCTCTTGATGACTGACATTCAAAATAGTTTCGTAAATTAACTCTTTAAAAAAAATTACTTTGACTTGACTTTGTAAAATAAAATCTAGTGACTATTTTACGCATACACTTGTAAACAACACTCAAATATCAGTTTGATCTATTGTGTCGTATATAACCAATAGATACCATTATTACTGTAACTATGAATTATTCTATAAATCCTAGACATCCCACATCCCATAGTGACGTCACGACCCACATAAAAGCAGCGCTACTCCGTCGAAGCCTTCAAATCGGTTGTGTGTTTACCCCTGGAAGGTTCTACCGCTAGGTACGTAAAAGTTTAAATTAATTTTAATTTGTTTTTACTTAATAATAAGTATCGTAGGATAAGACTCTAACTGTGTTTTTTAAAGTATTTTTTTATTATATGATATGAAAAAAAAATTCAAACATTTAATAAAATCTTTCAATAAAAAAAAATAAATTAATAATTTATTATAATTGGTAATAAAAAATAATAATAACATAAAAATAGGTAATTAAAAAAAATATATATATATATGTATATATAAAAAAATTTGTTTGTCTTCAACATTCACGTAATAGTTTGGAAAGTTTCCAAATTTTCAAACGTTTTCATTATAAGTAAAATATTCTTTACAGTCCTGTTTTATTACTATATTAAAGCTTAAAGTATATTGTAATAGATAAAAAAGTAATTAAAAAGTACACAAAAACATTAATTTTTAATTTAATATTTTCAATAGTTTGACCAAATATCACCTAAGCTTTGACGTCCAGGAAATTAGAAGCTGCCATTAAAATTTTCATATAACTACATTATGTTATTTAAATAAATTAATAAAAATTACAATTATACACCATTTCAGTATATACATAAATAATATATTAGTATGTATGTATGTTTACAAAAATATACAATTTTGTAAACTCTATGAATAAATCAAAGTGAAATCAAAGAACAACGCTTGATTTTTTTCTTATCAATAATATAATATTACTTTCTATCTATATCTAAACTAATTTTAATATTTTGCTGTCATTTTGTATAACATATGTATGAAAATTTCAAATATAGTTTAAGACTTTACACTTCACGACTAAAATAGTTTAAACTTAAAGAAAAAAAATTTACACCCAACGACAAGTATCAAACGTTGAGTGTAAAGAGACTTACAGATTAAGTCCTTTAATTGGTGGTTAAATAAATAAATTATACATTATCTCTATCTCAAGGTACCTTATATATAGTAAATCCAAGAATAGTCCACCGTCCAATAGAAATTATGCAAATTTGAATGTATTAAGAAAACAATTTAATTAACTCCGACCAGCAAGTGGAACGAAAATACCTATCTATACAGTACAGTAAACTACTCAAAATGCATTGAAAATAGACAATATTAAGCGAGATTTAGACGATTTGATTCTTATTTCTTTACACAACACTTTTTTAAATAGTACACTAACAATATCTTAATATTTCTTTAATTTCACCCACTCTAATGTGTTAAGTTTTCCACTGTCTATAACTTTATTTATAATTTTCAAAACATAATATATAATTTATATGTTAATAAATAATTCTATAAAAAAATGTGAAGCCATTTGTTATAAGAGATAATAAAAATACATCGCAAACGTAAATTTAAGGTAAGAATAAGGGGTGGTTATAAATTCATATTTTTCTGAATCATAATTTTACATAATTATGAATAAAGGTCTTAGAGTCTGTTTGTACTTCATTAAATAATATATGAAGTTAATATAGTGCTAATTAACTTAGGGCTTGGAAAATAAATAGTTTATATGTTAATGTATATATACTATGCCCGCGAATTCGTTCGTTATGTTATTGCATTAAAGTAGCCGAGTTACTCCTTATAACATCAACTATCCGCCAATGACAGTAGTTAAAATCAGTCCAGCTCTTTCAGAGATTCGCTGGAACAAACAGATAGCCAGATTTTTTTTTATGTAAGTACTGCATATGATTTCATGTGCGCTTAATGAAAAACTGTTAATTTGAAACAAACAGACATCAATTTTCTTTATATGTATATATAAATGAATTTACCACCTACATTATATTTTCAAACAATAGCTAAATCCTTATTCCAGCTTTGTTATAGAGTTATTTTATTATATAATTATATGTGCTATAATAATAAGACAAGATAACAAAAATGTTAATAATTATAGCTTCTTTATAAGATTTACTAAATTAATACGCCGTGTTTTAAATTAACATATATATGTTATAATTACTAGTTCAATATATTTAATATAATTATAAAGTATCAATAAAAATCAGCTACTCTTAAATAATTTTGTCAGTAAATTCAATTATTTAATATCCTCTTAATGAAAGACATTCAGTTAATTAATTCCATGCATTATATATATGTATATATATAACTACTCTCTGTAATTATAAAGGCATCGATTTCATATTCCATTTATTGAGAAAATTTTTATAATACTTTCAAAAAGGGTCACAATTGTATCTATAAAAAGATAGGAAATTCGGATAATGCTTTCTTTCCGGGTTCAATCAGTAACTAAACTACCAACATAACCCCTTCCACAAACAAAGTCAGGTGACTATACATGATATATTTGTATTAAAGATAAAAGAATATAATACACCCTTAATTAAGGCTTTAATAAAACAAAATACATTACAACAAAAGCGAATTTTCTTTCAATTTTACATTAATTAGAGCCGCTGGCAGATAATATCTGAAATCTAGAAAAATATGTAAATTTGTATTATTAAATATTAGATATGAAGATATCCTAGAGATCGCAGGTTCGAATCCTGTGTTGAAGTCTAAATTACATAATAGTTTAAATCGATTTAGAATTAAAATTGTTCTCATTAAGACAATTTTTTATACAATTTTTAGCGCACTATTTGATGTTTGAAATATCGAGATAAAAGTTGTACAACCGCAGGCTCTGTAAATAACAAATAAATATATATAAAAAGGTTTTAATTCCGATATATTTAGACAATTATAGAAACTGAATATTATATTATTATATAATATATATATATATATAAAAGGTATCAGTTAATTCAATTCAATTCAACGGTTTAATTGTTTTTTTTATCTGGATATTACAAGGGGTTAAAAGAAGGAGTTTACATAGTGTAACTTCTATGGTATAAATTCTATTTCATGGTTCAATCATTTATATCTATTGTTATAATGGTATTGTTTGTAAGTTTGTATGTAGGTAATCTTCAAAACTACTCATCCTATTTAAGAACTAAAAAATTTAGATTGAATCGCGGGCAGTAACTAGTAAATAATAAAAACAACCTAATATAGAATTTTAATATTATTAAAGTATATAAATAATACGTTATACTAAAATGATAAAATTTATTGATTTTATCTTCTGTACTTGCTCGTATAATATAACATTTAAATGTAGTCGGTGTGTTTGTAATTAGTCACTATCTTTTATGAGTAAGTTATAACTCAGTGCGACATACCGGGTAGCGTCGGGCCCATTTCATCATCCAATCAGAACACTACATCATATCAAATAGTGTAAGTCCACCAATCACGAGCTCCTATGATATTTTTTAACTCAGAACCTTATAAAAGATCGTAGTTTCTTTTATTTAATATACTAGGGGCGCCAACAAACCCTCAACTTCGAGTCGCTGCGCTCGCGAAATCTCGGGTGCCGTTTGCATATTGAGCGAAGCGAGCCCAGTGTCCCAGTGACTCATCGTTTCCCATTGACTTCAATGGGATATCAGTTTTTTGACAGGACATTAAATTTTTTTTTTTTTGAGGACATTTTTGATTTTTTTTTGTTAAGAACCATCACCTAATGAGTGTCTTTTTGATTGCAAAGTTTCATAATTTTCCGTCATGTAGTTTTAGAGCCAATTCGTGACAAAGAATGTAAAAAGTCTCCAGTAAAACGCTCCGCTCACTTCATTCGCTTCGCTCAATTAAGAAAATACTATATTAGTTTATTATATTTTATTTCTGTCTGTATGTTAAGGTAATAAGAATGATTTAATTAATTATTATTTTCAAACTTCACTTAGAGGTTAATATTAAATATTTTTTAATATAAATAACTGATCAATAAAACATATATTAATATTTGGTGAATCATCGTAATATTTTTATATAAATCTCATAAAATAATCGGTTTTTAAGATATCTTGAAAGCTTTGAACCTTTTAAAGATACTCTCTTTGAGAACCGGATTAAAGGGACATATTTTATCTTTTATATGATAATAATTATTATTTTGTTTGATATATATTTATAATTTTACTATAATACATGATACACTACATGATAGATCTTTTCTTTTAGATTATTTATAACTTATGTTACATTATGGCGATATCAGTTACTATAAATATAGATCAGATATAGATATATATATTTATATTTCTGATATTACCCATAATCTTCATGGTATGTAAAAATTATAGTTAACTTTTCAACTTAGAATCAATATTAGAAAAAATATACCCTTCTGTAAAGACACTCCAACTTAAAATTAAGGCTACGAGAGTTCCAAACGCGCTCTGAGAACCACACAACAAACATATCTCAAAACAAACTCAACTCACAATAATAATTATGTAAACAAAATATTTTTTACTACACTAAATTATATGATAATACAATTTGAACTAACAAAGACCAAAAGCCCATATGAAAAGCCACACAACCATTGTAATGGATTAAAATGAGATATAATTGTGGAGACGATATCGTACTGTCAGCCATTGTTTTAAAACGGACGCCCTGTCATGCTACATGCTGGTTCTAGAACGTGACCTACGTAAAGGCATAATAGCTACATTTTATAATGAACCTTTGTTTTCTGTCACCGCAGATTAAAAATGACAATTTTTGACATTAAACTGACATGTGGATATGAGCTCATTCATCACGAATCAGTAGCTAATTACTAGAATACAATACCATCTATAGAATAATAGTTGTTTGAAAATCCGTGGATGTATTAATAGACATTGCATTCAACGTTTGAAGCTGACATTGTTTTGCCTGAATATGACGTCACAGTTCAAGCAAAAAGAGCAAATAATAAAGATACAGATTAAATGATTTTATAAATCTAGTCTAGTCAAGGAAATTGAAAATTGAATAATAATATAAATAGTTTATCAATCCATGTTCGGTAAATAAGTTAATAATAGTTTTTTTGCCTGAACGTCACGTCACAACCATAACGTATTTTGGTTTCAACATATTTTATGAACCATCGCCATGATTGTTTACAATGTTAATAAATATTCTAATTTAATTAATTTATTTTATTATAAAGTTATTTTATTATTTAATTGTACTTTAAATGGTAACTAAATTAATATTTCATTACAATTCAGTTATCCTAATAACTAAAGACAAATTAACTTTATTAGAGAATGGTCGAAGTTTCGCGCAGTTTAAACTACTGTTAATCTTTCTGGCTCTTTAGTTGCAAATTCTAAGCATTTCTCAGTTTTAATATAACTTATTAACTTTCTTGGTCGTTTATATTACTTGATATTGTTCTTAAGAAAGCTTTTATAAAACTACCGAGTTGGCTTCGAGTATAAAAAAATACTAAATAAAAAATATATTCTTACTACCTGACACATTTTTAGTTTATAAAATTCTAAATTAAAATCTTTTAAATATTTTTCGTATGTTTTGAACGCCATTTTAAATTTAATTTTTGAATACAGTTAAAATATTTATAACTTATAATTATGTAATAATAATATAAAAACGATTATATTAGAATCGGTCAAGCCACAAAAGAAGAGTTACGAACACAAAGATAACGACATTTTGTATAAAATAAAAAAAATATCAAATTCCATTCTGGTTTATTTCTTTGAAAATAGATTAAATATAAAAAAACATACATTTTACATATAAATAGCAAGTAATGTAAATATAAATTTTTGTTTATAACGAAACTGTAAACTGTAACGTTATTACGTTGTCAAGTTCACAAATTAACTGAAGTTTGGTGAACTGTACAAACTGTGGAATCAAATGAACAGTGCTATTTGACAAACAGACAATCAAAGGTGATTTATTATAATATCATTAGAGACTACTATAATCGTACATATATAATTAGAAGAATATATATATATATTTATATAATGAAATACCTTTTTTAAAATGACTGAAAATTTATTTATTTCTATGAATAAGGACTAAAGGATTTCAATAATAAACAAATACTTACGAGTATATATTTTTTATCGATTCATTCACAAAATACATATATATTATAAATGTCCTTCAGGTCTCAATATTTGTAATTAAAAGTCAACAATTTAATGATAAAATATCATTTCATTATATACAAAATCATTATTATTGAATAAAATCGCAGCCGTATAAAATAACAAGATTTATTTTCATTAAATTTCAATGTTGATTTCGAAATTAACGATTAACATAATAACTGTGAAATACATTTATAAATAAACCATGCTTATAATAATCCCAAAATAATATTATTAATTAAATTATTATAATCTGCAACTTACACCGATAAAACTAAAAAGGAAATCTCTGGTATTACAAAAAGAAGTTGGCGTTCTACCGTAATCTTTTTGAGAACATTGATATAGGTTAACTAATAAATATAACATTAAAGTCGTATAACATCACATAATAGTTTCAAATAAATTCAGAATATTCTAGTATAAAATAAAAATAATAAGTGCTAATAACACTTTTATATAGTATTTTATGTACTGCCCTGACTTTAATAAAGATACACTTGCTTTATAACAGATATAACCTTAAAAATACCGGGGAAGAAATTAATTTAATGTTTGCTTCAGTGTCATAGTAAAAATAATGATTGTCGTATGTCTTTTTTATATTATACTCGCTTTAATCGTGGTTTCACTCGCGTATTTGGTTGCAAACTATCATCAATCATACTCCACACCTGATTGGCATTCTAGATAGCCATGATTCGAGTCAAGTATTACAATCAGTAAATGATAACCCTTGGTTACTTTTTCGTATGGCTGAAGTGGTGATGTGGAGCTGCCAAGGTTATCAATCCTGACCTGAAGGCTTCACTAAATTTTTGCCAGATTTCATTCAAATCGGTCCAGTGGTTCTCAAGGGATACCAGCTGAAACGGACAGACAAAAAACAGAGTCTTTCAGAAAGATACTAATTAATTTAAATTATTTTTATTACAATATAATAGTATTTTTTAAATTTATGCAGAATGAATGTAGACGACGAATGTCCACTGGGTGGTAAGTTACCTTCCACTGGGTGAAAAGTTACCGTCCACTCTGTGGTAAGGTAACAGTTTTGACCCTTGTTGCATAAATAAATTGAACTGTTCGCTTCTAAAGTTAGCTTGTTAACTTGTAGTTGTTAATTGTAACGTCAATTCTAACTACCAGTTAAGTTTTGTATACGTCCAATATATACATTCGTAGGTACTGTATAATTAAACAAACTCTACCCGATTTTATCCCGTTTTCGAAAATACAATGAAACCCCAAAAGCGGGAAGATAAAAATCCAGATAATATCTATCAAAAGTACGCATTGCGCCACGCGTTCTTTTAATTTTATTTGTGAAGTTGATAGTCGCCAGAGAGTCTGCGGCGCGACCTCAGTAATGACCTTTACCGGGAAGTATATGAATGATCCTAGATTTCAGATAACATATTGTCATAAAACTTGCTATCTTATAACACTACGAATAGTTTATTGTGAATATATTACTTACAATACACAATATAAATAATTGTCTCAATAAAATCATTGTTAGTCAACATAAATGGGATATCAAATCCCTTTAATCTTTATAATGTTACCGTGTAATAAACCCTTTCTTTGTAATAATTGTAATTGTAATGTTTGGGATCACTTGACCTTAACAAATTGTGATATTAATAATAACCAGATTATAATTATAACTGGTAGGCGGTTTTAGAAAAATAAAGCTTATTTGCTTACAAGAGAGACTTTGTTTCTATTTCTGTAATACATTTTATTGAAGAGAATACCAAATTTAAATTGAAAATAAACAGAATTTGTAAAAGAAAATAATTTGGAATATATCATTAAAGAGTTCGTTCTTTCTAGATACAGCAATGAGGGTAAGCAGAACAGCGATGCTGGTGGTCTTCTGCCTTGTAGCAGGTGTCCTCTCGAACCCCGTGAGGCGCTCTCCAGACTTGGAAGCAAGGCGTCGGAGTGCTATCGATAGGAGTATGATCAGGTATAGGTCTTGGAAAATTTGTTTTAAAATAACAGTACAGTAAATACGGTGCTTATATATATTTTTTAATTACATGTCATAAAAAATTTAATCAATATTTAAATTACCTACTTCAAAAACATAATAGTTTTTATAACAACATGTATGTGATGGTTAGAAACTAAATTGCTATCCATTTATATTAGGTTCGGAAGATCCTACCCACCTGAACCGTCTGCTGCTGACATCCGCGACGCCTTTCAACGACCGACTCGAAAAGGAAACAGTTTTCTCCGTTTCGGAAGATCCCAGCCCATAACATTCACTACCGACGACCTGATCTCCTTCCTCAGGACATACGAAGACGAATACGACAGCCCAATATCCAAACGGGTATCAAATTTCGTGAGGTTGGGACGTGACCCCAAATTCATCAGACTCGGGAGATCGGCTATCGACAGTAATGAGCAATCATCTGAACTGGTGGTCAGCGGATACCCTCAACGGAAAAGCAGAGCTAGGGACCACTTCATCAGACTTGGCAGAGACAGCGAGGAACTTAACAGGGAGGAGGATTCAACGGAGGAGAGAAAAAAGAGATCCACCGATTGCCATGACTGCCAATCGTAAATTTCGAACGTCAGTCCCGTGCCAAAGTTTAGTGAAAATATTGAGATTACATTTTATTTATATTTTAATATCTTCACATTAATTGTTATAACATTTTAAAACACTAACGTTTTCTATCTTATAGATTTGCTTTGTAAATTGAGAGATATATTTAAAATCTTTTTATATTATAATGTTACATTTTAATTATTTAGACGGTTCATATAAAAAAAATGTATCCATCGTAACGATATTTACTTAAGTAATAAAAATATAATATTTAATGTTCTATATAATGAAGATATAAAGCAAAATGCGCTTATATTACAAGGCGCAAACCACACAAAGCTAAGCTAATCTAGCTTAGATAGTTTAGAACAGGAAGATTCCATAAATCAAAGGATAAAAATACAGGAAACATCGTAAAAGCTTATAATTATTAGTGTGGATGAGCTTTATTTTCATTTTATTTCTTATATTATTTAAAAACGATATTGTAAGTCAATTATTTATATATAATTTGTTATTGTAATGTTATTTTGTGTTGTAATATCCGGTTTTGTATGGCTGGGCTACAAAATTGGATACTCGTATTCAAATTAATTATATATTAAAAATATCAGTGTTATGTAATATATATAAATATAAACGGGTCACAGTTCAAAATGGTTTCATTTTATAATTAGATCCCCACGAGTTATCTATACATATATACATATAAATAGAATTGATATGTCTGTTTGTAATTCTAGATTAACAGCTTTTCACTAAATGTATATGACAGTATATAGGATATTTTTATTAAAAAAAAAAAAATTTTTTTTGCTGTCTTTTCCGGCTAACCTCTAAAACTGCTGGACCGATATTAACAGTACTTTCACAGTTTAATAGGTAATGATATAAGGAGTAACTTGAATTTAGGCAATTTTTATTATAAGAAACATATTCCATAGTTTTATAAAAATATAAAAAGAGAACAGAATCAAATTTACAAGTAAATATTAAATCAAAGTTTAAAAACTCTTTAACATAAATATGTTATATAGAAATATTAATTATCTGTTAAGTATCTGTAATAAAGCCATGAAGGCAATATTAAATATAAATAAACCATAAAATCCCATAAAAATTGTAAATGGTTATCTGCAGACAGTTTCTTAACTAAATTACAAGTTAATTAGTCGTTTATGTCCATAAGAGTCGGCTTTCAATGCACTTTGTAACTAAAGATGTTTATTAAATAAATAAATTAATTAATTATTATTTTCTGGAAACTTTTATGTAATTATATTTATGATTTTATTAAAATAATATTATATTTTCTTATATTATGTAATAAAAAGTATATTTTTTCTGTAAGGAATTGTTTATAAGAAAATTAATGCTACTACTCGGATCCGAGTGGGGAAAGGGCACAGTAGCAGTGCCTCCCACTCGGATCCGAGATAATATCCAGTTCATTTTTTAGTTATTAGTAGAGCACAAGAATTTTTGACAGTGAGTGTGTTTACACTATATAGGTAACATCAATACAACAATTTCTTTATACCAAACTCTTTGCCATCCCTTATCTGTAAAAATCCATATAAATAAACCGTTACATTGCGAAAACATTAACAAAATATATTCTATTGCAGAATAAATAGGTATTACTTAGTTGTATTTAGGATGTTGTCAAAACAAAACACAACAACAACAACAATTAAATTTTTCGTAACATAATTGTTGTTTGACGTCAAATAACATTGTTGTTTATGTCTGTTGTTAGTTTATTTATGGCTTCAAGGATAAGAAACGACAAAAGTAATAAATAAGTTCTATTTCCTCGTTAAATCGTATAACATTATAACCGACTTCATGGTAATTCAACATAACATACTTTCAAATTCCCATGAACTTTCTTGAACAAAAGATACCTAATATTAAAGATTAGATTAGATTAGATATTAAAGTATTTTATATCAATAATGTCTTATATTAAATTTAATTGTTTTGAAATGTGTTAATCTGATAAAAATAGTAGAATTTTATTTAAAAATATTTAATTATACACATTTTTATGGAGGATCATAAATTCAAGACTAGAAATATATGAAAGGAATATATTTGTAAATTATTTTGTTAGATAATTATATATATTTAATAAATATATTTTTTTGTTTGTATGTTATAATAATATTTGCATCGCTAAATCTATTCTGTGTGTGGTTTCTTTTTCAGATATATAAATATTTTTAATATTCCTTTTAATAAAAGTATCTAGGGAGTATCTTGCCGGTTCTACTTCGACTCTACCCTTTGGAACCGTATAAATATAATCTGATGTTTCGTAAGTGATATGTGTGTAGGAATAAAAAACTGACTTTGATTTAAAAGAAAACAAATAATGACCTATTTTTTATGTATATATATATATATATATATATATATATGTTGACTAGTTCATGTTATCATTATTTAATTCAACATTACCATTATTTAATTTATTTAATTAAATAAAGTCAAATATCTTCAACTTACGACATATAAATTTTTGTTTTACAAGAGACAAATTTTTGTGTTTCAAAACACAAAAACAGATATTATTATTGCTCTATTATACTATATTTTTACTCACTATTAATTGGTAGGACACAAAATCGCTTGTAACAGATAATATAATCATATTATATTATAACACAATATGTTATTTTAAAATATAATATTAACATAGTAAATGGACACTGCATTCTCCCTAAACAAATTCATTTCTTTACCTTGTAGATACTAATTTACATAACGGAAAAACAACTAACTAAAATTTATTAACTTCATAAAATTTTTAACAACGAATTATTCTATTGTATTACAAAAACAAATATATATGGAACAATAAAAGCACTTTATTTTTTAATATAATTTAATTTTGAAATTATACTATTATTATTATTTAAATTTTATAATTAAAATAAAATGGAAGATGCCGCAAATGTAATAAAAAACTACTACAAATATAGGTATTGTGTTTGTAAATCATCAACATGTAGGTTTCTGGTATCAGGAAGTAAATATAAAACTCGTGTAACTCTCACCTCGTGACTTGTTAGAGCTTCAACAATATATATCATTTGAACTCTAAACTGAAGTATATTTCAGTGTTAGTTTTATTATTAATAACTTAACTTTGAACTTACAAAAGATATAAGAAAAGATATTATGTAATATATGTTGTTATTTTCTAAATCAAGTGAAGGAATATTAGAAATTTATAGTAAATTGAATACTGGACTTTTTTGTATATTATAAACATGCTATATATGTATAATTCAATGCTGTATATAATAACAAGTTTATAAATAGCCTTTCGGCTAATATTCGTAGACAATAAGTTTTCGTAGACGATAAATTTCGTAGAGGATAAATCTTCGTATCCGACAAACTTTAGTAGGTGGCAAAAATCTGGAGCGAGAATCGTGCACTTAAAAAAATGTATAGAATTTTTCTAAAAACATGTTTAACCATGTACAACTTATTAAAATTTTATAGGTTTATTTTGAAAATCTGGAAAAATACTTGAAGACTGTTGCTTCTTTTTAATTTTCTTATAAACAGTAAAAAAGCCTCAACGCGATAGCTTAATTATTATAGTCACATGATTATTTCAGAGATGTCACATATTCGACTCCTGTTTATATCGATTAATGTTCATCTAAAATTTAGTTAAAATTCAAATATTTACTAATTAAACGCCGATACTTAGATATACGTTCATTTGAATGTCTATTTTTAGTATCATATCATGATTTGGTTCAGCCTTGTCTGTCTCTCCATTGATGATATTTCTAGACAAAAGCTCATAAACTTTTCTATGCAGAAACAACGTACATTAACCATAAAGTTATCTCTGCTGTTAGCGGTAATAAGCTGTTACTGCGGTAATTATGCTCCGGTTTATATTTATGACGACTTTAGAATTAGATACAGTTAATAATAAGACATTTATTAAGACATTTAACTTCAAAATATAAAAAATATATATTTTATTTTTATTGTGGAGTTGTTTATTTATTACGACATTTAACTTCAAAATATTAAAAAAATATACTTTATTCTAATTGTGGAATTTTTTTATTTTCTTGATCTTATAAAATCTGCTGCAGTGGTCCCTTTCCCTTTATCCTAATCTCCTGCATTCTACGGCTCAAGTGTGGCAATTTGATCATAATTGTAGGTGTAAATGTTCCTGGGCGACCTAAACTACAAAATCTGCTGCAGTGGTCCCTTTTCCCTTTATCCTAATCTCCTGCATGCGGCTCAAATGTGGTAATTTGATCATAATTATAGGTGTAAATGTGCCCGGGCGACCTAAACACTAACTGTATCTTAAAATCTAGGTATGACATGTACGTAGTATTTCATATTTCTTTAGTAGTTTCATATTTCTTTTAATAGTGTATTATGTAGGAGTAAACTACTTATTCTTGCCACGAACTTATAAGCAAGTATTAGTGCAGGAAGTTTGAGTCACTGCTAGTATTTATTATGCTTAAAACGAAAACATGTAAAGAAGTATTTTTAATATTACAAAGTTTATATTTTATGTTAATCTCTTGAGATTCTATTTACATTATATATATAATTAAGGTAGGGCAATAATCAAGGATGCAATGAAGAACTGAATTTCTTAATATTTATTATATTTTATTACTTGTTAGGTCTGACAACATTAAGTCAAAAAGAAACTAGCCTAAAAGTAAGTCACTCTGCTGATATGAGAATGAGAAGAAGCATAAATGAAGTGGTTAAGTATTGATATAATATAAAATTGTGTAACGTTTAAAATCTATACATATAAATAACATTGAAGTGTCTGTTTGTAATTCCAAATTAACAGCTTTTCACCGAATTCATATGAAAGTACTAGCATAAAAATAGAAATTAAAAAAAAATTATATCTGTCCTTCTGTTTGTACCGGCTAATCTGAAACGGCTTTACTGATTTTCACTGCAAGTTTTAAATAACACATTAGCACAGATAGTTAATAAAAAAGATGAGCAATAAGTTATTTGACAAAATGAGACGCTAATGATGAAATATACAATATACAATTACAATTGAAATATACACTTGGTATAGTTCATAAAACTGATGCAATCTCATTCTTGTACCCCCACTGATGAATAGAAATAGTGTAATCAGTTGTAAAGTATGTATATTATGGCCCTGTTACCAATATAATGACCCCATTTTTATCATTAAAACTTAATAAGATTTAATCTATTAGAAAAAAGATTTTAATAAAATATATTAAAAAATATTATTTTAAAAAAACGAACAAAATATAACAAAATTATTAAAATGTACGTTATTTATCTAAAATATAAGAAAATTATACTTACATTTGAGACCAAGGCAACAAAGACCAATGGCTTGTCTCGTCTTCAGGATGGTCCATCATGGCGAAGTATTTAATACAAAATCAAGACAAACATTTATAATAGGTAATAGTTAAATTACAAAAACACTATTAATTACTAAGATGTACATCGATTAATAGCAAAACGATGAAATGAAGAGATTTGGGCTCCACAAGGGAATTTTAACGAACTCGTTGGCTATCAATGTGTAGATTTCCGTTTAAAAGTATTCAGCCATGTCTGTGACATATTCTAAATGTCTCCAAACCACAATTAACTACCACATATAGTTATTTATCGTCGTAATACCGAATGGATAATGAAGTGGAAAACAATAATCTGATACGAAGTAATAAATATGAATCATTAATCTTGTATCAGTCGACTTACTCTGACCTTGATATTTGAATAATGGTACGTATTTTGGTGTCTGTATTTATTTTACAAATGTTTATGGTAAGATTTCTATAGATGGTTTAGGAGTATCAATGGATAGATTATAAAGACAGACATAGCAACAGTAATATTATTACGTGTTAAGAGGCAGGCGATTCAGCTCTATAAATGTAAAAATACCTTTTTATAAACATATCTTATCTGTGACTTTGCTGATATGACTTTAAGAATAAGCTAGGATCACAAATTTAATTAAAATAGCTTCAGTAGCTGTAATATATTGTAGTACATATTATCAAAATATTTTTTTATACAAAAAGTTAAGGTTTTTTCACATAATAAAAAGAATCTCGTAACTAAGGTGTAAAAACATATCAATTTTTTTAAAATATTCTTAACCTGAAAATCATTATTACATTTTTGTTACATATATAATTACGTAAAGAAATTAAATTTATCCATACCTAGATATAATACATAGTATATTAAATATTATTTTCACATTAAAACGGATCATCAGACAGGCTTTTATAACTGAAAGAGTGTTGTATTCAAACTGAAATAGGTTAAACATGATAGTGGAAGCATTCTTATAAATCTGTATCATTGACAAATCGCTAAGCGATTGACCATTCAAGATTGATGACTCATAGATAATACAAACTATTAAATAAAGGTTAAATTATTTATTTTCTTACCAATATAATTTTCAAATACAGTTTCTTCCTAAGTGAGAAATATTTTGAATATTTTTAATCAAAATCGGTTCAGCGTAGACCGGCTATATCTAGATTAATTTAGATTTAAACTTTACATATCTTAGGACCAATTCTAACATCTAATTGAGTATTATTACAGGTTTCAAAGTATTTTTATAATATCTTCACAAACACAGACAAATAAAAATAGTGCCTTTTAAACCTATAGTTCGGTTACTTTTTATCTTTTAAATATTCCCAAATCTACTCTGTGAAAACAGTTGAACCAAAAAATGGCAATATTAATTATTAAAAAAAAGAAATAAGAATACTACTTTGATTTAAATTTATGTAACACTCGATATTATTTAATATGATTTTTTTTATAAAAAAATAAATAATAATCCGGTATAGTTATTTATTGAAACACCGTAATCAAAAGCTTTTATGTACTAACAGACAGAAGTTTACTAATATACGGATGACCATACTGTTTCTACCTTTTGTACTGAAAGTTTAGATATGCCCAGCTTTTAAAAAACAACAATAGGACTGAAGTTGTTATATATATTCTACATATGAGTAATTTTTTAAAACATTTTCAAAAGTTTTTGCTAAAAGAATTTAAAAGTAGCCTTCATAACCATTCATTACGGGTGCTATGGATCTTTGAAACGTGGCTTCGGCAGCCATGTTTGATCTATTATGTTTCGACGAACTATTCGAATTCCGATGGACTTTATAGACTTTTGATAAGCTCGGAATCATATATAATATTTTAATAACAGTTATTTAATATTAATAATTACAGACAAGAAAATACAAATAAATGTCCAATTAGTAACAATAAAACTGTGTGGATTTAACTTCAATCTATTTTATAAATAACAAAACAAAGTCTCTTATAATGACTAACAAGAGCTGAGCTTGCGAGAGTTGAGAGACATCTCGTGTTTGTTATAAAAGATTTTCCTGTAAACCATTATAATACAGTTTATAAACCGGTTGGCGAAGTTTTGGATTGCTTCGCTCAGTAAATTAAACGTCATGTGCGGTGTTGAATTACTTTGGGATTGACCTGTTCGATTTGGGGGAAAATTACATAAATTTTGTGTAAAATTTCATATTTTTATTGTAATGTAAGTTACATGATGTATAATCTATATATATATATATATATAAGCTATTTACCACTCACTGACTCATCATGAAATCTCCGAAACTGTCTGTCCGATTAACTTAAAATTCTATATACATAGTTACTTCTTTTGTGACGTAGACGACCACTAGGAACAAATTTTACAGAATTCCTATCCCAACGGATTTCCACTTTTTGCATTTCGCCAATTTTTAAACCTAGCTATACACTTAACGCGGGGTTATGAGTTACCATAGCAACGGTTACGATGACAACGGATAATATGACAACTTAGGTTTCATTAACATTGGCGTATAAAAAAAAAACAATAATCATAATAGTAAAATTATTTCACGAACCTATAAAATGTAGGTTCAAGAATGCATAATCCAACTATAAGTTCGTTCAAGAAACAAAAACGAACCGACCCATGAAACTATATTTCGAGCACCAAAAATATAACCCGAGCTAACACTTCAACTATTACGATAACACGTATATTTGAAAGAGTTTCCATCTATGTAAAACTAGCTTTATAATTTAGTTAAGATCAAAAAGCGCTTAGTTTTTACAATGTAAGATAGTAAAGAATAAAGTATTAATTTAAAAAGGAAAATAATTCCTTTGTTCTTATATCCATGTAAACTGGGGTTTGAAAGATTTTCTTATTAACTTTACAATATATTTGAACTAAGACTTTAGTTAATTATATAATACAGATATACTTAGTCTTAACAATGACTTATTTAATTATTAATGATTCTTTTAATACCATATTAACTCTTTGGAGACACGTAATAGAATTTCTTAACTTTTAATATCAGCCAAGTAATCTTAGATCCATATCAAGAAAAAACATTAGGATATCTGACGAATATTACTGGTGTATTAGTCGGGGTGTATTTAATGTTAATATAGAAAAAAAAGATTAACGCCAAAAATCTTACGTTCAGGCTATATATACGTTATATATCATTGACATAATAATTTATCAAATTGAACGTTCCACTTTTTAAGTGATTCTCATACTATAATACTGTCCAAAATAAGGTTACGTTGTAAAAACACTCAGCTTTTCTTTCGAGATGGCAAGAGGCTGCTTATATTCCATGCATTCACGAGTAAAGTCGTCGGCAATAGCTAGTTCGCAATCATGAAATTCGCTTAATCACAACGTATCAAATCAGCAAAATATAAGATCAGCGAGATTGTTTTGTACTATTATATAATCGTTGGCCCAATCATGGCCAATGTGTGATTGGGTTTGGACCAATATGAGGTAATAGTATACTTTTATACAACATATCAAAAACTTAACACAATCACAGCGTCGTGACCACAGCAACAATAATCTCGTTACACCGCTTCATTGCAGCTTAAGTACATCACTAGAACTTAAGCTAATTACATGCATTTTATAGAGATTCTCAACATTTAAAAACGAATTTCTATAAAGTATTTTTTTAATTAAAAAACGTATCGATTGAATTCTTAAAATATATATTTATACAAAACAGTGGAAGATATTTTGTCTTTTCTTATTAAACTAATCCAAGGTCAGAATAAAGTTTGAGGAACTCTGAGCAATGTCAACGGGTTAGCCCTCCCCTTGGCCCACGTGCCATATCACGACAACCTTTATTCCATTGTAAACCTTATTTATATGTTGGTAAGATTGATTTTAAACAAGAGTTATTAAACCGCTAATCTAGAAGTCCATAGTATATTGGATTAGCGAACTAGTTTAGTGGTCAATAACAAACACATGTGAAATAATTATAAGTCAATGACATGATCTGTCGTTAATTATTATGTAAACATGTCAGCCATCTTGACTTATTTGGGTTATAAATTAAAAAAAATACAAAAAACTAAATTGAATTATGGGAAGCGGAAAATAAAATTGATCATACATTTTAAGTATTTGGTGTTTTTTTATGATTTAAAATCTGTTTTGTAATACTTAAAATTTAAAAAATACTTTAATAGAAAAAAAAATCAGTAAATATAATAAAATCCTCGTTAAATATATAAATAAAATAACTTGGAATCCAAATCAAAACCAATATATATATATATACAACCAGAAATAAAATGCCCCAAAATAGTAATTAGGGCGACAATAAAGAACTTAACACCACACTTTACTATTAAGTTATATGATAATTTAATTAGTTTGTCTTTAGTCATTTCATTATTTCATTATTTTAATAATAATTAATTTATATCTATCTATACTATTTTTATCTATACTACCTTTGGTTTCATCCGTGGACTATAGTGTTATACGAGTACTTTGGGAACATGAAGTAACATGTTTTGAAACAGTTATATTTGACTGACTGACCTTCATCAATAAATTGGTTATCAAATACAGAACGCTTCTAATACGAAAACAAACATATCAATTGAATTAAACGATTTATCTTTCATATATAACTGGTTATAAATAAAAAATACCAACCCCATATGTGTTAGTATTGTCCCCAAACAGAAGACCTCAAAACCACGGCATTGACTTCATTTGTACTAATTGTCTGTCAATATTGTAGTGATACGAAGATGACATCGACATAGTAGACAGACTTACAGTAATAGCATTAGCGTGGCTTGCGTCATAGTGATGGGGAAAGTATCGATATCGATATATTCTATCGTGAGTTTAATTCAAACTGTAAACATTAAAAATAAATGCGGTTTGAATGACGACCATTCCATCAATAGGCATGTTATGTCTGAGTTCATTTATATTTTAATTCAGCAAATGTTATGTAAATACATTTGCAAATGAAGACAAATATCAGATGTCAAATTGACATTTAGTATGAAAAAATTACCGGCTACATTTAGTGTGGTTTTTTTTATAAATACTTCATCGCCTGTTTATAAAACCTTGGAATATCTGCTTTTCCCATCACTAGTGTTAGTGGCGAACCCACTTTGAAAATTCGATTAATGTATTCACTTAGCATATTGTCCAGTGTCCCATAGGACATGTTCCCGTGCGCCGGTTTTACTTGTGTTTTGTGATACCATGACTTTGTGATCGGGTAAGTTACCAAGACCAAGTGGTGATGAATGTTGGTGGTGTTGATGGCGATGTTGGGCCAGGTTTTGGATTTTTTGTCAGTAATGCTCTAAAATGTAAAAAAAAAATTATAGATAATTCTTACTTTCTAGCATTTATCAAAAATATCTTAAAATTGACAATATTTTAAATAAAAGTTTTGTTAAAGCTTCAATACCAATTTAATTTTATATCGAAATATTTTTTTCTGATTACACTGTAACGAGAGTAATTTTTTTTAAACACAAAATTTTTTTTCATAATTTCACCTGAACAGTTAAACTAAACATATTAAAAATTTACCTAAAAAAAACGAAATTAGAAATAACTTTACCACACTTGAAATATTACATAAATAGAATATTTTATTATTATTATATTATAATTATTATAAAAATAAAAGATACAATCTTTAATAGCTTAAGCCCGAAAAAATTT
The DNA here is from genome assembly GCA_918358865.1 of Melinaea marsaeus rileyi. Taxonomy (NCBI): domain Eukaryota; kingdom Metazoa; phylum Arthropoda; class Insecta; order Lepidoptera; family Nymphalidae; genus Melinaea; species Melinaea marsaeus. The sequence continues at coordinate 1,983,568 of OU911088.1, forward strand.
AAAATTAATATATCCAATTTAGTATTCGAAACTAACAAACCAACGTAGTTTGTAATATATCTATTACAAATTTAAAAATAGGTCAAAATAAAACTAAAATAAATCGGATAAACCGAGTGAAGTAAATAATACAATAAATGAGGTTTTAAAATGCAAGTCCATGTATATATAGAGAGCCTTGAAACTAAATCCTATTACACCGTAAAGTAAATCATTTATACGGGGGGTGCAAAATAAACCTTCGCAACTTATTAAATTGAACCCAAACGATTAATTAAAAAAAAGTTTATACCCAAAATAATAGTTTAATTATAGTTCCTTAATTTGGTTAAGAAGATTTTTTTTTAAATTTTAAATGAGAAATTTTCTATCATTAATTTGTTTTTTATTGAAGAGTTTTTGACAATGGTTATAGTTCTTAATATTTGTTTACCTGAACAAATAAACAGACATTAAGCTATTTTATATTTATTTACATTACCACAAATCAAATCAAATAGTAAAGAAGCAAGGCTCTGAGAGACGTACGATAGAAGCACGTGGAAGCAATTGAAATATTGCGTCCATCCCAAATGATTAGTATAGGGGATGATAACACATTAATTATCAAATGTTGATAAATTACCATCTAAATTAAATCAAAAGCTAACAGTCAGTGGTCATTTTACAATAGTATAATTAATTTCCGAAATACAGTACAACGATTGCAATGATATAATAAAGGGGTTAGAACATTTAATTAGAATTATGAAATTCTGGGATGATAATTGCTTTGATGATGATAATGAGGAGGAGGAGGAGGATGATGATGTATGATGGATGTTGGAAAGGGTGTATTAAGTTTAGAAAGTTGTAAATATTTTTTTGTAAAGATCGATTAATGAATTCATGATATTTTTTAATGCAAATTAATAATGCGAACGCCGAAGTTCGGTGCATTTTTGTAATAATTTTGACCATACCCGTATCAAAGATTTCTATATTTTTAAGAGTGTCAAGGCCTAAGTGCCTTAAGAGGTGACGATGGACGGCTCTTTTTATTTGGGATTATTATTTTTTCATTTATGCACGGGTTTTTATTTACCTTTATTCCACCTAACGCATATATTTTATGGTTTATCTTTAAATAATGGGGTCATTACATAAATAAAACTGTTATATATTTTTTCAAAACAATTTTTAATCGTGAATTTGCAATTGTGAGATTAAAAAAAAATAGTAAAAAAAAATCCTAAATATATATTTTCTCTCGAATACATCTAAATATATACACACACATACATTGAACTTGGCACGCGCACTCTCACATAGACAATGTTGAGGCACATTGCAAAGTAGGTTCATTTTGTATATAATCATAAAAATAAATAGATAATTAAATTGTTGTGAATCAAAGACACTGAAACTCGTAATCGTATCACTGAAGTACTCTATTAAATACGACCCATAAATCGTCGATTACAAAAGTACATATAAAGACACGTCGCAGTGTCAGCGATTTTACATTTCTACAGTTTGTTTGTTAATTTATTCGATTAAATTTATTAAATCTGCGTTGGGTTTTATGCAGGGGCTTAATCTATAGTGCAGGGTGTGCAATGCACACGGGTGTTGCTAGGAGCATCGTCTTGTACCATCATAGCAGCCCTAGGGCGCCAGGGTTTTATTGCACACGGGCGCTAAGCGAGCTAGAGCCGTCCCTGGTTTTATATAATAGCTAAATAAGAGATATCTATTTGATTGTATTTCATGTGAGTTTTTTTGGAGTTACTTCAAAAAAAGAAGTTTGAATACTCGGCCTTGTCTTTACCCCCATAAAATATATTGTTAGGAGAATAAAATATTTTTCTAAGAAATGTATTGTTATAAGCATAAAATTAAATTCCATTTAGGAGTCGAGCCAAATCCTTCCTACTTTATGGCTCATACAAATCGTACGACAGAATATTCATTTGCATAATATTCATATCAAACAAATAAATTTAATACTCAGACAATATATACTTGTAACATATAAAAGTAAATAACTAATTTCTCGCCCCCGCTATCGCTCTATTGCCAAACGCTGTTGCTACGAACGCTAACAAAATGGCCGGATATTTTTACATTATAAACATCTCGTCGTTCCCGGATCAAAGGAGTCATCGCCATGTGTAAGAGTATCATGACACCGTGTGGATATTTTATGTCAGACGTTCAGGTTATATTGACTTGAGAGTACATTTTGAATATTTTACAAATAATTCAATTGTCGCAAATAAAAGTGATACTGTTTTGTTGTGATTAATGTTTATTAATCTGCATAATGAATAATTATTTTCTTAGTTTATATGTTACCAAAATATTGCATTTCAAAATTTATAACATCTTTCGCTAAGGATTAAAAATATTTATTTTTAGCGAAGTAATTAAATTTTATTACCTCGCCCAAGGCGAAAGATCTCATATTTTAAAAACTATAGGAACATTTCCTTCAGTAAATCACTGTAAGAGTAATGTTGAAGATTAAAAATGATATAGCTATTGTAAAAGTATAAAAAATACAACTTGCAAAGAAATAATTGCATTTAGTGTTATGTATACTGATATTTCAAAAGTATTTTCATAATAAGTTAGAATGAAGTAAGAAATTATATATCTGTATATTAATATATGTATCTTTATTTCATACAAATATAAATATTACAGAAATAGTCCATCAATCCGTCAAGCGTAACGTCATTTCTCCTAAATTAGTTTGAAGCGGGATGTGATCTCACTCAGTACTTCAGTTCTATAATTTTTTTAACTATTTGTTTTAATTAAAAATATTATTCAATTAAAGTGAAAAGTGTATTCGAGTGAGAATGAATATCATTTGAATGTGGTAACCCACAACCGTAGCAGTAGAGTTATAATAATATGGGTTGAAGAAATAAACAAAAATGAAGACCATGCAAAGTAAACGACGGAAAAATGTGAAGAGGGTCAGATTTGACATGAACACCATGGTGATTATACATTTATTTAAAGGATTATTATATTAAAGGAATATAATAACATAAAATATATTCTTATACAATATAATTACTCAAAATTTAAGGGTTATTTAGATTTATAATATATTGAAAGATAAAGATATTGAATCTTGTTTAGTTCTTCAGATTTGTTATATTAAAAATCTTTTCATATTATTGACAATTCTTTCTTTATAAAACTTATCACCGTTATGAATTTTAAAATATTTTTGCTGACATTATAAAAGTTGACATTAAATAAGTATTTTATTTTGAAAACAAATAATTTAGAAATAACTTTCGTGCAAAATTTTATAAGCAAAAACTAAATTAAACCCACAATTCCATAGTCATTTTATTTTAAACAGGCACTATTTGATTATATATTTGTATAGCAAGGATTATATTAGCCTTTATTGTTAATATTCTCTCTATCTGAAACTACATTATTAGTAAAACAGGGTTTATAATAACGATCTAACCGACTGATAAATAGAATATATTGAAAATATCGCAAAATATTTTATAATTATTAGAAACTCTTCACTCTTTGGTACATATTCAAGCCTACACCTTTTGGTAAGGATTTTTTTAATTTTACTTTCATATTTAGCTGAACTTTATCTATCCTTGAATTATCTATTTTGAGATTTTATAGCAACTTTTAAAATTTTAACAGTGTTAAGAAATTTGATTAGTTCATAATTATATAGTATATTTTTTTATTATAAATAATCAATACTGATATATATTTCAAAAATGTTTTGATATTATTTAAAAAGTAACTTTTTAACAACGATTTCGCAAGCGCAGTTTTTTATTTTAGGTTTTCCGTTTTATATTTAGGTTATAATTTGCGCAATCGCATCAAGATCGGTTTAGGCATTTCCTAGTTATAGAATGATAGATAAATAGAGACACAATCATTATTACATTAAACTTGTCTCAGTCAAGAATAAACGATTATATATCAAAAACTTACAAAATTTTAAATTTATATAGCATTTAGTATAGAATAAAAATCCTATATTAAGGTACAAAATTTAACAAATCACTAGATTGCTTTAGATTAGTGAACTTCCAATTAATAATATAATGGGTCTAAAATCATAGATTGGAAATAATATTCAAACTCAATGTACAGATTGATTATTTGCACCGATAAGAAACCGATAGCGATTTCAATCTTTAATTAAAAGAAAGAGAAATACCCACATAATATAATATGATTATTAATCGTTCAATTTATTTTGTTTTTATCAATTACTATTTTTATGACCCCTAATGAAAAGATAAACAAATGGTTTTAACGAAGCGGAACATTTAAGATAAATTTATCTTTATATCTTACAGATACATGTAGAAAGGGTGCTCTAAAGCCTATGCCAGGACAGGTCTTACTATGAAGCTTATGTCATGAAATGTTTTTAGGAGGAGCCTTTAATACCTAATAAAATATTTTTAAATACTTATGTTTCAAATATTTAAGACAATTTCTCATCGAGTCATCTTAATTTTTCACATATTAATGTTATGTTATATATTTTTTAACTATGCTAGAACACAAATAACATACATACATATTTTCGTCTATTTCCGTTGCTTTGATCTCATAAAATAAATATAATACAATAAATACGAGACATCAAGGTAAAACGTGTAATATATATAAATTAGGAAAAAATGAATGATGAAGACATAAAAAAAGTTCTGCAAACAAAATCATAGCAAAATAATTTGATTGGGATGTTTGTGGGGTAAAAATATTTGCTATAATCAAATTAATTTAGACCTTTTACATAAGGCTGTTTAAAAAAAAATGTATCTACTTTGTCTTTTAATACAACTGTTAAAACAAATAGAATTAATCATTTTTAATCTTAAAATTAAACTGAGAATTAACCAGGCAATTAACAGACAAGAGTAGATATTTAATTTTTATTTAAAAAAATATTTATTTCATAGATAATATACTTTATTGTATACACAGAAAGCAATGAAAAACATACAATGTTAAATAGAACGGAACCTAAACGAGGCAGGGTGCAAAAGGCAGTATCATCGCTAAGTACCGATTTCCAGACAACCTTCGAGAAGCACGTGTGTCAAGTATGGTAGGGTTGTGGGAAAATAAACATAATATAAAATTACTTATGTATTAGTGTTTTTACTATTTTTATTACATTTATTACTATTACTTTAGTATTTTATTAATTACTATTTTTATTACAGAATTAATATTATTATATCTGTGGTGGTTTGTTATTTTGAATGTAACATTACCTGACGAGTAACGAATGCTTTCAGTTTTGCGGTAATAACATTAAATTTAAATGTTTTGTTATGTGTGCATTACAAACAACACACACACACACAAACACACACACACACACACACACACACATACGCGTCTGGTATTTTATTATGTACAAAGGTTTGAAAGCAATCCTACCCATACGACTTATAATACCTTTTACATTTCCTTGGCTTTACAATCGCTTTTTACGCTTCTAAGGCAGGCTTCTTACTTCCCGAATGTGTTTTTATTATTTATAAAATGTTTAATTTATTACAAACATAAAATAATAACATCAAATAATTGTATATTACTATTTTTTTTACTTCTATTTGTATAATACTATTTTTTATAGTTCTAGTATAGTATATATTTATGTATTTATATATTTTCCACTTTGAATCCATACCAGTGATCACTTGTGTAGGTTAAATGGAAGTGACAGGAGTTAATATTTTGATATCATACTTATTAAAATAAGCCCTTCTATAAAGACACTCTCCAACTTATAATAAGGCTACGAGGTTTCCAAACGCGCCCTTCTCTGAGAAAAACCACACAACAAACTCAGAGTATTTCTTTATTGTAATAACTAGAACCATCGATACAATAAGCTGGCCTAATGAATAGTTAATAATAAGAAAAAGAATAGTTAATAATAAGGAAAGACGGCCGGTCACCGCAAGCCGGGTGCTTCCACGAGTGTAATGTCCCTTACGTTACGTCAGCAATTAATATCGGTAACTTATATTTCAGTGCAAAATGAACCGTGGCTCCAGGGAAGAACTTCTGGGGAGCTCCCACGAGGCGATCCGGAACAGCCAGCATGACTTACGAAGCATCGCCGAGAAACCCCTCACGAGGGAGGAGAAGTCCTTCCTCTTGAACGCTGATAGAGGAGACTACAATACCGTTAAAAAGTAAAACTTATTTATTCTATGACATTTACTTTGTTTTACTTTTCATTTTATTGATAATATTCTTAACATCATTGATAGTAACAATAAACAATATATTTTGAGAAGAAATATATAATTATTTAATTATGATAATTAGTTGAAAGTACCCAGTGACACAAATTTTTAGCAAACTAGCTTAATAAGTGATAAAAGACGCAATAAATAAATAAATAGAAGGAGATATTGTAGTTATATTGTTATATAAGTATATACATGTATATTGTTATATAAGTACCTATGTAGTGTCAACGAGCCGGCTTTTTCTAGAACAAACCGGTTGTAACCAGAAACTAAATAAATAATGACTAGGTATCAACAGTGCCATTAGCTAGTACAAAGTGGATTAAAGACCCTTGTAGTGATTCTTACCGGCTTAGCCCAGCGCTGCCGAATTATTAACAGAAAGTTAAGAGATTTGATATAAAAGGCTTCTAGATAGATTAGATTATATATCTACAAAGTAAATTCAACTAATTTAGAATAGAAATACATAATATGAAACTAATGTATATTTTTATAACATTTCTCGGGATAAACAAAATGACAAATAAATTTATTACTACCTATCAGTTAAAAAAAACAGTAATTTAATTGTTTTTATTAAGAAATAAAAAAAATATAATATTCCAAACATTAAAAATTAAGAAATGAAATTTTTCTTTTGTACGATATAAAAATTATTTACCCATAACATCTTATCCTTTCGTGAATGCTAGTTGCAAAGCATTTGAAACGGGTTAAAATTTAAATGTTACTACTCGTAGTCATCTTAGACAATAATTTAATATGAATTTTTATTATTATAAAGAAAACATTACTAACATATATCTACTCGTAAGTATCCAATAAACGTAGTAATGGATATATTTTTATTGTTAAATATTTTGGAAAAAAGTTCTGATTAAACTAACCTTAACAATAAAAAAGATTGACATCAAATTAGTTGTTTAAATGAAACCAACTTTGACAAATGTACTAGGAGCTTGTCTTAATGAATATATACATTTCTAGGTTAATAAGTACATTCTCATCAAAGCCTGAGGTTTTGGACATCAACTGCGTGGACCCTCTGAACAGATCAGCTCTGATAGCGGCCATCGAGAACGAAAATATAGAACTTATCAAGTTATTACTCAACTCTGGGATAAAAGTCAAGGCAAGTACGCTTCAGCGTAATAAAACATATTTAATTTATATACTAGCTTTTACCTGCAGATTCGCTCGCGTTATATATAAAATTGTACGTAACAGTAGAGAAAATTCATACAGACAGCTTTTGATAACTTTGTTTTATAATATGTTTTTAAAAAAGAGATTAAAATTTCTAAACGGACAGACGGATTCTTAAAGTCGTTCAATACTTTTAATACATTTTTATTATATATTTATACATACTTTATAATATGAATGTATGTATATTTTTATTCAAATAGGTATTACAAATAACATGAAGTCAAAATGAAAAAAGAAAGTTAAATGTTCCGTAGTTATAAGAATAAATGCAAATTTGAATCTTCATTTTGGGAACCACTGAAATAAAACGATACTCGAAATTTGTTTATTTGATTATTTATATGAAAAATAAATCGAACAGTTTTACGAGATACGTCTGAGTCAGAGAACACATAAAAACTAAACACTGTCAAAAATAACCGACGGCCGATCGACACGAACTCGTAATCAAATAAATACAAACATACATTCTAAAGATTTATAGATTTTTATATATATACAGAATATTATATATAGATACATTTTGTATCAATTGAATTGTTTTCTGATCTAAAAAATTTATACGTGATTCAACCACTTTATTTAATACTAGCTGTGCCCACGGATTCGTTCGCGAGGAATATTAAACTAAATTAACCAAGTTACTACTTATAACATCAATTATCCGATGACCTGTTTTAATAGAGCCAGCCGTTTCGGAGATTTACCGGAACAAACAAAGAAACAAAAATTACAAAAAAGTATTATATTTACTTTTATATGCATTTAGTGAAACGCTGTTAATTCGAAATTTCCAACTTAATTTTTTTTATCGATATTAATATATATATATATATATATATGACGTGTAGTAAACAAAAGCTCACAGTGAATGAAATACTATGTGTGTGTTTAACTAGCGTAGTGGGCGTGTTTTAGCGAAATTAAAACTTATTTCTTGAAAATGTTGCGTTTAAGCATTTATGACTTTTTTTCACAGAAAATATAATATATATTTATATTACTTTATTCTAACATATCAATACTTCTACTGTGTAAAAGTAAACAGTACATCTTTTAATATATTAGCTTTCCCCACTCTTCAATATATATATAGAAATGAAATGTTTTCTTCTAATATAAAAGTAACAAACCAATTGTTAAAATATTATTTACCCAGATGTCCATACACCTGAAAGTATAAAACGAAATTTAAACTAACCTAAATAAACCTATTTCAAGTTAGCCAAAGTACCTCTCTATCTAAATTCAAGCTAAAATGTTTCTAAAAACGCAATATTTCACGCCAACACCTCCAGAGGGAAATCAAGGCATAGTTCGCATCGACACCTCACACTATATTCTCATAAACGATATCTTAAACCAAATCTCAAAAGACAATAAATATGATTTACCCTTGATTTATTGACACATTCCATTTGTGATTCATTCATTTTACTTTTATTATTCGTTCGTTCAGACGTAAATAATACTCTTGGAATTCTCTGAAACCCCTGATTTGAACTGAAGCAGTTCCAAATAAACGTGTGTTTAAACCTTAAAATATTAAAATACATAAATTAGTCTAGAACTTGAAGGAAATTAAATTAATAGGAAACAATTTCTTTAATGGCCAATTACTAAGACATGTTTGTCGATCATGAATTCATTAAAATAATGCATTCAAAATAGGTCACATTATGTATATAATATATATTACAGATAATTTTTAATAAGTTGTAACAGTTCAAAGGATTGAGGTTAATTATAAATTATGTTTTATAATGAATTGATGACATCCATGTTGTTGAGATGCGAGTACCTCACACGATGTCGGGTCTGGGTGCATGCTAATGTGATAACCGGAGCTTTAGGGATGTTTTATATAAACTGTATTTTTATTGATAATATATATGGAATTTTCAATTAAATATATATTATAAAACTGTAATTAAATGTCTATTATTAAACTATTAGAGTCTTATAATAGACATTTAATTATATTTTTATAATATAATAATAGTAAATATATATAACTATATATCGAACTCTGAAATTCGCAGAAAAGTATCTATAATACTGAGAAACAAAGAGAGAGAGAGAGAGAGACAGAGAGAGCGAACTGATTGTTTCTCTTCTTTCTTTTATCTATATCTTTCTCCGACGGCATCTCTTTCCATTACTCAATACATTAATATCCACCTTTCATTGTAATGTGTTTTTTAAATATATTAAATAAATTTAAATAATATTTGCCTAAATAAATAATAGAATCATATAAATCACAAAATAAATATTGAATATCGAAACTATAATTTCATATGTGAATTCCGAAAAGTTGAGAAATATTTTTAAAGAAAGTTGCAAAAGTTATTTTCTCTATAACACTTCAATAATACAAAATTTCATATTTGTGGTTGTGGCTGTTTTAAAATGAATAAACGAAACGTTAGACAGTTCGATTAATGTTTGAGCAAAATAACAGTAAATATCTGCTATTTACTGATACTTAGAACGATTTATTTTAAAGGAATTCAAAAATATAAATTTGTCAAGTAAATAAAATTTTAAAGTTAAATACTTAATATAAAATAATAATATCAGAAAAACTTGGCATTAAATACCAAATATATGCCAAAAAACATGGCATTAATTGACATTTCGCATAAACAGTTTAAAATAAGTCGTCCATACGATGTGAATATCGACGACGGAGGTACAGAAGCCACCTTTAAAGAGGTTTTATTACAGCCTGCAGCCTCATAGTAATTGTATTAGTGAGCGGGGAGTCTGTTTTATTTTAACATGTGCATCGTTTATGTCAATTTTAAAAATAACATAGTAATTTATTCTATAAATAAATAACTAACACTATTTACCCGTAAGTTGTTGCTGTTTTATTTGTGTTAATATAATTTGACCTAGATACGTAACAACACGTCAGATTAAAGATACGATTTCCGGACACGTTTATTATAAATTGGTACACTATTTATTTTAAAATAACATCCCTACGTCACAAACAATTGTTATAACCTTTAGTTTATTTTGCACACACACATTTATATTTTATTTTTACACACACACATATACGTTTAATAGTTCTTTACACGTTTCATATTCATTTTTCAAGTTTCATACGAATCAATCGTGTGATATTGATGCATAAATCGTTCTGACAGTTTTTATCTTTTTTTATCTTTTTCTGTTGTAAAGTTTTTATATCTTTTATAGTATTGCAAATACTTGATTAAATTATTAATTAATTAATGTTTTAATAGGAATTAAAATGTATATTAAATTACAATTTATTATTATTTTTTTTTTTTTTTAAATTGGAATCTTTTCAGATGGTTACAATTTTTAATGAATAGTTTTTAAATTGATTGTTAACGATTAATTTTGGTTTTATTAATTTAAAATGAATACGTTTTAACAAATGTTAATCAAATAATCAATGAAGTTCAAATTGTTAAAGTATAGTTTCAAATGCGCATTTATTAAGACCCAAATTTCGTTAGGGATTTTAATTTAGGGAACATGTTGAGTGTAATATAATATGTTAATTCGTTAAGTAATTAAACGTGATGTATGGTTAGATTATTAAATGAAGCCGCGGGCAGATATTATACGCTGATATTAATTATTATTATAATTATATTATACTAATAAAATAAATCAGTGTTTTTTCGCTCTAATAACTAGACTTTTTGTATCATTAAATCATTAAATTAAACATAAGATTTTCATATGTAACATAATATTACAATATTCTTACATATTAAAAAGTGCCTTACAGGAAATATAATAAAAGTTGGAAGTGTTCTTGGGAAGTTCGAGCAATGCCACTAAATAATGTTCAGAAAGTATGACCGTATTCCACACGGATGGAACCGAGGGTGACAGCTAGTCTATATTATTCAATAAAGTTGTTATTAAATGTATTATTAACCACTTAGTTATTGTTAATGATTGTTAAACTTATTTTTTTTAAACGCAGAGATGTGCATAAAATCAATGAATCTGATCAAAATCGGCTCAGTATTTTTAATGTAGTTATTTTGTAGGATGCCTTGCTTCATGCTATTAAAGAAGAGTACGTGGAGGCTGTGGAGTTGCTTCTGCAATGGGAAGAAGAGAATCATGTCCCCGGCGACCCTTATGTGAGTTCTTATATTGTTTTTTTATGTTTTATTAAGTTTTTAACTGACTTTGGCTTAGCTCATGTATTTATTTGATTGCCCATTATACTATATACAGATTTAAAGAAAAAAGTCAAGCTTTGCTTAGCAAACTAATATCATAAACAAACTTTTAAGATTCTATTTCACTTTTATTGAAACAATTTAGAACACAAACCTCTGCCATAACTTAATGAAACAAAAATTTCCGAACCATTAATAAGTTAAATTGCGTTAATAAAACCACCTTGACTAACTTCTAAATTTCTTTCTCCAACCAAGAGCTGGGAATCCGTAGATGCAGCAGCAGCAACCTTCACTACAGATATAACACCGCTGATCCTCGCTGCTCACCGGAACCACTACGAGATCCTAAAGCTGCTTTTGGACCGAGGCGCAACGCTGCCCGTGCCCCACGACGTCAAGTAGGTACAGAAACTACTTTATGGTCAAAATTGGCGGTTGTCTGAGAGAAATATCATTCTGTCCATTGGCTGTAAAAATATCATAAGTTAATAACGTTCGAAAATTATAATTAAGTTGCATTTTTTTACTCCAACAAGACCGAATTTACTGTTAATTCGACTGTTTTTGACTTCAAAGAGAAAAAATTATAATGTTAAGAAAAAAGATAATTGTGTTTCTATAATTGGATGCTAGATGAAATAATAATTAAGACTCATGAAAATATAAAGTAAAATGAAAAAAATGTAATGTATCCAGGTGTGGCTGTGATGAGTGCGTCAAATCATCACAAGAGGATTCTTTGCGTCATTCGCAAGCTCGTATCAATGCTTACAGAGCATTGAGCTCGCCGTCTCTCATAGCTTTATCCTCAGCCGACCCTCTGCTTACAGCGTTTGAGCTGTCTTGGGAATTAGGCAGGCTAAGTCAAATGGAGACTGAATTTCGAATAGAATATAAGGTGAGTTTGACTCCATTTTTTTCTTTATCATCACCAAAACATAACTTAACACGGCTTTTCGAACTAATTATTTCATCATCTTTTCAGACTAAATCACCATCATCTTCATCGCGACTACCATCATCACCACTAAAGTTCGTGTTTTCATAGTAATTTAAGTAATATTTATAACATTTCTAGACTCTACGTATACAAGTCCAAGAGTTTGCGACCGCTCTCTTAGACCACACGAGAACTTCCCAGGAGTTGGAGATAATGCTTAATTATAACCCCTGGGAGTTGGACTGCTGGGAACCAGGAGAAAGACAGACTCTCGGAAGGTTAAAGTTGGCTATCAATTATAAACAAAAAATGGTATGTCTGCATTATTAATTTAATTAATCTCATTTCACGTCAGGTGATAGAAATAATGTAAAATTGGAATAACATATTTTAATAAATGAAGTAATTTTTCATTTTCGTACGTAACAACTAACAAAGTAAATGCTTACTAACAAGTAAACATTAACATTTTTAATATGGAATTTCGTTATTAAGGATAGACTTCTTATTTACCAACATAAGTTTAGGACATCTCTGCGAAGTTCTCAACTTGTAATGGATTTTAGAGAATTACACTATCTTCCTCTCTCAAATTTGGCATCTGAGCCAACAGAAATAATCTCACCTCACTTGTCTTTTAAGCAGCTCTTAAGCTCTGTGTAAGCAAATCAAACAAAATCTGTGAGCAATTAGAATTATAAGAAACTTGCTTTATTTCATCCATTGATAAGTTAATCATTTGATCTATCAAGCGTTTATCAGCTTTGTCTTGACATCGTCGACTTAATTTATCGCCTTATATTGGGAACCAAGCCAAGAGACTAGGATTCCTAGTAGTCGTTTGAACTCTTGAGTCTTTGTCTTGAACTTTTTGAGTCGTCGAGGGAAGCATCTCGGCAGCAGTGTTAAAAGTTAGGAGAAGTGAGAATTAAGTTTCACATCTTCAAAAGGGTATTTCCAGATGTCCAGATTCCAGTTATCCGAAAACTACCTATACTTATTCAGATATAAATGATAGTTCATTTAGACAAATAATTTTGTCTCTTAACACTTTGGTAACTTTACTATTTTTGGTATTAACATTTATATAAGGTCAATGTTATTTATTTTCGTTTAACGATAAAGTGAAATGAACCTTGTTTAATTATATATAGAAAGTCAATCGACCGCTAAGTTTTATGTTTCAGTTCGTAGCACATCCGAATGTACAACAATTGTTAGGTACAATTTGGTACGAGGGACTACCCGGCTTCAAACGAAAAAATATCGTAGGACAATGTGTACAGGTGAGTGATTATATATAATTAAATGTCAAATCAATAAAATAACAAACAAGATGTTATGATAACATTAAACACATTCAGTGCCACGCTTAACAAAGCTCCCTCACCACAAACTCTGGCGTTTTACTGACTACTACAAAATAGATAGTGTACGAGTACCAGTGGTTGGCACTGTTATTATAAACCTGCCTCACTCGGATCCCAGTAATAAGCAGTGAATGTGTTAATTAAAAAAACTCCTATTTGATCGTTCTCAAAAAACGTATAAACAGATTTTTATCTAGTGTTATTAGTAGTGTACGTTACTGCTACAAAATTAATCATACTGAAGAGAAAAAAATCTGAAATTGCTATTAGTAACGAACTTTAAAGTCAGTTATATGCTAATGATAAATGTAATTAATATAACAATAAACAAACCCTAATATTTATTATTGTAGGTGGCCAAACTAGGCGTAATGTTCCCGGTGTACTGCACTCTATACATGCTGGCCCCGGACTCCGAGTACGGGCAATTCATGAAAAAGCCATTTGTCAAATTCATCTGCCACAGTTCGTCATATATGATGTTTTTAAGTAAGTATATTATTGCTATATAACTATAAGAATCATCTGATATAACTATTTTGATTGGCTTAATTATTATTGATTCTACACAGTGTTACTTTCTCTGGCATCTCAACGAGCGGAATACCTTGTTCTGGAATGGTCTGGCATATCCTGGCTGCAAGAGTTAGTGGAATTTTGGAAACAACGGGAGCGAGGCTCGTTACCTGGTCTCATAGAATCTACCGTCGTCCTCTTCATAGCAAGTAAAGAATATTTTACATTACTTATATATAAATATAAGGAGAACTTTTCTTTAAATATTCCTTTACCCACTGCAGGTTTAGTTTGGGGTGAAATAAGATCACTATGGTCAGGTGGCCTTATGGAATATTTAAGTGATTTATGGAATATAGTGGACTTCATCACGAACGTATTTTATATAGCCTGGATAAGTTTGCGCTTCTCGTCATGGTATATTGTACAGGTATTATTTTATATCCATATAAAAAAATTAGATCCTTATAAAATCTCGTCTAGATCGTCTAGGTATCGCCAAAAAGTCCCAAATCCAATATAAATGAAAAGGTGTGCACTAGAATCCAAGCAATCGCACTTTTTGCACGGCAAAAATAATAGAATAGAAAAATGTTTTTTAGAGGGACTACCATAGCGGCAAGGATCCTTGGTACCCACGGGACAAATGGGACTCATTCGATCCGATGCTGCTATCGGAAGGTGCCTTCGCGGCCGGAATGATCTTTTCCTTCCTCAAGCTCGTCCACATCTTCTCCATCAACCCCTACTTGGGACCACTGCAAGTGTCTTTGGGCAGAATGATAATTGATATCATCAAGTTCTTTTTCGTCTACATGTTGGTGTTGTTTGCTTTCGCTTGCGGTAAGAACTTTAATATTATTCATAACTAATTAATAATTCATTATATTATTCTGTATTTGGATTGGCATTCAATCTTCTTTGATATATTTTTTGGAGATTTTGGAATTTGGTTATCAATTTTTTTTTCAAAGTGAAGTCCATTATAGCAATTACTGGCAAATGCTGCTTCCACATATAAAAAGAGTTTATAGACCACAGGCTCTGTCTGTCTTTTGGTATTATGGAATTTTTTCTAAGACCCGAAAAAGACAAATATATGAAACGAAATATTTATCTCCAGCCAGGGATCGAACCCAAGTCCCGTCATATGCCCTAATACAAATGTTGATACAGCTACATCGGGATATGTTTAAGTTAATTTTCTGGTATTAAAACATTAGAATAATTCATAACCAGGTCTCAACCAGTTGATGTGGTATTACGCTGAGTTGGAGAAGAACAAGTGTTACCACCATCCATCCGGTATCGCCGACTTCGACACGCAGGAACGAGCTTGTAGTATATGGAGAAGATTCGCCAAGTACGTTGTAAAAATGAAATCATATTCATTATTCATTTATTTACATACACAGTCTACGACTCTAGTTACTAAATTCTAACTTAATGCATATTATTATTAGTAGTGTGCATCTTAACTTCATATAAAGGGTAATTAAGTTCTACCGTAAATAGCACTTATCTGTAACATAGAATATTATATTGTATTACACTCTGAGAGTTACTTGGTTTATTACAACATTTAGTTCGTCGAAAGTCGATACGAAACGTTAACTACATTATAGGCATACAACGAAAATAATTGAAAAAATATATTCAATAAAAAAATTTACTTTGAACTTCTAATGAACAGTAACGAATAACCCTAGGTTTATCTAAAAACACTTTTTTATATTTGTTTTATAGATTACAATATCTACGGGAAGTATGTATATAATTATTTTCAGTTTATTTGAAACCTCTCAATCCCTCTTCTGGGCCTCTTTCGGTCTAGTGGATTTGACCACCTTCGAGCTGACCGGCATCAAAAGCTTCACCAGATTCTGGGCGCTTTTGACCTTCGGCTCGTACTCCGTGATCAATATCATCGTTCTCCTGAACATGCTCATTGCCATGATGTCCAACTCTTATCAAATTATTTCTGTGAGTATATCCAATAGGTTTTGGAACAAAATTCTGCGTATTTATCAGATTTGGATAGCAAGGCTTTTGCAAAAACAGAGTAATAATATGTTGTTTGATAACTTATACTCTAAATATTATATTAAATATATAAATCAGAGGCCCTACTGGATATACCAAATAAAGAAGAATATTGCCAATGAAGTCCAAATGTGGTTTAACTTTGTTCTTACACAGTTGGATTTAGTTCATGTTCAGTCCAAAATAATATATTATTTACTTTCCAGGAAAGAGCAGATGTAGAATGGAAATTCGCCCGAAGTAACCTCTGGATGTCATATTTCGAAGACGGCGACACCGTCCCCCCTCCCTTCAACATCATCCCCACCCCGAAACATATCAACGGATGGATATCGAAAATTCTTAGCAATAAGGAAAGAGGATCTATCATTGTACGTATTATTATTTATTTCTTTAACGTTTAATGAATATTTTATTACAGATTATTAGGTTTTAAATCCTTACCTTCTGATAGGTTGATGACAAAATCAAAATTCTCAATCGTTCTCTCAATATCAATTTAGCATCCTTCCAAAACTGATTGTAAGTGAAATAAAAACTAATGGAATTTTACAATTATATTAAGCATAACTTTAACGATAGTAAAAAAATCTACTTTTTTGTACCTTATTTAAAATATATACTACAGTTTTAACCCGGAGTTTTTCCGGTACAATAAGATTATAAGAGGAATAGTTTTGAATATTTTAACCCTTTCCGACGAATTATCGATGGCCATGCTATTTAATCAATTGACCCTAGTCTTTTAAAGACCAAATCGTAATTTCGGATTGAATTTAATCCAACATATGTAAGATTTACATTTTACAATTTCAAATCAAATCCTTTCGCTGCTTCAAAATTAAAATTTGAAATAAACTTTCTACAAGTTGCGACTGGGAATTAAGAACATCGGTCTTTAAACTAATTATTAGAATAGAATAATTTATTATATTTTTAAAATTTTGCTATAAATTAATATAACTTTTATAATAAATAACTACTATAACTATTGTAGCTTATTTGTTATATTAGATTTTAGATTTAGCGACTATGACTATGTACACCTGATCTAATTGATATAATTATGATGTACTTTATATACAAATATTTAATAAATTGGTCCATATTTCTATATTCATAAAAACAACGATAAATGAATTATAATATATTCTAATTTTTTTTAATAAAAAAATAGAAAACAATATTTTAATGCGGATTTATTTTTTTAAATAAAAAATAGAAGACAATATTTTATTTCCCTTATTGCAAAAGTTTTATACTTTTTCACTAAATATATTTCTAAGTGTATCCTATATATCCTTATAACGCGATCTTAACCTTTGTCTTTGTTCAGTGAATGAATGAATGAAATGAGTTTTGCTCTTTCAATGCTCATTCCAGATAAACCGAAATACAGGCAGTAGGAAATTTTAATTGTGTTGGTTAATCTAGTATTGTATCACGGACAGATATTTCGACCTTATATATATATCGATAGGATTAATGACGTCACTAATGCTCTTCATTGCCACTTTGTATCCAATTATAAGGTACAGACAGACTTAGTATTTGTTAAGATATCGTAGTATATAGTTATATCTGCTCTAAATTCAAGTGAATAATTCCCACATTATGAGATGGCAGGTATGAAAATAATATAATCATTTGATAACTGAATTCAATTCCATTAAAATGTATTTGAGTATAAAAACAGTGGTTTTTATTTGTAACCTAAAGATTATCTCGTAGATTCGTCTCCCCTGTTTGGAGGCTTGCAATAAAGAATTGCAAGACATGAACTTATGAATCATTACATTTCGATTTTTGTCAAATATAAAAGTAATTGATATAGAAATAAATTCATTAATTCATAATTGAGCATACATTACAATGGATTAATTCCATTACTTTAACTTTGAAGTTATTATCTCTTCCACTTAGAACAAATCTCGAGAGAAAGCTCGTCAGCAGCACGAAGCAGTTATGCGTGTGCTGGTCCGTCGATACGTGACAGCGGAACAGCGTGCCAGAGATGAGGTTGGAGTGACGGAAGACGACGTGATGGAGATCAGACAGGACATATCCACACTAAGATTCGAACTTATTGATATTCTCGCCAATAATGGGATGAAAACACCGAGAGTTAATTTACAAGACACAACTAGTAAGTAGAAAATGAAAAAAATTTTTTTTTCATTACTCACTAAAGATATACAAATAGACAAAGAAAGATTTTTTCTACACTTAGGAACAAAATATATGATTTGTTGTGTATAATTATTATTTAAATTTGAATGCACATTAAGATTCATGTGAGTGGACAGTATAAAAATAAGATGATGACCAGCTCTTTATTTCAAACATTTTATATATTTCTTATTCTGGATTCAGTTTACATAACCACTGCCTATATTTTATAGTATCAGGCAAAAAAGGCAAAGTGATGGAGAGAAGAATTCTCAAGGACTTCCAGATTGGTATCGTGGAAGGAATTATTAAGGACGTTATATCCAAGGAGGGTAAACCGAAGGATGTGTTCAGTCAAATTGCCAAGGCCATAGTTAGACGAGGAAGTGAACATGAAAAGTAAATCCATTTATTAAAATATTAAAAACATTATATAATTTTATTTAAGTATATTTTACTATCAAATGTATATAAAATCATTGATTTTATGTCCAATTATAATTTTGCATGATAACGCGATTACCATCCTTTAAGACTTCCACAACTTCATGAAGTTGTTACTAAATTCCTGGAAAGTTCTATATCTTTTCTTACCCATAATCCAGGAAACGTGATTGGAACGCTCAAGTGCGTAGAAGCACGGTGCGTCGCGACCCCATCGGCAGCACCGCGGAAGCGCAGACCAAGCGCAGTCGCCAATCACTACGAGCACATATATTGGATAATGTCAGCGCCAGAACTATTGATCCGCAGAAGTTGTTGCGTGAGTATATAGATTTAACAATAAATTGGCCTCACCTAACATTTGAATTAATATTTATTTAATTAATTTAAGAATATAATCCAAACTTGTCGACGGTGACGCCAACTACGCGAGTCGCGTACGCCAAGTTCATGAGGAGCAAAATTAAATCGGACTTCACCGACACGGACAACGTCGAAGAAATGAATGAAGACCAGATAGCCGCTGAAAGTAACGACAAAAGTAAGTTTTGTTATTTAAAAACAAAAGCATTTTGAAAATAACATATTGTAATTGAAATAATCTTCACTTAAAAATAAATATCCCATGTAATCCAAAACACGTTTTACCGATATCGTAAAATCAGTTTTCCTATGCACAGGTTTCAATTTACCGTACAATATCTATTTACATAATCAAACGAACGAATCAATATATATTCTATCTGTATGCAAAATGTTCCTTCAACACTTTACATACACGTGGCCTAATAACCATATTTGTTATTGTATTTATAATTGTTATATCTTCTGTCTGTTAGTTGAAGTTGAAGTTGAACTTGATTGAAAAAAAATACAGAAATTATTCTGCGCCTAATAGTTTCAAATGTTTATAAATATAAGAAATGTTTTCGGGATGAAAGGTAAATATCCTAAAAATTAAATTAAATTATTTACCAGATATAAGTAATGATCGACCAAACAAAAATATTGTCTCTCGTTTATCTTGTCATCAGACCTTTACTACTGATCGGACCTCGTGGATTCATTCGATTACTTCCATTACAACCAATAGATAGGGCGCTTAAAAGGCACTACAAAATGATGGGATATCTTTTTACAGCCCCGAAATATCCTTCATTATCTTATAAAAGAGGCAAAGTACACAAAATACTCGGTGAGACCTGACTAACTTTGTATCTCTGTCCGTGAATGCAAAAAAAGTATTGCTTTGATTTTATTTTAGCTTCGTCAGTCTGAATTGTTGTGTCTAAAATGCTGAAGAATAAGTGTTGTTCTTATTAATGTATTTCTGTTTTTGGATGTTAATATTAAGCAATGTTTAATTATTCAAAACAACCTGATAATATGAAAAGGTTATACAATAAAAAATGTGTTTAATAATTATAATTCGAAATGTGTTTTAGTTCGTCAGGCGTTCCGAAGAAAGAAACCAGCAATCCCGAAAGAAGATGATAAAACACAATCTAATGAAATTAAAGTTGAAGCAGATATCGAGAATAAAGGTCCAGATATCACTATCCTTATAATATAATTAATGAGCAAGTTACTACTACTTAACAACTACTTAATAGATTTCGATGAAATATCACAGTAGTATGGCTTTTACGTCATAATAACACACAGGCTACATAAATTAGCCTTACAAATTGTAGAGGCTTTAATTGAAGTTCGGGTGAGGCGGGGGAAAAGTCATATGTCGCGAGTAAAGTTGGAACTTATCTACAAATGCCGAACTTAGAACAAGCACAGTCGCGAGCAAAAACTAGCAATTTATAGTATAACAATTATGTATTCGTTATAATGATCATTTGTTTTCAGGTGCTGCGAGCGGATCGGATGAAGCTAAATCACCTCAAAAGGCATCTGGGTCAGACTCAGCACCTGAACCTGCAAAGACTTCAGAACCCTCAAAAACTTCAGAACCCCCAAAAACTCCAGAACCCCCAAAATCTCCAGAACCTCCAAAAACCCCAGAATCTGATAAAAAATCGGACTCCTCAAAGAAACCTGAGCCGAAAGACCATGTTATCCAAATTGATGAACCAGAATCTCCAACCAAAAGCTTATACATAACCAAGGAAGAGGATCAGAATTTGCAAAAACCTCTATCACCGACCCCGAGTGCTCCAGAACAGATTTTATCAGCATCAACCCTCGAATCTGACCAAAAGAAAAGCGGACCAAGAACACCAACAGTCACCATAGTGGTGCCAGAAGAAGAAAAAGACCAACCAAAACCGAAAGAAGCGAAACCAAAACAACCTAAACCTAAAGAAACTAAGCCTGGACCGTCTTCTTTAAGTCCATCACCAGCTCCGCCAAAACCAGCTCTCGTCACTAATAAAGGAAAATCAAAGGTTACAGGAAAAATTGTATCGGGATGGCTTTAAATGTATATCTATCATTTTCACACACACACATACACACACACACACACAGTAAAACCCCAATCATTTTGAAAGTCAATAATTATCTGATCAGTAATCTGTAAGCTAACTAGATAGTTGAGTATTAATTTAATTGTACAAAGTTTTTGAATCAATCAGAAAAATTGGATCTTATATATGCTAGATAAAATATCGAAAGACCAAACATGGACGTATTAGTGAGATTATAAAACGTGTTGATAGCAATAATTAGAATACGTTTGGACGAGTGTTTTATTATTAAGTTAGAGATACTCTAATGAGATGAGATTATCAATTGTTTGTATTCAATTATCATTTTATATTATACCGCGACTTCGTTCGTGCGGAATAAGTAAATAAGCCTAAGTTATTCCTTATAACATAAACTATCCAGTGAGAGTCCCATTAAAATCGATCCAGACATGTCATTAGCTGGACCCAAACAGACAGACAGACAGACAGAAAAATATTTTAAATATTTTTTTATGTACCATATACTTTTATAGCATGTAGTGAAAAGCTGTTACTTTTGAATTACAAACAGACAATTAAATTTCATTTATATGTATAGATATAGATAAAAGTTTCTTATTAGCTATATAAGAAATAGTTTATTTTGAGTTTGAATTGCAAGCGAATATTATATATATATAATCTCACTTAAGCTATATAATATATCTTGTATGTCTGTAATTGGCAAGGCATGTTTTTATAATGAATTAGAATGATATTTAATATTAATAATTGTTAATTAGGTTATATAATATATATAATAAGTAGAAATAAATGTTTCGTTTTATTTTGTCATTTATAATACATTATATAATCAATACTACAATATAATTCACTGGATTATTTAAGACTATAATATTTAACAAACAATGATAATTACTTTGTCTGATTAAAAGTAATATGATTAGAATTTTTGTAAGAATATCTAAAATAATGTTTCCAATCTTTGATAAATAGTCTGAATTATAATTAGCTTTTACGTTTAATAATAGACTTCCAAAGACTAAGAGGCAAAATGAAACAAGGTTTACAGCATTTAAAATTGTGTATTTTAGGCGGTTTAAATAATACGCGAAACCAACCGACAAAATGAAAGTATATAAAATCACACAAATACTATAAAAACTATAATTTTTACTTTTCATATACTAAACGCTTAAAAATTTTTTTCTGAATAATGATGATAATATTATTCTGAATAATATTCAGAATAATATTACATTATTTTATTATATATTATATATATAATCCAAAAAATGGAGAACATTCTAAAAATATAATATATATACATATATATAAGAGATATATACATATATAGAATGAAGAAGAACGTGCTGAGGTGGTTTGGGCACGTCGAACGAATGAGTAAGAAAGAATGGTAAAAAAGATTTATACAGGAAAAGTGAGCGGTAAGAAAGACAGGGGCCTCGAGTGGCACTGGAGGAATGCACTGGAGGAAGGTCACGTAAAAAGCATGAGGACCCCCCGGAGTGCATGTATGAAGAGGTTGATGTCTGTGGCTGAGGTGAAAGAGGTATGCAGGGACCGCAGCGTTTGGCGCTCCGTCGTCTCTGGCTACCCCGCAAGGGATATGGCGTGAAGGTAAATAAATAAATAAATAAATAAATATAAATATATAAAGGATAATTAATACACATCTGATATATTATTTTACAAGGTACATAAAATACTACTTTTCAATATTCTGTTCTGAAAAACAAAAGAAATATGAAAGTTAAATTCATTGTTTTATCATTTTATGATATCATAATTAATTAAATGAAAGAGTTTTTAAAAATATTTCAATACCAATTAATTTAAACAGATCCAACTCTCCATGGATTTTGAAAATTTTATAAATTAAAAGAGAAATTTTTAGTTAACCTTCTTATCATAATTGATTCAGACATTTTATATTTATTTAATAGAAGAAGACATTTAGGAATAAAAACTCACAAATATATAAAAGCAAAGAAATCTTTAAACTATAATAAGATTATATAATCCTCGTCTGGGATTATTTATTTCAGTAATATTTGCTTCAAGAATTAATTTCAAATCACTATTGTATGGTTTTCTTTTATCTTGACTTAATAATAAATATAAAAGGTTTTAAAGGATATATGAAATTGATTTATCTTATTTATCATATAAGAAATTGGAAATTAAAAGCCATAAATGTCCAGTTTCTTTTTCTTTTTCATATAACCTTATGACTTTACATAGTTTTTTCATAAATGCAATATATGTAATAAAAAACAGAGTATTATTACCACATAGTAAGTTTTATTGTATCTGTCCCATTATTACTTTATGACGGATTTCCAACTGAAGTTTCCTACTATGATAAACATTTCTGAGCCCTTCGTTACGCTAGTTTACTTGGTTTACATAATTGATATTTAATTAATTCTATTGTTTATAAATAGCATGGTAAAATAGAGTTAAACACAACAGTAAAGGTGATTGTATCCACTAACCCAGGGCGATGACGATAAAATACTAAGTTTTTAAACTTACATATATTAATAAATAAAAAAGAAAATATTATAAAAATCATTTATTAATAAAAAGTACATTATCATAATTGAAATTTATTTTCAGGAGCGTCTTTAAATACGTATTCTTATTGTATTTACGTGACAAATGACATGGAATCATGATATAAAGGGTCTATCGAGATATACGACGCCTCGAAACTACGCCATATTTGTATTTCATTCCATCTCATTTGTTATTATGTTTCATTCAGTATTTATAACTGATACGAAATAAAAATTCATTTTGAAAATGGAACTCTTTTATACAGACTAAAAATATTCATACAGATTAAAAATTTGATTACATTTGTCATAATTGGACGGATCGATAAGGATATAGATACATTATTATTATAATAAGAGTAAAAAACATTATAATATTGTTACGATTATTTACTTAATATTAGATTAGCTTACACAATAAATATTAATAAAACCTTATTCAAAACACAAAATATCAAGAAAATAACGCCATTGTCAGCTCAACTGTAATCGGCCGCCAATAATATTAAAAATAATGAATAAGAAAAATAAAATTCATCTCTACAGCCAGTAGTAATATTAAAAATAAATAAAAAAAACATTCTAAATTTTAAAACAACATTAAATCCAGCCAGTGGTGGGTTGTCTTTTGATCGTGTTAACTTCTTCTATGCGGCGGCCAGGGGCGAGGACGCAGGGGGAGGGAGGGATTAACAATTCCGTGCTAGAAGAGGATAGCAGGTGCGGTGTGTTCGTATTGTTGCTCTGTAGAAAGATATGGAGTTATAAATAGTTAAGTCTTTAGTAAATTCTAATATGTAAATAAAATCGTCTTACTGAGTTCGGTGGCTTGGGAGAGGGCGACCGAGACCTTGGCATTGCCACTGGTTGCTTGGTTGCCGTGCTTGAAGTATCTGTTGACTAAAAAACAAAATATATATATTAAAGTATTATAAATATTAACATTATTATAATTGCAAATATATTTTACTACCTTTGTTTTGGAGTATGGTGGGGGGGGAGGGATGGCGTCCTTGGAAGGCTTGATGTCCGGAGCGACTGGTCGAGCTACAGCTATCACCTCGGCCTTCTCAGTTTGTTGCTTTGCTTCCGTTACCTCGAAAATAAAATAAATATTAGAAACTGCATAAATATAATATATTAACACGGATGTTGTTCTTCTTTCTAAGATTAAATAGAAATATTTTTCATTATTTAATAAAAATACTATGCGTTTTTGTATATTGCAAAGCTGTAAATAAAAACTTACAATATCCGCAGGCGAGGGCTGCGGAGGCATCGGGGGCTTCTTCTTAACAACTTTTGGGGGCGAAGCTCGCGGCAAGCGCTGGGCTTTTAGCGGAGTCGGTTCTGACATTAATAAAATAAAGAATGAAACATCAATCTTAAGATAAATGAAAGAAAACTATCAAAGAATAATAATAATATTAAATTAACTTTTAACCCAAATATATTTAATTATAATACATATTAGATGTTAGAAGTAAATTATTATTAGAACAATTGCAAGAGTGATTTATATGGTGGATAAAGACATTTACATACACACAAAAATTCAAACAAATTTCACTCATAATACATTATTTTTATTAAAAATAAATAAATACATGCTGTAGCTTATGTGGTAAAGTTAAATGTAGAGAGTAATCTGTCGTTTTGATACAGGATGTATTCTTTTGTTCTAAATTTCGTGATATATAAATTGCCTAAAGTATTTATTTTAATAATAGTTTTATTTATAAACATACTCTTGTTCTATTATTTAATGTATATTTTATAGTTCCATTAAGTGTATATTTTATATTATTTAATACTATTAGACCTAAAAACATTAGGTACCCGAAAGTTGTGCCATTTTTTGTACAATTTCGTATGTTTATTACAATTTGGTATAAATTGTCTGGATCTTTGTAATCTCACCGTAAGATCTTTATTAGGGTATTATAAAAATGAACGTAAACTTAGCTTTATGTCCGTCATTGGATTAAGCTTAAATATCTCTGACAGGAATTATACTTTTAATTTTGATAACATCGAGACCAATTACAATGAAACTCGAAAATTTGTCAATAAAAATATATAATATATGCGTTTGTATATTATTTATATTGTGTGTATGTGTGTGTGTGTGCATGTATGGCATGTGTGAGTGTGTGTGTCCATTATATGTGTATTTAGCACCCACCAGGCCTCTCGCTCCCGCATGGGCTCGCGGGTCTCACAGGACTAAGGCTGCGGGGCGGAGCGCTCGACATCTGATAAACACATTGATATATAACTTTTATGAACCAGTAAAGAAATTATGAACATGTGTAATTTGTTTGATGGCTTGATTTAGGCGTAGGTCCTAATTTTATGCACTGGAACTGTTCATGGCGACGGTAGTGGATCCAAAAGCAAATGGTGGGCCTTTTGCAACTATTTTCATGAAAAAAAAACATTTCTTCTAGCCGACCAAAATCTTTATCGTTGAATTTTTTTCTTTTAAAGTTAATTCAGTTTATTATATATTTTTTTAAAGTGCTACTTACAATATAGTAGTTATTAGTCCTAATCACAGATACAAATATCATGATTATGAATAATATTATGTTTTATGACTCAAATATGGGTGCACTCTGTATGTCTCAAGCCCTTCTTATCCCTTACAGTATTATATAACTATAATAAATTCCTGATCTCTTTAAAACCGCTCTCAATTTCCTCAAACCCTACACAACCCCTATGATAAGTTAATATAAGTGTGTTACCCTTGCGGGACTGGGTCCCCTTGGAATGGGCGAAGCGGCGCGAGCGCGAGCGTCATCAGGACACAGCAGGCGCCCGCTGGGGACAGCACTACCTCCTGGGGAGGATTAATATAAATTTAAACGAACCCCTAGTGAACAAACATTGTAAATTTCCTTCAGCGACACCCCCAAAAATTTTGAGCTTTTGCTTACAATGACAGATTGAAATCTTAAGTTCGAGACAAAAAAATGTTAAATGTTTTGATATGTTTTGTTTCGCACCCGCTTCGTTCTTCCACGGTGACCGTGGCAGACGAGCGCTAGAATAATTTTGCTCTTCTATCTCTGTGGAAATATCCTTTATGAGTTCCAGTATCGTATGGCCTGGAGTCACCGGCAGCTCCATTGGTGTCAATGGACGAGATCCTGCTGGCGAATTAACAACTTTATTCTGGATTGTAACCATGTGACATGAAAGTATACCCCGATTTTCTATCAATCCTAGTTGATGTAGAAACTTTCCAACTAATATATTTAGTATGAAAAACTTTGAAAAGAATACGCTATATCTTGAACGATAAGTAACAATAAGATCCGGTAACAAAAGTAAAATTTTAATAGAATTGCATGATTATAGTGAAAGTTCCTAATATGGAACAGTACAATTATTTAGTAAAATGTTGTTTTTGTTCTGTATAAAATGTTACCATGTACAGGCGACCGCGAGACCAGCCGCTTTGCTTCGTCCATAGCGCGTTGAAGATTCTGCTGTTTCGCGTAGGACTGACGCGTGCGGCATCGACCGATTTGAGACCTAAGTAATACCTTAAGGTTAAATCAGCATCGCTATTCAGCTATTTGTATCGATAAACTTATTAAAAGATTCTTATGTTAGCGTCAGTTAAAGTTTATTATATAATGATTCTAAAATAAATATTTACAATTGTTTCATTTCGACAATAACGAAATAGAACTATCAAATTCATTTTTGGAAAAGAAACAACGTGCAACTATCCGTTAAAAAAAATAAGACGGTTTTAAACTATACGATAGAGCTTCATTTTAAGAACCACTTACGAAATTCCAGTAGCAGCCAGGGTCTGGTCCCACTTGGACCCTGAAGCAGCCGCTGCCGCCATTCGTGCCACACGCCGGAATCGCGCCAAGCTGTCCTCGTGGACTGGTCTCCCGTCCTCCTCCACCGATACCGGGGTCACTTGGAAGTCCTTCATCAATCTCCTCTCCCACACCTTCATACGTTTGGCGAGGACCACTGTACAAAATTTGATAACCATATATTTACCAAATACAAAAAATAAAAGCATACATTTTGAGACTTGAGAAACGAGAAATTTCCATGGTCTCCAAACTCATTCACTCACTCTTCTCCTTCCGCTGGGTAAAGGACACGTCCATGCCGTTCTTCTCGAAAACTTCCAGCAATTCGTATCTGAGAGCGGAAACGTCTCCCTTGAGCTCGTTTATATCGTCTTCGGTGACTGGGTCGTCATCCAGTCGTCGATGTGCCGCCGACACATATCGCCACACCAGCGCGCGACATACAGCCGAGTACTGCACGTCGTCTTTGGCTTTCTGCGCCTGGATCATTTAAATATTAGTTTAAATGCTCTCCTTATATAAAATACGTTCTCTCGTTGACGTATTGCCTTCGAAATGTAGCAAATTGAACTATCCGAAGAGTTGTACTTTGGTCGGCGTTGGAGTGTGCTCTTATTATAAATATGATTTATATTAATCAAATCTTTTCCTTTTTACTAAGGTAAAAATATATTCGCAATATGGAAGCCATAGTGCCTGTTCCTCAATTTTATAACACTACATGACAAAAAAAAAAATATTAACAGATGGTAAAACGGTTATGCAAGTACTAAATTGTGCATTAGAGCGCTGTCCACAGAAGTATAATTTTTTAATCTCACTTCGAACAATATTTTAAAAATAGTATATAATAATATGTTTTAAATTACATTACTCACAAATTAACAACTCACCTTAAGCGATTCGGTCGGTCCCTTCTTCCTCAGTCCCAGTAACTTCATAACTAGTTTTGGAGTCGGGAAGATGTTGAATGGAGGCGGCAAAGTTGCGCTCTCTTCGAAGTAACTCATCCAAAGACGTGTTCTGGCGAATTTCCACTCAACGTCCGAATGTTCCTGGAATAATTCAATTTGGGAAGTTGCTCCTAAATTTAATATATAATATTACTCGTAATATTGTAATGAATTTGAGGCAAAATATTTTGCATAGAAATGTGTGGACAGATTTATGAAAATACGCAAAAGATTAACTTACGGTGATCATAGCATAGGAGTTGGACATCATGGCAATAAGAAGATTCAGTAGAACGATCACATTGATCACGGAGTACGATCCGAACATGAGGAGTCCCCAGAACCGAGTGTAACTCTTGATGCCGGTCAAGTCAAAGTTTTCCAAACCGACCATTCCAAATGACGCCCAGAAGAGAGATTGAGAAGCTTCGAAAACACTAAAAAAATTAAGCATGATTGAATGTTGTACGAAGTTTGGTCTTAATATTATTGATTTTATTTGTTTTAATAAATATTTTAAAATTGATATTAGTAACAATAAATAAATGATGTTATAATTTTTTTTACCTTAATAACCTTTCGGTCCTGTAAATTATAACCAGAACACAAAGTTTCTATTTTTTGAGGACAATAGAAGTTATGAATGAGAAAAAATGCAGATATTAAAAGTACAATTTAAACCAGAAGATAAAAATATAAATGTATTGTTATTATTATTATATTTGTACTAAATCTGTATGTCTGTTAAGTTACCACTGTTAAAGTTAGTATATTAATTACAATATTTATAAATTGAATCATAAACTAAATTACATATAAATATATATTATACCTCCTCGCTTGTACTTGTAAACTATATAATTTTGTAAACCCTATAATACTTGTAAATCCTGTGTATTTAAAATTTAAAGATAAGATCCCAACACACTTAATTATAATAATATTTACAGAAAAATTTGGGAACCATATATTACGGATCATATAAACTACGGTATTAATTATACATGAAAAATAATTTAAGTTTTAACCGACACTTTTAAGGTTACGGTTGATTTTAATATCGTATTTCAAAAGTAATATGATGCCTAATATTAGAAATCAAAATTAATAAAAAATAAAGTTTTTACTCATGAAAGGGAGAAAAAAGAATAACTCTTGGAATATCTATCCAGATTTAATACTTTCACTCGAACTGATCAGTGAAACTACTTTCTTGTAAATTAAACGTGCAAACAAATATGTATGGAAATATATAATTCATGTGAGTTAGTAGGCGTGATAATCCATAGTAGTGCGCAACGTCATGCAATCAACTTCATCAATTTTCAACGTGTTCATTTTCACATTGATATCTTCTTCCAATTGTATTTGCGTCTGAAGCAAATAACGCAGTGAAGATGTCGCTTCGTGGAGCATCTGCTGCAGCTGTTCGGTACTATGACGTAACGATTCACATTCGTAGTACAAGGCCTGTCCAGGGGGATCCCTAACTAATTCTGCCCCAGTCCTTTGAGCTCTTCTACCGAGTCTAGTATGAGCTAGTGCCACGTTCCCTTCCTTAGCTGATAACGCTTTTTGCAATTCAAGTATATTATTTTGCATGTCCGCAATTTTTTGGGTCGTCTCTCGATGCATATCTTCGAGCTTTCCTTTAGTTCGCTTTGTTTCTTCTATGCGTTCTTTGAACTCGTGGTTACATTTGTTAAACGCAACCCATAGGTCATCAATTACTTGTTTTAACAAAGTGTCGATGAAAATTCGTATAGGTCGAGCACTGGTTACTTCTCTAGCAGCCATTTGGATGTTCTGGGCGGAATATGCGTTGTATTCATCGGCAGATATGTTAGCTGGATCAAGATTCGCGTAACCCTCGTAAACAGAGAGACATAAATCAGTTGGCTTAAGCGATAATGACCCTTTATCTAAATCAATAGCTGCTTGCTTGTATTGCAAGTCACGATCAAGGAGATAACGAGTAGAGCGGAGGCGTCTCATTTGCTCGTTCAGTTGTTCTAATGATCGTTTTAGTAAGCTTTGCCCTCCAAGGATGGTTGTGATTTCCCGCTGAAGAGCATGCTCTACTTCATCCACTACCAAATCGATACCAATTCGTCCGTCTCTTAGCATTAAGCACTTTCGGCAAATAGTTAATGCGTTCGTTTGCAAAGAAGCAAGACAGTCCAGCAAGCGTGTCTTGTAAACGCCTAAGGATTCTAGTTCATGGCAAATTTCTTTCCTTTGTAACTGCAGTTCTTTTTTATTGAACTCTATATCACCAATTCGTTCTTCTATGCGTCTATCGGACGTCGCTTTCATAATAGAAGCTTTTTCGGCAGTTTCTTCTCGAACTCTCTCACATTCACCAAGAATCCTATCAGCTAATTGCTGTTGATCTTCTGTGTTTCTGCATCTTTGATCGTTGCTCATCTTCCATTCTGAGAGCGTAAATTTTGCTGATCTTGGGGGCATACAGACAATGGCTTGTTCTGAGAGCCTTGTGGTAGCGACTGGTGCTCCGATAACATTTCGTACACCAAATTGAGCCTCACTCATATTGTAAAAATACTAAGAACTTGAATATACACAAAAATATTATAAATAAATCACGTCTATTGAAAATGGGGCTTCAAAAATGACATAACTGTCTGTTGTCATAGAGACGGGGGGATGGCAAAGTTCGATCAAACGAGTTTTTCTAATCAGTGTATTTGGATTGAATCCAAGAATATTCCAGTATTTAATCAAGACAATACCGAGCACAAACTTTTACGATTGATTAGAGCTTTTAATACCAGTGACACGAGGAAGTTAAGACTGTTTAGAATATTATTTTTTTAAATTTAAATAGTTAATAATTAAATAATTTATATTTTAGTTATTTCGTTCTAGGGTAAAAGTCAATTACATTCTCAATTGCTACACATCATTATTAGATAATATATTGATTTTCTAAAAAGATTTATTACATTGATATTATATACCTATGTCGGATTTATTTGAGCTGATCCATTATTCATTAAAACAATAACTAGTGTAATAGTTTCCAACCAATTTTACATACACGTAATGGAATTTCAAACTTTCTAAAAATACTTGAATATATTATTTAGATTATTATTTTGAAGAAGACAATTTTAACAAAATACGTTTGAGTGTCAATATTATACAGAGGTTATTTCTTTATCCTTATAAGACTATTCAGTCTTGAAGGTCGAAAACAATGTTATATATATTACCCTAAAATGTGGTGAGAGTTTCTGATTCTCGTTTAAGGAGTGTCTTTCAGTGGGTCAAGGTAAAGTAACTGAAAACCGAGACGCATTTTAAAACATTATTAGACTCTATAAAAATATATGGCGTTGCACCCAAATAATTGCGACTAATGCGCGCTGTCGACTTCTGTCGTGGGTCGTAGGCAATATAATATGTATTATGAGATGACGACGATTTTTTCACTTCTTCACTTCACTTCACTTCTTTAGGAGTTTAAACATTTAATTAACTCAGCTTTTATGAACTTAATTTTATTAATTTTATGTAATTTTAATATAAGATCGTAATTTGGTTCTTTAGGATGTTTAATGATTAAACTATAAAGGGTCATTCATTCATTCATTCATGAGTATGAAGAACTCATAGGAACAGTTTTTAGAAATTTCTAAATCGGTTTGTTCGCGCACCACACAATTCGATTATCTATTGGATGTTTCTATCCTATTTATATCATCATATTTCCTGTATAACCACGTCATCTTTAAGTTAACAAGTTGAATAATAGAGCAATCTCATATAAACCTTGGAAATAAATGTTCCCATCACATTAACATATTTTTAAGTGTACAGAATATAATAAAAGATAATGTTAATTCACCAGTTAATGTAACATTGTTATAGTGATGGGACCAAATAAAATACTGTAACCACATTTAAGAAAATAAGCCCATTAACTATATAATACTATTTTTTTGCTTTTTAATTAGTCTTACCTTTAAATAGTCAATATATTTACGAATTAACAACATATCTTACTAAAGGACCACCGATAATGTCCAAAAATGAAGTAAACTATATTAAATATTCGTAAAAATAACTTTAGCATACATTGGCCAAAGTATGTATGCCAATATTTTAATATTTGTGCTAAATCCATATGACAGCCAACGTCGGCAAACTTACTTGCCAAAGCTGCGCCACTTCATGCAGGAGTCCCCAGCGTGCTCCCAGTCTGGCAGCCCGCCTGGCAATACGTAGCACTTACGCTTTTCCAAGTCAGCGAAGTACCAAAGTAATTGGTTCAGACCTGGTGATAGTAAATTATATATTATATATTCAAAGCCCTGCAATAGCCTGTTGTAGTTATAGCAATATGTACTGTTCATAAGACTCAGTTCTATTTTTAACATATAATAAACGAACTAAGGAAGACATAGGCATAAAAAATTGTGAAATATAAAACAACCATACAACCTACCACATGCGAAAGCGAACAGCACCAAGGTGTATATGAAGAAGAACTTGACGATATCGATGACCATGCGACCCAGGGAAATCTGGAGAGGTCCCAGGTGAGGGTTGATCGAGAACAGGTGTACTAGTTTGAGGGCACTGAAAAAATAAATAATGTCTTGAGAACAGTCAGTTAAAAGTAAGGTGATTTTATTCTTTAATTTATTCTTTTAAAAATTTTTTTTTTTTTAATTCAATTTTGGTTTTCGGGTTTAACTTATGTTGTACCAAAATAATGATGTTCCCTCTTTCATAAATACTCACCTAAAGATATTAGCCGCTGCAAACAGTCCTTCCGCTATTAACTGAGGGTCGAAGGCATCCCACTCTTCTCTTGGAATAAATCTGGTTAAAGGATCTTTTTTTATTTCTGCCGATTGTTGAACATACGCAGCGACTCTCAGTACACCGACAGCAACGTATAATGAATTGCGAGTAAAATCAATAAAGTTCCACATATTCCGGAGGTAGGAGCGAATACCTTCGATGTAAATCTCATGGGTCTCCTGCCAGATGAAACCTGGGAAGCATTTGATCATTAGAAGAAATTATTCATCAGATAACTTTAATATTCTTCAAAGGTTACTAATTTATGAGTTATGAAATCAAAGAACATAATATATATAATATTTTCTTACCCAATACATATATCAGCACGACAAGCTCGAGATAGGTAGGACCGTTTCCTCGCTGCTTCTTTAATTCCTCCTCTAAATTCTGAACCATCCATTGCGGTCCTAACATTTGGACTAATTGCACATCCACTCTTTGGGACACCAGGATTAAAATTACTGGAAATATGATTTTTAACTTATTAATTTTTATTTTTACCAATATGTTCTGATTCACCCAAATAATTAACTTACATAAAAAGAACAAGTAACTGGACGCATGGATTAAGAATTTCATAAAGGGTTTTCTCATCAATCTACCAGTGGTACAATTTGGTGCAACCATGTACATACAGCAATAGAAAGGGAACAGTAGGGCTACTCTCAAAATTATCATTATTTTATCAAAAGCACTCTTTCTCCGGAAACCTGGGACACCTTCATACCAAATGGTGGCTAATAGTTGTTGGATATTTGGATGGGCCACAAACTGTAAAAAGATAAATATACTAACTACACTAAATTAAAATTATATTCCGAACTATGACTTGCACTGACAGCAATAAAGACGATTTTATCAAAATTATATTATTTTTAAAAAATGAAATCAATTTTTATTTTTACCATTTTTTGCTTAAAGTTGATCGCCAGTTCCAATTTGGCGAGCTTCATATGCTCTCCCTCTTCAAAAGGGGGTTCTTCTGGGTCGTGATTCAAGATAATAGCCAGCTCCTTTGAACTTCGTGATTGGTCCAAGAGGTCTACAGCAAATTTTTGAGCTTGTCGACGAAGTTCTAGATATTGTGATTTAGTCTCCTGAGGAATATAAAACAATTAAAATCTGAAGTAAAAAAAATATTTAAAAAATAGTTTTTTTGTATACACATTACATATATTATTTTATTACATAAATTATAATAAATATTACCTGTTCAGTAAAAGCTAGGTTCCGTAATTCCCAGGATAATTGAAAAGCAGTCAGTATAGGATCAGTGGCTGATAAAGCTATAAGAGAAGGTGAGGCCAAAGCGCGATATGTGTTGAGCCGGGCGAATGAGTGTCTCAGGGAATCCTCTGAGGAATCCCTGATGCAGATATCACAACCGCACCTTAGATATAAGAAAATTAATAAATATATAGTCAATGATCAGACTAATGGCACATAAAGATTAAAGTATTGAATTGTGCTGAATCAAAGAATATATTTCAAAATAAGATGATAATAACGATGAATAATAACGAAGACTTTTCGTTACGAATTAAGGTTAACCATCAAAGTTTTACCTAATGTCGTGAGGATCTGGCAAAGTTGCCCCACGATCAAGTAGGATTTTTATAATTTCGTAGTTGTTCTTGTGTGCGGCGAGCATTAGGGGTGTTATGTCTGGAGTAAACATTGCAGTATTTGGATCTACCTTCTCCCAGCTCTGGTTTGAAATAAAAGAAACCATTAGACAGTCCTATATAAACGTAATTGCCGATTAATTCAAAATGTAAACTTACGTAAGGTTCAGGATGTTTATAGATCAATTCTTCGTGCTCCAGCAAAAGTTCTACCGCCTCCACGAACTCCGCGCTTATGGCTTGCAGCAGAGCATCCTTTGTCGCTACTCCCATCACGACCAGAAGTTCTACCATTTCAAGGTTCTCCCCCTCAATAGCCATGGTCAACGCACCTCTACCAAGTGCGTCAACACAATTTATGTCTATATGTTTGTTTCGGTGCGCTTTTCGAAGCATCCTACAATATATATTTGTATATTATCAATTACTATAGGAGCAAAGATGTATTAATTTGAAGTGAGGATAGATGAATGGGAATTAGGAAGTTACACAAGGTCGGTGGCAGTGACAAAATATTTTTATATTAATTAGAAATTGGTTCTTTTTCATTTATTTTACCATTACCTTCACGACCATCGAATGTAATAATGACAGAGTCAAATTTATATATTAAATATATTGGTACACGATACAAATCATTTAATAATAGTTTTTGAAAATCTTATATTATAATATAATACTTTCTTTCTTAATATATTTCTTTGCGAACCACGTCAAAACTTCTCCACGGATTTTAATAAAACTTATCTGAGTCGTGAGTTTAATGTCCAAGTCAGTTAGGTTTCAAAGTTAATCAATATACATGATACTTCTTACTCTGGAAACTTTCTACATTTTCCGGTAAAAACTTGAAATTTATTTTACAAACTACAATTTCAGTAGCTATAATTGTGCGAACTTAGATAATGGATAAAGCAGATAAAATCACTGGCAACAACTAGTATATGTATAAAAAAGAACAATTTCCAACAGTAAAAGTATGTAACTTTTATTATCTGCTCGTATATATTTTATACCATAATTCTTTATATTACACTATATGAGCTGTATATTATAATTTACCTTCTAACGTTAGCCAAATCACCGCGTTCTACGGCGAGGAGATACTTCTTCTCTTCAAGAGTAAGTTGTTTAGGCAGAGTCGGTAGCTTTATACACTGACTCACTGCATTGTGGTCACCCTGTACATATTATTGTTTATAATATTATATAATATTCGTATATTGTGTCAAGTATTATGCTTATAATCTTGGAATACTTTGATTAACAAAACTAAATTAATCTATTATATATTATTGTAATTCAGAATGTGTATAATAACTTTATGATTATTTAGGATAAAACTTGAGCAGTACTTGTCTTGAAGCCCTTATGAGATTACATGACTTACTTAAGCTAATATACTATATCTTATTATGTTATTGAGATGCAGTAGAAATATTTTCTATCGAAATGACAATACTTTTGCTACTTGCAACTTTATCTTAATTCCTTGTTAGTTTAATACGGTTATTAAGAATTTAAATTATTTATTTTAGAGTAACAATATCGAGGATATAATTATTATATATTAAATAAATAAAATATGTTCACACTTACACATTCTAAATCTTTTTTATCCATTGTGATTGTTTGAAAGTATTTGAGTTGGTTTACGATCGTCGGTTGTCGCGTGCATTTCTGTTTGAAATCATTAAAATATATATATCATAAGTATTATGATGGCATATCTTTTCGGCATTATCTTTTACTATTTTGTCTTCGTTTGGAGATAATTGAAACGAAACCCTAACACTGATAATTTCTATATTTGGTAGAGTTACCATTTCTGCTACAAGAAATAACCTAAAATAAAATTATGCCTTATTTGTCGTTTTTAGAAATTTGTATAGTTCAATAATTTGCGACTGTCAAAATATTGTAAAATTCGAAAATTTGTAGTTTCCAAAAATTTTACTACTACAAAAATTTTGCCAGCTTAGCCAATATTTATATAAATAATAAAAATAAAACAAATAATATTTATTATTATTCCCTTTTTGGATACACATACAAACAATAATACTATATTGTAAATGGAAACAATCTAACTAAACTTCCGAGTGTATAATGAGAAGCCTCGATATTTCGTTTATCCGTTTCCATCGAACACTACTTACTAACTGTAATTGAATTGTCAGTAATCCGTCGAAATGCTTACCAACTAATCTGATTATAACTCTAAATGACCTGAATCGAAACCAAACCAATCTAAGCACTAAATACATTTCACAATACTTATATGCTACCAAATATGATTTATGTATAAAACTTAATAAATATCGATTAAATCAAATATGTTTTTCTAATTCTGTATCTTTTGTGTTTATTTACGATAATAAAAAATATTTTTCTCTTAACAAAGACTGGATTTAAAGAAAAAGATTTATGACTTTTATAATATTGAAATCTTATTTATTTTCATTCTTAAATAATATTTATATAAACAAAAGAATACTTACATTGCGCTGAGGCGGACACGATACTATTTCAAAAGTGTCTACTTTTCTTTTATATACAGTTGTATAATTTAATTATGTACCGACGTAGGGTAGTTCAGACTTCAGTAAGTCGGTCTAAACCTTTCATAAACGTGATGAGAATCACGTTTTTATAAGGTCGAATGACAGTCATACAAAGACAAAAGATTACTTGCTAATATGATTTGACTTGATCTTATATGGTTACCGAAATTGTATTTTTAAATTCAAATTCAAAATATCTTTATTCAAATAGTTATTTAAACGCACTTTTGAATCGTCAATTATAACAATAAAAAGGTCAGTGTAATCAGTCCGTGAGTAAGATACTACCGGCTCGGAATGCTGCTTTACTGAGAAGAGCCGACCAGAAACTCAACAGTTGCTCTTTTTAAAAGAAATATAACAATCTTAAATGATGTACATTTATATACAATCCTGCAAATATCAATCCTGCAAATGAGTCAACATCTTAAGTTACACACATTTCGATCCACTGAAACCTCTTACGTTATAAGATCGTTATATTAAAGTAGTTAATGATTTATCACGTTATGACGTCCTAGTGATATCATCATGACATTCAATTGGATGGTGTGACATTCACTAAGATTACTCAAAAGATTAATCTAAGGATGATGTTAGTTTTTATTTAAATTGAATTATGTATGTACATACTTTTATGTATTTTATGAAATATATACTTTGAAATATCGGATACACCCTTTTTATCTGAAGATGACTAAAAGTTGTTCCCACATGTAAAATATTTTCGAACGAGGGTACTAATAATATACAAATAATATAGTGTACTTTGCTTAAAAATATATCTATTTACGTAAAAAAAACGTTTACCCAAGATGAAGTGGTAAGTCCTGGCCAGGGAATAGAACATAGGACATTGCTATATTTTAGATCAAATAATTTGATTGCTTGTGAGTTAATTTTATATTATTCATAAGATAGTATTTAGATACTTAACCTTAGGGTTAAGATACTTTAATTAAGTTTTATTATTTTTAACCGTGTATTAAGCACTCATTACACAAAATATGTTTGTATTATACATATATATTATACATCTACAAATATATATATATATATATATATATATATTTATAGATGTGTCTACGTGTTCATCTTGTTACCAGGTCACCTAGCTTATGTTTGACTCGACTTAAAATAATTGTATTACATTAGATACATATCTACAAATGTATTTATCCCGCCTACACATATCAATAGCTTTGTATTTACAAAACTCAAGTTCTTCGTTCTATCTGGAGATATTTTACGAGATAAGTTTAAAAAAATATATATAACACACTGGTGAATACATTTTTAATTTATACTTATAATAAATTTGTAACTAATCGCTCAATACAAAAGATATTTGAGAGAAATCATTGCAGCTCCCCGGTCTTTAGGAAGGTATAGAAAATAAATCGATTTTTTTTTTTATTTTTGTGTTCCATATTATTAAGAAATTGTTTTGTCGTATTACTATAATTTGCAATTTCGTAACCCGCCTAAGGGTAAATTCTCAAACAGAATCGTGGATACAGATAGTCCATAATATAAATAAGAGCAGAGACAAGGCATACACTTTTCAACAAGCTCCCAGTAAACGTTTAGATTATCCTTTAATAAATTTCAAAACCTTATTAGGGAACGTTTATGTTAACGGATACTACAGCATTTCCGAATATACA
This sequence comes from Melinaea marsaeus rileyi, assembly GCA_918358865.1. Taxonomy (NCBI): domain Eukaryota; kingdom Metazoa; phylum Arthropoda; class Insecta; order Lepidoptera; family Nymphalidae; genus Melinaea; species Melinaea marsaeus. The sequence continues at coordinate 2,023,219 of OU911088.1, forward strand.
TGATGCCTGGTTATGAAGCGCTCGCTGCCAGCCTGAGATGAATTATAAATGTAATTTAAGCTATAAGAATATAGTAATCCCCCCTATAACGTGGTACTCTTATAACGCATTTTTATATAATATGATTTTTGTCCCTCGTATAACGCGGGGTTTAGTACGTTATATTTCTATATTATGAAATTTATAATTATTTTTTACAGTTCATAATTAATTTCCATTACTTTTGTACAATAAATATAAATAAAATTTAAATTTAATTAAGTTCTTTCTTAATATTCCATTTAAAATGCCTATAACGAGAAAGTTAAAATAAGCGCGTTATAATACAAGAATATTCTTACAACGCGTTTTCTTATAACGCGGAACGAATCTACCGTGTTATAGGGGAATTACTGTAGTTTTAAAAGAGTATATAGTCCGAGTTTCTGTCGCTAGGTATTCTCAGTTTGTGGCAAATTTCAAAGCTGAATAATTTTTACACTGAAAAAATGTTTTATTTGTAGTTTATTCTTTATAGTTTAATGAAAAAAGGTTTCACAATAAAGATTGAAGTAAATTTTTAATTTATATTCTCGTATTCTATTCCTACTTTGCAGAATGAAAACCACAACTGAAGCATTGAATTGAATTGACTTTTAAAAAAGATATTTCATACATGAATACCAGGGCGGAGATAACGTTTTAGCATTTTGTTTGTATAATATCCTTTCAAGACATCTTTTAATATGATTTTGAAGAAAATACATATATTACATATTACTATGCAGATAATTTTATTCACTGATATTAAACTTGACTTGACCTGACTGTAATAAGTCCTGCAACACTCGCTCGTTTGAAATACTGGTAGCAGAAATACACCAAATACTCTTAATAAATTGAACAGTTAAAGATAACTACATCTTTTCTTGCCAGTAACATAGTCTATAAAATTTTTAGGGTCACATCCTCTAAAACAGTTCCAGCATTCAACTTCAAGTCATTAACTGTACCAATGCTTGGAGTGACATCGCTACAAGCATCTCAGAAAGACATTATTCATGCCACAAATTGAATATATAAACCATATAAAAAAAAGATTAATTACAATAAATATATTTATAACAATGTTAATTTTCCACATAATAAAAAAAACTATTAATTACAAGATATGTAATTGTAAACAAAAACAGAAATTAAACAAAATGCCTTATAAGATCTCCATTGTTTTTGTCGGCCATTTTGTTTCACCTGTCAAAAGTACGGATTAACGACAAAGTTACTTTATTGATACGTTATGTTATTAAGTTGAAATAAGATACATTTTTGTTGTTTAAAAAGGCTTCAATATTAATATTTGTATTAATTTTATCTGTAGGTAAAATAGAAAAAAAACACCCACCAATTATATACAGTCGAATGTATTCAAATCAACTCAGACGGAGTCAGTGTGAAGAGATAGTATTAAACGAACAAGTTATATACAACAGATTATAAAGCCAAGTATACACATCACAACCTTATTTTTCATGTAGAGGAAAAAATTATCATGTTGAAAATAAAACAAATACAAAAAATGTAAAACTTTAATCAATAACATAAGGTACTGTACACACCGACTACTATAACTTGACTAGTGAATTTAGATATGTGGCTATGTTCAAAATACTAAACAAATTGCATTAAAATATTATATTTAACGTGTCCGTCTGTACATTTTAGATAGTATAGTGAATTTTACATACTTTAAAAAAATATTTAAATTTTTTTTTAAGGATAAATATAAAGTATACATACATTAGAAATAAAAAAAAAATTATAATACGAGACACAAAAACCTACCAAAAATATCACACCAGTGTAAATCAGGCCTTATTTTGATATCCCCCAAGCCCAATATTATACATCTATCCGATACTCCTATATACATTAAATATAATTACATTATAAAATATGTATATATCAAATCATACTACGCGGGAACGCTAAATTATCAAAATCTACTAAAATCGTTGTTAATGAGGTATTATTAAATAAAAATTTGACACAATATATTTTTTTCAGACCAAATGTAACAATACTTTCATTTTTATATTTAAAATTGCATTAAAAAATAATTATATGTACGAAAATATAAAAAAAAAAATATCAGATTAAATGCAATAATCATACATTTCATATAACCGAAAAATATAAAAAATTATTTGATATATAAATATATACAAAAAAAAATTGGACGGTCGTTAATAAAAAATAAATAAAATATTAATAATAATAATAATACGAAATGTTAATACGACCGTTTTACATAGTCTATATATAATATATATACATCTCTACATAATACAAACATAAGCTATCTCTTTTACGTATATAGCGCTGTCTCACTCGCACACTCAACTAGGCTGTGCACTCACTACATACAAACTGTAAGTGTCAATAATTGAATGGCGTTATTCAATTAAGTGAAAACATTTTTTTCTCCAAAAATAGCAAAAAAAACTATAATAAAGATAGCGTTACGCAATAGTGTGACGACAATTTTTTCCTCGAAAAAAATGACAATGATAAAAACATTTCGCTTAAAAAAATATAATAGTATTTTGTTCATCTGAAAAAAATTTATATACATTTTAAATGTGAACATGTTACATAACATACTTCATTTGATACATAATAAATAAATTATAACAGATTTGTTTTTTTTTTTATTTCAAATAATCAAAACATTTATATAATTTTATTCACTTATTTTGATTTTTTAATAATTTTATTGTAACAAAATGGATTTGATCAAAGACAATAAATATTTATATGAATAACCAAAACTCAACACTTTTTTTTTATACCTCAGTTAAAATTTCACCGAGAAATTTCTTTATGACAGCTTTTCTATATAATGTGAAAAAACTAAAGTTATTCCACAGTTAAAGTTATCTGAGAGTTAAATAAAATGATCCTCATCCCAATTATTTTTATAAAATAACATAATATATTAACAAAAAATACTTCAATTTTCAATTTTACAAAAAAACAATTTTGTTAACAAAAAAAAACTACAATATTATCCAAATATACCTTCCGATTATAAAATCATACATAAAAAATATACAAAAAGCCGCAAAATATATGTCAAATACGACGCAATAACAAAAATATCTGATATGTAAAAAAAAACAACCAGCAACCAGAAAAAAAAATACCAAGGAGTATTTAACATGTGACCTCATTAGATTGCGAATGTTACATAAATACTTTTTTAATCAAAACCTCATTTTAAATCCTCCTCCTCGTTGTCGACGTACAGGAGATCCTCCATTTTAGTCAGAAACTTATTGTCAAGTAACTGATCCTCGGGTATCGGTTTCTGGGAAACATAATATAAGAGATATGAGAATTTTTGTAAATATTTGTAACTAATTCAATAAAATTCCTGTCATTTGCTAACTAAATTAAATAAATAGTTAACAATAATACTAACGTCAAACTAAAAAAGACTAATTTAAAATAATTAATTATTAATTTAAAAACAATTCTAAGTAAAAAAAAAACTAAAGTAAAAATAAGTACTGTTTAAAAAATCAAAAGAAATACTTACCTTTCTAAAAAAATATAAAGATACAAAAAAGATAATAATTGTAATAATAAAGAAACGTGGATTTTATTTTTTTTATTTAACAATGAATTTTTAACTTACAAAAATATATATATATAACAACAAAATTACAAAAATGTAAAATTTTAACGATAGATGATGAAATAAAGACAATATTATGAATGAATGAATGAATAAATGAATAAATGAATGAATTTTCGTTTTATTGAATCTATTTTAAAATCTAATACCGTCTGCTCCAGTACTTGTTAGTCTGAGTGTCGAGATACGACTAGGGACAAAGTTAATATCTTTTATTATCTTTTAGTATTAATTTTTAAGGGATTTTTTTATTATGAGATTCATTTTAACATATCATATTTATATCATTTAAACAAACAAACAATGAATGCGCGAACCTGAGACTTTTAAAAGTCGCCCTAACAACTATAGCGCCCTAACAACTATAGCGCCCTAACAACTATAGCTATAGCGTTATACTTAATTAGTATTCAAATATTGCATTAAATATATATATAAAATACATACCACTCCATCAACCTTAGGGAACGGGGACAGACAGACAATAACCACAGTCATGTTGTCGCAGCCAAGGCCTCCGGTGGCACAATTCGGGGCTAGACACAACTGCATTAGGGCTTCACACACCGTACTGGGCTCCCAACCACTTAAGAGACGCACTCGGCAGAACGATAGGACTTCCTGGTTATAAACAAATTTTATATATTAAAAAAAATATTTTAAATTTTGTCTCATATATATATATAAACAACAAGGTCACTAACCTCATTTGACAAAACTTCCCAGATGCCATCACAAGCAATGACTATGAACTCCCAATCATCAGTCAATTGACGGACTTGAACGTCTGGGTAGGCTGGAATTGAAACAATTATATACTTACAATATTATGAAGGCTTATTTTATCACTACTTTATTTATAGAAGAAATGAAATTTATGAAAGCGGTAATAAGGTAACATATATATATACACATAATTCTTACCGGTAACAATCTGATCCTGTTTGGATAATCTGTAATTCCGTTTGAACACATAGTCCCCGAGTGCCCTGGACAGAGCGAGGTTCCCGTTCACTCTGTTCAGTTGGACCCATCCACCGCCACGTCTGATCCTTTGTAGCTCTTCTTTATTATTGGGTTTGTGGTCATATGATAGGACTTCCACCTGGAATTATCAAAACAAGGCTAATGAAAACATTGAAACCCCCCTTGAGAGATACATAGAACAACATGTTTGTTTTCTTTTAGGATATAAACATCTAGTAGTAAATGCCTTCCGTAAATTTACAAAGGTAAATCTTTGAGATGAAGTGAAATAAAGGAGACAGAGAAGGGGGATAGATGTTTGGGTGTTCCACTCTCTTACATAAAAAGGTTGTACTTACCTTTGTCGGGGCAAAGCTCACTAAATGCAATCAAATACTTTATTCTACCAGATCTATCTAAACATGTTATAAGACAAAGTCCTCAAATGCTGTCGGTCTGTATGTAAAAGCTAGTATAAAATAATTATATAGACCGATTACAATGAATATTTGATAATATGAAATATATATAATTGCACAAATAATAGTCTATTTATAATTAAACCGATCTGCCAATGCAAAGCCAGTAGCAAAAGCATTACAACAAAATTAACTTTACTCGAATAGTATATATATATATATACATAATTAATAAACATCTATACATACAGCTCCGGCAACGCTGGCAATTGCTCTGGAGTCTCCGACGTTAGCGCAGTACAATGTGTTATCCTTTATTAGAACCACAACAGCCGTGCTGCCGGCTACTTTCTCTTTCATACAGTTCTCCTCAAACATGGCTTGGTCCAGATCTAAAAACCCCTGGAAAATGTAATGTAAATATATATTATATGTTTGAAATCTTTTGAGCACGGCTCTACCTATTATTAATTTTTTTTTATTCTTAATTATTAAGACAATATTTAAATAGAAGATAGGCATTTCGTAGTATTATTAAACGTGACTATGTTTCTTTGAAAAAAAAAACCCTTTTTTATAAGCTAAGCACAATTCTCAGTTTCTTCATTTTCGTATCGCATACAAGCCAGGACAGGATATCCTTATATATATATATATATATATATATATATACATACATATATTATTTTAAGTTATAGATACAAATAAATCAATCTGTTTCTTATGAATGTCATAACTAACAAATTAAGTCATTGTGTACTGGTGGGTCGAGTAACTTTAACTTTAAAACAAATGTAATAATCATATAAGATAAGAATAGAACCTCTCGGTACTACTAATAATTATATTAAAGGATATTTCATTTACCTGTTTCAGTGATTCCTCAATATTGCCTAAGTGATATTCTGGTCTAGCTGTTATGAACTTATGAAGATGTTTTCCTGCATATTCTGCTATATTTGCTCCTATAAAATAATATAGTTCACATTATACATTTATGTATTAATAATAACAATTTAGTTTTTGTAAACAAAGCAAAAATTTTGTAACTACTTGTAATACCTATAAATATTACATGACTTTAAAATAGCTAAACAGATTTCAATCAAATAGAGAGAAAAAATCAATTTAACTTATTTTAAATAAATGAAATCTGCTATTCAAAGAGACACATAACGGTTATATTAAATGCCAAAAACACTTGTTTAAATTGTAACACTTGTTTAAATCACAAACTATTCTTACCCCCATGTCCATCATAAACAGCAAAAAAAGCTGTTCCTGGATCATCAGGGAGTGATAGTATCTGTGTGTGAGAATCATCCATCGAGACCCTCCATCCTTGCATACAAGATGAACCAACTACATAATGTGAGTCCTGGCATGTTGATGACTGCTTCTCCGTTATGGGCTCGGATAGGGTTTGCCCCATGACTCTACTGATGTAAATGATATATGTTTTTAAAGAAGTTATTTTTGTTTTATTGTGTATATAATGGATTATATGAAACAAATATTTGATCGGAAGTCTATGAATATAGTAAAGATAGATGTATTTAATAAAAAAAGGGTTACTTTAGTAATCAATACTAGAATAAGATATATTTTACTGTATCTATTGAAATCTGATACACAGATATTGCAAGAGATAAGATAAAGAATCACCTAAATATCGAGAATCACTTTAATTGAAGCAGATTTCTAAAACAGAACAACCGCCAATTATGAGTAATAGTTGTAAGTCATGACGAATTTTGTTTTAAATGACCTGCATTTTTAAAGTACAACACTTAATATTACATTAAAGAATTACAAAGAGCCCCTGCATCTATATTTATCAGTTACTTAAATAAATAGACCTGTTATATTATGAAGTGATAAAAAAACAAGATAAGTATCACTATTTAATTAGTTCACTTTTACAATACAAGAATGTTCTGCGAGTCAAAAATTATGGTAATTTACTTACAGAAATATAAAGCTCTTGTTTGTTCACCCTTTATTGCTTAATTATATTATTTGTATATAATAGGAAATGCAATTATCAGTGAGAAGGCTTAAAGTGCGTAGGTAAACATAGTGTAGAAATGTCAGTGGAGAAACGTCATGTCTAAATAATATGTCACTGTCAAAATAGTAGCAAAGACATATTTCTTCCTTCATGTTAATAATAATTTAACTTTTAAAACTTATGAATTACGTATTATACTTCAAATACAAATTCTTAATATCTTACAATGATTACAGTTAAATCTTCATGGGGTATACTTTTAACGTGATACCATTTGATTAATTTTACATACGAGGCAATATCATAAGTCAAATTAAATAAAAAAATCATTAACCTTATAATTCTTGAAGCTGCAAGCATGATTATAATATTTAAAGCAATAAAAAAATAAAATTATGAGCCCGTTTATTTAGTATTATTTAACACCAATGAATAACTTGTAAACATTGGATATAGAAACATTTGGGAATTTTGAAGTTTTGTACTAGAATTTCAGAAGTTTACTGTCAATAGTGAATAATAGAGTATCCAAAAAAATGTCGTATGCCAGTATTAATGAATTAATAGGTTTAATAAATAAAATTGTCTCTTTTTACGGTTTCATTTAATGTGTTTTTACACAAAATATATAAAGAGAAGATACTATTCACTGAACTTTGTTTCAAACATGGCTTTCAGGCCTCGGCATTAATAATAAGTGATGAAAGATAAGTCTTTCATCAAATTATTCAAATGAAAAATAATCTATAAGCATATTATAATTATAAATATGATGCTTATGTACACCTACAAAACTTTAAGTGAATTTAAGTATAGAGTCTAAAGATGTGCAATGGATTAGCAGTAAAATAATGCTATACAACTTACGAAGAGCAATAAAAAAAATTATAATATTCAAAATAAGGTCTTGTTACCTGAGACTTGTATGGTTTTAATATAATGTACAATTTACATGATAATCATAATATATTATAACTTCAATTTATATTATCGTTATGTATTAATTAATTAGGCAATATAAACTTAAATAGATATGTTTTGAGCGCTTCATATGTCATTTTATATATCTGCAAAATAAATGTTTTATATAGGAAAAAAAAATTACTCTATCAAATACCTACTGATAATTTTTATCTGTAAATCAAAAAGATTCACTTTTAAAACTATTTCTCATCATTAGTTAGTCTAGAGTCTTGGAATCAAAGGGTAGAGGTGAGTGGAGGGAATTTTATGTTACCTCCCCCTTCTCCCCCTGAATTTACGTCCGTGCTAATCTAATTCGTCACCGTATGACGCTTTATAAGATTATTATCGCATAAGTAGAATACAAAAAACAAGTACGTAAATAAATATTTATTCTTTCAGTATTATGGAATTATAAACTTACTAACTGGGATGTACCAATAACTGCGTTAAAGTTAATGAAATAATGATATTTAATTTTGTTGTTTAAATAATTGAAAGGAGGTCACAACTTTACCTATCTTTTCAATATTTTTTTAAACTTTTTCACCAGCTTGTATTTATACCATTGGGGGCATATCGAATACTTTTATCATAAAAGAATGTCATACTCTTTCTTATTTTATACACAGTAACACATTCTTTGTAAGATTCTGAGAGACAGCCGTATAAAGAAGGTTCGTCTAAACTTTTTTATTATAAATTGTATGTGTAAAGAGGTTGTAAATAAAGACAATGATGCTAGAAATAAAAAAATTGAATTATTTTAAGAAGGCTCACAATACGTTGTGTCATAACATTCCATCTTGGCTCTAGTTACATAGTTGTTAACTGTATTGTCAACATTTTTAGTGGCAGGTAGGCGTAATGGTGTGCATTTAAAAAATATAAATGTCACGAACAATAGACACCTGTCAAGTGTGAGACTAACGCAGTGAGAGTTCTTTACAAAATTTATTTTACTAGATAGTACGTGTAGAAATCGAGATTATGAATTTATATTTATTATAAATTTAATTTAAATTTTACTTTCGTACATTTACATCGCAATCTATTTTCATATGTCCAAGAAATTTCAAGAAATGTTAAACATTTTTTTGTTCTTTATTTATACAATTTTTGCTAGTCTTTATTCCAAATTTTATAATTCTAAAAAGAAGAGCATTATGTAGGTGTATTTTTTTTTCTGACCTAACATGCGACATAACGGCTAAGAATTTGATATGGACTTCCTAAAACAAATGGGCAAACATAGATAGACAACGAAGATATTTCATAATATTTCCGTTTTACCTTTTGAAATAAGGAACCCTAAAAACGTTTCCCTTTTCCTTTTCCTCGAATTCTCACAAAATTAACATACTTAGGAAGCACCTAGCCACGGTGAAATAAAAAATATAAAAAGTAAACACATCACTTAGAAATATTAATCATAAAGATATCTATAAAATTTTACCTACTTTAAGTTTCAAATATCAAAAGACTATTCCTAATAAGTCAATTCCAAACAATGTCCACACAATAAATAGGATCAGCAAAAATAATGTTACTTATAAGTTGCCATTAATATGCAATGGTGTGCTAAATTGCCTCAGCCTTAAATGTGACGCCATAGTGGATTGATATAGATCAGCATATCCACGAACAACATACTTAAAAATTCACGAATATTTTTTTCCGAACTGTATTAATTAATGTAGAATATAAATTACTTTTTTATTTATCTCGTTATATTAAACAAATCAAATTCAAACTTAATAAATGAAAAAATAATTTTATTTAAATGTATACTGCTCGTAAAATCTTATATAATATTATATATTATAATTAAGTAGAAAATTCTTTTAGCGTAGCGTACCATACATTTATTATATTTAATATTTCTAATTATATCAAATTGAAAATGTATTTGTTTTATGATTATGATTCGATTATTATAGCCTTAATGGGGTGGGAGATAATTATGAGAGAGGAGATAGAGTGTGACATATAATCTCTTCTAAAACTCGCTACAAAAGAAAAACCCCAATATTTTATATAAAATCTTGAATTTTGTTAAGGTTTTTATACGATTAACCTTAAGACTTGATAACTATGTGTCCATGTACCTTAGTTTTTTTAATATATAACACTTTGAATGTTTGAACGAATGAGTGATGAAAGAATGGTAAAAAAGATTTATATGGGAAAAGTGAGCGGTAAGAGAGACAGGGGGAGGCCTCGAGTGACCTTCGAAAACACAGTAGCTACGATACTGGAGGAAGGTCACGTAAAAAGCATGAGGACCCCCCGGAGGGCATGTATGAAGAGGTTGATGTCTGTGGCCGAGGCGAAAGAGGTATGCAGAGACCGTAGCGTTTGGCGCTCCGTCGTCTCTGGCTACCCCGCAAGGGATATGGCGTGAAGGTAAATAAATAAATAAATAAATTGAATGTTAATTGAATACTCTTAACTTGTGATCAGTTATTTACTGAAGTAACTAGACAGTGTTGACAGTATTTTACTATTAGCATGCATTACTACAGGCATTCCGCTAAATACCAGCTTGCCCCAAAAAGCGAAAAAAATAAAAAAATCTATACAAAAACAAAGATGAAAAAGTAATATAACAATAAAAATCACAATAAGACTTATACTATAGATAACGCAATGATACCAACCAATCTAACCAAAGTAACTTAGCTCAGAGTGATTAGAACCACTTGTTATTACTTATTACTTATCACATACTATTTTTAAAGTTAATATTTTTGTTACAACTACGTTGCACATATAGAATTTGACACACTATTTACTGATTTCGATATAATATGGATGGATGGATATTTTAAGTATAATACTTAAAATCTTAATTAAGTTAATGTATTTTAAATAGCATATTTTAAATGTGATTTATCGGATATCAAACATTATAATAGTATTCTGTACTTACAATTTTTTAACTACGTTTTTCATTCATTTCTTCATGACTTCGTTCGTTTATTAAGTAATATCTTCATTTATTGGTATTTAATTTACCTATTAATACTATTTACAACTGAAAGTGTAGATAAATTATGGATTCATCTTATATTATGTAGACTAAGCAAGTTCTATTTCAAAATTTACAAAGAAAACCAAATATTAATTTATATTGTGTATATATTTGTTATAAATATATTATACTAATATTCTAATATTTAATGTGATGTATTATTTATTACTCTGTTATAAATTATACGTTTCAAGATAAAGTATTGCGTCCAATATAAAATATAATTGTATTATTACTACAGAGTAAGTGCAAGTCTTTACACAATTTAACTAAATAATTAACTAACTGTACTGTGATAATCTGTTAGTCACATTCGATACGCATGGTTGACTTTATAAACATAAATGTTGTTTAAATGTGTAATTTTTTTTATTTAGATATTTATAATTTTACATTTTAAGACACTGTTGATATACATACATATTAGTTTTATTGTAATTATAATCTAAATTATTTTTAGTATTCTCGAACATAGTGCAAAAAAATACACTGAATTTCATGAAAGTCCATTCAGCAATTTTCTTTTATTATAACTGAAATAATTTTTTAATTTGTTTGTAAAAATATAAAAAAGACCCTCCCTGTTCAACGTATCCTTTGTTAATTTGGACTGTTGTCAAAAAGTATTAGCCACAACAAAACGAGTCCAGCAGTTTTTATATAATAAGCAAAAAAAAAAAACAAAAAAAAGTGTTTTGAGATTTTCTATTCCTCAGTTACCCGGGTAAAAAGTACTTAATAAGCATACTTGGCCTCGTTACCAATATTTTTTATTCTTACCAACGACGAGACGGCTTACGAAATTACAATCAGTTAGCCGTTAGCCTCAGAGTACATTGTACATATACTGAAAGCAGTTTGTTAGTTTCAAACATTTACGCACCAAGATTGCGCGTGTTCTGTGTCTGACGTGAATTTAAATTTGGAATAAAAAATTGTGCCTTCACATTTTGTTTTTTTAAAATGGCCTGTCCCATGCGGTGAGTTCGTGATTCTATTTTTTTTTGTAAAAGTTTTTTTTTTTTGTAAGTGCATTGGTTAGTTTTAAAAATATTAATACAATGATTTTTAAGGGTTTACTTTCTTTTTATTTAACAATTTATAGTATTACAATGTTATGCAATAGTATACACCAATTTTTTTCAAACTTAGAATTTCGTTATCATAAATTTATGCTAAAATATGATATCGTACATAATATCATGCTATAATTATTATATTTTTAATCAAATAATATTTATAAAAACAAAATCATAAAATTTGTGTATCTAAACCGGAAATTAAGATACCGGACAAGTATGAAGGTACAAAAAAATCGTAATAGTTACCGAATTTATTGAATCCTACATTCAAAAAATCGTAACGTACGGGTTTATTTTTTATTTGAAATTTAGGTCTGAGTAAATATAATAAGTTAAATACAATTAATAATTAACTTAACATCGTATTGTGTTTTATTTATAACAAAATAAGATAACGTCTTATAACGTTCTTATTATTCGAATAAGATTGATTACTGTTTGTCATTACATGTACTGAACTAAATAGATATAATAACATACATATTTTTTTATTTTAATATATCTCGTGCATTTATTAAAATAAGGTTTTATATACACAGAATATAATTCAATAAACATGTTTTAAAAAAAAATAAAAAAAAATGTTTTGAAATAATAAGAGTCACACTTAAACAGTTATGTCATTGCTTTTTAAAAACAAACTAAAATAATGGAACCCGTTGGATTGGTTCCAACAAACGACTTTCAAAATGTACATATACAACCTTTATGATATTCTTTCTGAAAGAGCTACGATGTACTCAAACTCATTACAGCTGTTAGCAAACGCCGCCATATTCGTTCTAATACGCGACAAGCTAAATATAAGTTTAAAAACGTATTTATATTTTGACAAGAAAATCTTATGTGATATTATTATTAATCTTGTGTGAAGTCCTAAAATACTTATTATTAAATATTAATTGAAGGCACAAAGCTTTAAAAAACTTTTTTTTGGCTGCTTACGACATAAAATTAATTTATGGTCCAAATTTCAGCTTCCAGACTATAGTTTTAGCATTAAGAAATTCGATTATAAATATATATATATATATATATAGAAGCACAACAAAAATACATGAAAACAACTTATATTACGTTTGTGACGTCACATTCAGTCGAAAAATAATTCGATATTTCCGTGTTAATAAATTTATTGAACAGAATAAAGTATTTATATACAGAGGCAATTTAGTATATTATCTAATACGAGGTATTCGGCTCTTTTTACTAGAACTTATGACCTCACGTTTAGGCAAGACAGAAAATTTATGTTTAATATAGTGAATATTATATATTTTTAATTGGTATAGGTACTTTTTAGAAATTAATTCGTCAGTCATTTTTACCTCCATTTTTAATTCTTAAACCGTTTTATACGTCCTTATGGAAAGATTCAAGATACCAATGAATATATTAAAACAAGTCAAATCAATCTCATATTCTGTGTGTGTGTGTGTGTGTGTGTGTGTGTGTGTGTCTGTGTGTATGTGTGTGTGTACTAAGTTCCGGTTTAGAGACAAGTGTAATGTGAAATTAGAACACGTGAGAACAAACTAATTATCATCTCATCGTTACTTGATGTCTTTGCATTTAATACAATAGTTATGAAGCCATATCTATACATTAAATATTTTGTGAAAATAAATTAATTGTAAAAAAAAACAACATAATATTTAAACTAAATCAAACCAACCAAAACATGTGTTACACAATTTATTAAATTAGCTTCTCGATTTGCATATTTTAAAGATAACATTTTCATTCATAGAATTAGTCAAAATAAATAGCGAGTCACAGGTCAATTTTGTAAAGTGCTTTTCATTTCGGAAAATTCCCTCATTTTCACGAACAAATCATATAAACAAGATAAAGATATATATCTATATATATATTAAATGAACTAACTAACTAGCTAACTAGAAAAAATCGCTCAAAAATATTTATTACTTTAAATTGAACTATGAACAACATGGTATTATAAATAACTTTATCAACATCAAAGAGGTTAAAAAACAAGCGAATATATACATATTATTTCCTATCGGAGTAGGTATGATTTATATTTCTAATGTTATTCTGAGAACCATCCATACCTACCTCACGAACTTGTTATTAATTATGAATACCTATCCTTATTTTTCCGGTACGTATTGTATCTAGATATCAAAACATTGGACACTTTCTCGGTATGCAACAGTTGTGTGTTTAGGCAAGCTTTTTGAATTTTTTGCGATGATTCTAGTTCGTAAATTGATCACTAAATATTAACGTTTGTGTAACATTGATCACAATACTTATTTTAAGTTGTAGTGTCTTACCGAAGGGTTTATTTCGATATGGTATCAAAATAGGTCCTCCTGATACTTCCATTTGATACACTTGATCACTGTTATTAATTCAAAGTGATATGCATAATTTAATAAACCGGAACAGCGGTAAAGGTAGTGCGTAAAGGTAAAACACACCTGTTGTGTTATCACTCTATTGTAAATAACTATTTAATAAATGAAAAAAGAAATGTGTACACGGAGTTAACTATCAGGGTACTAAAATGAAGATAAAAAAAAATGTACACATAAAAGTGTTTTTTTTACCTGTTTTATTGATTTTAGGACCTTTGTATTGCAGTTAACAATGGTTAGTCTCATACGATCAAAGTAGAATTCAACTCTATTGGAAGCCGTTAACGTTCATTGTACAAAAGTGGATTATGATGAACATTAGACAATTATTAGTATAATTGGGCGTGAAAAGTTTTTTTGCAAAAGGACATTTACTTAATTCTAAGAAATATTTTTTGATAAAATAACTGATCTTAATATTATATAATGTATATAGCTAAGTACCTCATAAAATTATATTCTAAATTTCACTTTACTATGTAACTTGTTACCAAGCACCTTGCCTCGTTAAAATCAATTTTTCAGTGACCATTATTTGAAGATACTTATAATTTCTTAACAGGTCAATATACGATGACGGCCAGGACGGTCCACAGCTGGGAAACGAAGCCGGCATGCTGTATGGAGAATACCTGATGCTGGAGAAGCTGCTCACTGCTCAGAGAATGCTCAGCGCTGAGTCGTCTAAACCTGTTCACGACGAGCATCTGTTTATAGTGACACATCAAGGTAGTTTTTTTATATATTTTAATTAAATATAAATTAATAATTATTACTTACTTTAAGAGAAAAATTTGTTGGTGGGAAAGTTTCAGTGTTGAGACCTTGAAATTAAGGGGTCATTGACCCGATAAAATTAGCAAAGCTTTGATAAGTTCTGAAATAACAATAGTTATTATTCCAGCATACGAGTTATGGTTCAAGCAAATAATATTTGAGGTGGACTCAGTCCGGGCGCTGCTGGACGTCGAGGGTCTGGATGAGAGTCACACCATGGAGATACTGAAACGATTGAATAGAGTTGTATTAATATTAAAGGTATATAATTTTATATAAAACTATAAAACAGAACTATAACGTAATTATAACATATCGAGTTTTTTCGCCATTTTGTGTTTTGAATTTGTTAATAATACATTAGTTTAAATAATATTTATTAAAATACTTGTTATTTATTTTAAAATACTGGGCAAAACATACATATAATGACGTTGCTTCATAAACACGTAAGTTATCTAATTAATAGTAAATATAATATGAAACGCAAAATTTACCAACTCGTTAACAATAAATAACATTTTGATATCAAATTACGCATAGGCTGATAAGTGACCTGGTCGCCATGACATATGACCTGTCCCGCTCCTCTTACGATAAACAGGATATAACTGGCTCTTCGTCACGCTAATGACGAAATTCAAGGCTCAATACCAAAAAATAGCACGTGACGAACAAAAAATTATAAAAAAAAACTTTATAAGGAAAAAAAAATCGTGTCAAAAACCTTTTAATTGCACGAAATGAGATAATATTGTTTAAACATTTTTGATATCGACTTTGATATCCACTAGCGTTTGTTCCAGGCTTCGCTTATAGTTATAGAATATATTGCAAAGTTTATCAAGGATTTATAAAATTCATCTTCCGGTTTGGATATTATGAATAAACAAACATTCATGTTAAAAGTTTTCAATAAAAAAAACATCCATTTATACTTATTATTATTATTCCATCCACAGCTCCTCGTGGACCAAGTGATGATATTGGAAACCATGACACCTTTGGACTTTATGGACTTCAGGCACTACTTGCGACCGGCCTCTGGTTTCCAGAGCTTACAATTCCGACTTCTGGAAAATAAGGTCCGCATTTAAACAATATTTTAACTCATTGTAAAACTACTTCTAAATATATTTATAAAAAAATAGGTAATTAAATTGACGAGCCTCAATAGCATCAAACTATTTTATAAATCTAAAAGATAAATTATTTAAATGTAATTAATATTAGATGTATATTTTTTACACACATTCACACAACACATGTATGATTTAATTTAAATACATAACGAAAATTATCCGTTTTTTACATCCTAGATAGGTTATTAGCACTACGGTTATTAATCTAAAAGATACATTTCTTAAGGTAATTAAAAATGGATATATGTTTTACACACAATCACACAACGCGTGTGTTATTTTTATATTCTTACGGAAATTGTCTGTTATTATTGCTCACATTAACTCCAAATTGTGTTTTTGTGATAACGAAAGAGCGTACCCTCAATTAGTAAGATAATGTACTATAAAAAAAATGTTTTACGATCAATATTTTAAATATAAATTAACATGAATAAATAAAATATAAAAGTCGATAATTTTTTTTAGGGTTCCGTAATATTGGACCTTTATAGTTTCGTTTCATGCATCCGTCTATATCTTAAAAAGATCTACAAAAGTAAGCAACTGTATGTCTGTCTGTTTATTTATTATGGACAACTTCGGAACCCTACTTTGCGAGTAGCCCGACACACACTTGACCGGTTTTTTTATTAAACTAACTTGAGAATATAGATTAAAATATATCTGAGTATTTTTTATTTTTTGCTTTTAAAATTAATGTTAATGTATAGATGAAATTAATTTTGTTGTCATGTTGATTTTAAAATAACTATATTTTGTTTCAGCTTGGCTTAAAACAAGCTTTACGAGTGAAATACAATCAGAATTACCAAACTGTATTCGGAGATGACCCTGAGGCTATGGAGTCACTTCACAAGTAACTTGAATACATATTAGTTTTTAATATTTAGTCCATTCATTTCAAAAATAATTGAGTAGCTTAGTTTTAAATATTTATTAATTGTATTGAGCTATGAACTGTAGAAATAAAATGTATTAGTTAAATTCAATTTAATTTTATTAGTTATGTATAACTAAAGCATCGTCTTATTCTTAGACTTATACCTTACCTTGACTTACCTTGCATACCCATTGGTATACCTATAGGTATCTGATCTTCAAACTATTATAGTGTATTAAGAAATTAAGTATAACAGATCAGAAGAAGAACCAGCTCTGCTCGCATTGATCGAGAGGTGGTTGGAGAGGACCCCGGGACTGAACACATACGGATTCAACTTCTGGGGCAAGTTCCAGGCGGCTGTCACAAAAATGATCAAAGAAGACATTGATGCGGCTATGGTAAGTACCTCAGATTAATTACCTTCCAATGACAGTGTAAAATAAGAAAATATAATGATATTCTAAAGCATTAACATCACATATCTGAGACAAAACTATCCCTATACCAGAGCGAGACCAACGAGGTGGTCCGCAACCATCGCCTGAAGGACGCCGAGAACCGCAGGGAGACGTACCGGTCCATCTTCGACCCTGAGGTACACGACGCACTGCGCTCCAGGGGAGAGAGGCGGTAAGTGAATATATTAAAAAAGTAATTCATATAATAAACCTAAGTGTTGTTCATCAACGCCATCTACTAAAACATCTTCAGTGTTACTACTCGCCACTAGATGTCGGGAAGAGGGAAAAATTAGTATGAAAACACAGATAAATACATTCCCGAAACTCCCCAGCATTCCAACGATTTTCCTGTAATTTAACATGTATGTACAAAAATTGTTCGTTTAAAGATATTAGATGTGTTTAATTTCTCGCAAATCCTGATATGGAAATCGAGTAACTGAATAAAAACCTTATAATAGAAAAATTTACATAAAACATGCTCCATCTTCCAGATAATGAATATCTGTCTGCTTTGATAGTAAATAATAGTGAATGTGAGCAAATTAGTTATAGAAATTAATCTAGTACGAATCAACAATTCAGACATACGTAAGACAACGACATGATGTAGTAATGACATACCCATGACATCGCTTATATCATACTGACATTAGTATGACATAAAACGTAGAAATGACTTTTATTGATTGTTCCCTACATATTTAAGGGGGAAAGCTGAAAATAGTATTATATTATTTACTAAAAGGTATTAAAATTTTCTTTTATTTATTTTGTATGTTCAAGGTGAGTTGTGGAATCCGTATCTATTTTATTATTGCAAATATCAAAAAGTTGTATGTAAATTTTTTTTAGTAAAATTTTCATAAATGCTATAAAACATAAGTTTAATGATTAGCGAATCATTCCCATGATATCATATACTTTATATATATGACGTTATTTTACATAACATGTGTGACGTGTATATGATGTATGTGTGATATCAAATAAAGAACATAAAATTTATGTCAATGTGACGTCATTTTTACATGCAATTTGTGTGACCTGTGTGACGTGTGTATGATATCAAATTAAGGTAATGTTTTCACATTATACATCAGATAATTTGTTTTATCTAACCCAGGCTGTCCCATAAGGCCCTGCAGGGCGCCATCATGATCACGTTCTACCGCGACGAGCCGCGCTTCTCCCAGCCGCACCAGCTGCTCACGCTGCTCATGGACATGGACAGCCTAATCACCAAGTGGAGATGTATGTCATGTTTAAAACGTCTCTCATGGTATCTCTATCTCTGACCTTAAAAATACTTAACTCATTTTGATTCTATGTTATGGTGATAGGTGAGGGTATAAAATCAGATCGATTAACTAGAATTTTATAAAGTTATTCCAAATAGTTAAACATATTATAACAAAATTTAATTACTACATGCAATCATAAAATAGTATCATAAACAAAAAAAATGTATTTATGGATAGCATATACAAATTAAACATATATTTTAATTATTATGTGCCAATTTTATAACGTTCTAAATTAACAGCTTTACACTAAATGCATGAACAAAGTCGTGGGCACAACTAGTCTATAATCGTATAAGAACACGTGAGAATGGATATGTAAGTTGATATATGTACAGACAACCACGTGATAATGGTGCAGCGCATGATCGGGTCGCAGCAGCTCGGCACCGGCGGCTCCTCCGGATACCAGTACCTGCGCTCCACGCTCAGGTTACCTCACTCTCTTTAGATTATTTGTCTATCTTACTCGTATTATTACACTTATTGTATTAATGACCCATTGTATAATTATATATCTATTGAATGACCGATTGTGTGATTTTACATTGATTGAATGACCGATTGTGTGATTATATATTGATTGAGTGACCGATTGTGTGATTATATATTGATTGAATGACCGATTGTGTGATTATATATTGATTGGATGACCGATTGTGGAATTATACATTGATTGAATGGCCGATTGTGTGATTATATATTGATTGAATGACCGATTGTGGAATTATACATTAATTGAATGACCGATTATGTGATTATATATTGATTGAATGACCAGTTGTGTAATTATATGTTGATCTAATGACCGGATGTGTAATTATTATATATCGAATAAATATCCGATTATACAATAAACGTATAGCAAGTGGTATACAGCTTTGACTTGTACAATAATCTGTGGCTGGTTGTATTTCTTTTAATGTTTGTATGGCCAATTATATATCAACTTCAATGGATTTAATTTTATATATAATTTATTATTTCATATTAAATCAATCATGTCTTTAATAAATTTTACGTTCACAAAGGGTTTTTTAACTCGTTCGATATTGATGACTGAAGCCTTTTTTACAATTAAGATATTTTTTTTCCAGCGACCGCTACAAAGTGTTTCTGGATCTTTTCAATCTTTCGACGTTCCTTCTCCCGCGTTCCCTTATCCCTCCCCTGGATGATGGTATGAAGAGAGACCTCAACCTCACGTGGGGAGACCTCAACGGAGAAAACGTACAGAATGGAGAAACAACTCTGAACGGACACACTTTGGAGAATTCTATTTCTCAATTATCTTTGTAATTAATTCTTATTGACACGATTCACTTATTTTCAGTCAAACTATAATAGATATTAGTTTAAATTTTAATAATAAATTTAAATAATATTTTTTCCCAAATTATTATTATTATTTTTTTTAATGCCGTTAATTGAGAAAAAAATCTATATTATATTCTTTTATCCAACTAGTGTTTGAATTTAATAAACAATATAAAAATATATCTTTTTATTATATGCATGTATACATATCTTTAAATATATATAAAAATAGGTATATCAGTTTTTTCATAGAAAATAAAACTAAATTGTATAATAAACATCAAATGTCTTTAATTCTGTAATTAATTCAAAACCACTCGCGGCTCATCAGCATCATTTACTCCAAAACGATAATTAACTCTATGCTGATAGATTTCTCCGGGAGTCAGAACAGCATTTGGGAAGTTTGAATGATGGACGGCATCAGGGTATTTCTGCGTCTCCAAGCAGAAGGCACCATGTCGTCTGTATCCCACGCCATCTTTCCCCTCCAGGGCGACCTCATTTGGGGAGGGGAGGAAGTTCGACGTATAGAGCTGCACGCCGGGCTGGTCACTGTATACTTCGAGGTATCTACCTGATGATGGGTGAACCACTCGAGACACGAAGGTCAGACCCTGGATGGATAATCAGATAATTATGATGAATATGTTTCGCAAATATGTCGGTGTTCACATCGATTATGGAGAAATGGCTTAGTGCGCAAAAGAGATTTCTTCTTCAGTTCTGTTTATTATTAACTCTTCAAACCGAGTTTCCAAGGGCTCTACTGTTATGTACCTTGTTATATTCCTATATAACGTGTGATCATTAATAAATATTTCTTATATTATAAAATTGTAAAGTTAGCATCTATTATATTCTCACGAACCGTGGCTATGCTGATGAGACGCAGGTGCATTGCCTCATATTATAATCCCAGAATGTAAAATGCAAAACCTTTGTTTTGTTAGACATATTTTTTTGAATTCTTTTAATTACAATATCATTTTAACACTATACCTACTGAAAATTCTTCCTACCGCACGCCGTCAAATTGACCGGTAGTTAAAAGTTATTTTATTATATAACGCAGGTAATAATAGAAATAACTAAAGGTAAAGAGTATAGACAATATTATATACATATTCTAAGAATTGTCGTGTAGTTTGATAACGATATTATAACGTTTGAAGATGCGTAAGTTTCACAAAAGTTTAAGAACGGTCAATTTGACCGGTACTTGGTAGGTTTAGTGTTAACATATTCACTATTGTCTACAACTTTCAGCAAGATCGAGTAGTTTGTAATTTAAATAAAAGTATTAAATTTAAATTAATAAATTTGTATTCATTTGGATCCTCCGGTTCTGATCGAATTACCTTATCATATTTGTTGACGCAGAAGTTATCATCAAAGCCGTATCCGGTGCTGGTCATGGCGTCTCCAAGTCGTGTTGGTGCGCGGAGGTCGTAAGCTGTTCCTCCCACCTTCAAGAACCGACCAGTGGGGATCGATTCTGATGTGGTCTCTGTGATTCTAGATTATAGATAGTATTATAAACCGATTAAGAATATTTATTAGATTAAAATTGGCTAAAAATCTGCTATGCTTACTTTTAACTAAATATAATATGAAAATTTTTATTAACACGAGTGAAATTCGAACCTATGACCTCTGAGAGTCAGTTCCTGTCATTGTGACAATTGAGCTATCGTGTCTGTACTATTAAAAATACTTTTAATTGTTAGCTTACCTGTCCGCATTTATCATGATCACGTGGTTGTATATTTCCGCATCGCCAGCATCATGACCAGCCAAATTAAAGTACGAGTGGTTTGTTAAGTTCACCACAGTCTTCTTAGTGGTGGTGGCCAGAAACTCCACGTAAAGTGTATCGTCTTTGACTTCGTAAATAACATTGGTCACCAGATCACCAGGATAACCCTCATCGCCATCTTTGGATAAATGGCTGAAGATAACCTTATTGCCGTCTTTGGTGGAATTCCAATTCGCCTAAAATTGTTTTAAACAAATATCAATTGACCACTTATGATGGAATGTGGCTACTGTAAAGATAAAATCGACGAGACATACACTTGAGGTAGATAACCATGTGACAAATAAAATAAACTACTTTATTTGCTTGAAAAATTTCTTATTTTTGGTTTTCTTTTATTAAAAAATATAATTTATATTCTGTTTATCTGTTATTTATCATCTGTAACTTCATTGTCTTGTCAAAATATTTCGCCTTCCCGCCAAAACAATTTTTGATAATTATTGTAATATTATATTTTATTCATTCTATATTTTATATTACCTTGTTAAATCCAATAATTCCGCCATGTAAGTGATCTTGTCCGACGTTTTTAGCGAGGGTGTACTCAACACCATCTAAACTGAAGCTGGCACCTCCAATCCTATTCGCACATCTACCTACAGTTGCTCCAAGATATGGAGAATTCCTCTCTACATATCCATCAATATCATCGAAACCAAGTACAACATCTTGTATGTCGCCATTTTGGTCTGGTACCTAAAATATATTTAACCATAAATTTAGGTATTTTTTAGGTTTTAGTCTCAGCATTAGATCATATAAGCTTGTAAATACATTAAACTGATAACAAGAAAGGCAATTGATTACAATAAACTCGGTTAAACAAATTATCTAAATACAATAGCAGTAAAATTTTATATTGGGAAGATAAGATCTGTAACACATCAATTCTATATTATTATAGTAACCTTAATAGCTTGTATAATGGCTCCATATGATATTACAGATACAGAAAATCCACTCTTCGTGGTCCAGGTAAACTTTTTGACTGTCTCTCCATCCTTTACTCCAAACGTTTCTTCCGTCAACATTACCATTTTAAATCTAAAATAGTATGTAATTTTAAAATTCTACATATCACAGCCTAAAACATTCTAGTTTCTAGACTATAACAAATATATTGAAACAATTAAACATCATATTAAAATAATAGCAGCAAATCTATCATAGATAATACTAAGCCTCAGTAATATAAACTAAAACAAGTAGATACATTCATAATTCACTAAATTATCACTTTTAAGTATTATTATATATTAATATTATTAAAAAGTATTGTATACTTACATAAAATCAACTCCCGCGCACGTCACCTTGAAGTTGACTGATAATTCAATTGTTTTTATTTGGTTATCTGGAGTTGATTGTGGAGTGAAGTTAGACGCACTTAGTATATAATTTGTGGACTCGCGCGCTATTTAAATTAAAGAGACGCTATTTTTGTAACTTACCGCAATTATATATTAAATGATAACAGACGAGCCATTTTAAGGCAAGAAACTAAGTACTCAATAAGAATAATAAAATAGATATATGTACGTAACCAGATCATGAGGGTAATGACATAATTTAGATGTCATGTCACTTTTTTGTGAAATTTTTGCTTGCTTAAATTTCTTGTTACCCCCCATTAAAGTCGTTCATTACTCACGTGAGGATCAAAAAGGAAGAAGTTTTGGATAAGGACGAAGATATATTTAAAATAGCACCAAATAAAAAGATGCTAAAAAAACAATGTAACAATAAATGGATAACAATTACAAAGAGCAAAACCGGAGACAAAAACTAGTATTTTATTATGACCAACATGTACAAACCTACATGTTTTTATTGTATTATATTATAACCACAATTGAGGTAATTATCTTATCACCAACCACACGTACTTATATTAAATAACATATATAAAATAAAACAATAAAAAAACTCTCAACTTTATTTTTATATAAAAATGTAAAAGACATAGGTTTATTGCAATGGCACTCAGTTTATGGTAATTTATATTATCACCAACACCATAAACTATTATACAATACCCAAAAAATATAATATATACAAAATTATATTTTATTCATAATAAAAAATGTAAAAAATGCTTACAAAAAACATTACTTACAGAAATAACTTTATTTAGGCACTTTTGTGGAAATAACATTTAAAAAAAAACTTTTGTTTTTTATTAAAAATGGCAAGAATTGTATAAAATCACTTTCTTATTAATAATTACTAAAAGGAATGTTCTAACAGTAATGTTATAATTATTCTTAAATTCGAGACAGACAGATCTTAAAAACCTATTTATTGCTTGTGTTCATACATTTTTTGTATATATATTTTTTAATGTATATAAAATTTTATAAAAACATTACTCTGATTACATTAAAAATATCAAAATTGTATAAAATAGGACGGATTATTAATAACAATATCATAAAATATTAAATTGACACAATATTCTTATAATTTTATTTTAATAAAATTGAGACATTTTTGAAACATAAAAAAGTTTTCATTACAACACAAAAAATACTGGCAACAAAAAATATAAAAGTAAAATAAAATGAAAAAATTAAAACAAACAAAATCAGTGCTTTTGCCACAAGAAGAAATATCTATAAAAAAATAAGATTAACACTTAATGCTAGAGAGAGAAGGGAATAATACAAACAACGCTTAAACAATATATGAAAGAAAGAGAAGGGATCTGTTAACTATTTTGTGACAGTACAAAAAGAATATTGTAAAAAATACTTGTATATATGGTGTTTCATTTTATGATTATTGTGCTGTATAAGTAACAAAAAATATTTATTGTTAGAATATTGAAAACGTAATCTTTTTTAAAAAAAATGATGTTTTTTTTTTGAGAATCTGATTATTTTTACTATTCTTTTTTATTTATTCTGTATAAAATATTTATTTAATATCAATACTGGCCACTTCATTGGCCAGTCCGCACATGTTGCTGCCGATGGCCAGTCTCAAGTAGCCGTCGATCCCAAAGCCTTTGCCCCACGAGTTCTTCGCTATGAAGTATGGGACCTCCGCTGTTAGATCGTAACCCACCAGCTCCACCGCGTGGTTTAAGTCTTTGGGGCTACCACTGGAGATAGATTAATATATTTTTTACATAATTATATCTACTCTATTAATTGTAGTAACTAGTGGCCAACCCCGGCTTCTCCCGTGGTACATACAGTCTGTAACCCGCAGGTAATGTACCATTCTATTAAAATCGAATCAGTAATTTTTGAGTTTATCCATTACAAACAAAATCTTTCCTCTTTGTCATATTAGTATAAACAATATATCAACGACTATTAAAACTTTTTTATTCCAATTTGCATAGGTTTATATTAGAAATCTAAGAGATTTTTTCCAATCAGTTTGTGTAGGCTTAAATTAAAAAAAATAACTATTAAAAACTGTTTTTTATTCCAAGCAGTTTCTATACGTTTATATAAAAAATCTAAACGATTAAAAAAATAATTCCAAGCAGTTTGTATATGTTTAAATTAAAAATATATACATGTGTACCTGCAATGGTACTGTATGACTCCGCCAAGGTAGTTCTGCCACGTCAGCGCGTTCACCGCCACCGCGACCGGTCCGTGCGTCGCTATGGATTCTATAATTTTTTCCTCCGACCCCACCAGACTTGGTATTGGATAAAATAATACAAAATTGTGAATATTCTCATAATTTTAATAAAAAAATATAATATACTGAATTGTACTAAACAAAAAATCAAAAGTTTTTTGATGACGTCGTGTTCTAAACAATATTATATTAATATTTAATGATAAAATAAAATAAAAAAAAAAATTAATTATTATATTATAAATAAAAATATATTGCGACGCTTTACGTAAAGATAGACCCTTATATTATAATACCAAAGAAAAATAATTTAACCGTATTTGATTTGCAAAATATCATAAAAAATATACATATAAAATTCAAAATTAATATTTAAAAAAAAACTCGTTTTTTGGAACAAGTTCCGTAGTGGTATCGGATTTTTCGAACTGGTTTTTTACCAATAAACTTATATGATTGAAAATTGTAAAATAATATCTATACCACTATTAAATTCAAAAAGTTGAAAAAGAAACTAAAATTCTAACTGAAGTAACTGAAAATACACTTTTTACGATAAGTACACAAAATCAAACAATTTTAGAATTTCGAATGAAAAAAAAAACATAATTTAAAAGTACCCACTCAATTCAAGTACACTTCAAATTTGAATTTCGAATAAAAAAAAACATTCACACAAAAAAAAAAAACAATTTAAAAATACTCACTCATTGCAAGTGAACTTCTCCACTCGCACGCCAGTGGCATTCTTCTTCACTTGGCATACTCCGTTCGTTAACTTCAAGGGATACTCCTTATCCACTTGAACCACCGTATCAGTCATCAGGAGCCAGTCCAGCAAAAGGCAGACATCGCCCCCCAAACAACCGCTATTCCCAAGCCCAGCACAGTCTATAACTTCCTAGTAAAAAACAAAAAAATGTTTTTTATGAGCAGTCATGAAATAATAAATAATAATATATTTTTCAATAAAAATTTTATCATAAAATTACAAAATGATCGAGACAATAAAAAATTAAGTAATTTTTTCGATCGAAGTTAACTGTTGAACGGAATTTTTGAAATCAAAATCCGGAATGAAAAACCTGTTTTAAACTAATTTTGATAAACCGGAATAATAAAAAAAATATTACTAAAACAAAGTACTGTTTACGTAATACGTTTTTAATTAATATTTTCACGAATATTCGAATCTTCAGTAAAATGATAAAAAATCCAATCAAACTGATAATAATTAAAATTAGTTAAAAAAAATTTACACAAAAAAAATTAACAATAAAAAAATCGAATTAAAAAGTGGACTTGAAGTCTTTAAAAACTGTGACGTCACAATCAGGCATCAGAAGGTTAATGGACGAATCCCCACCTGGACACTAAGTATGTCTAAAGTCCCGCTCTGTATAGCAGCCATGGCTTCCATTGTGCCTATGGTGCTGAAGGCCCAGCACGCTCCACACAGACCCTGATCACGGACTGGACCTATCACACCTTTTGACCTCCTGGAGCGAAAAATCATACATTTGTATACCAAATTATATATAAATATGAAATGATTTGTTAACATGAATTTTGCATCAATACGCAGGACTCGAACTTACTACTTCTAGGTTACTAGTTCCGTAGCTACCAACTGAACCATCGTGTGAAATTGCAATTAATTTAGCATTCATTATAAGTTTTGTTTTGGGACATTTATTTCTTTTTATGTAATGAATGAAATGAAAGAATAAAATTGTTCTAAATATACTGAATGTTTTAGTCAAACGATATTTTTTAGTTTGTTTTTGTCTTAAAAAATATAGTCGTAATAAAAAAACACAAAAAAAAACCAGTTTTCAAAGCTTCCAAAGAGTTCAGTTTTGTTTTATTTTGCGATACGATTATTTTAGTTTCAATATCCGTTTCCAGAAAAAAGAATTGGTTATGGCAACCCTTTCCTTAGCTTAGCTTTCCTCAGTAGTGCAACTTTTATATCATTATGAAATATTAGATATTTTTTTCATATGTTAAACGCATTTTAAAATATAACTTATTGTAAATTAACATTACTTTTATCGACGTAATTGATAAATCAATTAAAGATATTTTTCGAAAAAGAAAATTGATATTGTATCACTGTGGAATAAAAAAAAATCGAAAATTAGATTTTTATAGAACAAAACTCCTTACAATCCCTTATCTTATTTCTAAAATCTTCCTAAAATATTTAAATATTTAAAAACATATGGACTACAGAAGGGTTATATATTCCACTATAGTAACTATTAAAGTGGACGAAGCCGCTGAAATGGGACTAGTATATCTATAGACGCAGAATAAACTTGCCCAAGGATATTAAAAAATGGTACATAAATTTAATTGATTACACTCAAAAATGTCATTAAGGAATCCTTGAGACGAACCAAAAAATTCTAGAAAATTTAAAAATATTAATATATTCAATATATACATGTATTATTTTTGAGTGAAGCCTAAATAACCGGTTATGGACTGTAATAAGGAAGCCACGCGCCAGTCGCGGCACGCGCCACAAACTATACTAGTATTACACCAAGGTTCACTTGCCATTTTCATTTAGGTACTAAAAGTATTTATATATCTATACAGTCTAAATATTTTCTATAAACACTAACAAAGCCATTGTGTGGCCATTTTTTCGTATAATACAAATGAAATAAAGAAAGCAAAATATTATTAAATCAATAAAAATACATGAAAAATGAAATATCAACTCATTTATATTTATAGTCAACTAGCTATGCCCCCGACTTCGTTCGCGTGGAATTTTTTTTTAAATAAAATTAGCTAAGTTACTCCTTATCACACACCAGTTATCCAACAGTCATGTTCTGTTGATTTCATATGAGAAATAACCCGGATCAAACAAACAAAAAGTCAAAATATATATATATACATACATATATGTTAAGTACCGTACATACTTCATATACATTTAGTGAAAAGCTGTTAATTCGAAACAAACAGACAAACAGATAAAATAAAAATCAATAACACTATATTATCTCATCATCTTTATATTAATATTCAATATTTGAATCCGGTTTCAAATGTTGTCGTAATAAAAAACAACTTTACCATTTAATTTAAATTTATCTGAATATAAAATGAACTGACCAACAAATTGTATATATAAGGTTAATGTATTTATTTATTTTAATGAAGAGGTTGTTGTTTTCTTAAAATACAGATAAGAAATGAATTATGACCCCACAAAGAAAATGGCGTCCATTTCAGTACAATGATGATGTTGTGTTATAATGAACGATAACTTATATATGTTTCTGTCATTGATGAAATATTTATTAACTAGCTTGGGACTGCGGTTCCGTTCGTTCGATATTAGTAGGTTAATAAAAAAAAAAAATATCAAATAATCACAGTGTCTTTCTCCCACATTTTTTTTAATATCAAAAGTAGCCTATTTCTTTTCTTATTAATCAGTCTATCTGTATGACGGACAAACATAAACTTTCACCTTTAGTAGTATTATAGTTACAGAATGCAATAATATCTTAGTGTGTTTACACAAAATGACATTATCAGCTTGTCTTGACTTCACCTCAAATATTTGACGTATATTAATAATAAAGAAATAGTTTATCTTTTGTCACGAAACAACCTTAAGGACGAAAAAAAAAATCTGACGGTCTGGACTTTTGTAATGACACATGTACAACGCATTTTATTCCTTGTAATAAAAAAATCAGAATGAAATTAGAAGTTACCCAAAAAAAATCATCACGATACTCCACGAATATTCTTTTAATCTCAATCATTACTTGATAGTTTTAAAATTACTTTTGAGTCACAAAAAATATATATAGAACAATCTATGACATCGTTGTTGCAAAACCAAAAAGTTTTATTTAGTAAATACTCTTTGGGTATAGATAAAAAAGCAACCCTTAAGTTTGGGTTGCTTTTTATTGGTTGAATTTGTTTTAAAGATTGCAAAATTTCATCTTTCCTGGGTTACACATTGTGACATTGATATAAGATATTGAGTGACGAAGGAAAGTTGTTTTTCAACTGTTGCATTCTGTGTTTTAATACACTCTTACAAATTTTATCAATATTATTGAAACATTTAAAGTAACATTAAAAAACAATTTAAAACAATATTCTTAATAACATATTTTTTATATAATGTTACATAACATACAACATACATAACCCATTAAATATATATAATTATATATATATTTAATGGGTTATGTAACATTATACAAAAAACATTTGTAGTCAAATTCTAAAGCGAAATATCTTTATTCAAGTAGGCATTTACACACTTTTTAATTGTTGATTATTACTATAAAAAGGGTCAGTGTAGTTAGTCCGTGATTGAGCTACTACATACTCGGAATAATGCTCTGTTGAGAAGAGCCGGCAAAAACTCAGCAGATGTTCTTTTTAAAAGAAATTTAAAAATATTTGATGTATTCATCACAAAATGAGTCAATAACCTAAGTTCCACATATTTCAATCAACAAAAAATCTTGAATGCTATTTTAAGATTTATTTATTAATTCATTATTAAGATTTAAAACTAAGGAAGATTTAAAATATCTACACTGAAGCTCAGGAAGGATTTGTAAAGTTTTTGAAGATGAAATTTAAGCATTACAAGTTTGTTTCATATAAAAAATATATATATTTAATAAGTTAATTAATAACTCACCAATCCATCTGAAGAGGTAAAGTGGATCGTTTCTTTTTTATCACTATATATATGTTATGGTGAGGACTTTGAACTAAATCATCAACATCATTCTCATCGTCTTCATCGCTTTCATCACTTTCATCAATTTTAGGTCTACCTTTACTCCAAGACTTTCCTAAACGGTGACGGCGATATTTATGAGGCTTTTCATCAGACAAATGTATATCTTTAAATTCAGCTTTAGACATGTCGGACATCTGTGTGAGACCATATCTTGCTCTATGTTGCTCGGGACCTCTAGATGCTGCATTCAGTCGGTCTATCTCTCTTACTGAAGCCTAAAGAGTAGAATAATTGTAAATTGAATCTTATGGCTAAACATTCTTAGTTGAAACTAATTCAATAATATTCATGATTTAATAATAATGAAATAATAAAAATTACAAGTGTAATCGACACAAAATAATAAAATTAGATTTATTGTATATGTAATTTTATTTAAAATAAAATTATTGCATAATAATTCACAATAATTATTTATATTTAAAATATAAATCTAATTAACATATTTGATAGAATTAAACCGGACTATTTAGCAGTAAATTATACGCTAATTAATAATTCTTATAGACAGCACTTTAAATATTTATGGCTTATTTTTTAATAATAATTTTTTAAGGTAGGTAGGTACTAAAAGTTCAATAAACTACTGCTAAAAATTAAACTTACCACAAAATGCTCTAATCTCGTTTCATACTCAGAGGGGTTGTCTTTATAACTTTTATTAAATTTATCTACAT
Source organism: Melinaea marsaeus rileyi (assembly GCA_918358865.1). Classification (NCBI taxonomy): domain Eukaryota; kingdom Metazoa; phylum Arthropoda; class Insecta; order Lepidoptera; family Nymphalidae; genus Melinaea; species Melinaea marsaeus. The sequence goes on from OU911088.1 coordinate 2,054,544, forward strand.
ATTCCTCAAACATCGGTCTAAGAGCCTCTTTAGTCCTGCTGTCAGGATATGTAAGAGGTATAGCAACGAATAACAAACACACTAAGGTCACAACAAGAATCCAATTCCACCACTTCTTCATTTTCTTTAATTTAAATTTAACTTATACACGAGCACTTCTCACAGAAAATTCAATAAGTTACTACTTACAAGAACAGGATTCGAAATTCGAATGAGACAATTAAATTAATTAACATAAAAACAAAATTGTATTTAAAAAAACGGAATGACATTGATGAAATATTGACACTTGACATATGACAGTTGACAATTCATAATGTCGATCTCATGGCAATATTCAATATCATAACAATAACAGAAAAAATAAGTTCATCTCCATAAGTTTATTTAACGTCCTGATATAAATAAGACTTTGAAAATCAGAAATGTTGTAACAATCTACTATAAAACTTCGAAGCACAAGAAATTTTGCTATTTTGTACGTCTTTAACCTGTATACTTTTTACAGAATTCTAATTGACAAATGATAGTAAAAGAAGTTGACATTTGACATATTAACGTAATGAAATGAATATATTGATATACAGTGAATATTCAATGTTGATCACTAGAGATTACTTTGATGTAGATTGTGGACATTTCACAATTATATCAGTTTCCCTAAATACAAATACGTTTGTACATAAAAAAACAAACATTATTATTGATATTCAATGTCTTAACCAATAAACTCTATGCAAACAATGAATTCGTGGGGACATGAAAACTACCAAATGGCAATGCCTCCAATGATGCCGCCTCCTATGATGCCTGGTATGGGTCTCATACCGGATATGAACACTCCCCCTGTAAACACAACTCCTGCTCTCCCTATTATCGGACCGATTGTACCCGAAGACATGGTTATCGTCACGGAGGAAATGACTGATGCAAACGCCACAGATACTCTTGGCGATGTTTCTAGTAACCAAACCCAGAAACGGCGATCTCGAAGTCGTGATCGATCAATACGGCGGGAGAAGGAGCGCCCGGGATCAGGTTTGCAATTTGAATGCAGCTATACCATTTGGTTGCTTAGGTTTTGTAAGGTTTGGATTTATTAAGTTGCCCCATTTATTTTTCAGATCGAAGACATCGCTCTAGATCAAGAGATCGTTATGATAGATATAATAGGAGTGACAGAAATAGAAACAATGACAGAAATGATAGAAATAGGAACAGTGACCGTGAGCGTAAATCAAAATGGGACAATGATAAACCACAAACAAATATGCCACAGATGCCGCCTGGTGTTATGAACATGGGAATGATGCCAGGTTACTCACGTATTTTATTTAATTGATAATGTTGTTAATTTCTTACTAATATTAATTTAGGGAGAGAGTTCAATTTATTATATTATCATCCACTTGCCAAATATTTGGGATTTGTGCAATGTATTATTTTATGAGATCTTTTATCATATATCTTATTGGTGACCTACTTCCCCCATATTGTACATCTCACCAGTGATGTCTTTGATTGTCATCTATAAAAACCATTCATAAAAATACCAAAGACTTATATATTATTATTATTATGATATGCCAATATTCAATACTAACGTAATTATATCACAGGTATGAATATGATGCATTACCATAACATAATGCCCAATATGATGGGTCCACCATTGGAGGGGTCTATAATGCCACAGCAGCAAATGATGCCAAACATGGCCATGATAACAAATATGATGCCGAATTTGATGGACCAGAATATGATGATGATGAACCAAATGATGCCGTTGCCTCACCAGCAGATATACCTAACCAATGGCGTAATGCTTCCTCCCATTCCGGGAACAGCAACTCCACAGAGACGGGAACGGCCGAAGGGTTGTCGTACAATCTTTGTCGGTGGCTTGCCACCAAATGTAACTCGGGATATGTTAACGGAAATGTTCCAGAAATTTGGTGTTATCCAAGATATCAAATCGCCGAAGAGCGGTATCTATTACATACGTTTTGAACGACCAGAAAGTGTCGAGTCAGCGTTCTTTTTAACGGGCTATCGGTTTAAATTTCACGATCAAGTTGAAAACGAAGCAACCACAATTTTTGTTGATTATGCTCTGGTAAGTACAGATTTTTAGTCGTATATTTATATTTATGTTATTATGTGTCATATTTTGTTATTGTTCTTCTAGAATCGTGAAGATCAGAGCGAATATGAACGGAAACAGCGTTATAGAGAAAAAACTCCTCCCCGAGTCGAACCATTCTCTCAAACAGCACTTAACAGTATTGCTGAGAAAATTAAAAGTGAAACTGAATTTGCTAATGCTGCACCTGTGAGTATACAACGTATATAAATATACTAACATTTATGTATAGATAGCTGCTTAGGTAGTACTCTTCGCCGGGGCGCCGGGGCGTCACGATGAGTGCTCAAGCGATCCCGTGGCGTCCCATTAAGTCGTTGAGGGCAACCGTTGGTTTTTTAGTGGGTAACCTTAAAAATGGCAGCGTCCTCTATGCTATCGGGTAGTCCCACATAACCCTCCGGCCATCACCTTCCTGATCGGCGGGTATCCGTAACGGATTTTTCCAACGATAAAAAAAAAAAGGCAGTACTCTCTCTCTTGAAATAATTTCGTAAGAGTGCTGTCCGTATTCTTTCAGGTAGGTGGACAGCATTATGTCAGACATGAATATACATTTATTTATATATAGTTGTATATTGATTGTCCGTATCTATTCAAGCAGTTATTCTGCAAAGGTTTTTCTCGCTTAGGTGCTCTCTGTCATTTCACATTACTTTATATATAACAAGTTACTCAAAAACACAATTACATGTTGAGATCTTTTGGTAATTATAATAAAACTGATGAGTTTTACCATATTGATTTGTATAACAATAATAGTTAACTGTACATACAGTTAAGCAGTTAATTAATTGTATGATTAATTTTATGAAGGCCTAATCAGAGAAAACTATATCAGTATTAGGCTTTATATTGTCTGTTACACTTTAATAAACATTTACGAATTATATGTGTATATATAAATATATATATGTATATTTAACCGAATATACTCACGTTAGTTATAACGTTAACTTGAGTACAGACAATTAAAGTTAAACATTAGTTTCCATGCTTCGAACAATTTGAAAGAAGGATGCAGAATGTTTTGGTGTTTGTAGATAAACCCGGGCTTATCTCTTAGAAGATGCATCTATTACTCTCATTCAAAAGTTTCAAAAATCTAAAATGGCCGACTGAAATTAAAATTTTATAAAAGTTAAAAAAAATATAGCCCTCTTTTTCTACAATATAGATTTTGGCAGTTTGGTTAGAGAGGGGTGAGTGTAGCAAGAAGAACGCCAACGCATTCTACTCTCTGATTCAAGCCACCAATAACCAAATAAGGAGGTTGTTCACCGAGAAGATGCAAATCGATGACGACTTCCAGACCATGAAGAACTCCATCAAGGACAAGTTTGCGCACGTCGTCATGCAGTGTGAGTATACACTAATGATAGCATTTAGGTATATTCTTTCCATATAGATATCACGGAGTAGGTGAGCGACAGGATACCGAGTTATATAGGTTCTACAAGCTCTTTAGGGGTTCCAAATTGGGACGATTTTTGGAGGTCATATGGAAGTTCCTAAACAGTTTGTTTGCGGCAGGTTTCCGTACTTTCCAAAAATGGTTCCAATTTATGGAAATTTTCGATACTCCAACACGGCATTGGTATCAGAAGCATGTCTGAGTATGGCTACAATATGAGTTTAGGTACAGACTCAACGAGTAGTTTTGAGCCTGAAATAATTGTTTCTGCTCTCTTCAGTATTCTTCGTAATCACACTCACGGTAAGACAAGCTGCAGTATGATGCGGGATGGAGTGGACCTCAATCCAACAACGTAGTTAATCAGGCGCGAATACAGCATTTGGCGGAAATCATTTTCTCATTTTACTTGAACAGATTTTGTTTATATACAATTAAACTGCAAATTTGTGAAATACGTATTAATATTTAATAGCTACGAATAAATAGTGCTTCTGGAATTTGCCAGGATGTAATTATACCATTTGTGTATTCGCGCCTGGATAATTTTTACCGACATTTCGATGTACGTGAATGGGGATAATGTATTTTGATGACAGTTTTGTATATCTTAGCCGAACTGAACAGCGATGGAGAACTTTCTAGTGGAGATATTCCGGAGCAGCTGGTCTATTAGTAGAGAAACAGTTTCAAAACTGTTGGTAATTATTAAAGAAATTATAGGATTTTTGTTCCTGGATGTTGGAGATGCATCATCGGGAGCTGCTGATTCTGCAGCATCTTTGCTTTATTAAAAATATTTATTCACAGGGTTTGACCAATTGAAGTTTTTTATTGCTTGATTGATAAATTGATTCAGGTAAGTTAACTTAAGAAGTGTTTTTCTAATGTAATAAATAACCTCTCGATACTGATAATAAGATTAGGCAGTGAAGAAACACGTAATGTGATATAGAAAGAGGTTGAAAGGTAGCAAAATGTGCCAGTAATTATGTGAAGCTAATATTAGAATAGTCCTAACAATGCAGTTTCTCGAACAGTCGATCAGGTAGCGAAGATTCTATCGGCGGCCAAACACCAGCGCGTCTCTGACCACTTCACCAAGCAGCAGAGACGGAACATCGAGATGTGGCTCAAAATGACAGAGGTATTACATTACTACATAATTACAACAATTTGTAACTACTGAACGGAACGACAAAATTATAGACGGAAAATAAGATTTTTTTTTTCCGTCGACTTTAATCGCCTGAAATTTTTAGTTTTAAATGTCTTAGTTCTTTATATTTTTTTGTTAACCCCGACTCTAAAGGGGTTAACCAAGTGAATTTAAATTTGAGCCTGTCTGGTTAACGTAGCTCCCAAACGGAGAAACCGATTTGAATGTAGTTTAAAAAAATATATCTGGCAGGATGGTTCTTCTGATCGAAATATTAATCTCTTATTCATTCAACTCGAGCAATATCTTCTTTTTTACTTTAAAATATGTATACAGATACTCGTCTGAACTACATTAAAATATATATCTTCAAATTTCGACTTAAACAACCGAATCTAAGGTAAGTTTAGTTATGTATCAACAAATATTGGCTGTGTTCGTCGAGAATCAAGATTGGAAATGGTGATTACTTTAAAGATAAGTATGAAAATAGATAAGAACATCTTAAGGCGACGGAAGTGTTTTAAAAATGGTGTTAAAAGCAGGTTAAATGTAATATATCGAAGTTTAATTAGTTAGTTTTAAAAGTTAACTGTTATTACTATCTGTCTCTGCTTTCAACACTGAGAAACTGCACCAATTCGAGTCTCGGAAGCATCTGAACAAAGTAAGTAAATGTCAGCGGAGCAACAAAGTGAAAAACATCGAGGGAATATGCGTCTGATTACACATGTATAGTCTTCAAGATCTGCACTTCGAGTTTTACTGGTCCAAGAACAGAAGAATGAGGTAAAAACAATCAAAAAACAAATATTTCCACCATGTAAGTAAAGACAAATTGTAGTCGATGGGTAAATCGTTGATATATAGATTATTTAATATATTTATTTACGTAAAATATATTTTAGGAGGTCGAAAACATTAAAGAAGAGTTCAATGCACTCTTTGATGAAGATGAATCAGAAAAGGCTGGAAAGAATACCGTCTCTATGGAGAAATACGAAGAATTAAAGGTGATATACTGTAATATAAAAAATTATGTATGCCATACCATTATTATAACATATTAATTCATTAATAGCAAGAAAACGAGAACTTAACACATGAATTGGAAGGATATAAGAACGAGGCGTATCTCGCGAAAGATGAAGCAGAGAGGAAGTTTGAGAAATTTAAAGCACATTTCATTGCGCAACAGGCGTTACAAAACAAACAGGTATAAAATGAATTATTTAAAGCAACTATAATTATTGGTCTTTTGAACCGCTAAATAATATCTCTTTTCAGGCATACCCGCCGTTGCCGGTTATAAACCAATTCAAGGAGTCACCAGCGAAGCCCTCGCCACCCCCGCCTACTCCAGATGACAATAAAGTTATCACATCTGGGCCTCCAGTGTCGGCGTCTGAAGCCAAACTCATCAGCATTCTCACAGCTTTCCTCATAGTCCATCCTCTGGGAGCTTCCGTGGATTATTTGGTCTCATACGTAAAATCCATGTCTCCTGACGTCACACAAGCAACAATAATGACTACTTTGCAGAAGTTTCCTGATATTTTTAATTGTGAAACAACTGGCGTCGGTGCTTGTATTGAACATAGATGGCTGTATGTGACTTTTGATAAGATTAAGAATGATAAATAGTGTTAAACATTAAAGAGTCAATAAATATAGTTTTACTAAAATGTTGTCTCTTATTTGAATGTGATGGAATGGAATTAAAAAAAACATATTTTCATATTTAATATTTATCTATAATGTAATTAATTTTATTGCAGTTCTTATGATTGGTAAATAAGATTAATATTAATTACATATTACTTTTATTACACATACATTCATTTTCAATATACTTACAAAATGTGTATATTTTAAACAGAATAATATTCTTTATCATCCTCCTCCGTGCATTGGATGATCTGTTGTTGAATTATCCTCTTTAGTTCTATGATATTTTTCTCATAATGCATTGCCCGTAATGCTGAGGCGACATAGTTACCAAACATCTGAAATACATCTTGGTGATCTCCATCTCCATCACTTACCTGCAAGAACCCATAATAATGTAAATTACAGAAAGTTTCCATCTCCTTTTTTGTTTTTAAAGTTTACATGATAAATGAAATGTATTTACCGAAGAATTGTCACTGTCACTCGAATCTTTGCAAAGAAGGAATTTTAACGCTCTGTAATGTTCCCATTTGCTAACATATCCACTTTCACCATCCAATGAATTTCTATCTTTCATCACTTTCTTGTGTTCAAAAAAGAATTGGGTTCTCAATATGTAAATTTTTTTGTTAATTTCTGGAACCGTTGTATTAAAATCTTCCGCTAATTTATTTTGAACTAATCTTTTTTCAATTTTATTTCTATAATTAATTGCTTTAGAGTCCCATAGTAACCGATATGATTTATATCTGCTTATAAATTTTCTTATTTCTTTTTTTGACCATTTCTTCTTTATTTCCGCCATTCACGAAATGACTTCTATTTTATCTTAACTGTGTATGAATTAAAAGTAATCTTAATACAAATTGAATGACTACATTGTTTTTATATTTTGTAATCATAACAAAACGAATAACCAGCACTCAAGATCTTATCTTGACAATTGACATTGACTGTTTACTACTGCTGTCGCTTTATACTTTTAAATGGATGGACAGACGACAGTTATTATCGAATTTCTATCGTTACTTACTACTACTATTCCATACTATCGATATTGTCAAAACTAGTGTTAGCCGCGTAGCGAATGTTTGTAAACCATATTATTCGGAGCCCCTTATGATTATTTAGTTTAAATATTTCCATATATCATTCTTTAATTTGTATATGTGAATATGTTAATAAATAACAGAATAGTAATTACTAATTTTCGAAATTAACTTTCAATGTCAAGTAAAACTAATATTAACTGTGAATGGTATTAAATTATGTCGCAAAAATAAAAAATATTTTTTTTATCGCTGTTAATATACAAATACTCTGCAAACGAAGTTATCAGAAAATATAAGCAGAATAGTTAAATATTCTGATTGCATTAATTGGAATACAATAGTATAAAACAAGTTCGGGCTTAAAAAAATAATAATATGTATGTATTTTTTTTTAAAGTAAATAGATGAATAGATAAATAGTAATAGATCTCCATAAAATTTATCAGGTTTACAAGAAGTAATGTAATGTAATATATTTTTCAAAGATATTTATTTTGTTTATTTTAGTTAAAAACACACAATAACCATTTAATTGTAATAATAAAACTATAGAATTTATATTTTATTACATAATATGCATTTTTAAAACAAAATGGTAAAGTTAGAAGATTCCTTTAATTTTGTTTTATTCTATACTCTATTATAATGTTTTTACTCATTTTATAGTACTCTGTTTTTTTGTATTCTGTGACTGATTGTTCTGGCTCTATTGTTTTAATGTATTCTAAAATGTCCATTATTGTAAATTGTTACAATTATTGTTTGCGTTTTTTATTATTTATAACCTTATTAAAGTAACAAATAAATATAATCGGCAATTTGAAATTCAGTGTTTCGATATAAATGTGAACCGATTTATTTACAAGATGTGGTACGTTAATACCCTAATGGGTAAGCGGAGCGTATTAATGCCAATTAGAATGAAACAGTAAACATTACATTTCTGGTTTTAGTTCTGAAATGCCGAAGGAGTTTCAGAAGACTTCTGAGGTTCTACCTTTTACGAAATACGGTATTTCTACTATCGAAGAATTTAAAAAAGTCGAAAATGATATGCTTCATTTAGAATGGCTAAAAAAGATTGGTTTATCAAGTGAAGAAATAAATTTGTATCAAGAAAACGAAGCGGGCCTTCTTGACCAGCGCAAAAAGATTGAGTCCAGTGCATTAAAATCTAAATTGGAGGCATTATATAACAAAATTAGCGACAATCAAAATTCTTCAGGAAGGTAATGTACCTGTAAATACTTTTATGTAAATTGAAAACTATATTTTCTGAAATATTTTTTTTTCCTATTATTTTTAAAGTCTATTTTATTTGAATTAAATTTATATTTTCTATTGTTATTATGTAATTTTTAGTTCTAAAGAAGTCAATGAAGCTCCAGACTCTTCACATACCCAAGATGATAGACTACAAAAATTACACAAGAAATCAATAACATTTTATCCTGAAGGGCATCCTATGAATGAGTTGAAAGAAATAGAAGAAGATTTATTTGGACATTTAAGGAATGACAATATTTTGCCATTAACAAAACGACGTAAAATCCTTAGACGTCTTGACCGAAAAAAGGACAAATTAATTCTGCAACAGAAACAACCAGGGATTTTTCCAGTAGCAGGTCCATCTGAAGTTAAACCAGGTAGTTTGTGGGATGTCAAAGAAATTCCGGACAAAGTTTCTAAGCCAGGTAAATCAGATCTAATTGGTCCTAAAAAACAGACTATGTACACAGTCAAGGATAATAAGATTGTGAGGTTGGAACCTCTTCAAAATGAACCAGACAGAGAAGAGGAGTTCAGGGCTGTGGATATTGTGATTCCAGTGAATGCTGCAGAGGAACAACTGTTGGAAGGTACAAAAATGTGTTTGGATGATATTAAGAAAATCGAAAGGTTCAAGGATTATGAACCTGGAATACCTTCTAAAGTGAGTCTTTCTTAATAATCTTTCTTAGTATTGTTAATAGTATGTACTTAGTCTCATAAGATTCTAATAAGCAAGAAATCAAGTTATATGCAATATAATACAAACCTCATTTCAGGTGCTATTTCTCAAGAATATATCTCTAAGCATACCCCAAGAACAACTGTCTCTACTGTTTAATCAGTTTCATTTGGAAAATGGTGGTCCAGTTGATTTGAGACTCATGACTGGACGAATGAGAGGACAGGCATTTGTTACATTTCAAAGTAAATATTTTATAAAATTTTACCATTACTGTCTGTATATTATCTGAAATTATTATTATTATTATTTATTAGTGTAAGGTTCAAGCTGTTTTTAATAACATTAGATTATTGCTGTTAACAATTTTACCATTATTTCTGATGAAGGTCAGATCCTTACAGAGCAATGTAACAGCACATTATTATATTAAAATTATTGTTGGAGGAAATTACGAGTTAAAAATTTACTCATTTGCTACAATTACACTACAGCTTTAGAACTATAAGAATTACATAAAGTTGGACCAAGTTTTATTTTAGTAATTTCATAAATAATTAATCTATCGGAAATACCTCATATGGGAAACAAAAATATTTATCACAATAAAACAAAATAAAATATTGATACAGCCTTTAAAATAAATCCATTTATAGTACCTTCGAAATTAATAAAAGAATTTCTATTTGGATATTCCATAATTAGTGCATGTGTAATGTCTCGTAAATAAAACACATTTATAATACAATTATTTATTTTCCCAGGTGAAGATCTAGCTATTCAAGCCCTAGAAGAGGTCAACGGGACCATAATGGGTGGTCAGCCGATAATAGCTCAATTCGGCCGACACAGTAACAGAATACAGATTGAAGAGAACAGATAAATTATAATTACTATTAGTCTCAGTTTACTCTAAGTATCTAAATATTATTAATTTTAAGTAATCTAATATATACCTATAATCTAAGAATATTAAATGTATATAATGTTACAAAATATTGTCTTAATTATACAAATCCAATCTAAATTTAAATTAATCCTATATTTCAAAACATTCATTCTTTCAAATATAGATTACATATTAAATGTTTGAAACAGTTTGCGTATCCACACAATTTATATTTACTCTAGAATATTAAATCTAAGCATCATAATTAATTAATAATCATATATGGATTGCTCACACATACCTGACAATAAAATCATATTAATTTTGTCAATTTATAATAATATCCATTGTTGGAAAAAAAATATTTTGTTACACAAATTACAATTTATAACGTAAGTCCAACACGTATAAACGTTCTTTTAATATCACATCCAAGGCATATTTAGTATGGAGACTTGAAAATGGCAATATCTTGAAATCCATTAAAACCCCGCTTTATGGAGCTTTATATTGATAATTATAACATCAAGTCTACCATTGGAAATTTACAAATAAAATGTTCACTGTGATTCCTTGGACGACGATTTCCTACGCCGTTTAACGACGCGTTTCGGTGACAATCATTCGGACTCCTTTTTGGCTGGTGGCTCCTCGGCTGAAAATTATATTTATTATTAACCTATTTCTACATTATCTGAAGTGACAAATATTTTGATGTCTTAGTTCATGTACGTCGCTTCTTTATCATATGAAGTAAATACAACTTTTCAAAATAATTTATACTTAATAATTATTAAAAAAGATTAAAATTGATGATAGAACGTTTGCTCACGCTTGACTTCATGATGGGCGGGGTGTTGCGGGTGATGGGCGTAGTGATCACCGGGGAAGTAGTGCGAGTATGGGGGGAAGCCGCCCACACCACCAGCTGGACCCACGGGACCCACGCCGCCCACGGGACCGACGCTTCCCACGGGGCCTACACCGCCCACAGGGCCTACCGCGCCCACGGGGCCCATGCCTCCGACGCCGTATCCCGGATAGTAGCGCCCGCCGTACGGCGCACCGCCATAGCCACCTGAATATGGAGATTAATTTTAGAAAAATACTAAAGTATTCAAAACAAAAATTAAACTTAGCTAAAATAATGTTTTATTAAATTACGACATACAAACAAACTGAACATACACATATATAGACCAATTGTCATTAAATATATACATTATATTTATCAAGTAAATATTATTCTGTATTTTGAAATTAAAATATAAATAAGACTAAAATGTATGAATATCAAACCAGGCGGTGGCGGAGCGTGCGCTGGGGCGGGCCCTGGGGGCGGAGCACCGGCGCCCGGGGGCAGCATCATGGCTGCAATAACATAATTTATTTAATGCTTGCTAGATAATCTATTTGTCACACTTGGTGAGACACTAAATGTTATGTCATATATTATATAAAAAGTTTTTTAAAATTCATCTCTATTTATAATTTTCTTATTTTAAAATTTACCCGGATGAGGCGGCGACGTGATCTGCGGCTGCGGCGGGCCGGCCTGGGGCGGAGCCTCTTTGCTTTCTACCTTCATCTCTATTGGCTTGTCCTCCTTGCGTTCACCTACATTTCAAAACTTAATTGTAATTACATTGTAATTAAATATTAAAATAGTGAATATTGACAAAATAAATTTTGAGTGCATTTTAATATGGTAGTTTTATTGCTTTTTAGGCCAAGAAAAATAACGAAAGTCTCTCTCAACAAAACTACTATACTAGTATATAAGAAGATCATATTAAAAGTACTGAATTAGAAACCAGAAATAGATTATAATCTGTTCACACCTTCCATATCCTGGCTTTGTTTATCTTCACTCTTCAACTCAGTGGTCATGTTGGTATCTGGTTTGACTTCAGTCGTGGACACTTTGTCAACTTGAGTGGGCGCGTTAGGACCGTTGGACTCCGTTTTAGCCTGGTCTTGCTCCATTGGCTATAATTTTTTTATAAATGTGATTTATTACAACAAAATTACAGTACATATTATGTGGTATATTTATACAATACAATAAATACAAAATAATATAGACATTTAGGAGCTTGATATAGTTTACAAGTAACCTTAATTAATGGTAATTCCTTGCATGCTAAGGTCACCATATTTTAAAAAATTGTGTCAAAAAGGAGTGTCTGCTGCAACACATACTTCGTTTGGACCTGCGTGCGGGGGTGCGACCTGTGTGTGGTGGGAGGAGCTGCTGCAATACGTACCTCGTGTGGTCGTGCGTGCGGGGGCGCGGCGTGTGCGTGGTGCGCGAGGGGCGCGGGCACGGGGCCGCGGCGCTGTTGCTCGAGCGCACGCTCCACCATGCGCGAGAACGTCTCTTCGTCCACCGCCGGCTTGCAGTGCTGTGGAGGGATTACAGTTATATTTTCCCGGACATTTTTTATTTTTTAACTTATGAAGCCAAAGCTAAAAATTTAAATTAAATATGTAAGACCTTTAATTAGTCTTGAGTTAATCAATCCTTGTAAATCCTAATTATGACTAAAATAGTACTCTCCAGTGTTGCCCCATATTTAATTGCTAACTATTTTAATAAAAAAAACGTTGGTGTATTTAATAAATTCAGCTTAATAAACAGCAAAATACATATAACAATTATAAAAACCTTCTTCAACTCCTCCTGGAAGGACTCGCTGCTTTCGATAAACTTGCGCTTCTTTGCCTCAAACTTCTCCTCAATCTGCTGCAATTCATCCTCCAGTTTTTTCTGATGCATCGTGAGCGACTGCACTTGCTTCTTCAATATCTACAAATGGATAAGTTGTTATAACCATGATTATACGATACAATGTTGAGAAAGTACCTAATTTAAATAAAATTTACTATTATGATACAATATACCACTACAAGTATTGTTCAATACCTGCATCCTGGCGGTGGTGACCACGGAGCGTACGTCTGGTACCACCGTGTCCGAGAAGATCTCGTTGATGAGACGATGGTTCCGAAGGTAACGCGCGTACGCCACATGCTTTACTGAGAGACCCTCGTCCTGGTCTGGGGATTCAAGAATATATATATATTTGTTATTGTTGTGAAAAGATTTTGGATTAGGATATTTATATGTATTCTTCTGGTTTAAGAATTTTAAAATTGTCTTAGTACTAGTTGATCTTAACAATACATATGATCAGATTTCCATACAGATTTAATTTACATGTTGACTAGTGATTTGAATTTTACTAACAACAAAAATTATAAAAATTTGAACTTATAAGGTATATATAAAGTATTATTTCGTTTTGAGGTTTATCAATGGTTTAAGACATAGAAATTAGAATACATTTTGACAACATTTTCTAATTAGAAGAATTGAACATCAGAATAAACTCTACCTTCTTCATCTTCTGCAGGTTGTATGTCAATTCTTCTGTCCTGCTGCTGCGACTCCTTCTGCGAGCTACCCTTTTTGTTTGAACTCTCTTCTTCTAGGTTTCCCACTGTTAAAAAAAACACCATTTACTGAGTACCATGTCCAGTCTTAAGTAAAATATACTGTTTTGAATTAATGAAATTTGTTATAAATAATAACTTTCTTTATAGCAACAAAATTTATAACTCTACATACATTTATTGTTTTATATATATATGGAAAAGATATGTGGTACTTATAAATAATAAAAAGAACATGCAAATATATCATACCCTTACCGACAGCCTTGTTCTTGGCAGCGATGTAGGCGAGGTAGGCGGGTGAGGTGTGATAGGTCTTCAAGCTCTTTTCGTACTCCGACTAACTCGTGCGTTAATATATGTGCATGTGGAGAGAATTGTATGTGCGTGTTAGTTACGTGGTGATTTGATGATTTGAGCGGGTTTCATTTGATTTCAACTTTTTTCAGTCATCATTTGGTTTAGATAACTTTCTTTCTCTTTTATTTGAGGTAATAATAAAGTTATAGCATTTAAAATATACGCCCCATTATTTATAATTTCTTATAAATTTTGAAACTTTTTTACCATTCCGATAAACAATTAAAATCATGAATGACAAATGAATAATGTAATGAAAACATCTCTAATTTGTGCATTACTTTTACAGTGATATTAAAGTAGCATTTACTAAAACTATAGTATGCTGACATTCCCCGCCTGAGCCAGTGGAAGCTAGTGATGTAACACAATGGATATCCTATTATATTTCACCTCTGTTTTTGTGAGCCAGCCACTGTAAGTATGACGGCGACGATTGGTACGCTTTCAACATTTCTGTGTACTGCGCCTACACCATAAATTATTATTGATATTTTTTGTTACTATACTCATTGTGGGCGCATTTTGTTTTGTATAAAATCTTTTAGATGACTATATAAACTCGGGATTGTCTGTGCCTAAGTACTTATTGTTTAGGAGAGTACCATAGCGTTAAGTTTTATATATTTTTAAATGTATATTAATTACTTCAGCACTAACAATCCTATTTGTGACAACATACCTTTTCAGCCTCGTATTCGTCAACAAAAGCATATTTTTCAGATTGAGGCAGGTCTCTCCACATGCCCCCTATGATTCTGCCGATCTCCCATAATTTAAGATCAGGATTTGCAGCCTTCACACTATCCCACACTCTGCGTGAGTATCGCATGTACGGCATGAGAGGCTTCTCTGGAGGCTTGGGCGGCTTGGGAAGCCCTGCACCCTGAAAAATCATGTGTATGATTTTTTTTCTAATACTGTTTGTAGATTTAGACTTTTAATATAATAGTAAATTATAGTTGTTTTTACTAACCCCACCAGTTCCTTTTCCAATTTTCTGAGGCTGGAAGCCAGGATGTGAGTGTATGGTGGACACAAAGGGACTGGTCTTGTCATCCTTACCGGGCTGCGAGGCTGCGCCCGCCGCCCTCCGCGCACTCTCTGCAGCGAAACGCGGCGAGTGTTGCCAACCGTACGGCCCATGCCCCCCCGGGGGACCCAGGCCCCCCCCACCCTGGTATTGAGGGTGGTACACGTGGTTATGGTGCGGCGGTGCATTCATACCGCCTTCAAGCCAAGCAGCGTCGCAATACAATGAAAGAAAAAACAAAAAGCATAAGGGATGGGACGGGAACGGAACGCGCAAATTAAAGTAAATGCACTATCTAAATTAGTTTTGCAGCTAGCGGTTAAATAGGCTCTAACAGCATAGAAATAAACAGATGTGATTGCGAGTTTTCAATAGATTAAATTATCAATAATTCTTTACCCCAAAACCTATTTGATCAATAAATTTTGATATATTATAATAAATCATATGGATTATTACCTTTCATCATACCGAAACTCATTGGGGGCCCCGCAATCATGTACTCTGTTTCAACATAACAAAACATGTAACAAATCCAACATAAGAGAACAATGTAAGTCTAATGCATAAAGAAATAAAGAGAAAATAAAAGTTTCATTGCAGATGCATAACTGTTTATAATAAAAGCAGAGAGAATGCGTCATGCTTGTCTGCTGAGTGGTTACCAGCCCTATTGTAGTTATATGTTAGTATCTAACATTCTATACAATTATTATAATTAAATAATGCAATTTGCAGGCAATCTAGTGCCTTCGATCTAGTTACTCTAAGTTTGGTCTATAAGTACAAATTCATAATGGTCTTTATATTTCATTTGAAAGAACTAGAGAAATACAAACGCGTATTGTTCTGAGGGCTTGGCATCGACATTGATGTGTTTTGTTTGTAGCTGTTTGTTGCAGCCATAACACGCTGTAAATAAATAAATATATAAAATATGAACATCCCTACTTAGATACTTTAAGGTTATGTGTATACTTTAAGAAATCTATAAAGCATTTTAAATATATTTACATATTAAATATAACGGCAATAAAATATATAATCAATTGAAATAAATTGTTAATGCTTGTAATGTTATAACATCAGCATTGGTAATTTGTCCTAAAAACAAGATTTCTAGAAAAATTATCTGCTTTTTTACCTGAAAAAATATTAATAATTATCTGCGAGTAAACGTTTGACTCTTCATAAACAAGTTTAGATGATTATCACCTGCAAAAAAGGATAGCGTCACTAATATCAAAATCAAAACCAAAAGTCAAGACGCCATTACCATGGCCATTTTTGTTGCGTCCGACATTTTGATATGACTTGACATTTCACAATTTTTGACAAATGACATTGGCATGTGACATCTCTTTAAAAGTTTAGTATTTTGAATAATTTGTATAGGTTTTAGACTACTTAGATAATCATTTAAATTATACCTAATAAAATTTTCG
Source organism: Melinaea marsaeus rileyi (assembly GCA_918358865.1). Taxonomy (NCBI): domain Eukaryota; kingdom Metazoa; phylum Arthropoda; class Insecta; order Lepidoptera; family Nymphalidae; genus Melinaea; species Melinaea marsaeus. The sequence goes on from OU911088.1 coordinate 2,071,117, forward strand.
AGTTCGATTTCCGTTTATACTTTTATATTCTATATATTCTTTAATTAGTTATATTATGTTTGGTTATAAAACAAATTCATTATATATTATTTAAAAAAATATTATTATATATTTTTTTAACAGAATGACAAGCTAAATATTCTTAGTATATAAAAAAAATATAATGAGCTATTAGTAACTGGTTAGAGAAATTATATTTCTTATCATAGATTGATATTAAAACTCGAAAGTTGGCTACCAATGTAGTAGTTATCTAATTAAAGTTTTAACAGGTGCACATTTTTAGTTGAAATATTAATGTTGCTACCATCTAAAAAATGCTATGATACTAGTTTCATTCATATTTTTCTAAAAAAGCGTAACATGTCCATACATATTTACATACATTGTGATTTTCTATGTTATTATATAAACTAAATTATAATTATTATATTAATAATTTATTTTATAATTATATTTACTAGTACAGTCTTAAATTAATAAATATTGCTCTCTGTTTATTAATATTTTGATAATACTTTATATTTTTATGTTCTATTTTATTCAGAGCAAATTATTCGTTTTCATGAATATTTTACATGTCAATAAAAGCAGTTGCTGTCTATGTATCTTTTTATTTGGTTAAATTTTACGTTAATTTATTCATTCTATAATATAGTTGTTAGCAATAACGGTAAGGTGTTAGCAATAACGTCAAATCTGTTTAAATGAAGAAGAGAGGAGATAAGTAGTGTTTACAAAATATATAACTAGCGTCCTATGGAGATGTAATGAGGGACAGGAGCGAAAATCTAATTAACAGTTAACAAGAGTAAATAAAAGAGGAAAACAACTTGTTCTAGTCACATCTAGAATGGAATAAGAAAAATCTATGTCTATAAATTTACACATAAATCTATAAGTAAACTTTCTAAATATGTAACGAATCGTCTGATCTTTTATTGATTTAAAACAGATAGAGAAATAATACCTTTTTGGTAAATTTTCGGGAGTTTTTATAAAGTGGCAATACATTTCGTAATTGGCTGGCGAGTACACCTAAGTGACCGAGTGACATTTGACACGGGTGAATGAAATGGGATTAGCACAGCTAGGTCAGTGCTCTGGTCTCTGACACGAATGTCTATTGTGCAGCTACCGGTTGATCATATGTTTTAAAATAACGCCAAATAATACTATTTCCATTCCTTTAAGCTCTCGATGACAGCTCCATGATAAAACTTGAACGGTCGTCGTTTAAATTGTGTATGCATTATTTTATAAGAATATGACGTTTATAAACGAACAAGGTTATACCGTAGTCGAAGAAACTGATAGGGATGGAACCATATCGATAAATATAACACGATAACAGACCCGATATTTTTTTTACAAAGTGTAAGAAACTAAACTACTGCCGGATATTTTTGTACAAATTTTTTAACTAATATTATATTTTCATAACAAGATGTTGATGTACACGTTTTAATTCTTGATCGATAATGTCAACTTTTTTAAAATTTTCGCAGCTTTTGTAAAATAAGTAGGTACAGGTAGGTACTCGACAATGAAACGAAATATCTATAACGACAAGTAATCTTTATTTATTTATTTTAATCAAAACCTGATGAATCGTCACTGTAATTAATATATGCGATCGATATCATTACTTATTTGGTCACAACACTACAGCTATCAAATTAGAACTGTCATCGAGAGCTTAAATAAATGGAAATAGTATAGGGATCTCTATATTTTAATATGTTCTGTTGGTCTACGCTTAAAACAATCAAAATTGCTGCACTCATTGAACTTTAAATTTTACCATGATATGCATACCGTTTCAGAGATAGTTGTTAGCTATCTTTCTTATTTTATTTATAACTATTATAATCGATTCAATGCATATTTCCTACACGAGGCGTTCAGACGAAGAGTTTAAAATTGGAACGTATTTACAATGTTATATAAAGTTGTTTAAATTCGAACGTTTTGAACACATCCTTTTTTTTTTGTTTGGTTTTGATGTTTTTAATAGAAACGCAATAGTAACTAACAACAACTACTATTTCAAACACATGCAACTAGAATGTGCCACTGTAAAGTGTGGCAGGGTACAGCTAATATATATATATACATATATATTTTCAAAAATTAATATTCAATACTAAAATTTTTAAATACTTAACCTATATAATTAAATTATAGTTTATGTTAAGAGTTATAAACTAGAAATTATCTCAAGAATATCCAAGTCTCTCACCTGGCAGAGCTGTATTTTAAAACTGTCAACAACTGTGACAAAAACTAGTGTCTTCTATTAAGAACTTGCTAAGATTCTCAATGGCGTGAGAAAGTTGGTCCAGTTTAATTTTGTGAGTAATTTCCTAAGTACCTCGTCAATAACCTGAGTATTGCGCCTCAGCGTTTCGATGGTAATCTTAAGAGGAAGGCTAATTATTAGTCTATTAAATTTGGAATGCATGGCCAAGACAGGATATTCAGTACCGCTTTTAACTGGTTCAACCAGATCCTATCAGTATTACCATCATAATTAAAGCCATCCTACCATTTCCATTATTTGCATTTTTGTACAGTTTCAGGGTTTTTAAGAAACTTTATTTCACGAATCACCAAAATACTAAATGAAATTCCGCCAACACTGTCTCCAGGTTGATGATGTCAAGCATATCCTCGACTTTTGTTCTATAACGTATGAAAAATAAAATACACAAAGACAAAACAGGCCAGGCCTGGAGGAAAGGAAGGAATTGAGTCCCTAATTATTAATTATGTTCTCAAATAAAAAGTTAGTTAGATTTGTATATTTTTTTACTTATTTTATTACTTTTTACTTTTTAACTCATGGGTACAAATAATATATTTAAAAATATATTACTCCTGAAATGTTCGATGTAATCAAAAATTGAAATATAATATGTAAACTTGGAACCAGGGCTTTCTGATATATCGATAACAATATTATTTATTTGTTTGTGCAAGTATTTTTTACAAAGATCCAAAAAAATAGGACGAAAAAACGTAAAAATTTATGACCCCTCAAAATATTATTATTAAGGAAGCCTGCCCGTGTTAACTCCGGCCCTGTGATCAAATCAATTAAGAACGGAAAATTAAACAGAACATAATTTAAAGTAAAACTAGAACGAAGGCGTTCATATAAATACATTTCCTGTTTGATTATGAAGAGTGCTGAAGTTTATCTTCCAAGTTCAATGTGATAAGAATAAGAATGAAATGCGAGAATTTTGACATTAAACTTATTTCAACGAAAAAATAAATATTAAGATATAATAAACAAATAAAAACAAACATCATTTTATTAATTTAAATTTTAAAGTCTAAATTAACAAATAGCGACTCTAAATCTTTTACGATTAAATTTTTTACAATAACCGTTAATTTAAAAATACAATCACGTATAGCGTTAGTCACAAAACAAAATATTCAGTGTCACTGATATACATTATCAAATGGGCAGATGTTTTTTAATTCGACAATTGAACTCTATTGTGGATCAAGAGATGGATGTGGCAATTATAAATTACGGGGACAATTAATGCGGTTGTAACTGCATCATCTAGATTCATCTGGATATAGGTCATTGTATTATGCATGTTAAGCACGTTTATGTATGGATTAATGACATTCGTAATGTTTCTAGTTATCCAATCTGTCGCACGCTAGATCAACTAGCATGCTAACATCGTCTAGTGAAAAAGGCTGTTAGTGAACTATAAGCGATCTTGTGATTAATCTTTTAGGATTAAGTGACCATTAATCTTTTTGGGGTCAATAGTGTGCATAAAATTTTACAATGAAATGTTGGTCCTAAAAATCTTATTTTTATTATACTTACAAGCATAAAAATGAATTTAGCAAAACGTTTGAAACTTAACGTAAAAGTTAAAATAAAAAGTAAATAAATAACATTTTAATAAGTTTAATTTAAGAACATTTATTACACGTCTGTTTCATCTTGTAAATTGTTTCATCGTAAATTATTTATTTATTACATTAATATAAAATTTATTAATATAAAATGTGTTCTAATTTGAATTGACTTTTGCTTTAAAACTTATAATAATAAAATACTGCTGTCATTTTGCTATAAAAAATTAAAAGGCGCCAATAATGGCGTAATGGCGTCCTTTATTTAGGTTAGGACATACTTATCAACTAGACTTTGCACAGGAAATAAAGATAATAACAAATCTGGAGATAAAGGAGCACGTATCAAAATAGTGATAGTATTATCTTAGTTGTGAGTAATGTTTTAACTTGTTAGGATTATATTATTGTTTTTAATAGTATCACGGCACGACCACGTGTTAATGTTTAATTCAAGGTTGATTTCAGACTTTGTTGTCTGATTAACTGAAGGATCTTTGCTACTTACTACATATAGTATATATGTTTATATATATAATATATATATACTTTGGCTAATCTGGTTTACAAACCAGACTGCTCTAAGAAATTGTAGTTTAATATCGTCGCATAAATAAAAATAGCAAAATACACACTGCATATTAAGATATTAAGCTACATGGATTAATTAATAATTATTAGGAAACCGTGGCCAAATTATAATAAAAGTTATCAGATCATACTCTTTGTATTTATCATTTCGACTTTTGCGTAAACCTGACATTATAAACGTCATGATATTGACGTTCGTTGCAGCGTATTTTCATTATGGCGTTTCTAAAACATATGTTGTCGAAAATTTTACTTTGACTTCTTAAAATATGGGAGTTAATCTGTTACGTGTTGTGTAACAAAAATATCACTCTCGTGACTCGTCACTATTGTTTTTAATACACCATATTAATAATATGAGTGTGTCAAAACAATAGTCAATTGTGTAAGACTATTATCATATATTATATTACCTGTAATAAAATATTAGGATCCTGAGTCAGCTGTGTGAATATGAGATCATGTCATTCATTATGAGTTTAGTTAGTTAGTAACTATAAAATATACCTAATATATTATATGAGTCCAGAGTCATTTTGTAGGTATTGAAAGATGACATCGGAATGTAGTTCGTATTTAGTCGGGATTCATCGGGTGTCATCGGGATGCGTTGGGTTAATTCGAACCACCACCTCACAGATCGTTAATAATAATTATATATGCATAAAGTCAGTTGAATCGTCTGCTCGTTGACATCTATATTTTAAAATTAGAATTATTTTAAGGTTATAAGTAAAAATTAAATTTTAGTGATGTAGATTGCGTTCAATTTATATTTTGATTTTTATATATTATAATTCGTTTTCTAAAGACAGTCCGACCTCTAGATTTTATTCCTGAAAACTCTTATAAATAATAATTTCGCAGACACCGCAGACTTCTGAGTTCTCAGTCCAATGTCTAGACACTTACTCTCGCAAACTTCTTTTAGTTCACTGAATAAGTAATAACTACGTGCTTACTTCTGTGAAGACATAAAATTTTTATGTAGAAAATATCGATTGCACATTCGGAAAATTATTCGAAGTTTTGTATTTGAACTTCATAGTTATTTCCGTTAATTAATTTCATATTTGACTGACTTTCGAGTTTATTTTTCACGGTTCTGTGCTACTCCATGACCCAACCCTGAATGGGTTTAAAACTAGTCGGGCAAATTCAGATTTAATTAACGCGAATACTGGTAAATATATTATAGTAATTTGAACTTGTATTAATTCTTATTCATTAATGATTTATATAATAAGTACTATGTTATAAAGAATGTTATTTAAATATTGGTTACTGTTATTTTCAAAATATTTTTAACCTAATATTTATGTATCATTCATATGATTTCAAATTACGTAATCTAGGGGAAGGGGGGGCATAGTGGGGCCACGGGGCAAAGCGGGGCGCGCTTTACACAGCTTGAAGTAAACGCTGTACGAACTGTCAGATGCGTCGCTATGGTTGATCCTTAGACAGCATGGGACCTTCATAAGCTACCCACGCCCTATCGACAAGTGTTCGTGTGATATAAACAAAAATATCAAAACTAGTGTTTTTCTTAAAATTTTTAGTGAAATTGAATATCAATTCTTTCTAAAACTTATTTATGTACTGTGGTGTGTTATAGTTTATTAGGAATCAAATTCTCTGCTGATTTTTTAATCAAAAAGCACACGGTGATTGAATGAAAGGTAAGATGGCATCAGTTTCTCTTTAATTTTGGCTAAGCCGGTGGGGCATAGTGGGGTATGGTGCCCGGGGCAAAGCGGGGTACTCACACAAAAGCCCCACTTTGCCCCTTTTTAAGGACTTCTAAGTAGTATATTTCTTTTTTACGTTTTTAGCTAATATGGTGCGCACATACAAAAGGAAAACTGAACAACATTCCTGGTCTATGCAAGCTATGAATCAATCTGTACAATTTTGACCAGTAACATTACACAACCATTGCAGAAATAACACAATTGGATAAGAATATGCAAACTCCTCCTAGGCAGCCTTCTCCATAACTTGTTTGTTCGTGGATGGTCCAGACAAACAGACTACAGAACAAATAATGGCGGTGAAGAAAGAAAAAATAAAAAATAAAACTATTTAGTTTGGAAATTGTGTTTCGTTATGCCCACCCCACTATGCCCCATAGGCTACCCCACTTTACCCCTATGCACGGGGCATAGTGGGGCAAATGCCTTTTTTTACTTAAGTATTCACATCTCGTAGATTAATTACGTTATCAACATAAATGTATCCATAGTCATTCGCAATGAATTAGGCTATGATTTAAAGTTAACATTTTTAATTTAACCGCATTATTTTTTTTTTTAGAAATGTTTAAACCTTAAGTGCCCCACTCTGCCCCCTCTTCCCCTATATATATATATAAGCGATTTACACTCACTGACTCAGCACGAAATCTTAGACTTCTTTTGTGACGTAGTCGTCCACTAAAAACGGATTTTACGGAATTCCTATGCCAAGGGATTTCAACTTTTTGCATTTCGCCAAGTTTTAAACCTGTATGAGCTATACACTTAACGCGGGGATAAGAGTTACTATAGCAACGGTTACGATGACAACGGAAATTATTACAAAGGTTACCATAGCAACCTAAGTTCACATACAAATTAATAGTGTGCCCAGCGACGCGGGAAGAAATAAGCTAGTTTCCATACATATATATATATATATATATATATATATATATATATATATATGACTAAGAGAGTACTTTGACTTGGCTCTGACCCAAATATGATTTTACTCTTTCATCATTGATATTCAAGAACAAACAATCCTTCAAATTATTTATTAGAGCATTATAATATCATATTTGGTCTGTTGGTCTGTGAGCCGAAATAAAGTTTTGCAAACACTAACATTATACATTCAGAAGCTTTAGCAATTTAAATTATTAGAAAACAAACGATGACATATAGAAAAAAAAACGTAATAGTGTATGTTGGTACATAGTTAATTGTTTCAATATTGGTAACGCCACCTTGTGGCTTTATATTATAATAGTGAATGAGTCAATTATATGTGACATCGCAATCCATTTCCTTCACTCTTCCTTAAACCATGCACACCAGCGCCAACTGCGGCGCCCGGTCATTCAAGCATTGGATACAGCACTAATCGCATCGGCAGAGGACGAAGCCCTACAACTCCGTCTTCAACTCCAGCTTACCGCCCGATCTTTAAGTATTGCACTTCAGGATCGTGAAGAGACATTGTTATAGTCTCCCGCTATTAAGTGGTAGTGCCAAATCGTGACCGCGAGTGTTAATGACGTCTATAGAACTAGCCTGCGTGTTTGAACTTTAACCGTCACGCGCCGTCGACCTTCCTGGATTATCTGGCTGGAGCTGCCCTGGATTCTGAGGTTGGTGCACGCATGGTTCCTACTTACTCCTATTACCCTTGCGAGTCACACATTTCTACAATTTACTGCTCCCCGGTGAGCGTGTCGAAGGTTACTAGAATTGTGTTTTGGCGCCACCATTTGTGGTCCTCATCGAGACGGATGGTCATCATTTGTGGCCTATTCCAACTATATTTCAACCCGCCCTTATTAGGACACCCACAGTAGGATCTAATAAGTGTACTTCCGCTAATCTTTTAACGTACCTATACGTTACGTATAACTGTCTTAACGACTTGTGTATTGTTAAAAAATAAAATAAAATAAGTAATCCCGCATATCGTATTGTTTGCTTAATTATAAAACTAAACTAATCGCATATTAATTACAATTAAGATATTGTTAACGAACGATAAAGTTACCGCTCATACATTGTGTTAAATCTACCCCCATTCTGAATTCTCATTATCGCACGGACATCGTACGATTACGTAGCCGGTTAGAATTGTTTCGGAATTGCTCGGCTGTTTTCGGTTTAGCTCGCTTCACTTTTCGCTTTCATTCAACCATTCAATCGTTTATATTACTTTAATACGTAATCATATCACTTTATTTTACTATAACTATATCGCATTATAATATTGAGAAGAGATGGCTTCTAAAAGTAAAGGGATTGATGATAACTTACATGATACAGATAAGCAAGACTCCCAGTTATTAATGTTACAAGCTAAACGGGAAGTTATATTTGAATTAATACAGAATATTTACGATTCTTCTATAAATATTAACGAGGAGACGAAGGAAAATTTCCTTGCGGAGAGTGCTACTATTGACACATTACGTGTTGAATTCCTTAAGTTGTTAGATGACTATAACTCACGTTTATTTGTTGTCAATCCCGCTGCAAAACCTGATTACAAGTGTCTCGCTGCATTTGAACAATTATTTAGCCGCATTAAACGACTTCAAATGCAATTCTCGACAACATTGAATAATAATTGTTTTGCTGTGCAGAAAAGTAAGCCTAGGTTGCCTCCTATCGAGCTAATACCTTTCTCAGGTGACATTCGCTCTTGGCCATTGTTTTATGCTAGCTTTAAGTCAACGGTCCATGATAATTTGTCTCTCACAGATGCCGAAAAATTATATTACCTTTTAGGTAAACTCTCTGGAAAGGCACAGTCAGTGTACGCGGGTATTACGCCTTGCGCAGAAAATTACAACTTGTTGTTCCAAACGCTCATAGACAAGTATGAAGATAAGCGTATGCTCGCCTCGGCTTATCTTAAGCAATTGTTAGACTTTAAACCTTTGTTTAACGGAACCGCAAGTAGCCTCGAATACTTTACCGATCAGTTTGTAAGCGCAGTTCGAGCTTTAAATAATTTAAAATTGGATAATTTAACTGATTTTATGGTATTACATATTGCGCTAAATAAATTAGACTCAGATACTGTCCGCGCTTTTGAGCTGAACGTTGGTTCTCGCACACCTTCATTTGATGAATTGGTGCAGTTCGTAAATAACCGTGGTAAAGTATTTGAACGTATACCGTCTACTAGTAATAATAATAGTTTCTCAAATAAAAATATAAGTCGCGCTTGTTCAAAGGCTGATTGCAATATTTCTAATAAAACGGCACCAAAATATCATGCTTATGTAAATACGGTAGATTCTTGTCATAAGTGTCTGTGTCAAAATATTACACATCAACATTTATTTAAATGTCCGGATTTTCATAAATTAACACCCGTCGACCGATTTAAATATATTAAAGAAAATAATGCCTGTGTAAATTGTCTTAGTACGAAACATAAAGTTTTAAATTGTAAATCGGAATTAAATTGCCGTATCTGTAAATCTCGACATCATAGTCTCCTCCATTTTAACGTCGGTGTCGAATCCCCTATCTCAGCGTCTGCTCGCACCACAGATACAGCGCAAGCTTCCTCTACCGCGTCTCCTGCGCACGTAGCCATCGCGACGTCGTCTACAGATATAGCCTTGTGTACTACATCCACTGCCGCGTCTCAGCAACCGGTTTCCTATAAATCGACGCATAACAAACAATGCACAGTACTTCTTGCTACAGCTCAAGTTATTACGTACGACAGTAAAGGAAATAAACATTTGTTACGTGTATTACTCGACTGCGCTTCGCAAAGTCACTTTATTACTAAGGAAGCATGCGAATTATTAGGTATTCCTATACAGGGTGTTCAGCGAACTATTGTTAAAGGTTTCGGTGGAGTAGAAAACACTGTAAATTCAAGTTGCGTTAACTTACAATTTTATTCCCGCTTTGATAAAAATATTACACATACAATCTCACCGCTTGTAGTCGATAAGATTACAGAATCACTTCCTAGTACTCTTATAGATACTTCGTTTCTTTCGCATTTAAATAATTTACCGCTGGCCGATCAGTCTTTTGCAGCGCCTAATAAGATAGATGCGTTGATCGGCGCACCACTTTTCGCTCATTTATTACTTCCAGAAGATGAAGTTATTCGCGTCCCAGGCGTATCTTCACCGTCAGTGCCAACAGCCATACGAACAATACTGGGATATGTTATAATGGGTTCCGTACCTACATTATTTGCCCGCAAGTCTGTGACTTGCTGCCTGGTTCAAGAGGAATCTTTAGAAAACATAATTAAGAGGTTTTGGGAACTCGAAGAGCTCCCCTCCGTAACGTCCATACAGCATCCCGCCGATGTTGAATGTGAACAATTTTATAAGTCTACAACGACTCGCGAACCCTTAACTGGTAGGTATGTTGTGGGACTACCTTTTAATGGAGATGCATATTCCTTGGGTAATTCTTACGAAACTGCTCGACGACGTTTTATGTGTCTCGAAAAAAAATTTGAAGCTTCACCTAAATTAAGGAGTGCTTATGATGACGTCATTAGGGAATATATAGAGAAAGATTATATTTCACCCGCACCCGTTGACATCAGTGATAAATTATTACCAATGTACGTAATACCGCACCACGGAATTATTCGCGAGGATAAAGCGTCGACGCGTCTTCGCATAGTTTTGGACGCGAGTTGCAAGACTAGTACAGGAACATCATTGAATGATATATTACATAATGGCCCGAACTTGCAAGGCGATTTATTTTCAATTATATTAAATTTTCGCTTGTACGCTGTTGCTATGACTGCAGACCTTCGCCAACAATTTTTACAAATTAAGGTTAGAGAATGTGACCGTCGATATCAATGTATATTTTATCGCTTTAGGCCGACAGATCCGCTGATATTATACTGCTTTAATCGCGTCTGCTTTGGCTTATCGTCCAGTCCATATCACGCAATGCGCACCGTTCATCAATTAATCGAAGACGACGGCCACAAATTCCCCCTAGCTAGTGAAATAGTCAACACTTCTTTATACATGGATGATATAGTTTACTCTGTTATGACCGAGGAAGAAGGGGCTACTGCATCCAATCAGCTGATCCAATTATTTGCAGGGGCTCAATGGGCTTTAGTTAAATGGAAAAGTAATTTCGTCTCCGTTTTAAAGGATATACCTCCGTCTCACAAAGTTCCTTCCGAAGTTGAATTCGACAAATCCATAAAGCATAAAATATTAGGCTTGCATTGGTCCACGGATACTGATAGTTTTTATTTTAAAATTACACCTTACACTGATTGGAAGTGTACTAAGCGATCCATCTTATCTTATATAGCTCGCCTGTGGGATATTATGGGTTTTGTTGCTCCGGTGGTAATATATGCTAAGTTGCTTATTAAAAGTCTTTGGCAGCTTAAACTAGATTGGTATGATACACCGCCGACCCATATCGTTAATATGTGGAGACAGTTTTGTAACGAGCTACCAGTTGACTGTCTCTCACGAGGTGTAACACCGAAAAAAATAATCTTTCATCCTTTGTGGCTGCAAGGACCTCCCTGGGCTATACTTGATCCGACTCAGTGGCCTCTTCGTAGCTTAGACGGACAGTCGTTAGAAGTAATACCGGAACAAAAAATTCTATCGCATTCGGTTTGTACAATCGCAAATGAATCTATTATATACGAACTCGCATTACGCATATCGTCTTGGAACAAGATTCTTCGCATTCTTATTTACGTTTTTAAATTTGCTAGGTTATTAAATCGCCGCAGTTCACTAGCAGTGACTGCTAACGAACTTCAGTTTATTGAAAACAAATTAATATTAGCCCTACAAAAGAGATATTTTGCAAAGGAATTTCAAAATATTCGCAATAAAAAATTGATTTCTCCACCATTTAATAAATTAAGTCCTTTTATAGATAAAGACGGCCTCATCCGCGTAGGCGGCCGTCTCGGCAATTCTGGACTTCAGTATGATACTATGCATCCGGTTATTTTACCTCGCAAGGATCATATCGTAAATCTTTTAATAGATTATTATCACATAAAACATTTACACACTGCACCTTTGTGCTCGTTACCCGGACCAGAAGTTAATTGCAGTATAAATAGTTTGCTCCATAGGCATTCGCTGTTGGATAAGTTAGCCCAATCTTTTTGGCGTCGGTGGAGGATCGAATATCTTCACGGACTACAGACTAGACATAAGTGGAGCGTTCCTTCCACGCCTATTACACCAGGAACGGTCGTAATAATAATGAATGATAATTCTCCGCCACTCTCATGGCCTTTAGCGATCGTAGACAAAGTTCATCCCTCTAAGGACGGTATTGTACGCGTCTGCACTGTCAAAACCGCTAAGGGAATTTACCTTCGTCCTGTCGTCTGCTTATGTCCTTTACCGTGCCAATAGTTAAGTAATATTTTAATATAGGTTAGGTTAAGATTTAAACCGTAATTTAGTATTTTTTGTTATATAAAGAAACCCAGTCTCGATTTAATATAGTTCAATGTATTTTACTACTCCGCTTAAGTTATTTTAGTTAAATATTATTTAAATTTCTCAATTAAAGGCAATTAGGCTATTAGGCTTAATGGTAGTCTTTTAAAGGTGACCCTTTAAGGGCGGGCGGAAATGGTAACGCCACCTTGTGGCTTTATATTATAATAGTGAATGAGTCAATTATATGTGACATCGCAATCCATTTCCTTCACTCTTCCTTAAACCATGCACACCAGCGCCAACTGCGGCGCCCGGTCATTCAAGCATTGGATACAGCACTAATCGCATCGGCAGAGGACGAAGCCCTACAACTCCGTCTTCAACTCCAGCTTACCGCCCGATCTTTAAGTATTGCACTTCAGGATCGTGAAGAGACATTGTTATAGTCTCCCGCTATTAAGTGGTAGTGCCAAATCGTGACCGCGAGTGTTAATGACGTCTATAGAACTAGCCTGCGTGTTTGAACTTTAACCGTCACGCGCCGTCGACCTTCCTGGATTATCTGGCTGGAGCTGCCCTGGATTCTGAGGTTGGTGCACGCATGGTTCCTATTTACTCCTATTACCCTTGCGAGTCACACATTTCTACAATTTACTGCTCCCCGGTGAGCGTGTCGAAGGTTACTAGAATTGTGTTTTGGCGCCACCAAATATCAACATCTATATATATATATATATATATATATATATATATATATATAATAAATGTATAACTGATGCTGTCTGTACATTGAAGATTGCGAGAAATTGGGAGTCTTTAGTCTTTTGAGAATGATTATTAGATTTTTGTCTGTTTGTCTGAGTTTGTGCACGCTAATCTCTGGAAGGGTTTAGGATCTGAATGCGGTTTTCATTTATCTATTATTGCAACATTCATTAAAATTTTATTGAAATCGGTAATAAAGTTGTGTGAATTAAAAAAATATTACTAAGAAACTTTTTTGTTGAATTGCTCCGAACTTTACAACAAGAAACATATATAGTCTATTCTTTGTTATTATAGTTACAGTATAAGAAAAAAAATAGCTCAATTAATTATTATATTATTTGGTTTGTAAGTTCTGTCCTGACTACGTAGCACAGACAAAAAACAATATTAATATACGGATTGGGTACAAACCATAATGGAAACAGATTTATCTCGTAGATATAGTGACGAACGATAGGTATTGACTTCAAATTGGAAAGATAAATAAAAGTTAGAGAAACGGGTACTTAAACTTTAGGTAATAACAATAAGATTTATGAAACTCACTTTAACACTTGAAAAGTTGTTCTTGTGGTAATCGAAAATCTAAGTCGCATTTGCTGGAGCCACGACAGTTGAACGACTTTCCAAACATGACATAAATCAAAACAAACTGTCAATAAGTCGCTTATCTCGAGATGATTCATTTCTTGAGGTAGATAAGTTCTGTAGAGATCTACCTGTGAAGATTTGCATATAACAAGATGGCTTTTATATAATCAAGACTTGGCAATTGTTGTCTACTCCTTGTATATACAATAAACAATACTTCATAAACAAACTTTCAGTTACTCTCTATATTTAGAGAATTTTTCTTAAAATGATTTCTTTATCTTTAACTTGGTCTAAAACAGCAATTTATTTTATTCAATAGTAAGAAACCTTACACCGTAATATTTTTAATTTAAACTTATATTGATATGCCAGCAGAGAGTCGAACTTAGAACATTTTGGAAGAAGCATTAGTATTAGCAATAACATATAATGAAACCGATAATGTAATACCACTGTTAAATTAACGTCAGAATATTATTTTCGGAGTAGTCGTAAACAGTAGCTGAAACAATAAATAAAGCGTACACACCCAGCTGACGACAGCTTGGGATAGTGATATGCCTGCAACCTTCATTTTGTGGTAAACGCATTTGGCACAACACTCTGTTTACAGTAATCAACAATTATGAATTCTAAATATAACGGCCATCACTTCAGTTTGTGTTCGAGCGTCACAGGGAGAGCACGTGTTTTACAATGCTTGTTAAACTCGCACAATTATTATCGATGTATCCGGACGATATGATAAGGTACAAGGAAATTAATAACTTTACTGCTGAATATCTCCCACAAAGATTGAGAAGTCTACCGCCATTGCCGGAAGACAAAGAGTGCAGTAATATGGAGTTGAAGAAATACAAAATTGTCATTAAAAAACGAAGACAGAGGCGGCAAATTAACCTCCCAGTGCTACCAGAGAGTGATGAGTGTTGATGAAATTGTTTGATTATTTTGGAAATAAATCTTCACGGAAATTAACCGAGTTGTCCAGGTTTAACCGGGAGCCATATTCGTCGTGCAATGAATGTTTAGTCTAATAATTATTATTAGTGAAGGGAAATACAATTTTGTGTAAGGATTACATACAGCTAGTCATATTATAGAACTATTAATGAAGATTTGTTATATGAAGGTTATATTTGGCGGTATGAAGGTAACAGAGGCTTGATCTTTAGTTTGTACAATGTTTTGTAGTAAATATATTTAAGATTTATTTTATGAACTTCAGTTGCATATAAAATATTCCCAATTATATATTTCATGATGTATTGAAGGGTCTCAAATGCAATTTTGTAGTTTATATATTTGTATATAGTTTTATCAATACATTATGGAAAAATTATCAATCCATAAATAAAAATGATGTATTTAATCATTCATTTTCGGAAGTGATAATGTTATGTTATCAAATTGTAATAATCTTTTATCAATTAATACTAGATTAGTAATGACAATTATACATAAGTACAGTAATGACGCAGTTAATTATACAATTATCATTGAAGGGAAGGTTTTTTAAATGTATTATTCATTTAATAATGTAACAATTATTATAAAAATATGTATTCATTTAAAGAACGTAAATAATCACTTTGTTTCACTTCCCGTATACATTTATAAAAATAAAAAGGTAGAAATAGGTTTTTGTATAATTTAAGTTTATTTTAATAACCCATGCAATAGTTTTGTCGATCTGTGATAAATGTTTTGTTTTTTCAATAAAATAATTATTTTTGTGTATTTTTTTTTATTTATCAAATATTTGTAATAATGTAGAATATATACATAATAGAAAGAATTGGGCATTTTAATTTAAATAATTATATAAATGAATATACATGGACTGAAAACACTTTAAAAAGATTAGTTCAATTCTTGCAAATATATGTACATTAACATTGTTCAGCTAATTTATAAACACAACCCTGAAAGAAGATAAAGGTCTGAAAGGATTTCGCTGTAAAAAGCCTAATCCCCACCAAAGTATCTAACCTTTTTCGGGTTAAACACACACAGCACCATCATATGCACACACAGAGACGCTTATATTACGTTTAATAAAGGCGCGTGATACAGATGATGATGTAATATTAAATATTCATTGACATTATCTTGATTATTATTGATGACCTCAAGTACATTCCCCTCCAACGTGATATTTTATATTTTGATCACGTGGTCTTGTAACAGCTGCGTCTATTCTCTAAGTGTATAGTATAACGCGCTTTATGCTGGATGGGAAGAAAATAGTCGCTCAGTAAAGTATTAGAGCGCTGGAGACCGCTGGATTGTAAGTTTTTTACAGCTTTAAAAGTAGGACAATTTAAACCTTGCATTTATTTGTTAAAAATAAATAATATCAGCCTTTTTTCTTTACGTTTATTATTAAAGATGTCATTAGATTGATAATACATTAGGAAGATTAATAGATTTAGTATTTTTTAAATGGTAACCGTACACTTCTGAGTTTATAACGATTGATCGTTACTTATTAAACGAATGATCTAACAGTAATGAGTCATTGTATATTGTAATACATTATGTATTGTGTATGTTTGTGTGAGTGGAAAAAAAAAATTTAGGACTTTCATACTTACTCATTGTTGATAAGAAGGGGGATGAAATATTATTTAATAAAACAAAGATAATAAGAACTGTTTGATGTATGAAAGTAAAATATAATTTAAAAGGTGCATAATTTATACATTTAAAAAGGTGCATAATTTATACATTAATAAGGTTTACAATTGCGTTATTAACAATGAGATTTGTACAGTTGATGGTTAGTTTCCATGGTTCTGAGGCCGTTCTGTATTTAGGGTAATTATTTGGCATATGGTGAAAATTCGATGAAATAACAAACCTTTTTAGTATATACAAAATATCTATTTTAACAAAAACATGGTTTTGGCGGCAAATTTAGAACAAAGTGATGTCATTCTGATTTACTCGCATCATTTTCGTAGTATTGTGTAAAATTGCCTAAGCGTTTCTGCTAAATGAGTTATCAAATAAATAGGTTAATCCGTGTTATCAATTTCAAATTATAAACAATTTATAGTAAACAAGTGAACAAAATAGAGATGACCTAATTTGAAACAGTTCACTGAATGTAAACAGATTCAGCCGTTCCGCGAAAATGTAAATTTACTCATTTTACCGAATACTTTGATACATTCATTCACCTTGCTTTATTATGAGGAATATTTGTTTTGGACAATTTATATTTTATGTATTAAAATTACATTTTAGAGTATTTTACTTTTAAACTCTTGATAAAAGGTGTTAAATATTAATCTTAGTTAAAATATATCCCGGTAAGTTTAATTTTAGTTTGTATATTTTATTTTTTAAATGGCATCTTGGCAGAAAGTAATTGGATCGTTTGACACTTACGTAGTGTTTTAATATTATCTATATTTACAAGAAAGTCATATCTTTGATTGTTGTTTATCTGGGCGTGGCGAGTGGCGCCATCTTATCTGTCAATCTACATATGATCTTGATGACGTATATTTGTTTGATTTATTAAAAACTATTCCGTTGCTTTGCCCGTGTTTTTTTCCCACATTAGATTTTCTATGGTGTTTTCGATTTAATTGTTATTTTAAATAAATAATAAATTAATTACGTTTAAAAAAACGTTGAAACATGATGTTGTTGCTAAGGATTGCTGATAGGTAAGGAAAAAAGCGACAAGAATCTTGGTGGATACTTTTTAACTTATTATTATTCTTTTTATTTATTATTATTCTTATTATTATTTATTATTATTCTTATTACCTATTGAGATTCAAAAATGTTATGTGAGAGGAGAATTCAAGTAAGCTTGCTACCAAAGAAAACCATATCTAATAACTAATTTTATCACTACTAATTATATGATTTTAATATCAAAATAATAGCAATTATGTAATGTGTTATTTTTGATATGACAACCGTAGATATTAACAATATCTTATTACATATATTATTTTAAGAGCTGACGTGCAGCTGTTGAGTCTATCTTTCGTGAAGTAATATTAAATACACATGTATTAACTATTATAATGTTGTAAACATATTATATTTTTAAAACTTGTTGATATCTTACTTTGATGTATGGATGGACTAATTTGTAAATATTGGACACAAATAGACCTGGATATGGATATGGAAAGAAAAACTATTCCATTCGGGAGCAGAGGGCGCCGCTATTTGTTTTTCTAATTATATATTTTTTTACTCGCTTTTCACTTCGGATCCCTATCCTCCCTTGATATGAAGCAGGCCGCGGGTAAATTTGTTTACATACTCGTATATGTACTATATGTCGTATATGTAATATATCGGAATTCCAGAAAAGTTGAACAATAAAGTAAAATTCTGATAATATATTGTAATAAGGTTTTGTATCTTCTATTTCTAAGGTGCTTATAAGATATATCTCTGATGTTGAATTTTAGTTTAAATAAATTTTAATAGGACTTTTACGTAAAAAAACCCTAGATAAAAGGTGTTAGATCTTACCAACACAATAACATTTTAAAATAAAGCAGAAGAATAAGTAACTCCTTTATCATCAGTCTTGGTCTTCCAGCATCCACATAACGACGGCATCGCGGGCATTCAATGTAGTACCTGAAACCAACATTGAGTTATTTTTTACCTGAACGTGACGTCACGTCATGCAAAAATACCGCGTAGTTAATATGGTAAATCTAGTCTATTTCTGGAAATTGAAATTCCAATATTAATATAAATACTTCATTTTCATTCAAGATCGGTAAATAAATAATAATTTCCTTTTTGCCTGAATGTGACGTCAGAAACGTAATGTATGTTGTACATCCATACCTCACTTTGCGTCGTGGTTACAAAAAAACACGACGCAAATTGAAACGACGCAAAGTGAATTAAGATTTTCTATAACAAACCATGTAAAGATCGAAGTTCCAGGTTCCAGGGTTACGAAAATACTACTTGAAAAAAATTTACAAAGTAAACATTTAAAAAACAAAAAATAATATAACTCTGTCAATAAATAGATTGGAAAAATATTTCCCTATTCTGTAATCAGACACAACACGTAATAATTCATATTAATTAATTATTGTCTTTTAAAAAAAGCACAACACACTACGTGATTGAAACTGGACTCTAAAATTAGCAAAACAAAGTGAAAATAAAATTGCGTTGATTTTTATGTTAGTTAGAAAAATAATCCCCTAGTTTTGATGGCATAGCGCAATTAGAAACAAAAGTATTAGTTGCCGTCTTATAGAAAAATAATGTAAATAAAAAAAAAATTAAGACGAACCCAAAACATCGCAACATCGAAAATCTAAGGACGCACAGTGAAAATTAGTACTAATTAAGCAGCGACGCAACTCGAGAACGACGCAAAACGAAACGACGCAAAGCGAGGTATGGGTGTATTTAACATATTTGAGTTTTGTTTCTAGTATATGAGTGCTCTAAGGTCTAGGTCATATAATTGACGTTCATTAGAATGTATATGTTATAGACATTTGAATTATATATGAAACATTGTTTGATACACGGCCCTGAGAAAAATAAAATGGTTGTCACATTTGTTATAAAAAAATAATACTAGTAGTAAAAGTGTCAATATTTAGAATCTGTTGAGTATTTTTAATTTTTATGGTATATGGAATAATTTTGGTTATAGGTTAGTTTAGTTAATGCTCCTTTATGTTAAAGTTCTGTTTAGTTTCACGATACTTTGAAAGTTATTTTGGATGTCAACATATACACATATTTACACGATAAATAAATAGGACATATATAAATAAAGAGATCTTGGTAGATAGTCAGGTGAAGTCGCATGCAAAAGCTAGTTCATAATAATTATTATAAATTACAATAGAGCATAAAATTTCAACAACTCAAATAAAAAATACATAATGAATAAACGAGAAGCCGTAACAGTTACACATCGATACAGTTTCACGAACGTGATCAGCGCACGTGGGATGGTTTTGAAAACACACGTGATGAAGGTTAAATATATTGCACGTGATGGAGTGTCGCCATTAACTCATAAATATTATTCTAAAGAGGCATAGCTTTGATAATTTATTGATAGTTTTATAATAAACATAGCCTATTGGTCCAGTGGCTAGTTGGTCTGACTATTTAGCCAAAGGTTGTGAGTTCGATTCCCACATTGTGTGATCTACATAATGTTTCGAGAGTGTATAGGGATTATTATCTAATGTGGCTATTTCAATATCCAATCTATCGTACGCTAGGTCAACTAGCACCCTAACATCGTTTAGTGAGCTTACTCGCTATTTTTGTGGTCCAAATATTGCGCTTACAATTGGGTAATGAAATGGGTCAGGGTGCGAGACGTTTATTATTTCAGGAAATAAGTGTTAATGCAGACAACACTACGGGTAAATACTAGAGTAAATGCTTATTCTATGTAACTGTAGATCGGTGTTCTGTCTGTATGGAATTAAAAACAATAGTCTAGACTAGAACATTCATAAACATGTCTGGGAACTATTATAAACTCAGTTGTATCTACGAGTATGATACTCAAACAGACAGGCTATAGTCAATTGTAAAACCCTCATTGTCAATTGCACTAAATCATACTATAACCGTATACCGTGGTTTTATGTTAAATAAATACATTTGTCATTCTATTAGAGAAAGGTTAATGCCAGTTTTTATTTACATAGAGAAAAACCTATTTATTTTGATAATAATAATTGACAATTGTTATACTGTGAAAAAACACTATTGTATCTTACGATTTTATGATACTTACTCAATGCGTATTCGACACTTATTCGCTACTTACTCGACGTTTACTGGATACGATCGATTATTTGATAGTTAAGACCGGAAATCCAATCTTGGCTTAACAAAAGTAATGTTTAAGTCTCAGTATCAAAGGTCAATAGAATTCACTAAATATAATCGTAATCGAACTCTGCTAACGAGATTAAAGTTGATAATAGTCACGGTTATCTTATCGACTTCCGTTGATAGTTAATGGCAGTAAATAATATACCCTTATCATACCATATTTTATTGATTGGCAATGAACTAAACCTATATACATACATACTTACATATAAACGTATTCAATAATGAATATAGATGCAATACATGTATCTAAGCTTCGAAATCAAAATTAATGACAAAATCTATATTAAATTTTAAATTCCTTAAACTACTCGAGTTTAAATATCACACCGGAATTTTAGACAAATGGCACTGACGCATGTAAAATAGGATGTGAATGTATGTATTTGACATATGCCTAAGTTATATTATAATATATCCGTATATATTAGTAGAACAGGCAACTTACCGTTTGTATTTTGTCTAACGCTTTCAAAAGATCCGCGACACTCATAACAACTCGTTTTTTACAATTATTATTGAAATAATTGAAAATAAGAAACTATTTTACAGGAATTCACAATTGTCTGTTAACACAATCAAAACTTCCTAACAAACTTTACTAAATGTACCTACAATGTGATGCAGAATTGTGGAAATCTCTTTACCTATATTATAGGGTATAGTCTAAACTAGCCTCTGAACTCTTAATCTATTCTATTTCTGAGCAAAATTAAAAAAATATATTGAACAGACTGAATTTTCTCAAAATATTAAAGCGGAGTCCTTGACCATTTCATGATACATAAATGGATAAAACAAAAGTATTAGATAACACTGTATATTATGTTCATGTTGTAATCATAAATACGGATGTCGCCTTACCATCCAAATATACAGCCTCCTTATACCAAGTACAAGTATACGGACCCTAAACTTTGTATTCAAAATGGAAGTCAATATCCGCGTAGTTCCCGCCGATAATAACAAATAGGAAGAACAATTTGTTATTAAGTAATAACGCACTATATCAGGACTTTTATTATTGAGGGGTGAAGGTATAAAGGTCTTTTTTTATTTGGCTTCCTTTTGCTTAAAATTTAAATAAGGTAAAGCGAACAAACTGACATTAGTTAAATAAATAAAGTACTAATTTATTGTTCTTGTAGAATTCATAATATATATATATATATATACTCTGTTGGAAATAATATATTATTCAATCTATCAAGAGCTAGATCAACTAGCGTACTAACTATACGATGTTAGAGTGCTAGCGAAAAGGCTGTTAGGGGGCTGTTAGCGAGCTCTTAGGGAGCTGTGAGCTTAAAATAGTGCGCTTAAAATTGGATAATGATCGGATCGATTTACACATTACTTTAAGGCGTTGTATTGAGTTTGAAAATATTATAAAAGACAGCAATTATTGAACATAAAACTAAATACGTAATAATGGCGTCTTAGCAATTAAACAAAATCACATTTACGTCTGTCACAGACAAGGCTATAATCTAGTTAATGGGAACGTAATTACGTGTACGTAAAGCGATTACGTTTTTGCATAAATTATTATGTCGATTACGTTTAGAATCGCTTCACGTAATACGTCACGGAACTAGCTCACGTGGACTTGTGATTTGATTCCGTATATGTTTACTTGTTCGTTCGTTTGTTTGTCTCATTTATTCATTTATTTTTTTTGTGTTGTTTTGTTTTATATATTAATATTCGTGTTATACTTAACAGATGACGCAAATACTTTTGAAACTTTGTACACTCTAATATATGTAAATAAATTAAATTGTAGTTTGTGGTTTTGTAATGTGTTAATAACTTCCGTCCATTTCTTACTGTTATGTTTTAACAAATGCAAAATAACTTCGGTCTATTATAATACAATTTGGTTTGTTTGTGTTCGAGCTGTAATGAATATCATGAAAACTTACACGTTATGTTTGGGTTAGTCCTAAGTATATGAACGTACTATAATGGTTCAGACACTTCTTCGCCTTCTTCATATTTGTATGATTTATATTTACATATATATATATATATATATATATATATATAAAGAAATATGATATATACCAATTGTGAAGATAGCGATTAAGCGATAGCGATATAAGCGATTTACCACTCACAGACTCGTGACGATATCTCCAAATCTGTCCGATTAACTTAAAATTTTACATAGTTACTTCTTTTGTGACGTAGACGTCCGCTAAGAACGGATTTTACGGAATTCCTAACCCAACGGATTTCAACTTTTTGCATTTCGCCAAGTTTTATTCCTGTAGGAATATATGTTAATATACACTTAACGCGATTACCATAACAACGGTTACCATAGCAACCTAAGTTCCATCTAAATTAGTAGTGTAAATAGCGTAGCGGGCGGGAATAAGCTAATATATATATATATATATATATATATATATATATATATATATATATATATATACTATTTTATTACTTAATAAATGTAAGTTCCATTAAGTAAATAATCGAAACGTCATCCGTCTAATTAATTACATACAGGATGTATCTAAATATATTAAATATTAAATAACAAAAGTAAATACACTTTTCCTCCGTCTTATCACGCCATGAACAATGTCACAGTATCTGTTCCAAAAATACTCATATATATATTTAGCTCGGCCTTGTTTTTATCTGTCTGTAAATAGTCGTAATGAAATGTCAATAAAAGATACAACAAGATGGTTGCGTTTTGATAAATGGTGTATTTTTATGTACATATTTTATAATATTCCCCTTAATAATATATAACATAATAATTAAATGAATCAATTTTTATTTTAACTGATTTTTTTTAATATTAAATAAATTTAGGGAACGTATTATTAGTGTTTGTTTTCTAAATAGTGTCTCTAAAATATGCAACCGATTTTGATGCGGTTTTTACTACGATATAGAGAAAATCTTGTAAAAGAATTATTGAGCGAAGCGAACGAAGTGAGCTGAGCGTTTTACTGGAGACTTTTAAAATTCTTTGTCACGAATTGGCTCGAAAACTATTTGACGGAAAATTATGAAACTTTGCAATCAAAAAGACACATATTAGGTGATGGTTTAAAAAAAAAAATTGAAATGAAAAAAAAAATTTGAATTGAAATTTTTTTAAATGTCCTGTTAACAAAACTGATATCCCATTGAAATCAATGGGAAGCGATGAGTCAATACACTGAGCTCGCTACGCTCAATATGCAAACGGCACCTGAGATTTGCGAGCGCAGCGAGTCGAAATTGAGGGTTTGTTGGCGTCCCTAGTATTTATACTGGTTTTTTGTTAAATATGTGTACATAATCATAAAATAATATTTTACGGTTCAGTCATTGAAAGAGCAATTTCCAGTTCTTCTTTCTTCTTGGGTTACATTGTCTTAATATTTATTTTTGTAAACAATAATTTTTAATCAATTTTCTTTGTATTTTTTTGTCATATTGTATATATTTTTATTAATTCATTTCCTTTTTAATATAACGTCCATATAAGTTTAATTCATACTAACCATGTATAACTCTGGATATAAATAGTTGGTAATTTTAATGCTGTTGTTACTCAAAATAACATTAATATAAACTATTAAGTTATTAATAAAGAGAAAACTTAGAAACTCACAACTCTCAATAACTTTTGTAACAGGACTTAAAGGTAAAGTTTCCCGAAGTATAAAACAAACAAAACTTTACTGAAATACATAAATAAATTTACTTAAATAGTATCAAGTTACTATTTTGATTATTATATTAATAGCTCAATATATTTATTATAACTCCAAATATTATTTGTATATTGTATTTTTTTTTCTCTTTCTAACTAGAGAACAATTTAATATTGCTAATAATACTATCTCTCTCTACCTTATTTTAAACATATAAATACTTGTATTTAGAACCATTTCTCATAAAATTAAATAAAAATTTTGGATTGTGGGATTTGATGAGTGGTAATTAATACCATTATTAGTTTTTTTATTGTAAGTTATAAATTCTTATGATTATTTGCTTCTTATTTTAATATTAACTTTGTTAAAAATAATTTCATTTTGAAAAAAAAGTGTGTTCCTGATTGTTGATTTTTTTATATATAAATGTGCATAAATATATATAAAATAAATGAAATATCATGAAAGATAACTACTTTTAATATAATTATTATCAGAAAAATTGATAATGTTTTAAATAAGATATTAAATATCTTGTTACAGTTAGATTATTGACCTCAAAAGACGTGTAAATCAGTTTGTTTGTAAACATGATGTAACTGCAACACGTCAATACCGTGATAATGATATTAATTTACAATTCTTTAATTTGTCACGGTGTTCGTGTCACTTTTAAATTATCATAACACGTCATACACAGATTATTTATAAACTATTTGTGTCCAAACTCTTTGTTGCTAGTTGACCCGCGGCCATTTTGTTTTGCGTCAAACATTTTTACTTATTATATTTTGAATTGTTCTTGGTGTTAATTACAGGATTTATTTTACGTTTTATTCCTTGTTAGGTGATTCTTTCTCCAAATCATTCTTACTGTACAGTCGTATTCTGATCCCTTGGGAATATCGGGATAATAGCTTGTTATTTTCTGTAGCTTTCAAAATATGAAAGAATTGTTATATTTTTGCTGTCTTAAACTGACAACCATAATAGTGCTACCGGGTAGAGTTTGCGAGTGCTAACCCCCCCTGTGAGTGGGGGTGTAGCTCTCTCTCTCTCTCTGTCTGTGTATGTGTGTGTGTGCGTGTGTAGGTATTTTATTATTTAAATTATAGTCAAATAGTGAAACAGTTATTATAAGCCAATAATTTTTATGATAGAACATAATTATGAGATTTGAAACAATATTTTCATTTAGTATTGATCTTCATATAATATATAATGTTCTATTTTCTACATATTTTTTATGATTATGTATTTTTTCTGAATTCTAGAATTAAATGATGTAATTCGTTCTTTTGGATTATTTACCTTGAAAAAATAATGCAAAATTAAAATTTAAATAGGTATATAGATTTCATTTCGAATTACATTCGGAGTCAACGGCGTCCTGGCGGTGTCAACGACCTCATATTTTTGTTTTTTTTTCCATATATTTTTTTATCACTATCTGGGATGACGTATTCTCCTGGATAGTACATTGACCCCCAAATAATTGCTATGATGACTTTGCATTTAAGAGTAAGCAATGTCTAAGTAATATGATTTAAAATATTAACTTTTATATTTATGTTTTGTGATCTATAATTATTATATTTTACCAACTCTACTCTTGGTTTTAACGTCATTTGCTGAATCTCGGAGGATCTCGGAGAATCTCGGAGGATCACGAGACCGAATGATTTTGAAATTAGTAAAGCAAATTCCAACAAACCAAAACGAGTAGAACTAGATAAATATACATAATAATTTACTTTAAACAGATAGCACTACTATATATACATACGTCTTTGACATTATTTTATGTATATATTTGTTTAGAATGTATGTTTGTTAAGATCATAAGGTTTATAAGTTAAAGATATTTTGATATAAATATGTATATATCATTTGGTAATGTTTAAATCCTTCATATTGAGGTATATATTAAATAAATAATAATTCTAAAATATTCCTCTTCGTTTCGCAGGTTCGAGTATGTTTTGGTGACTTTTTTAAAGATATGTTTAGTTAATTATAAACTATAATATGTATGGACATCATCACATCATGACGAGTATTTTTATTAGTATATCAAGGTATTTGTCATCCAACAAACTTCATCTCAGGTTCCAAGTAAATCATTTGTCTAATTGATGATCCTTTTCAGGAAAGATTCAATGAGTCATTCGTTTCATGAACCGTGTTTGAATCAACGATGATGATGATGATGAATTTGATCTTCCATAATGATTGTGGATATTTATTTATTTATATCTTTGTTGTAATTTCAAAAACCTCTTAAGTCACTCAATTAGAATTTTTCAGGAATCAATAAAAACTGTTTCATACTCAAACAAATGAGTTTTTAAGGACTTTTTAATGCTTAATTTAGTGTTTGAGTGGTAAAAAATTTAAATAGCGAATAACCTTTACAGTTTATTAATAGAAATAACGAAAAAAACCTGAAAAATTATTCTTGACTTATGTTGTTTTAGCGAGAAATAGGGTTAGTGGAATATAATTTAACCAAAACAATCGTAGTAATCATATTTTTATTGCTTAAAATTGAGAACTACACTTTAAAATATATTTTTTTACATTTTACATGTATTAATTGGCCATGTTTTAAAGTCTCTGGGACACAGTCATATTCTCCATCATTCACATCTGGATTATCCTCAACATTTGCAGTTGGTCAGCTAACAATGTTGTTATAAAATGGCATATACCAGAATGCTATCTTGAACATGTTTTAAATCGTCTATTTTTTTATTGATGGGTACCTTCAAATCATAGGCATTGATGGTGAAACAGAAGTTGTTATTTTTTTATTAATGAGAGTAAATGTTTAATCAATCCATCAATGTGTTCCTCAGCTATGATAGTTCATTTTCGATCTGAATCATACTGAAAACTCATGTATATCAAGGTACGAATGACTTTTTCTGGCCCTTTAGGACTTTTTTCCCATAACATTCAGTTGACAAACATTTTTTTTGTACAAATTTAGCCACCATTTCT
Source organism: Melinaea marsaeus rileyi (assembly GCA_918358865.1). Taxonomy (NCBI): domain Eukaryota; kingdom Metazoa; phylum Arthropoda; class Insecta; order Lepidoptera; family Nymphalidae; genus Melinaea; species Melinaea marsaeus. The sequence goes on from OU911088.1 coordinate 2,098,684, forward strand.
TAAATTCTAAAAGATCTTCAGTTTTTAGCTACATGACTGTAAATGTTGAGCTAGAGTTCGAAACCAAATCAATGTATTCTCCTGGACGTAGATACAATCATGCTTTCGAATTTTTTTAATGAGTCCAAAATCCCGGTCATTTGGTGAATGCCATCTAGTAGTGCATGCAAAAACCTCTTAAGTCACTAACTAATGTTGTTGATGCAATGAACGTCTTTCACGTATTAAAAGAGGAAGGAAAATATCGACTTACGTGGTTTTTTCTCAGAATACGCATCTCCCTTTAAGTAACCACTTTCAGCAAAAAAAGCATGTTTGAAAAAAATGTGACTTAAGAGGTTTTTGAAATGACCGATTCAATTTTAAATCAATACCAATCATCACTTGTGTATCAAATGGAAGTGATACTATACTTATCAAAATACACCCTTCTGTAAGACTCTCCAACTTAGATTAAGGCTACGAGGGTTCCAAACGCCTTGCTCTGAGAGCCACACAAATATAGCCGGGTTTTTTATTAATACGATATTTCACAAACTAAGTATTGTCATTTAAACCGACTTCGAAAAAAGAGGATGTTTTCATTTATGTTTGTCATTTTTTGGAAAATATTGAATAAATTAAAAATAATCAAACAAAAGAAAATATTGATGTCTATAAGTAAATAAATACTTAAGAGTATGTATAATGTTATAAAATATTAATTATGTATAATGTAAGATTTATTTCTGATGTAACACAATACATGTATATACAAAACACACTTTCCATGGAAGACTTAAAACCAATAATTAGTCATTTAAGGACAAATATATAAAATAGGCCACAAACAGACAAACATGTTTACAACAAAACAATATTCAAATAAAACCAACGCGTATTCGCTTCTAGAATGTTATTAAGAAAATAAGTTTTCATAAATAATTCAAATGATTTAAACCAAATCGCACGTGTGATTCATTTAATCATTTCACATTATAGACGATTCATAAAAGAAATTAACCTTTAAATGAAACTTTATTGAAATATGATGCAATATTATTAACACACACATACACACACATGTATATATACATATATATATATTATGAATACCGCTTGTCTGTATGTTTAACAAATTAATTGAAATGAGTGTGGGCGATTAGAGAAAGTGATAGAATACAGTTTGTTTGTTTTTAGGGTTCCGTATTTTAAATGGAAAAACGGAACTCTGTAGAACCACTTTGTTGTCCGTCTGTCTGTATGTCTCTTAAGATGCAAAATTTCAGGAACGCTCAAGGCCCTTTTTTTTGTGTCTCTGCTGTTAGCCCCACTGGCCATGACAGCGTCACCGGTGGCTCAAGGCTCGATTATTTCTAACCTACAAATTTGTATGAAACATTCGATGACCGAATCCGGCTGACACTTGTCAGGTTTTTTTCTTTGTCTATCTGTCTGTATGTTACACATTAATCCCCAAACTGCATATATTTTCAGTTTTTACAAATAGGTTAGAGAGCATAATTCTATTTTGTTTCATTGAAATATATAAGGGAAAAAGTTATCGGAATTAAAAATATTTCACATGTTTCATACCATAACAATCTATTTTAATTGTACAACTATATTATATAATAACCCGACTGCATTGTTCAATTTACACAATGCAATAAAATTGACCACAGACAAAGTCGCGGGCACCAGCTAGTATATATTGAATAGTTACTGTCAGTAATATAAATATGGCAATCTATTTAACATTGTGTGCAAATGAAACGAAATGTTTTTTGTAAGTAAATACGTATTTCGAGTGTATTACAATAACAAAGCAGCGAATGACGGAGTAATGGAAAATAACTAATAATTTCAATCAATGGCGTCTATTTTTATCTCATCTGACGTCTATTGCATAATTTTGCATTATCTGCATGAATTATATCATTCTATAGCGTTCTTATTACGTGTTTTTCACACAAATTATATTACTGTTATGATATTAGAATCATTTTTAAATAGATTATCTATATTTAAGATGATGGCGGTGTAATGTCAAAGTCAAAAAATTTATGACAACCGTTTAAAAATAATTTTTTTTTTTTTTTTTTTTTTTTTTTTTTTTTTTTTTTTTTTTTTTTTTTTTTTTTCACCTTCACGCCATATCCCTTGCGGGGTAGCCAGAGACGACGGAGCGCCAAACGCTACGGTCTCTGCATACCTCTTTCGCCTCGGCCACAGACATCAACTTCATCATACATGCCCTCCGGGGGGTCCTCATGCTTTTTACGTGACCTTCCTCCAGTATCGTAGCTACTGTATTTTCGAAGGTCACTCGAGGCCTCCCCCTGTCTCTCTTACCGCTCACTTTTCCCATATAAATCTTTTTTACCATTCTTTCATCACTCATTCGTTCAACGTGCCCAAACCACCTGAGCACGTTCTTCTTCATTCTCACCGTGACATCTTCGCTAGTACCTGCCATTCTGTGGATCTCTTCATTGCGGATTCGATCAGCTAGACTGACTCCGCATATTCTGCGAAGAGATCGCATCTCCACAGCTTTCATCTTTCTTACATTCTTCTTCTGTGTTACCCACGTTTGGCTGCCGTATAACAGTGTCGGTAGCAAAACTGCATTGTGTACAGCTAAACGTGCAGCTATACTGACGTTTTGCCGTCTCAACAATGCAGTCAAAGCACCATTGACTCTGTTACCAGCAGCAATACGCCTTTCCACATCCATTTCGTATCTTCCGTCTCTGCTAAACATACTTCCCAAATATACCACTTCATTCACTTGTTCTATTATCTTATCATTCACGTTGATCTTACATTCTGTTCTTTCTTCATTTCTTTCAAATATCAGAACCTTCGTCTTATCTACATTCAGGTTAAGACCATTAATTTCACACCCATCTTTCAGAGTGGTGACCAATGCCTGCAAATTGCATTCTGATGATGCAATGAGCACTGCATCATCTGCATATAGTAAGCAATTGACCTTAAGGTCACCTACTTTCACTCCCATGTCACTATCTTTCACTCCTTGGAGACAACTATCCAAATACAAATTGAACAACCAAGCTGACATAGCGCAACCTTGCTTAACACCCGATTGGATGTCAAACCTGGGCGACATGCCAGCTCCTACTCGCACACAGGCTGAGTGATCTCGGTAAAGAGACCTTACAGCCTGTAGCAAGGGTCCGTTCACATTGTATCGGGGCAGTATCTCCCATAACTTCTTTCTCACAACCCTGTCAAACGCCTTTTCCAAATCCACAAAAGCACAGAAAACCTTTTGGTTTAGGGCCAAAAACTTTTCCGTGATCATGCGGAGGGAAAAGATCTGATCTATACACCCTCTTCCAGGTCTAAAACCTCCTTGTGCCTCCCACAACAGCCTTTCAGATCTCTCTTGCATTCTTCTCGCTAAAATTTTAGCATAAACTTTACCGCCCAAGCTAATCAAACTGATGGCCCTATAGCTTGCACAGTCTATCTGTGAACCTTTGCCTTTATACAAAGGTACGATGACTGCACTTCGCCAATCGTCTGGGACCTCCCCAGATTTCCAGCATAAATTGCATAAAAACCAGAAAAAGTCCCAGACGCGTGGCCCACCATATTTGATCATCTCGGCAGTAACTTCATCTGCTCCCGCAGCCTTACCACATTTCAGACTTCGAATCACGTTCTCTACTTCTTCTAAACTGATTTCACCATCGGCTACATCTTGACTCAGCATTACGCTGGTAGTCAAGACCGAGGCGTCCTCACGTTCATACATCTCCTTATAGAATTCCGCCCACCGCTGCAAAACGTGTGCTTGCTCAGTTAAAATTTCACCGCTTTTCGAAAGCACCCCTTTCATTCTACAGGTTACCGAACAACCCCGGGAACCACTAACTTCTCGCCAGAAAAGCTTCGTGTTTTCCCGGAAGTTGTTCGTCAACCTTTCATCCCTTTCTCTCTCAGAATTTTCACGCTTCATCTTTATAAGTGCTTTCGTTTTGTGCTTTTGCAGCTTGTACGCTCTTTTTCTTATCTCTCTCATACTTTTATCCTTACCAGAGGCTTTATAATCCAGCCATGCTTTCTTCTTTAACTCTACAGCGTCTTTCACTTCATCATCCCACCATTCATCGCGCTTTTTACTAAAACCTCTTTTCCTTTTACCACATACTTCTGTCGCTACTTTCACCATACCATTCCTAAGGTTCTGCCAGCATAGTTCAACACTTTCATTTCCAGAATCATAGCTTGCAAGCTTCTTGGAAACCCTCTCTTGATATTCCTCTCTGATCGGTGGATCCTGAAGCTTCCAGCTTCTTATGCGATAATTCGACGCCAAGCTTGGACACGTCGTGCGGCTGCGCCAACCTGCGAACAAACCTCTTATTCTAGCAACGACTAGATAGTGGTCCGTTCCCAGATCAGCACCTCTGAACACTCGCGTGTCCATAACTTGACTTCGAATACGCTGGTCCACTAGGAATAAATCAATCATACTTCTTTCTTCCGCTCGCTCCCATGTGTACATGTGAATTTGTTTGTGATCAAACATCGTGTTTGCCACAAACAAATTTTTCTCCTTACAAAATTCCAAAATAAGCTTTCCAGCCTCATTTACCCTCTTATCACCATATTTGCCTAGCACGCTTTCGTAACCGCTTCGCGCGGTTCCAACCCATCCATTCATATCTCCACATACTATCAACTTTTCATTATCTCTGACACTACTTAGAACATCCCTGACATTCTCCCAAAACTCCTCGAGCTCGCTCATTTGAGCTGAGGATACTGGCGCATACATGGCTAACAAGAATACTCTTGTTATCCCCAGCTTAAAGCGAACCCAAAGAAGCCTCGGGTTAATCGCCTTGTATTCTACCATTGCATTAACCATTCGAGAGGACAATAATACGCCTACACCTTGGCAACCTCGCTCACCCTCTGGAACCCCAGCCCAGAAAGCGACCCGGTTGCCAGGCAAATCGGTCGTATCATTGCCTTTTCGCTTGGTCTCAGACACACAAATAACATCCAGATCTTTGTCATCCATCACATCTAATAATTCATTCATCTTCTGTTCCATTCCTCCTCTTACATTCCACGTAGCTATTTGTAGCTCCGTCCTCCACCTTCCGCCGTTCGGAACATGGCGTGTTGGTTGGCGGTTCCCAACGCCGCATTTAAAAATATTCATCTCAATTAATTTATTTAATAATGTACAAAATTTGAAAGGCACCCCAAACACGTAAAAAACCTTGAAACAAGTGTGTCCCAATTTACCACGGTTATCCTTGACCCGTCACCATGGACACTGGGTATAACCAACGTAACTTACTTTTATTGGATATTAAATTACTTTAATCCACATTGTAAGTTAATATTACTTCGTGTTTGCTTTTAATATGGAATCGTGTTTATTTAAGTTTAAATTTTTATTGGATGTACGAAGCTAATATATATATATATATATTCGACAGTATTTTTTTTTCACTTCACAATTCAACCATCGCTTCGTTACCAACACTGCGATATTCTGTCAATGGACGACAGATTAATAAAAGATAAGAAACAATTTTTTTTTTTCAAAATTATATTTCTTTTCATAGATTAATAAAAAATATTATCTATGAATTATATATTTTAATGAATCTCTGTACTGTAAATATTCCTTTGAACGGATGCAGTTCAATGAACCGACTACGCAGGGAGGCGGTGAGGTAGAAAAATGCATTGTAGCATCCCCTAATGCATCTGAGTAATGAAAATGCAGAAGGGTTGTTCGTTATCTATTATAAAGGGGTGTCTCCCCATTTATTGTTTTTATACCATTGAAACAAAGATTGTACTTGAAATATAAACAAATGTAAGCAGACGCATCATATATACAAATACATACATATATATATATATATATATATATATATATAGTAAAACAAACCAAATTTTTTGTATGCGTTGAAAATATGAATAGCAATGTTCATAGTTTTATTTTGATAAAACACAAATCATCATTGCGATATCGGGAAGAGGGGAACGAACTGATAGTTGTCCAAGGATAAGTTTGTTTGAATTTCCACAACCACTACTAAGGGATAAAATGAACGAATGAATGAAGGAATTTTCTAATTAATGGCGCATTTTTAAAAAGTTATTCATTGATTTATTTTTAGCGGATTCTAAAATAATTTGCGTTAAAAAAATTAAAATTAGAATACCCTTAATTCTTCTCTGAAATAACTCCATAAAATATTTAATGTTAAATATATGGAGGATTTGAACCAATTTTTGCTACAAAATAAATTAACCATTACGGCTTATAACCAACTAGGATATCAATTTCGGATTGCAGATCGATTATTAATATCGAGAAGAGATTGGCAATCGCATTTCAATGGTAATCTGCAAATAAATAAACATTTACCGACTTACGTCAATCTCTTATTTCCGTCTGTAACCTATTTGCTTCAACCGGGTTACTGTTACACACGTAATGTTAAACGGTTGCTAATTTTTAATCTCGGGTTATAGCTTTGCGGAATTATTGGGTTTATTATCATTTAATTATTTTTGGAAGCTTTGTGCGCCTCAATTTATAGTTTGTGAAACAGTGATCACAATATAATTCCTGGTTGAGTTTGTTGTGTGGTTCTCAGAGCAGGGTGCGTTTGGAACACTCGTAGCTTCAATATAAGTTGGAGAGTCCTTACAAGGCTTATTTTAATAATTTTGGTATCAAAATAGTCCTGACACTTCCATTTGAAACACGAGTAATTACATGTATTGATTCAAAGTGGAAAAGAAAGAAAGAAAGAACTAAATATAACGTAATTATATATACAACAATACATATTTTAGAGGAGGGTTATTTTGAAAAAAAAACTGAAATAAGTGTATTCTTATTTCAATGCTATATATCGAATAATTAGTTCAGAATCCGTTTTATATATCTATATAAGTTTAATGGCTTTTAAGCATTAATAGCCAAACTATTTATAGTCTTTGTGTTAGCTAGAAATAGTCTAAATATAATAGATGTTAGGTAAGAGGAAGTTATCTATTATCATTGGGAAAAACCAATCGTCTGTTTCTTACAAGTTGGAGAACATTTTCCCGTAACACCTATGAAGTTAGTGCTCTGTTAACAACGATGACCAACATATTATTGTGATTTAAGGGAAAAATCTATAAAAATATTAATTATTACCTTGAAAGCCTGTTCTATAGATAAGGATACTTGGCTACAAAGTAATACTTGAAACGAAAGAGCATATAAAAAGAAATGAAGAGATGGAAAGTATAGTCTTGTAATGATGAGGGAAGAAATGCAATAAATAGAGTTTTAAGTATGATTGTGGTTATAAGAGAAGAAAGATGGAGCACCAGAAAATATGGTAGTCAACTGGGATAATGTGTGATAGAAGATTGAGAAAACTGTCATTATATCCCAAGTAATTGGGATGAAAACTGATGATTAAATATAAGAAATGTACCATAAGTATCATAAATTAGTTTCAAGAGTGTTACGACACTAAAATCTAAACACACCGTCTTAAGTTACAATTGTAAGATACATAAATTTGAACTAACTAAGATATCCTGAACTATTTTGTTACATCATAGTTATACAGATGGAGCTACTGATAACACCCTCAGTGTTCCTTATCAGTGTACTTCCGATCGGCATTGTTTGTAATTGTAATAAATTATGAATGGAGTCAGAATGTTAACAATACTTAGAAATTACATTTTATTTCATTCATTTGTTTCATTCATCTCTATTTATTATGTTCCATTACATTCATTTGTAATTAGTAAGTCCATTTATGTTAACTTAATAATAAACTTTAATTAAATAAATATTAAGATTACACGTGAATGTTTTGTTTGTATATTATATTGTGAGTGTGACATCCGTTGTTTCTGCAAACGTTGATTACATCACATTCATTATACAGTCTGTTTGTATGTAAATATTAAATATTATAATTAGATAGAATGTCTAAACTCTTATAACTGTGAAGCTTCAATTATATATATATATATATATATATCTTTTCATGTATCCATTCTTCGTTTGTTAATTATGGTGAATACAAAAATTGAATATCAAATATTTTGAAATTACTAATTTTCCTTGACCTGTCTCCCGAATTCTGAAGCAGATGTAAGACTGAGTATAATATATACTAGGGGCGCCAACAAACCCTCAATTTCGACTCGCTGCGCTCGCGAAATTTCGGATGCCGTTTGCATATTGAGCGAAGCGAGCCCAGTGTATTGACTCATCGTTTCCCATTGACTTCAATGGGATAACAGTTTTTTGAAAGGATATTAAAAAATTTTTTTTTTTTTTCGAGGACATTTTCCTTTTTTATTTTAAACCATATGTGTGTCTTTTTGATTGCAAAGTTTCATAATTTTCCGTCAAGTAGTTTTTGAACCAATTCGTGACAAAGAATGTAAAGTCTCCAGTAAAACGCTCCGCTCACTTCATTTGCTTCTCTCAATAACTATAACTAATACTACCTCAGAGCAGTTACCAACTATGTTAACGTATAACGTCAATATTATACCGAGAAATATGAATATAATATTTATGTTAACCATGTGTAGAATACAAAGTATTTCCCCGTGTCACCGTGTCACTATCTGATAATGTAATGGACGGCGCTATGGAACTAGAAGATTAAAATTTTCCTGTTTTCAATGGAATATACATGTGTTATATTTTTCAAGCTGGAAATTTAAATTCTAGGAGATTTTGAGTTACACTTATTAATATGAATGTATTGTTTTTGGAAGCAACTTGGACAAGCTATTTCAATCCGAACATCACACATAATGTAATTTGTGATAAATTTGTAGTATAGTAAATTAAGAAATATTTAATAGGCCGGTAGAGGAAAACTCCGCTGTTAGATCCAATGTTAAATAAACAATCAGTTACGGGTAATGGAATATATGTATGAAAATATTCAATAAAATAATACTTAAATAATATAATAAAAGAAATAGATTTAGAGCTTTCTTTTTTTTACCTCTGTATATATACATATATATATCATATTTTATATAAAACCTTATTTACATAAATATTTCTTATATTTTGTTTTATCTATGAGTATGTATTTGTACCTCAAACTTCTCCTTTCCTTCCCCTGGTAGTGATGTCAAAATTAGATAAAATTGGTTACTGAAACCTCATAAATGTTTAATACTGATTGTGTCTTTTTCGACAATATCGTTAAAAGACCTTAAATAATGAATTTTATATTCAAGTTATTTTAAACATTAAACCAACAGAAAGTACATTAAATATTGGGTTTTTACAAATTCCAAATTCAAAATTCATACATTTTAAAAGATCAAGCTCAAACAAGACTCAAAACTTAAAACAAGATATAAACTCTTTGGTTATGGCAATATAATTTCTTTTTTAAATTCCAAATTCAAAAATACATACTTTTTAAATATAGGAACTATTTGGTTATTAAATTATAAATTAAAAGAAGCACGAAATAAATATATGTATAAGTTTTAATTGAATTATTTGATGTATACAGTTCAATTAAACAAGGTGTGAGCGAATGGATATTTTAGTTCCAGTGAAAAGCATTTAAGCAGTCGGAATAATATGAATTCCGAGTAATGAGCGAGTGTTAATTAAGGTAATACCGGTCACTGAGTGATGTAACGGTGCGTGGGTGCGTTTCATGGAATATTTGACTTTTTTTTTATCATTCGTTCAAAATTATTTTATAGTTCATTCGTTTATTGATATTCTTAGAATATTTTTATGATTTGTTGATTGTTGGTTTTTATTTCTTATAATAAAGTTTAAATGTAAACCTGTAACTGTTAAGTGTACTTAAGTTTAACTTAACGTACTTTCTTCTTTCTAGCAACAATTTTTTTCTGAAGAATAACATATATATAAATATTTAAATAATTAAAGACAATATTTCAGTACGTTTTTTTCTTCTGTATTTTTTGTTGTTGTAATATGAATAATAAACTGCCACCTACATATGTGATGACATCTCTCCGAAACTATGATTTAGACTTGAAATTTGGTAAGAAGATACTTTTCGCCGATTAACAATCAGTTAAGAACGAATTTCATGAATTGCGAGAAACTAATTCTGAAAAACCATGAAGGGGTGAATAAGAGCAGAAAAAATATCAAGAAACGGAAATGTTAGTAATCTTAGTTTTCCTCAAATTATATATATAATGAATATGGTCGAATTTCGACGAAACATTATTTTGCAACATTATTTTGGCAAACATTATTATGTGTAAAATCCTTCCTGATCTAAGACATCGAACATGATTGACAGAATCATCTCCCCTCGACTACGAATAAAGTTATCGTTAAAAATAATATTAATTCTTTCAAAATATTCACGGATTTCAATAAAATATAACTGTAAAATGTTCTTTTAAATTCTTTGGTTAGTCGCCAATGACAGTTCTGTCAGATATTTTTTATTATCCTTCCATGTGACCAGTGTTTGGGTTTTAAATATACGACCTTCTTGGACATGGCACATTTAAATAATTATTTAAAAAAAAAGAATCATTGCTACAATACAAAACCGTGGCAAATATGACATCTGTCCCATCTGACAGGTGAAACTATATTTTGATGTCACGGACGAATGGAAAATGAAATCCTTGAAAAAGTAGATCACGTTCATTATGTATTAGATATGTTGAGGTCGAATCGGTTAAAATGTATCAGTGATGATCAATTTTGATAAATGATTTTTTAATTCATTCTATTTGTGCTATATAATTGACAAAAATTTATGTATCTAAGGATATAATAAAAAGAAACATATTACGAACATTCAAACTTAAATATATTTTATATATTTAAGTTTGAATTATCTTAATATTATTATGAATTATCTTTGATGTATTGGGTCTCTATTTTTAATATAAATAATTATTCACTTCATGTAAATATTTTCTTCATAATCGTCTTTAAAGCTTCATACGGATGACTAATGCCTCGTTGGAGTTTATATTTTTTTTTATTCAAAACTAACATTCACGATCTGGCTGAACGCCAAACAGTCCGATTCTGCGAATGACCTGATCATGGGTGTGTGTATGTTTGTGTGTATGGAAGTGAGTGTGGGGGTGTGTGTGTTTATTTAAATATCTCGCGTAATGTTATTAAGTACTCGCTTCCGTAAAACATAACATATTTTTATGGCTTAGGATTAAAATGGATATTATGTAAAATACGCTTACGCATTGAATAATGGCATAATGCCATTATGGTTTAAATACTATGTACTACAGTAGTATATTACTATCTAGTAAAAAAGTTGTAGTTCATTCCATAAACATAGTTAAAACAACTAGACAAACTGTAATTAAATAATTTTTTGAAATATAAATTTAAGGAAAAAATCGCTTTAATAAAAATCATAATCCCATTTTATTATAAAGTAGGATATAATGAACTACTTAGATCATAAAATATCAAAAAAATGTATAATATATTCCTTTGCTATTTTTAAATGTGTTATAAATGAAAAACGAAAAAGTCAAAGCTTTTAATGACAGTTGTTTGACATTCCTAAGCTGTCCTGATATTAAACAAATGTCGAGTTTAAATACAACAAAATGTCAAACACGTTCTAAAATTTAATCTTTACACAACTTTATCCTCTAGTATATTAAACAAACATTACATAAAACAAAATGTTCACACCTAAATCGTCAAGTTCTCTAGAAGTTGCAAAATTCAAAGAACTTAATATTTTCCTTATAAACGATATCAGATGTATCTGCTTCTTTGAATTTCAACACCATTCTTTTTTTCTGATGAAATCAGATTTGGATGGTGTCCATGTATTTTTAGTGCTTAGCTATAAATCAGACCTATTTCTATGTTTATGAGTTCTATAACGATGCCAAATAAACAATGGAGTTACTATATGTAGTATAGATTGTCTGATGCTTGTATGTCACTGGTCTATTGTTTTGTCGCATGTGACTAAAAAAAAAATTTGCGACCAAAATATTGTTGTCAATTACAAAACTTTTTATTTTAGAAATGGAGACGATAGCATTTTTAATAATCACAAGATTTTTTGTAAAGGTCAACGCCCTGGCTTCTTATTTGTTATTGATTACTATTTATATTATCTTAAACTTTTATAATTATATAATTAAAATAATTATTCATGAGGCCATGTTCAAAGAAATGTGACAAATAAATTTTAAAAATTAATAATGTTAGCCAAAAGATATGTGTATAAGTCTTATTAATTCATTAATTGATAAAACTAAATAAAGTACCATGTTAAGAGAGCCTGTCCGTTAACATTTGTCGCTGAAAAAAGATTTTATAAAAGATTGTGGTTTTAAAATTTTCAATCTTGTGCCCAATGCACTTTATGCTGAATCATACGAAAACAAAGTTTCATTAACAAATAAAGAATTATAAATTAAAAAAATGTTTATTATGTTGGCAGCACTGACACGCATTATTGACAGTTTGCCCACTTACTGCCAACATATTATTTGGCGCCATAAATCATTGTGTTACTCAAGCAATACTATTCAATTTGACATTATACTTATATAATTAAGTTATATTTCCAAGAAATGTTGGTTCCTTACAGGTTACATTTATTTTTGTGTATTTAATTAATTCACTTAAAAACCGATTAACAAAGTATTATCCGTTTTGTTTTAGTTTCGAAAATTTCTTATTCAGGGGAGGTTGGGGCTTTGATATTGTTATGAAATCTTAGAGAGGGGAGAGGGTCAAAACGACTTACGTAATTTATGTACGACTACCAAGAAACAGGCTAATGTTATAATACACATAGTATAGTTTATTAAAATAACTTCTGATCAAAGATCAAAGACCCACATCTCTTGGTGATTGAATTTATCGAGGAACTTGTATCAGCATTATATATATATGCAATTTATGTTTATATATATGTATGTATGTACACATAAATTAGTTTTTTAATATGTATTGATAATAATGAACGCATTAAAAATAAGATTTCTGAAAACCCATAAAACTGTTTCTATATACCACTTACGGAAACCAAACAAGACAAGACATGCTAATTATAATATAATTATAAGATTAAATTAACCATACGTAAGTGCGCACCATGTTTCACCGTGTTTCTTGTCATTACGTACAGACAAACTACTTTGTATATATATAAAAATCCAGTGTGACGATGTTCGTTTACGCTAATCTTCGAAACTTTTTTATATAACTTAAAAGATACGATAGTTTTTACCTCGATTAATCTTGATTCTTTTATTGCTAATTTTGAGGTTTTTCATAGTTTAATTTACTTCTAACTTCTGATAATAGATGGCGCTGTTGATAATAAAATTATATTGATGTAAAATAGTTTACGAAGCAGACGTAGTCGCTAGTACAGCTAGTATATAATAGTAACATGATTCTGTCATCTTGAAATAAAAATATATAAGAGACTGCGTGGCGCGGCCTCAGTCTGTATGACGCAAATGAATTTCAAAACTGTTCCTGATCTTATAAATACATCTTCAATACGAGGGCTTCTTGGAAATATATTTGGGGCCTTTGGAGTGGATGCTGACCGTATATCAACGTATTTTTACGACTCTGGCATGTTTTTGAATTAGATTCAGAAATTATTCAACTGTGTACCAAATATATTATAATTTTCTGTTTTAAAACACTGATATCGTTATAAATAATACATGTGGTTTACCGTTTCGTTGTTTACAGACAAACAGACATAAATATGTCTGTTTTTTCAGATCAAGGCTTTGTATGCATTATACACTGTCTTGTTTTAATATGAAATAACAAATTTGCTGTCAAATCGAATCCTTGATTTTGATTGGTTGATGAGTAACCAATCACAGCTCTTAATAGCTGTCAAATCATTTTAAATTTAATGAGCGTTCCTTAAAGTGACCGTTAGTAGCGTTATAATATTAATAACTTAATCAATATTATAATAATGTCTATATATAAATAAACAACAGATTATTCCATAACATGTTTATAAAGGAGTGGTCTGATATTAATTAATGTTAATATATTAGTATTCTAATATTATACTCATGACTTAACACGCAAGTCATCATGACTGCCATGACATCAAGTGATTCTTGTATCAGGTATAAAGTGGTACGATTCTGATTTTAATTACTTTTATCATATTCTTACTTCATAAAATCAGGCATATAATTAAAATGATTATACATTTACGTATTAATAGATTTCTAAAAATATATATATATTTCACTATATAGAAAATTCTCAAAAAAAATCGCAGAATTATTTCTTAGTGATGCGCGAACAAACTGACAAAATGTTTTAACACGGTTATGTAATAGTTATGTACATATGTATTTGGTAAATAATAAATATGTGTGCAGCGCCATCATTGCTATTCAATTATGTGACGAAAAAAAAATTATCAACAAATGTAATTTTCCAGATAATCCGGTTATTTTCAATCTGTAACAAAACTATAAATGTTGTAATCGTTTCTACGAAAAATAATTTAAATACGAGGCCACGCCCACCGTTTTAAGTGTTATAAATATATGTCTAAATTCTATAGCAATAAGTCTGGGATTATTGACCCGTAACGTATCTCAGACGTGTTATGAAACCACAAAGACGAAATCTAAATGTTTTTGCGAACGATTTATTTAAATTATATAAATAGAATAATACATTAAGGCATTTAAGAATTTGTTTGATGTCTTACAAAATGTTAACATAAATTTGTTAGAAGAGTGAGTGAGCACTAACTTTTTATCTCTTATGCAGTCGTTTCATCCAATCTATCGCACGCTAGATCAACTAGTACACTAACATCGTATAGTTAAAATGTTGGTACTAAGTTATAGTGAGCTAGTGATTATGTTAAAATGGGATAGTGAAATGGGCCCAAGTGTAAATTAGAAACTCTGAAACCAGGAGCCCTAGTTAGCATTATTACAAAAAATCCTCATTTAGATTTACAATGATTATAAAATAGAGCAATGTAAAACTATTGTGTAGTCTATTGTAAATTTTTCCTGTATTATTTTTAAAACCGTTAAACATCTTTTGCATAACAACGGTTCTATTTTAACGGATCTTTTTCTAGATCTTGATAACTGGGTGATGTTTTTTTCGCAATGTTTTGGCAATTAATTATAGCAACCTCAATTTTCACTGACACACCATTGTTGGTGAAAAAAACTAATGTGTAAGATATGAAAAGATACACGAAAAAATATATATATTGTTAAATAAAATTCTTTTAAATATATTGTTTAAAAGACTAAAACTTCATTCAAATAAATATATTTTTATAAATATTCAATAACTTTAGATAATATCTTATTTTTAAGACATATTTGTGATTTGACGTAAAGTTTGACATTCAAAGATGGCGGCTAAATTATGACAATCGTTGAATGTTATCTTTCTAAATACAGAGTCAATAAATGTCCGCCAATTCTCCGTATTGTTTGTGAAACAGTGGATGGATTATTAAACTTTTAAATAACATAAATGTATTTACGACCTAAGATTGTTACACGTGTGTAACGGTCGTATCGAATTATGTTGTAAGAACTGATGTAATCTCACTTCCTATTCGCTTAGATAAGAGATTATTCATTATTAATATTATATATTAACTATACATATATATCTTAAAGGAGAAATTTTATGTTTTAAAACTAACGTGAATAAGAATAATTTGGGTCCATGAATATTGTTCCGAATATTGGATTTATACCTTTACTGGAGGAGCAAAAAGAAAAAAAATATCTATAGATATATTATTATTATCTAAAGATTATCCAAATGTTATTTTTTCCTAAGGTGAATGACCCCTATAAACTAAACTGTCATTCGTAATTCATCTCTTGAGTTTTTTATTCAAAAGGTAGCTATATTCTTTGCTAGGTTACAAACTATAATCTTGGGAAAATGTTATCGAAGTTGTAATAGTAAACATTTTTTTTATTTATGTACATTTTCGTTGTACACAAAAATAAAAGTGACTACAGTTTAGGAATTAAAAAAAGCATGCAAAAAATAATAATAGTATATATCTTAAAATGTAAGAAAAATCTTAAAATGTTTTTACAGTGTAAAATCTTATTTAAAAATTATCATAGTTTGAGGTCAATACCATTTGAAATGCGGAACTATTATTGTATTATTGACAAAATCAATCATTTCATTGGTCCCCTTCAAAAGTTATTAATTATTCAATACGGGGGCTGTATTTACTGCCTAGGGATAAAAAGGGTGCTAGGGTTGGAGCACCCCTATAGTATGATTGGATTGCAAAATGCATTTTTTTAACGCAGTGATAAAATTGTTAAATAATAACAAAATAACTAGACAATAATACTAATAGTAATTCAAAGTTTATGTTTAAACTAAATATATGTATTTTAACGTCCTGTAGGTTTTTTCATTGATGAACAGACAAACTCACTATTGTTTGTTGTATGACTGATATTACTAAAATGTCGAAAGTGAATGTAATTATGACGATGTATGACAGGAGACACGGATCATGCATATAATATGTGTGTATATTTATATACACATATATGGTTTTGTGTCTGTGCTCATCCTGAACGGTTTGAACGATTTTGTGTCATTTAAAGGACTTATAATTCTAATAAAACATCGTAATAGGATACTACTACAAAATAAAACTACAAATTCCATCATCAAAGTACTTTTATACGCAGTTCCGATGGGGTTAGATTAACCAATCCCATCGGGAGTTTCAGTTTCGTTTCGGTTCCGGTTTCTCCATTGGGAGAAACGACAAAAAACACCATGACTGAACAGAAATGTGTATTACCAATTCCACCATTTCAATCTGAATATAATATATTGGATATTTGAATAATTTAGACAAAGGTCTAAAGAATTAATCTCTAACGACATTTGAAACCTTGGTTTCAAGACCATTGCAAAAAGGTTAAATTTCATAAAGACCTAAACTGTTTAAGACTATCCCCTCTCCCCCCTCTCCCTCCCCCTATCGTGTCACAGTAATCACTACTGGTTAAGTAACAAGTATGTATTACCGGTTCACACTTGACTGATCGTAAAGGTCGTACGCCATTGTTGTAATTGGTAGTTGTAAAAACAAGGTTTATATTTATAGATAATTTGTATGTTTTTTTCAAATTCCTTGTTAAAAATCTTCATCATAATCGGATTAATATATTAGATATTAAAGAAGACGACAACCATACAAAATAAAAAAAAAACATTATACTTTACATTTAATTGTCATTGAATCATATTCAAATGTTTTTTTTAAGATTTATTATTAATTGTCTATACCATTAAATAAACTGCAACTCATATCGTATTTCATGACACCATTATTGAGTCGGGAATTACTTTATACCTTGACCAAGAATACAGTAAAGAAAGGGAACATCCCGCGCCAGACTCCGCCATTTTGAATAACCACTAAAAATTGTTTTTTTACTGTCTCTGCTGTTAGGGCACTGGCCATGACAGCGTCACCGGTGGGAAAAAACTGTTAATAACTATTTCATTATACAATTTTTAGTGCACTATTTGACCCCAATACCAAACACTAACAACCTTTTCACTTGACTTAGCGTGTGGTAGATTGGATCGAAATGAATACTTTTTTGAAGTGTGTCTGTTAGAACTAAGTATACTTCCATATTTGTAAGTTTTAATTTATATACAAGTTTTATATTGACAAATCTCTAATAACATGTCCAAGGATACGTTGGAAGGCTACCGTTATCATTTATCGCTGTTATTACAAAAATATTTATAAACCAATATCCCTAATCTTAGATATAACAATAATAATTATTATTATTTTTGTAATGTAATAAACATACAATATGCATCAAATATTAACATACTTTAAAAAAATATAATTATAATCTATATAATACATCTTTTAAGATATAATGTCAGACAGACATATGACCGTAATAAATAATATCTGCATTTTAAATCTGAGCGGCGGCCATCTTGTTGTTTTGTTGATAACATTTTCAAAAACAAATTCAAGATAACCTGCATGTAATCTATTAAAAATATATTTTATATTATAATTGGTTGCCATGGCAACGCATTATAGTAAGCAAAATGATTTATCAAGAAAGTTTAAAATAAAAGGTCATATAATTCTGTTGCTAAGTATTAATGTCCGATAAGAGAATAATTTAATTAAATTATTATATGTATTGAAAACAATGTAGTTCTGATAATGAGGTTCATTGCAAATTTACGTTTTAGGTAAATATGAACATTTAAAATGTAAGTCATGAAAAACTAATATATTTTAGGTAAATCAGGAAACCATTACTTATGAATTTATTTATTAAATTGTCATTTCGTTTGTCAGATTTTTTTAATTTAAATTAATATACTCTTTTAAAATATTTGTGTTTATATATTTTCTTGTATTTTTTAAGTTTTAATGTTTTTAACAAAGATACTGTGAAAATAATTAGTAATTTTGATATTATTTATAGTTATTGAATTGTTAGAAACACATCACGTGCAAGTCATATTTTGCATCCATCTTATTTGGCAGACGTCCCTATTGTTGCTTTATTAATAATAAACCATATTATTTATTTCATAGAGTCCAATTTGGCTTGAGAATTGGAAACAAATAAATCATGATCTCACTTATATTGATATTTTGAACCTTATCTGTATAAAAATAGAGTATACAATTAAATGAAAATAAATATATACAGCATAGTATTTTTTCTTGTCACGAGGTGCAAAGATTGTAGACTAAAAATAATACATAGTATTATTATCTATTGTTTTACTGCATTTTATAAATATTTTATCCAATAACACTTCAGAATAATATGTATAGAGGAAAAATTATTAGTTTTTATAAGGAAATTTTAGATTTAAATAGGCTGATCAAACAAGGAAAGGTAAAAAAAATAGATAAAAAAACCCATATGTAATAAGAATTATTACGCATTTATATTTGAAATGTATGTATATTGTGTGAAATACATGCCTTTGACCCTGACTCCGTTGTAAAAAAATCTCGTTCAAGTCCTCTTTGATAACCTATGTTTTGTTTAGAAATCTAAATTTCAATACTAGTCATTAATTTTAATTTGATTGAGAACTTTGATTACTAAATCATTAAAACAATGTTACGTAAAATTAAAAAAAAATATTATTTTTAGATCTAAACAACAAAAGAATTTTGTCAGGTGGCTAAGGCTAGTTTGGATAGCAAAATCTAACTAAAGTGACCCCTTGTTACTTATTTTACATATGTATTTCATGTATTAATATCATGGCTTCACTGGGCCGCCATAACTTAGCTGCCATAACTTGGCTGCCATGATTTGGCCGCCATAGCTTGGCCGCCAAAAGGAACGTTGGTGGCCAAGTTAGGCCACCAACGTTCTGTTTTGTGCAATATAAATCGGCAGATTTAATACTTATTGTATCGTAAATACTTTATTTAATATTAAATAAGTTAAAAAGCACATTTAAATTCATTACAAAGTAATAACATTAAGAAGCAAATCAAATCATAAGTTTCTTTAAAAATTATTATACTATAGGTTTATAATTAAAGTTAAATATATCGCTAATTAGCACACCAGTCCCAACCTGTCTCTAGATGGAGTGGAATATGCTTTAAGGTCGTTGAGTCATTGTTGATTTTCCGTTTCGTGGCGCGGGAATTATTATTTTAATGGCCGCTTCGTCTATAAAACGCGCCAATTTTGACAGATATAAAATACTTACAATTATGGAAGTATTTATATCTGTAATGTATTTTTTTTTGTATTTTCAAGTGCAATACTTAATATTTCTAAGGATAATAAAACTATTGTATGAAGCAGGTGTAATAACCGAATAAAACGGTCGTCAACGGTTTGTCGATAGGAATTTTAACCTTCCGTCTCATACAAAAAAGAAAGTCGGTATTAATTGCTATGCCAAGTGCATCGTAATGGTATAAATGGAGAATTTGTGTTATTTAAAACATATATGATATAATACTTAGAATAAAATGAAAATAATATATATTAATACGTATGTAAACCAAAAGAACACTATCATTTTCTTCTGATAGTACGTTTGTTCGTTACAGACAAAGTCGCTGACACCAGCTACTATGTATACCAAATGAGCTCTTTTAAAAACATCTTATATAATATGCTATACATATTGTATTTTACAGCCATACTCCAGGTATCCATCTCACTACGCCTCTGATATTTTTAGCACATCCTATTTTTATATCAATTGAATGATAGTTATACATTTACTGATGCGTCACTTCCCGCCTCGTGGTATATATACATACTAGCTCTTGCCCGCGACATCGCCTGCGTGTAATAGTTACTTTGAGCAGTGCTTTTTATTCTTTAGGAACTTATTTTACAACTAATACAGATACAAAATCCTGTGTCGTATTAAAGTTTGTAGGTTCAATCCTTTCAACCTCCTTTTACACTATAGAAGATAATATTTCTATATATATATAACCAATTAAAGATATCTTAAGGAGTTGTGATTAATATTAAGTATCTAGACATAATATAAGATAAGATAAGATATAGATGGTTACGTGATAAAGAACAATTCTATTTCTTCTTTCAAACATAAACAAAACGATATGTCAATTTTCCCTCTCATATTATTTCCGTGTTATAACATTAATAAAGTTTTATAATCAAGGAAATTCCTATAACATATATACTATGTTAATTGTTTATATATTATTCCGCCATATATAAAATAGCGCGAAAAACCCACAGATAATATAATATTTACAAGTGTCATTACAGCGAAGTAAGTTTACCGTTCGTTTTGTTTACTTCCTTGACATTATTTTAAATTCAATTGTCTGTTACGCTAGGAAATAATTTAATGATAATAAAATTAACCTTCGCCATTTTAATTATTTATTGTATTATTATTGTAATAGTGTTATGTATTTGTACCTAACATTGGGACGGTTTCCGGCCATTTTAAGATTAATATGTTAATGGAGGATTTCTAGTGAGTTTTTATGATTTTTTTTATTATTTTCTTTTAGATTTTTATACATAATATCCAAGAAATGATATGATATAATTTACTGAATGGCGTATAGTTATTTTTTTATTATTTAAGAACTAACAGTTTCTTGACTGTCCAAGATCGCATTTGTAAGTCATTTTTATTATATTGGAAATATAACTTAATTTCAAGATTCCCCCTAAAAATTAGTTTCGAAGTTTAGCTCTCACAAACAAACACACAATCAAACATACTCATAATATTAGATATCATAATATATAATGATTGGCTGATACTTTTTATAAGACAAGAAAAAATAAAAAAAGATCTATAGAAATAGGTAATTATAGTTTAGTTCGTCATAAATATTGCATTCCTGATCTCAGAACTCAATTTATTACCTTTTAAGGCAATATTGACATTGCAGTGACGTCGGAGTTACGTAATATTGACACTGTTACGTAGATTGTGATAAACAGACTCAAGCACAGATTAATTTATCATATCTATTTTATGAATCTAGGTATCGTCCATTAATTTGTCCCTCCTGTAAATGGGAGGTTTGACATCCCCCCTTTCTATACATACTGATATTTTTTTATTTAATTATTGATTTTTTTTATGAAGGTCGCATTTTTTTTTCGACTATCATCAAACCTAAAGTCCTTCCCCCTTTTGAGTGGTGATTATCGGACGACCTCTAAGGAAGCGGTTAATTGTACTATCAAAACTGGCCACATCCTGAAAAAATATTTATTTGTTTATAGATTTCATAATGTGTATATTATATATATATGTATGTGGGCGTGTGTGTGCGTGTGTGTGTGTTAACTCGGAGCTATTATTATCTTCATATTTTTTTATTTATTTACTTGGAAAATAAAAAATATTTCAACACTTAAAAATTTAATTAACAACAACATAACATTAAGTTTTCAATATATTGACTGAGTGAATGATTGAATGACTGAATGATAAAATAAACAAAATCAGACTCACTGCGTAATAAATACAGATACATCAAAGGGATGTTCCCTTTAAAGATTTACCAGGGGGGTGAATGACCTCGTAATTGCTGAGTAATCAATTATCGTTTACTTATAAATATTACCATTATCAAGTTCGTATTGTTTATATCATGTCCGGAGCCGGTTTAACCGGACTTTGAATAGTTATTTTTCATAGCAAATAGTCGTGAGAACATTGCGGACATAAAACAGCTGTACATATACTAGCTGTGCCCGCGACTTCGTTTGGAATATATTTTTTAAAATAAAAGTAGTCTATATTAGTTCTTATAACATCAGCTATTCTCTAATGAAAGTCCTGTTGAAATCGGTCTAGCCGTTTAAGAGATTACTCCAAACAAACAGACAGAGAAAATACAGTGTATATATATATATATATATATATATTCTTTCATATGCATTTAGTGTAAAGCTGTTAATTTGGAATAACAAACAGACACTTCAATTCTATATATATATATATATATATATATATATATATATATATATTTCGAGTATTAACATTAATTTCAACTATCAAAGTAACCTTATCAATTGTTTATTATACAATAATTAGTTTTAATAACAAAAAAACCTTATCAAAACTGATTTCATTACTTTAAACTCTAAAATATTATTAAAAACCATATCAATAAAACTTTAAGTATAAGCAATAATAATATATCCTATCAAAGTTCAAGGGATATTGGTTTTTGGAGTTATGTTGTAATTCTGGATTAATAACTTAATTACTTACTCAGTTAACTTCAGTAAGTGTTTATATAGTGAAAATGCTTTTAAAAAATGTTTAAGTTAGTGATTTTAACTTTATACTTAAATAACTTTTATATATCAAATAAATCTAATTGTAACACGAAATTTATTAAAATACCTAAAATAAAATGACAATCTTTCCGACATATTTATTGAATGACGTTTGTAAAAACGCTAAATTATTATGAAGTATCTAAAATTAAAATAATTATAAATCTATATATATTTAAACACTAATAATATAATTATATAATAAATTTTAATAGTATATAATAATAACCTAAAATATATTAATAAAAATGTAAAGATCGTCCGTTGGGATGTAAATGGATCATCTTTCATACAATTGAATTTTCATGTCACCAGAAGCGCGGCAACATCGTGACCTGGAACATGTTTTATGCAGATTTTATGATTCCATTGAGGTATTGTGAAAAGAGGTTTTATTTTTCACAGAATAAAACCTCTTTTTACAATACTTCATTGAAATGAAACCTCTTTTTAGGATATTTTTTTTTTTTTTGTATACGGTACCTGCCTGTTACAATATATCTATAGTTGCAGCGACTATTGATCCGTCGTCCCACTAACGGAGAGCGTCACTAACGAGACGAGACGTAATAAATCTGTGAGAAATTGGGATGCTGTGTTAACAGTTTAATGAATATTCAACTGTTAAAGAATTTTAGTAGACTGATAAGTTATATCAAAATCAAATGTTCTTAATATAATATTGTAGTTTTTATATAATTATTTAGTTTGGAATTTAATTTATTTAACCTATTATAAATATTCATTTATTTATTTTTATACATTACTAAAACTAAAACCAGTAATTTACTTATAAACCGGTAGTTTTCAAGAATAACCCAGAACAACACTATTTATAAGACAAATATTATCACCATATCACAGATCATGTTTTAATCTGTTCCAAAATCAAAATAAAGCCAGGTGCCAAGGTCAGAGAACTTCATAAATATTATCCAACTGTACCTACTTATATTGCATTTAAATTGGCAAGACCGATACGTATTTTAAATTTAAATTTCCTTACAAATAAACTATGTTATCTTAAACATGTATGTGTTTTATTTAATATAATTAACAAAGAATTTAACTCGCGTATTCTGTATTTTATTTTAAATAAATTTGAAATGTTGCAATATTTCACACCGTCTGGTGATGTATTCGAAAAACAAAAAAGTCCCATTCTTCGAGAACGTTGTGAAATCTGTTCCAAATAGTTTTAAACAATCGTGTTCCTTTTTTAAAAATCTCAGAAAAAAACAATTATTTCTTTAACTTTTGAATATGGAACGTACGAAAATATTTTTGAATTTGGAACGTAATGTAATCATAGCTGTAAAAAAATTGCCATTTCTTCACACAACGACGTGAAGGGCACTCGCTCTTACAAATGACCATGTATGGACGAAATGAGTCAACATTTACAAAATACAATTAAACGGTTTTACGATAACAATATAAGTTTATAATGTAATTAATTACTTTTGCAATATTGACTCGATATTGCCAACATAATGTTAAATAGAAAATCATATAAATTTTCTTAAAAACGTTAATACAAAAAAAAACACATAAATTTAAGTGACAGAAAAATCCTTGAATGTTATCAATTAAATTGACATCAATAATATTGATATCAATATAATTGATGCAATACAAAACTTAAATTATAGAATTAGTCTTCCTTGATTATTTTCCGTGTTACAACTAAGACCTTCATGTTTCTAACACTCCCCAGATACAATAAATATATCTAACATTATTGTAAATAATTATGTTTATATTAATCTCAGTTATATATATTTTATATTTATTTTCTCGATCACAAGGAAACTTCAACAAAATAATTAGTTATCAGAAAATAATGATTCAAGTGTTATTATATTTATTAAATCAATATACAATTGTTTTCTTTTATATATAATTTTCATTTTCATTACATTATCACTATTAATATATTTTTTTGTATACAGACAGACAAACACACGGATTAACAGACAACCAACCCCCACATAACCTTTATTATTCATAAATTAAACGAACCAAATACTTGAAATTGATAATATTATAATATAAACCTATTAAATTAAAATACATACACATAATTAAAGTTATATATTAATGTGTGTATTCCTTATATGTAAACACACACACACACACACATTTAAATCGACTCTTTCACCTACTTTCAAGTGTCAATGTGTTAGTGCAATAATAATTATGTAATTTGAAATAGTTTCAAATCAATTATTAAGATTGGTCATGTCATATCGCGTCCGAAATAATTTAAATTTAGAATACTCTAGAAATTTCTTATTGTAAAATAATTGTGTTATGATTTTTTTTTATCGACCAAAATAAAATTATCCTATAAAGGCGAAGGACGTTATGTTTAAAGAAAAAATTAACCAAATAGGTTGTAAGATGATAAAATGAATTTAAATCGATTCAATTATCAATAATGTAATTCACGAGATAACATCACGTTTAAACGATAATGAAAGGATAAAACCAAACTACGTAGTAAATGAAGGTGATACCATGTAAGTACACGTGCGCCTGCCTTTATATGGACATGACATATGACAAAGTTTTAAATGTCTATTGAGTGAAGTTTCTTTGTATTTTCTATTTTATAAGATAATTTTTTTTTATATTATTAATATATAAATTATTGTTTTAACTTATATCTATTCATATAAAAATGGCATGTCTGTACGTAATTCCAAATTGACAGCTTTTCACAAAATCCATATAAAAATATACACGGTACTTAGATAAAAAAAAAAAATTCTGTCTGTCTTTTTGTTGTGGGTAATCTCTGTAATGGCTGCACATATTTTAATAAGACATTGATTGGCGGATAGCTGAAGTTATAAGTAAGTTAAGCTATAAAAAAACATTCTGCGCATTCGAAGTCGCGGGCACAGCTAGTATGTAATATAAATTCATAGTATCATTTTTATCTGTCAAAAAACTCAAACCACAACCGATAAAATCCAGATAAAACAAATATTTTCCAAGCCGTGACCTCTGGTTAAACAAGCACAAACGACCAGGGCCTATGTAGTTAATAAAGTTTACAATTACATCATGTATGTATGTATCATGCCTATATCATAGTAATTTTTGTCATATTGCCTATACATACATACATGCGATAGTCCCGGTAGAAATTATCCTGGACTGGCGTAATATTTAGGTTTTTACATACATTCATACAAATACATACATAAGTACCATACCATAACCATACAAGCCAGTCCTCAGGTAATGTCTAAAATTTCTAAAATCATCCCTTCAATTGTTTGGCCCTGAAAAAAAAAACCTTAAAGCTGATCGCGATCCCTTACACACTTCAATAGTACATCTAAACAATATAATCCAAACACACACACACAAACAAACACACACACACAGACACAAAGACATCAAAATCGGTTAACCTCAAGTTCAGTGACACACACATACAAATACATACTCCAAAACGAATTGCATTATAAAATAATAACGCCCAACAGACAGACCGACGCCGAATATAACGATTGATGTCCTACTTTTGGATTTGATGTTACGTTAAAATATCGATAACCATTAATTATTTATTACAAATATTTTGATAATTCAATCGTGTTTTTCCAAGTTTATAAACTGCACAGGAAAACCAAATTGTTTTTATGTTTAACTTCAAATAATATTTGTTTGACATGTTATTAATGAAACGCAATATCAAATTAACTTTATTAGTATTTTAATTATATCATTTAAATATAATAAAGTTAAATTACTACTATATTTATCTTTATGTAATAATTGGGGTCGTGTGTCAAATTTTGGACTCTTTTACCCCATATAGTCACTCTTTATCCACGTTTCCATCCATCATAACTCAATTCTATTTTATTTACACGTTGACTAGTTTTATTTCTCTTTATTTATAACCAGATAATATCTAAATAAGATATTGAAAAATAAGTTACAGTTTATCGAAATTAATTACAAAGTAATATTTTTGGGAATAATTTGAAAAGTTATTTAAGTTTTCTAAATAATGTTGTACAATAAAATGACTCTTGCAACACGAAGACGCCATGATTTCATTGAGACTGAGGAATGAGGACAGGTGACTCAATATTGTTTTTGGATAACCCTTTATAACTATAATAATATTTGAAAATATTAATTTTATAATTGCCACGTGGTGTTCTTTTATCATTGGTAACAAGTCATTGTTACTAGTTATAAAGTCAAGTAAAGTCATTTAATTGAATAAGACACCTTATTTTGTATTGACTTAGTAATGAGGTGATTGTTATGTTAATTTTATAATGTTGATAAAATAAAACATATATATTTAACTTTAAATCTACTGTTATAAACAAGATAGTTTTCATGAAGTACGTACCAGCTTTAAATAATAAAGACATTTAAAAAACACATTTTTTATTATGACCTTAGTTTTACAATACGTAATATTTTATTACAAACATTATGGTTTCACTTCACAGTTTATTTAGACATCGTAATCGCACTACACTGCAACTTCTGTCTATCCGTACGTTCACTTTTACGTACGATTACCGCGAGATTCACTGCTCGCCATGTGTTGCGAATTGTGAGTTGTGAACTCCTATTCCAGTTTCCAGACCCTCGACGAGACGCTCAAGGCTCTTCGTCTTCGGACAGCGAGGGCAGCGCGAGCTGGCGCCTCATGATCCTGCGCTGAGGTGAAATAGACTTCTGCCTCCTCAAACCCTCAAAGGGTATGTAGCACCTCTCCTGTTCTTCAAACGATTCCGATTCAGAGTCGTCTTCAACTAGAGCCGGGAGGGTCTTCAGCTTCTGTTTCTCTAAACAATCCATCTGTCGCCCCCTGCACTTGGGTAGAGCGGGGTAAACATCCGCGCACAACGCAGCGTGAGATAGTTTTACGACCATGATGATTTATTAAAACAACACGTGTGCTCTCAACGAAGTCTGATTGTAAAGTGCGGGGCGGAGGACCGCGGGCGCTCTTATAGCCTGTGATGTGGTGTGCCTGTGTGCGTCGTGACGTCATCGCTCCACACACTGATAAACGATTGTTCACGGTAAACAGACAATGTTATCGGGGATTGTTTTATGTCACAATTAAGATCGTATTATATCTATATCTAAATATATAGATATAGATGTGTATGAGACTATTTTTGACACCGTATCTAATACTCAACGACTCTACCATTCAGCAGATTATATTGTTACTATTGTTCTATTGCTTCGTAGATCTTTGTGAATTATGAAGATATAAACTATATTTTATTAGGCAGTATTGACTGCAATTCTCATTAATGTTGGCTCTACCGGTAGAGTATCAAAGTAGCAATTACTTGTCTCGAATGAGCGACTTCGAATGACCTTTCTAACTCTACCCTGCCCTTTACAGGGATATCTCCATTAAATGGATTTGCGTTTAAAAAATATAATATTGCATTTTATTAGTCAATTAAATTAATTATAAAATAATATAATTTAAGAGAAAAATTGTAATTGCAACTTGATATCAAATATTCGTAGCAGAGATTCAAAATAAATTACATATTTAAATAAATTTAATTTAAGTTAATGTCAATAAATATGAATTATTATTATAATTAAAAGTACGTAATTTGACTTTGTTTCCGGTTTCGTTAAAGTTACACGTGTTAGCGATAGGAGAACAATGGATCATTGTATGGCTCTCGAGGAGAAGAGGTTTGATATGAACTATGTCTATGAAACGATAAATGATTAATTAATATCAACTGAACATTTCTTTATTAATTGATAAAGATGTATACATATATATATTATTATTATCAATTAAATAAATAATAAAGGTCATTAATTTTACTCTTACATATACTAGCATTTGCCAGCGACTCTGTCTGCTTCATAAACTATTATACATCAATTAAAATTTTATTATTAATACCGCCATCTGTTGGAAAATTATAGAACTTAAAAATGAAAACCCTTTATGTATAAAAAATATAATAAAATGAGGATCAATAACCGAGTTAAATCTTTTAAGTTTGACCAAACAATAGTTATTTACAAAATTTCATTAAAATCGGTTCAGTGATTTCAGACTCCAAACGAACATCATGACACGGGTTTTTTATATATAAAGATAATTCTGTTGGTCGTCTGGTGATCTCAATCCGACATTGATTGCTGGATTGAAGAATTGGATTGACGGTAATCCCTGACCTGAATCTTAAATCTTGTTCAATATCAAAGGACATTACACTCGCCATCTTTCTAAATATAAAGAATTGACAAATTTAATTTATCATCGAACCTTAGTTCAAATAAAATATAATTTCTCTGATTGGTTTTTTATATTCGATATTATATATTGGAAAAATTTTAACTGAAAAAAACTTACAAAATATTATTATTATTTATTAAAAACTATTAAAACAATTTCAATAAAATTGTCTGTTTTCGGAAATGAAGAAAATAATTAAGCAAAATTAGAAAAAATTTCATATTTTAAATTTATTATAATCTATTGCGAACTTACGGTCGCCATTTTTATATATCTAAAATGGGATCATTGTGTCAACTTTGTAAGATTTAGATACATTTATATGATTTTAAAAGTTTTTAAATACTGGAGTATTATTAAATAAAATATATTAATAATTCTTTTTAAGGCCATATTTTGTATCCAATGTATATTATAGATACAATAAACTATAATTTTCAAATGTCATATTCAAGTGAAGTACTTGTTACTCTTATCAAATACTTTCGAGTATCAACATACGTTGAAACCAATATGCATTACGTTTGTGACATCACATTCAGGCAAAAAATATATATCAAATGTAAATAAAACTTACACGTATTATATATATTTATATATATATATATATTTATAATGACTCTAGAGTATTTTTTTTCCTTTCTAAAAAAATATTAAATATAAAAAATATACTGAAGAAATATATAAACTTTTCCCCAAATCCTAAAATATCGTTAATACTAAGAAAAAACCGAGAAATACATAAAATTATACTGAAAATAAAAACAGTAATAAGACATATATATATATAATTAATGTCCGAGTAATCGTCACTTACTCAGAAAATTGTGTTTTCCAGGAAAACTGACCTTTAATTGGGTGAATGCCAAGTTTTATCAAATACACGTATAAAAACATGGTTTGTTAATAATCATTATAGATTATTCTGTCAATGGAGCCTATTATTTGACTATAGGTATACCAAAGATCATCCACTTCCATCCTAAAAGTAGCAGTCAGAATCTATTTTTTGATTAAAAAGTATTCCTCGCATAGCAGTTACAAATATCTTTCTTTATTTTTTTTTAATTTGATTATTTATGAAATTAACGTTAATATTTATACATTTAAAACATTTTAAAAGTTTTTAAATATATTACTTAGATGAACTTGCTATCCTGATAAAGATACATATATAATAACATTCTAAATCAAGGTGTATAAATTCACTATAGCTCAGCTGATGATATACCAGCTGAGCTATAGTGAACTTAAGGACAGTATCTAAGAGGTCACAGGTTCGTAGTAATGATTTTTCTATTTGAAGATTAAAAACATTTTCAGTGTTGTCACTCGTTAAATATACCGACAGAAAACATTACCTATTAAGAAATTACAAAAATCTTTGGCATTGAATTATCTTTATATTAATGTAGTTCATGTTTAATCTATTTTAAAGAAATCTTTTCTACATTGACAGAGATAAACTATATTTCTCAGTAATGGCTTATTATATTTAATTATAGACAAAATACTGAGTGTTTGTTTGTAATTGAATCGTCCAATAACATGATCTCATTATGTTCAAACAATATTGCTGTCTTATCACCTCGGCGCGAATGCAAAAACAAAATAACTATTATGTCCTCAAAGATAAGGACGTGGAAACTTTCTGTTATAATCAAAACATTGTTATTATTTCCTAATTAAAATATATTATATTATTAATTCGATTTTAGTTGTTGGTACTCGCTAAATATATTGAAGTTTGTAAAACAGTTTGGTTCTCAGAACAGGGCGCGTTTGGAACCCTCGTAGCCTTAGTTTAAGGTGGAGTGTCTTTACAGGTTGTTTCTATAAGTGTGTTATCAAAATAGCCCTGACACTTGGATTTGATACACAAGTAATCACTGGTATGGACTCAAAGCGGAAAATATAAGTAAATAATATTAAAATTGTTTAAAACAATCGGATGACAGTCGAAAAGATAAAGAAAGAAAGCTCTAAATAATACTTTATTATTTTAAATGGGGTAATGTCTATAAAACAGATTGAATTTGAGATTTATTGTTTTTTTATAGTCCACTAATAAGTGATGGTTATTGACTATATTATATAATTGTAACGGTATACTGAAATTGTTATAGTTTAGACGTGCTTTTAGATATAAAATTCACGGTTCATTAACTTATTGTGAATCATGTTATTTAAGTATTAATAACAAATTACTAACCTATCTACAATCCGAGGTAAAAAAAAATCTAAATGCAGTGGTAAGTTAGGATGCGTACCCTGCATAGAGATGGGATTAAAGGGATGGGATGAGGACTCCAAAGATTTCAAACCATTTGCAAATGTTCACAACTCATTAGCATTGAAAAAACAAACATAATAGTTACTAAACTTTAACATAACAAAGTAATATTAACAAGTCCAGTTATTTCTGATTCCAGGAAAGCAGTTCTCAGAGTAGAAGTAAATTGTAATCGACTTGGCATCGTGTTTTATATCATAATACAAGTTTTATGGCCTATAACGCTCTGACGTTGGAGCCCTACGGCGATCACGTCATACATAATTTGGTGGTTCTGACGTTAATCATCACTTGGTAACAGATGCATGTTACTGTTAACCTTTATATACAAATCCCGATCGTTTGCGCCAGTCTTTGAAAACACTGAACCGATTTCAATATAATTGTAGATATTTTGAACAATTTAAAAGGATAGTTTTCATCTCGATTCATAAACTTTTTTTTTATTGCGAACAAGATGTGAGAGGTTGAAATCATGACTGTAGTAGTTTGTACCTCTGTATCATCTTTTTGGTAGAAAAGTCGACATAGACAAACAGCTGTAAACATATAAATATGATTTAACATTTATTATGTGCAGCACGAGCTTAAAATTAATTTGTAATAATCAAATAAATTATATATCTTAACTAAAATTTAAATAAGTTGATTCTAATTGTAGATATATACATGATATGTATATTGTCAGTAATTTAAAACATAGATGTATCAAATGTCTTTCATTATAAATAATAATTATGCATACGCTTAAAAAATTATTAAAATACAACAAAAAAAATACACACAATAGCCTGGAATGATTTCTGTATATAAAAATATAATTAATAATAATATTAGTCACTATTAATAATATTTCATATTATTTTATTTATTGCTCATTTTAAAATGTCATTTGACATTTGTTTCAAATGGTTCCCGTTCCCGCCATTTTGATTATGTCATGTGGAAAATCTAAAATGTCAAGGGGAAAATCTAAAGAAATGTCAAGTGTTAGTTGACGCATTATATTGATAAAATCTTATAATTATTTTAATTTAATGTAATAAAAAAATCATTCATTTTTAATTTTATTAAATTAATGTAATATTAAGGAATTGTTACTATCTATCATTTGTGCATATCAAAATCCCAAATTACGTTTTATTAACATATAACCTTAAAACAATTGATAACCTTAAAAATATACAGTTAAACCAAACAATTGTTAAAGATTACAAAACCGATAATGAATAGAGTACCTCATAAAATCATCACTGACGCCATACTACGTAAAACAAAAAAACGTTTACGCATTAACAGACGTACGCGATACGGTATTTTTACACGCTTACGATATTCATATCAAGCTCAACTAATTTCTAAAGTACCTATAATAAATATTCAGTTTTAGATTAAAGCCAAATTCAATGAAATTTGAGACTTTATACATTAAGCAAATTCGTATATCTTTTGTTACAGTGGCGCCCTCTAGGACTTGGCTGTGTCACAGTATGGAGGAGTGCGTTGATATAAAGCTGGACTATCTGCTTAATAAAGTACTCTAATACTCGTTATTAATCTGAAGCATTAATTAACTTCAATGACGCAAAATTTCAATTCGACGCTGATTTATTCGTTACTAGCTAGTACCCGCGACTTCACGTGTTAATTCGTTTTATTACACAATTTTGTTTGACGAATTTAAATTGAATTTAGGTATTTTATGATGGTGTTTATTTTTAAAGTCGGTGTTTTTTTATTGTGATGAGTAATAATAACTATATATATATATATATATATATATATATATATATATATATATATCTTCCTAATATTGGATTTCAATTAAACGTCGTTATTGTTGCTTAGAGTTAAATTTAATCCATTTTGTAAAAATACAAAAAAAAGTTCAGTAATATTGTTGATCACAATCACGTGCTTTGATTCGTGTGTTCTAATCTCCCACAGTTATTTTTGGCGCAGTTTATTAAACTTACAAACACGTGATATCTACTGATTTATTGTATACTAGCTCTTGCCAGCGACTTCGCACACGTTGTTGTGTCTGGAGTAATTTTCTATACAATCCTTTTTTTGGATTAAAGATATGTTATTTTCTGTTCTTCTGACAACTTCTGTGCTAAACAACATCCTTAATATATTTACTTATTTTCACATAATATATACGTATTGTTATTGTGTTTGTTCCGTTTTTCGTTGAGTTCCATTTTTCTGTAACTGAATCCGGTTTCACTCTCGTAGATCACGATCCCGTGGGAATATCTAAATAAAGGCTATACATACAAACATACAATCGAACCTATGCTTTTTATTATTGATATAGATTATAAACTAACCTAACTAACTAACTTTTGTATCTTTTCTTTATTTCCGGATTTGATTGAAATGATAAAAGAAACGCGGCTCAAACTCAAAATAATCTCTTGCTTTGCAAAGATTCCCGTTTAAAGAAAAATATTAAGCCTAAAATATGGAAATCAGTATCGTATAGATAATTTATTTATAAGTTCAACGACCTGACAAATTACGATCAGCTTTTCCCACAAAGTTAGTTATATTTTTGTCTTATACTACTGTATTGAATTCAGGACTTTACGACCACAACATCGTAAAATTGTAATTTGTTCACTAAAATACTTTCCATAGTTATTTATTATTAAGAGTTAACTAAATAAACAGTTAAAATTTATGAGCAGTTAACTCTGAAGTATCTGGGTCTTAAATAAAATTAGTTTTAACTGCCGGGTCCTATAAGACACGCAAACTAATTCGTTTTTTGGTAGTTATATTAATAAATGTGATGAGATATATTCAAAATCTCCTGCTCTTCTCCTTATTATTTGGGGGGGTAATAAGTCAATCTCTTTCACGTTCTTCTATCACGTCATCTCAGTAGAGACATTCTTTTATACATAATTTCTTACTCCATCCATCTCTTCCTCAGTCTTCTCTTAATGTCATTTCAGTGGAGACATTCTTTCCTCCATTTTTTACTCCTTCTTCAGCCTTCTTCTCTTATAAGAATCCATTTAAACTTCAGATTCTTCGTTATAATTACATACGATTATTTCTCTTTACTAACACTGCAGCTACTTTCAAAGATTCAATCAAGACTCATAATTTAAGATAAAGGCATCTAATAAGGGCCGGGTTTTTGGTAATTCTTATAAATGAATATTGGGATGTGTGTTAATTTGTAAGAGCTCATTATCGGATAAACTGTTTGTATTTAAAGAGTAAAATATTATACAAAAATAGAGAATAAGTGCTAGTTATATGTAATGAGTTTTGTCAAAGTGCGTATTATTGAGTACTAAGGTCCATAATTGAACTGCAATATTCATATCTAGAAAAAGCAATAACTTCACAGCTTTCGAATAATAATACAGATTCGTAGAAATTAGTGTCGTGGCCCTTAAAAAGACCTAAGCCGTGGTCCTTATAAGTATAAACGAATATTCATAATGTTCATTTATTTATCTTTATATTATATATTCTGTTTGGAAAAGTAAAACGTATAGGTAAATTTGTTTAAATAAGTTTTAAAACTTAGCATCCCTCACAAGGTCCAGGCCTTATTTGGAGATAACAGAGAAGACCTTGTTAGGCAATTAGATGTGTCCTGATGAAAACAAACAAAATATAGATAAAAAAACACTAATTTCGATTACTTACTCCGTCAAATGCAGCTGAAAGTAGTTAAGCATAATATCAGAATTACTAAATAATAAAGTAATGAAGCTCGGTGCTCTTTTATGTTTGGTTACAAGGACCACACGATGTCCGTTTTGATATAAAAATTAAGTAAAAAGTTTGAAAAGATGAACCTTATTTGAGACCGGCCCTTATTAGGCGGACCCACCTTATACTCGCAGACATTTTGTTTCCTCTCATTTCACATATACATAATAACAATAAACGTAAAAAAACTAAAATCATTATAATTTATTAATAAACTGTACCAAAACTTATGTAGTAGTAAATGACATTCCATTATCAATTCTAAATATAGATATATGTATTTATTTATCCGCCATTAAGGGTTTATTTTCTAGTAGCTCGTTACTAACGTGTTATCGTTTCTTGTTTTTAAATGATGCAACAAA
The DNA here is from genome assembly GCA_918358865.1 of Melinaea marsaeus rileyi. Lineage (NCBI taxonomy): Eukaryota > Metazoa > Arthropoda > Insecta > Lepidoptera > Nymphalidae > Melinaea > Melinaea marsaeus. The sequence goes on from OU911088.1 coordinate 2,134,253, forward strand.
CAAACAGATAAATATAACTTCTATTAATGTGTTTTAGACTTAATTATAAATACGATAAATATTATTAAAACTATGTACTAAGTACCTTACATCAATAGATGTCAAATAGTTGTCTATTTCATTTAGGATGTTAAAAAAATGTCCTCATAAAGAAATAAGTCAACGCCTTTAAGACATAAACTTTCAAAATGAAATGAAATATATCTTATTAAATTAATTACTTAATATATTACTGTATACTAATTAAATATTTAAGAACGCAATATTACTATCTTATCAGCCAGCTCTATTGATGCCTAGTTGTGTTTTGGTATATACGATAGAAGGTTTTGTATAAAATTATAAATAAAATAAACGCGTAACTATTTTCAAATAAAAATTACAGAAAACAGAACAACATAAGAAAACAAGTATTCAAGTTTATAAATATTTTTTGTTTTCTGTTTATTATTTTTATTTTTTTTATTTTATATTTTATTTAAAAGCAAATATTTAAATAAGTAAATATATAAAACCTTTATGTATGTGACATTTTAATTTTAAAAAAAATATTTTTTTTTATCTATAACATTCAGCGCCACGAAAAAGGTCGTATACCTACAACACAGACTGCGCATTTAATCTTTATATATTGACCAAGGATACTGATAACATTATCAATTATCACACCATTAATAATATTTGTAAATAATCCCACAACAATTATATTACGTGTTAAATAAAACCCAGAACTCATTAATCAATCATATAAATAACATGTTAACAAACTATGATATTTAAATCAATATTGCTACAAATATATTGTAATAATAAACAATTAATACATTTAATATATCTTTGATAAACATTTATTTGAACAACAAACAATATTAAAAAATAATAACAAATCTGACACAACGTCAAAAAATGTTGGTACTATTTTTTTTTATTAATCAATACGTGTCTAAAAACAGAAATAATAGGAGTACAAATAAGTTTCCGCCGTTTTATTGTAGATGGCGCGGCACAGAGTTTCGGTTAGCTTTCGCAGATGATAACCGGCTAAAAAAATAGTTTGGACATTCAAGAACACCATAACCTATTAATATTACTGATTTTATATTGGTAAAATATAATTTTTATAAGTTGAAAATGTCAAAATTTGAGCCAAGTAAGCGTCATTTGCGGGAAATATTACTTTACTTCTTTAATTTAAAGAAATCTGCTGCTGGGGCGCATAAATTGCTCGTAGAAGCATATGGTGTTTTGAGTGAGAGAACGTGTCGAGAGTGGTTTCAAAAGTTTAAAAACGGTGATTTCGACGTAGAAGACAAAGAACGCAGTGGAAGGCCAAAAATCTATGAGATCTAATGCAGAATTGGAGGAATTATTGGAGGAAGATTCATCTCAAAAGCAGAAAGAACTTGCTCTAACATTAGAAGTCACTCAGCAAGCAGTTTCACATCGTTTAAAATCATTAGGACTGATTCATAAACAAGGAAATTGGGTTCCGTACGAATTAAAGCCGAGAGATATTGAACGCCGACTATGCTTAAATGAAATGCTGCTAGCTAGACATAAAAAAAGGGTTTTTTACATCGTATCACAACTGGTGATGAGAAGTGGATACATTATGACAATCCAAAAAGAAGAAAATCATGAGGATTACCTGGTCACGCGTCACCATCAACAGCAAAACCGAATATTCACCGAAAAAAACTTATGCTGTGTATTTGGTGGGATCAGCTAGGTGTAGTGTATTATGAGTTGCTTAATCCGAGCGAATTAATTACTGGAGCCCTCTATCGAACACAATTGATGAGATTGAGCCGAGCTCTGAAGGAAAAACGCCCTCAATACTACTCTATACACGAAAAAATTATTCTTCTGCATGACAATGCTCGTCCACATGTTGCAGCACCCGTGAAAAAATAGTTGGAAACACTTGAATGGGAAGTGTTACCCCACCCGCCGTATTCACCAGACATTGCACCGTGCGATTATCACCTGTTCCGGTCCATGGCACATGATCTGACGGCGCAGCGGTTCACATCTTATGAGGATACCAAAAATTGGGTTGATTCGTGGATAGCCTCAAAAGACAAGGAATTCTTCACACGTGGGATTCGAATGCTGCCTGAAAGATGGGAAAAAGTGGTTGCAAGTGATGGGCAATATTTTAAATAAATTTATATTACCGTTCTTCTATAATAAATATTTAATTTGTGTTAAAAAACGGCGGAAACTTATTTGTACTCCTATTATAAAGATCCAAATAAAACAAATAAATTCACTGTTACTTCATTTATTAAATTAGAAGATAATGAGTTTTATCAAATTATTGCTATAGCATTATTTTAGGTTATTAATTATATTTATTTAAAATGAATTACAAAACTAATGTTTATTAATTCACCTGTAGTCAGGAGTTGTTAATCAATTTCTTATCGTTATCACACGGCCTGGTTTACCACAGCGCTATAATTAGAAATATTTCGCAATAAATACAACATAACTAGTAAATATACTCATATCTTAGTACGATTAAGATAATATTAAAAAGAATGAAGTCATGGCTTGATTCTTAATTCATATTAAATTTAACTTACATATATAATATGTATATAATAATAATATAATTCTTTTTGTACACGAAAAAAATATATATACTAAGAAATTGCTATATGTTAACGAACAAACAATATTCGGTAATAGTGAATAAAGGATTTTTTTTCCATTTTTACTAAAACTAAATTAAAAAAATTAAGATATTCCTAAAATATCCAAAATAGAAGACGAGCAAATAGTCTGAGACGCATAAAGCCGAAATGTCCAACTGAACATTATAACTTTTAGTAAAATTGTATTATTATAGTTATATATAAAATAAATACCATCCAAATTTTACAAATTTTCAACACAATTTTTTATATTTTTCAAATAACGACTTCGTAAGAATAACGAATACAAAAAAAAAAACAAAATTTATCTCGGCATTCTCAAGTGACTCTTTCACACATGAGTCAATTGACTTTATTTCATATGAATTGGATAATTGGTGAACATGACCGACTTTCGTTTTAACTTTCATTTTATATTAAATCTTAAACAAACAAGTCAAACTTTCGACGACGCGAATAGATAGAGAGCATTGACAATCCATTTTAAATATTCATTTTGCGATTATTATAAAATGTATTAGTTTCAAAACGGGCGGGAAAACTAAAACATGTTATGGCGTCCATGACGACATTATAGACAAATATAGAATAAAAGTTTACATAATAATATAAATAAATGTAAGTAAAAAATTTATTAAAAAAAACAATGGCAGCTTTCCATACAACATTTTACCTCATATCTACTTGAGGCGTTTAGATATAAAAAAAATCTTTAAACAATATGGGTAACATTGCATTAGCTTAATCAGAAATATTTATTTTATTAGAAAGCCACAAAAAAATATATTTAAATTTTTGTTTAATAATAATTTGAGGTTACCTGTCAGAATTAGTTGTCACTGATTATTGTAGATACAGTCTATACAAACAAAAAATATGTAAGAGATTTCTTAAATTATGTTTTTGGTTTTAGTTAATAGTTTAGTAACGGATTTAGTTAGATAATCCTAGGATGCACCTCTAATGTACTCGAGTACACATAGCATTCGCAGGTACCAGGTCTTGAACGGATTTTATCGCGTTTATTAACGAGAATATATATTTGTGTGAATATAAGAAATCAGTTCTTTCTTCTTTGCAAATGTGTCAGATAGCTACCTCTATTAACTAAGCTTCAACCTGTAACATTCTACTAGGCGTAGGCCTCTTTCTCCCGGTGGGAAAAGAATCGCAGCTTAATTAGCCGATGGTCCAATGCGTGCCAGCAAATATTTTCCTATTATGAGTAGCCATCGTTATGAACACAGCAGTCGTTTGATGACAGAGTAAAACAAAATAGATCACGCAAAGCTAGTTTAGTTCACTTCTTGTTACTAAACTAAAATGGCTTAAATAGTGTCAAAGTCAGTCAAACTATAAGTCAGTAGTCAGTCATTTAAATTACCGTATAATAATATATTTGATTAATCTTACAAACAAATACAAATATTTAGTTACTTTATTATGTAGTAATTACAACAAAGAAAAATTAATATTGCTATTTATCATTTTAAATAGTTTTTTATTTTTTTATTATTATATTTTATGAACCCGCCAATACACAAAAAACACAAATTAAAAGCTGTAACCTTTTGGTTCGTGGCTTCACCATGTAAATCTAACACCGTATAAAATACGACTAAATAGTACAATTAAGTTTCGTTTAAGTTTTGATTTTAAACGCTTTGTAAAACGTTCAGGTAAAAAACTGCCATTGTTCTGTGAACAATAATTCTAATTTTATCTGCTTTACCGTTCAAAACAAAATATATATATGTCGGTTCAGGGTACCGTTCACAGTTATGATCTCCACCAGAAAACATATTTGTGGGCTTGATGAGGGTAACGAGCAGAAAACAAAATATCTTCTTACAATGTTTTATTAACTATGATTATATTACACAACTTTGCAATCAAAAAGTATGTACGTGTCACAACGAGTCGTAAGACAGTTCCCGGACTTGTTATTCGCACGGTGGCTGAAGGTAAAGTGAGTCCCGCTGGTGACTCGAAATATATCTTCAACTCGGCCCGCACGAACTTAAGACTGGACTCTGCCGAAGCGATGACGTATCGCTTGCGCCTCGTTATCAATTAGCTCCCGTACTAATGACTTCCCGACACGGCCATCCTACGGGACACACGTCCCTGTGTGTTATTCTGTAACAATATTTAGCACACAGTATCATATAGTTCGGTCACTCCTGACCTATCATTAGTTCCCATTGACCAATCGAGAGAAAATAATTTACAATAACCCTTCCGATTAAATTTACAATTAGAATGCTCAAAGTATTAAACATTTGAGTATTAAATTACCCTCAGAGAATAACTGACTTAATTATTGCGGTCCAAATTCACTGAAAAACTTAAGCTCTACATGTGATTCCTGACTAAACATAGTCCAGTAACCTCCAGTTACAAATCTTTTGTGCGAACAACCTAATTGAACGCCGAGTCTCTCCTAGACTCCATGGTTCCTACTGAACCTGACCTCCGCCAGAGTTGACTGCTTACCGCGTACTCACGGACTACAACTAGTAGACACCGATTTCCACTGAGCTACGGCTACACGACAACCTCTGGTACGGTCCAATCACCATGCAAGCTTAAGTACTCTGTTCGTTTTCATCATTACTTTGATCTACATCGATCTCATCAGTTATACCCTGGTGGTCTGGTATTTTTCGCAACCTATCGTGAGCGTATTTGTAGGTACGATTACAATTAAGTGCCTTCAAATTATAACGGTCACCCTCCAGAACTTCTATGACCTCGTACGGACCTTTAAATTTTGGATCCAACTTTGTCTGATTTCTTTCCTCATTCATAATTAAAACAAAATCACCTACCGAGAATTTATTTAGTTTTGCCTTTGTATGATCAAACCTACGTTTTTCATATGTCGCTGCTTTCTCAATATTATGTAATGCATCTTCCCTTATAGCTTCTAAATCAATGTCATCTCTCAACGGCTCTACGTCATCTGTAGCCATCAACGATAGAGGTCGCGCTACCTTACCGATTAGCAATTCTAACGGACTAGCTTTTGTCGTTCGGTTGACCGTGCAGTTAATCGCAAGTTGTACATCGCCTAAACAGTCCTGCCATAAACAATCCTTTACCTCTGCCGCAGTTAACATTGACTTTAATATCGACATTACTCGCTCTACCTGTCCATTTGCACGCGAAGAACCAGTCGCGACTAAATGCAAATTGATGTTGCTAGTAACACAGAACTCTTTAAATTCTTTGCTCGCGAAACAACGGCCTTGATCCGCGATGATTCGAGTCGGGGTACCAAACAGAGCTACACTATCTCTTACCGCTTTAATACTACTTTTGGAATCGATACTAGCCGTGTGAAATAGCAATACGTATTTAGTGAACGCGTCAATAATAACAAAAACGTATTCTTTATGATTGCTCTTACCGCTTAATTTCCCCGTCACGTCTATGTGTATGGTATGCCAGGGTGAGCCTACTTTAGGTATGGGGTGTAATTGAGCTTGTACCTTACCCGAGTGTGATTTCGCTACCTTACACGTAACACAAGTGTCAATAAATTTCTTAACGTAACGAGACATTCCCTCAAACCAATAGAAATCGTATAGCTTTTCTAAAGTTTTATCGTAACCGAGATGAACGAGTGATTCGTGAACGTTACTAACTACTGACCACCTGATAGCTTTAGGAAGTATTGGTAGACACTTAGAACGCCCGTTGCGCTGAATCTTTCGATTAAGGACACCTTTACGAATCTCATACGTCTTAGCTACGTCATCGTTTAACCGTCTATTATTTAAGTCCGATATAAGCTTCGAAATATCAGAATCTCGCTTTTGTTCAGCAAGTAACCAATTACCGGAGAGTTCAGTTAAATTAACTATTTTCTTTAAGTCTTTAGAGGGCTTTAAATTTGTACTAACTTTATGATCAATAAGTGGTGGGTGGTTTCTCGACAAGAAATCGGCGTGTGCCATATCTTTACCTTTATTATAGACGACATCAAAATCAAAGCACTGTAAATATGCCCACCACCTGTGGACTCGCGGTGTCAAGTCGATTTTTTTACGAGAAGATTTGAGCGAATTACAATCAGTTACAACTGTAAATTTTCTACCGTGTAAATATTGCCGGAAATGCTTAATTGCATTAACAACCAATAAGGTCTCAAGCTCGTAACTATGATAACGCGACTCCGCAGGTGTGGTCCTTTTACTGAAGTACGCAACCACTCTACGTTTGCCCTCTACTATTTGGAATAAAATAGCCCCGTACCCATCACTACTAGCATCAGTATGCAATTCTACTGAATATTGTGGGTCATAAATCATTAAAACAGGCTCTTTTGTAAGAATGGAAATTATCTCGTTTCTTATTTCTTCGTGACGTTGTTGCCATGAAAACGGAACCTTATTACACGTCAGTTTATAGAGAGGACCCATTACACGAGAAAAGTTCGACACAAATTGTCTGAAATATGTTGCTAAGCCAATAAATTGCCTTAACTGAGATACAGTGGATGGTGGAGGTAGAGTAGATAACGCCTCTACTTTTCTACGGTTAGGCCTAATCTGTCCTGATTTGATTTCATACCCTAGAAACTCTAGTTGCGTTTTCAAGAACGAACACTTTGCCAAATTTAAGGAAAAACCGGCTTTTGTTAATGTTTCCAAAACTACGCCGAGTCTTTCGATACCTTCTTGAATAGTCTCCGAGATAATTAGAATATCGTCGACATATACGATGACGTATGTATTTGCTAAATCGCCTAGAGCTCTTATAATGGCCCGTTGAAAAACCGATATGGCATTACGAAGTCCGAAGGGCATAGTCAAATATTCGTATTGACCGTCCGGTGTTATAAACGCAGTACGCTGTATAGATTCCTCAGATTTAATAGGAATTAAATGAAAACCGGAAGCACAGTCTAGTTTTGAAAAATATTGAGCACTATGTAAACGCGATATCTGGTCTGATATAAGTGGCAAAGGATACCGATCCGGAACGGTATTACTATTAAGTTCACGATAGTCTATGCACATTCTTTCCGAACCATCACGCTTTTTAACTAAAAGAGCTGGACTCGCGAATGGGGAATCACTAGGTCTAATAATATTCGCACGTAATAACTCGTCTACACGTTCGCGCATTATTCGTCTTTCTTCTGCGCTCAGCCGATAGGGACGCCTTTGTACGGTTAAATTAGGATCAACTAAACGAATAACAAGTTCACCCGTTGTAACGCGCGTTCGCGGCATACCAGTAATAAAGTAGTCCGAATATCGAGTTAGCACATTAATGATTAACAACTTATGTTCTGCAGTAACATCCGTATCAATTAGTGTTAGATTATTTGTCGAGGGCAGATCTAAATTACAGTTGTTTACATTATGCGCTTTTGAAATTTTAAAATGTGTCGCGGTCATATTAATACTGAACCCTTCCGACAGTATTTCACGACCTATCATTATATCACATCGTAAATAAAAATCAGGCAAAACATGAAATAAAATCTCGATTAAATGATTATCGATTTCAACAACAGCAGAAATCTGAACAGTGCTATATACACTTGACTGACTAATTCCTTTCAAATTTATTACATTTTGTTCTCGTTTACCACAAATTTTACTTGATATACTCTCTTTAATAAGCGAACACTCGGAACCAGAATCATAATGAAATGTAAAAGACTGACCTTGATGTTTTAGAGTTCCTGCCGGGGGAGAGACAACGCACATGTTCACCTGTCGATCGTTGTTTAGACTATGTGGCTCTTGTGTGCTGCCGTCTCTATTAGGACATCTGGTGGAAATATGTCCTTGTTTTCCACATTTGTAGCAGATAACGGAGCTAGTACTAGCAACTGGCCTTTGAGGATTGGGTCTAGAGGCTTGAACGTGGTGTGGTTTCGTCGAATTTCCTTTTGCATGTGTCCTATGCAAGCAGTCGGCTAGTCTATGGCCAACCTTCCCGCAGTGGAAGCACTTAATTGATGAAATTTTAGATACCTTCATGCGTTTGGGATCGAAGGTTTGTTGATCCGGTACTGTACTTGATTTACGCTTCAGGTAGGTAAAAGCTTGCAATTCTTGTTGTAATCGTTGGCGATTATTTATTTCCGATGTAAAAGCCATTCTTTGTAATTTTGAATCGAACTGAGAAATGTGTGCCACTGTTGTTGCCACAACAATCTGTTCAATGGTTAGATTCTTCCAACGATTAAATAACAGTGACATAATACGATTACCGTACGCCGCCAAGGTTTCACCCTCTTTGGGTTTGTCAGTATTTAATTTTAATAAAGTGCCCGCAGGTGTTTCCGTACTAACAAATCTTGCAGTAAATAATTCTTTAAAGTCCGACCATGTCATGCCGGGGTAGGTAATTGAAGACAGCCACGTTGATGCCACTCCTTTAAGAGCCTTACTGATAGTGACGATAAGTTGGCCCCCTTCCATAGGGTTATCAGCGAAACACAGGTCCGAAGTTGCACACCATGACCGTGCATCGGCATCATTCTTATCTGGGTCAAATTCCGGTAGGTTCACATACTGAGAATAACGTTGAGGTTTGCTTAGGGCTTCGATTAGGGCTTTCATATTCGAATTTTGCATTTCGAATAATAACTTCCAGTTATCTTCATTCCCTCTATTTCTTTCACAATGCGCCGTGTTCTCAGTATGGTTTCTGTTTGCCTGCTCGGATCCCACTTCTGATGTCGGTTCAGGGTACCGTTCACAGTTATGATCTCCACCAGAAAACATATTTGTGGGCTTGATGAGGGTAACGAGCAGAAAACAAAATATCTTCTTACAATGTTTTATTAACTATGATTATATTACACAACTTTGCAATCAAAAAGTATGTACGTGTCACAACGAGTCGTAAGACAGTTCCCGGACTTGTTATTCGCACGGTGGCTGAAGGTAAAGTGAGTCCCGCTGGTGACTCGAAATATATCTTCAACTCGGCCCGCACGAACTTAAGACTGGACTCTGCCGAAGCGATGACGTATCGCTTGCGCCTCGTTATCAATTAGCTCCCGTACTAATGACTTCCCGACATATATTTTATTGCTTCTATGCTACTTCGATTTTATATTATTTTCAACATCATATTATTTTTACATTAACTATCAGTGTTCAAACTATTTGAAAACATTAAAACTTATAGTGACGTTCTCTCAGCTCGAAATTCAGCAGCTCTATCTCCATCTCCAGATCATCATCAATCTGTTATGTTATAATGTTCTCATGGAAGGCAAACAAACAAGACCTTCCCTTAGCAATATCCAATATGCAGTCTTTGTTTAAATCAGAAGCACCATAATATACATTACATTATACATTATCACCAACACTTACATTAAATAACTGAATGACACCTCGAATCGGATGACAGTAAAAAATAAACATAGATTCTAGAAATTAAATTAAATGATTATAAGAAAACTCATAGTTCCTTTAATATATTACATTAGAACCTGTTACTGAAAAAATAAAGATTTAAACAATTGTGAACTAGTCAGAACGAAAGTCGTACTTTTATTAGTATACTAGTAGTTACTGTTAGGTGTAGTTTATTCCCAGTATGTATTTTTAGGTAAACAAGAAATTAAACACAGTCTGCTACGCTAAGTACACCGATAAAACTATAAAGAAGAACTCTATCAGAATTTTTTTTTGAAATTTTCAAAAGATATAAAATTTACGATCGAATTGGGCAATACAAATAACTACGATAAAGACAATACCTGTAATTCTTTATCTATGTTAATAATTACTATTAATAGAAATAAATACTAGCACCTGAAATTTTATTATTTTCTTATCATCTTGCTTATATATGTATGTATTTTGTTTATAGTAAGTGATATTTTTTTATATTTCTTGAAAAACTATACCAATAGTTTGTCTAAACTAATACTTGTATAAACTAAACTAATACTTTTATTAAAACATATAATACAATACCTATTTGAAAAAACGCCATCTAGTGGTAGCTCGCCTCTAACACTAGTTGCCATTTTGTTGGCGCTATTACTTAAATATATATATACACACCTATATTTGTACATACATATAGTATTTTAGTTCCTTTTTTACGTACGTTTCACGAGTCTTCAATCTAAAAGTACTTGCAAAGAGATAACCACTGGTTTCCAAATGACTCGTGTTTTTTATTCTAAATAAAAGTAATAAAATTACTAGAACCTTCATTTTCTGTACGTCCCACTATATAGATCTAGTCTTGCATGCACAGACCATACAGCATGGTAACCCTCGTTAGCACCCTCTTGGAATACGATTAGATAAGATGTAACGGCTTGCCCACACAATGACAAAGTTAAAATACTGAGTGCAAGCACTTAAATAATGAAATCCAGCTATTACAGTATATATTATTCAACTATGGGTACCAGCTGCAATTTCGTAATTATTTCTTGTTTCTTCATTTCTCGTAGCACTCAAAAGGTAAGTAAAATATAGGATTAAATAAAAATCTTAATAAAACAGTGATATAAAATTTATTAAAAGGTGCGCCCGCGCATGTGACGCGGCGCGAGTATCAACGACGGATGCTGCACGCGGAGGACTTGGCGCGCTGGATTTTCTTCAACAGGATCTGCAATCAAAATAAATGTTAATTTATATATTTTCCACTTTCAATCTATCGATTGATGGTATATTGAAGTGAACTCAGAAGACTCCAGGTCTAGGTGACCAGGGCTCGCAGGTGACGATGGTCACGCCAGCTCAAGTAGTCAAACATACACAATAAGTAATCAATAAATAATGTACTGGATTATTATTATTTGCCAAAAACTCGATTTTTTATAAATATAAAAATATTTTTTCAGCAGTAATGAACATCTTTACTTACTGCAGAAACTTTTTTTGCCTCTTTTGCTTGTGGTCTGTTGTTTTGTATTTTTAAAAAGTAAAGTCAACTCTTAGCTCTTATTTTTACATTATTAGTCCTCAAATATTAAGGTTATAAGATTATATATTCATATTATATCGTATTCATATTTGAAAACCAGTTCTCGACAAATATTAATACTACAATATGATGTATTATAGTATATCGAAATAGTTTCTACAACAGTTCCTTTTGGTCACATAATGTAGTAGTAACAATATAATATGTACAATATTATATTGTTACTACTACAATATTTCTATTATATAATTCACAATATTTGTGTGAAGCCCCACATAGGTGATATGTTGCACTACGGCTCCACAAGTCGTGCATGTAGGAGCCGCACCGCTGTAGTCTCAACATTTTAAGTGCCATAGCCAGTGTTAATATATCAAAATAGTCACCATATTATCATGATCAATCTTCCTCTGCTGCACCTTCCGATGCACAGCTGCTGGAGGCACCGGTCGCTTTGGACCTTGCTCTCGGGGCGGTATGGATGACTTCTGTTTGTTTCTGGCACTTAATATCTTGTTTAGAAGGATGTGGTTGTGTCTCTCAATTTCTCGTAATCTTTCATTTGTAAATGACATGTTGATTCTTCTGGTTGGAGGAACTGATATTGATCTGGAATGTTGTGTTTACAAATTAAAAAAATTTAATTTAAAACATATTTATCCAAGAATAATAAAGTTAAGTTATAGTTCTTAATGGTAGACTATATTATAATTATTGTCTAATATATACAATAACTGTTAAAGGGCAAAAAGTGATATGATTTCAATGTTTTTAACATAACACTCACTGAACTAATTAAAACATGATATATATATATAATTAAATTTAACTTACCCATAATCTGAAGATCTACCGGACACTGACGGAGGTTTCTGACTAGACATTGAAGACTGACTTTTAGTTAATTTCATACAAGATTTATTTATTTGCATTCTACTATTATTACTACTTAAAACAGTCTTATGTTTGGGATCCTCTTTCTCTGCGTCGCTTAAGTCTTCCTCTTCAAACTCATCCGAATAATGAATGTCTTCATTGTCATTATGCTCCGACTCATCATTATCATTATCATTATCAGACTCAACCTCTTCATACACACAAGTTTCGACACATATGTTGGATGGTCTCTTAACGACATCAACTATACACCCCATTTCAGATAAATTTTTGGATAATTCATCAATTTCATTATTATTTTCCTCCTGATAAAACTGTTTAGATTTTAATTTGTTTGAGTCTCCAGAAGAGTACTCTGTGCCTAGATACCCACTGATTTTCTCTACTTCAATATCATGTGACATGGTGCCAAGCGTGCAGGTTGATTATGATATTAAATTGGTAGCTAAAAAAATAAAAATATAGTAATTTGTATGTGCTCAACTATCACTAATTATCGTGAAAAATTCAATGATTAAGCTTTAAAACTAAGGTCCATTTTACAAAATACTCTATCATATTTTACTTACTATAAAATAAAATTTTTCTTTTTTTATTATATATATTTTCACAAGTTCGTACATACAAACACTAGCGTATACTATCTAAAAACAAAATTCTAATACAATAACGAAACTGGTTAATAATATAAATACAGACGAATACGCCGTAAACTAATAAACATAATAGAGGCTGCCAACTTTTTTGTTTTTAGAATATTATAGATACCTATAAACTTTTGAAATCAGCCAGAACTTTAATATATTTTTATGAATTAAATGGCGTATAAATATCTAAAACTTTAATGTTATTGAACAAATATATCATCACTAACAAAAATCAATAAAAGCTTAACAACAAACAAATATCGCGCCAGTTTCCAAGTCACGGATGTCATTATTATTTATTTTATTGTTTTCATTAATTTATAAAAATTGTAAGGTAGAGGTAAGGAGCACGAAATTATATACACGAACTACAATTAATGTAGTTGTCATTATGGCGGTAGTATCGGACTAGTTGAACGCAGAGTAAGCGAAGCTCTTAACCGTTTGGGTGACCTTTTTTTGTAATTAGTTGTCTCCAGAATGCGACGAGATAATTAGCTAAAAATTATCTTATGTATGTTTGAGCCGAACGCGAATGTTATTGCGAAAACAGATTGAAAAAATGTTTAGCCATTCAAAAGTTATCAAGAAAAGAAGAAAGGAGAGGGGCTTAGCTCAACACCCGCCGCGTACGGTTGGCGGATCCTAGTACACCTCAGTCTGTTTTTACACGGAAATTGGTTCTAGAAAAAACCGTGTAAAAAAAGATATTGATCGTATGCAAAAATAGATGATTGGTTCCTAATCTCTAAAACCTATTAAAATTAGTGAAAAACAAGGAATTTTAAGAACAAGTATTCATGTTTATTTAACCTGTTAATTGGGTATGACGAAATATTTCGTCATACATAACCTGCTGCAATGGACATGACGACATTTTTCGTAATGTAAATTAATCGTAATATATTGAACGCATTACGTTCTACGTTGTTCTTATTTTAAAAAACGATATTCTTTTATTATTTATGGTGTGATGATATTACTTATAAATATGAAAAAAAAGTCCTCATTGTGAAACGAATTGAACAAAAGTTTATTCCCCGGTTAACAGGTTAATTAAATCACATATACAATGTTTATTTTTACAAGCATAAGTTATTGAAGATCATTCACAAAATATTGACACATTTCAATAGCTCTGACCAGTAAATTTGCTTGTATGCACAAAAAGGGAATTCCCCTAAATTTGTAATATGAACATATTTCGCAGAAATTAAATTTGACAAAAAAAATTAAGCCCAAAAAATTTTTAATCGTGCTAAATGGAATAAAATCGTGTAAAAAAATTAAAAATATTTTATTTTCAAACCGTGTTATTTCAAAACCGTGTAAAAACAGACTTAGGTGTGTATGATATGAAGGGAGATGATGTAAAATTTTTTTGATGACAATATTAATTTTTTGAGAGGAAATAAGCAATTACAACTTTTACAGTTTACTTCGCTAACAAAAAATTATCTACCGTGTTAAATGCAGTATTTTTTTATTATTTAGACTTTGAATAGTAATACTATTAACATATGATTGAGTAAGAACGGATACCAGCAAGTTCTTGAAATACTTAGTCCACATCTCCCAGTTTCTAGGAGAAAAACTGCAGTGCGCAATGAATTGAAAGTAAGTATAACACTCATTTAATCATAATCCATAACGTCGTTGCACAACTACTTATTTCGTATAAAAATTTGATTGTATTGTAGATCTTGGCAGTTCTAAACTTTTATGCTTGTGAGTCATATCAGCGTAGTGTAGGGGCATCAGTTTTAAACAGTGTGTCTCAACCTACATTTAGCAAATGTTTAACTGAGGTCACAAATGCTTTCAATAAACCGGACATCCTTTTAAAATTTATTAAGTTCCCTGGATCCCAAAGAGAAAGAGAAATTATTATGAAAGAGTAAGTTAAAAGTTTTATATTATCAAATATTATTATTATAAAATAATATATACATATAAAAAATACATATAAAAAAATTACAATTATAAATTATGTTTTATAATTATATCATTTCACTAGGTTTATGGAGAAGTTTAGATTCCCAGGTATAATAGGGTGTATTGATGGTACGCATGTGGCTTTAATTCGACCCACTGACCACGAGGAAGTATTCATTAATAGAAAAAATTATCATTCCCTCAATGTACTACTGGTAAGTAATTATGCATAAATCAAAAACTAACAATTATATTTAAATTAAACAACAAAGGTATCAAAAATTTAAAATCTATTTAAGTTTATATTACTCAATAAAACATTATATTACAAATATCTGATGCAAATCTAAACATAATACATGTTGATGCATCATATGAAGGTGCATCACATGACTCTTATGTTTGAACCAATGTGAAACAATATTGGAAAAGACTTCATGTGAATGGAGAACGTTGCTGGCTACTAGGTATGTGTTAGTAATATTGTTGATAAGAATAACATATATTTTAGCTAAATGTGTTCATTTATTTTTTATAGGAAATTCTAAATATGCACAGCGTCCTTGGATGATGACTCCTATTTTAGGTGCATCTTCTAACACTCCGGAGGAACATTATACTTCTCAACATTGTCGTGTCAGAAACACTGTGGAACGCTGCATTGGGATTTTGAAGGCAAGGTGGCGTTGTCTGTTGGCACACAGAGTACTTCACTATAATCCAATTAAGAGTGGAAAAATAGTGAATGCATGTGTTGTTTTACACAACATAGCCAGTCCCAATACCTCAAATAGATCACGGCGATGTGAACAGTGATCTGCAGCTCCAGGTTGTTTCTGAAACTAGACAAATGGCAGAGTTATCAGACCGCAGTAGAGATGTCCTCGTACAGTGATTATGGAGAGTAAGATCCAATGTCTAAAATTTTCTTTGTTCTTATAATATTTTATAATTGAGAGTAACTTTATAGTTAAAAACTTTTTTTATTATAATTTGCAATTTGTTTATTATTTTAGTACATTTTTTTTTAATCTAGTACTTTCTTAATATATTTTTCAAATAAACATTCATGTGTTTGAATATGCTTTTGATTTTATCTTCTAAACTTTATTTATTTATTTATTTATTTATCTTAACGCCATAACCCTTGCGGGGTAGCCAGAGACGACGGAGCGCCAAACGCTACGGTCTCTTCATACCTCTTTCGCCTCGGCCACAGACATCAACCTCTTCATACATGCCCTCCGGGGGGTCCTCATGCTTTTTACGTGACCTTCCTCCAGTATCGTAGCTACTGTGTTTTCGAAGGTTACTCGAGGCCTCCCCCTGTCTCTCTTACCGCTCACTTTTCCCATATAAATCTTTTTAACCATTCTTTCATCACTCATTCGTTCAACGTGCCCAAACCACCTGAGCACGTTCTTCTTCATTCGCTAGTACCTGCCATTCTGTGGATCTCTTCATTGCGGATTCGATCAGCTAGACTGACTCCGCATATTCTGCGAAGAGATCGCATCTCCACAGCATTCATCTTTCTTACATTCTTCTTCTGTGTTACCCACGTTTGGCTGCCGTATAACAGCGTCGGTAGCAAAACTGCATTGTGTACAGCCAAACGTGCAGCTATACTGACGTTTTGCCGTCTCAACAATGCAGTCAAAGCACCATTGACTCTGTTACCGGCAGCAATACGCCTTTCCACATCCATTTCGTATCTTCCGTCTCTACTAAACATACTTCCCAAATATACTACTTTATTCACTTGTTCTATTATCTTATCATTCACGTTGATCTTACATTCTGTTCTTTCTTCATTTCTTTCAAATTTCAAATTTCTTTCAATTATCTACATTCAGGTTAAGACCATTAATTTCACACCCATCTTTCAGAGTGGTGACCAATGCCTGCAAATTGCATTCTGATGATGCAATGAGCACTGCATCATCTGCATATAGTAAGCAATTGACCTTAAGGTCACCTACTTTCACTCCCATGTCAATATCTTTCACTCCTTGGAGACAACTATCCAAATACAAATTGAACAACCAAGTTTAAGTCTTCATTTGAAATTATTTCTAGTAAAAGAAAGAATAAAGCGCATGTTTTTAAATTAATTCAAAGATAAGTACAATTTGTAAATAAATATTGTATATTTGTATGTAAGATGTAATTTTGTAAGATCCAATATCAAAATTTAAATTAAATTAGTATTTTTATGAACATATGTTAGTTAGTCAATGATTTTTAAATAGTATGCTGTACTTGAATTCTAATTTATTGTCATATATTAATTCTATACAAAAATGTAAATTAATGTAAAAATTAAAATAATAAATAATTGCATACAATAAAAAAATACATTAAATAAAAGAGATGTATATTTTTTAATAAAATGTTTAATGATTATTATTATTTCTTATTACTTCTACTAATTCCTGTATTTTCTCTTAATAATTGAATTTCTTTGTATTTTCTAAAATCATATTTTGGCGATCTTTAATATCCATTCGCCTCATCTCCAAGTCATAAGCCAACGTGGCACGTTAGGGTCACGTCTAACTGAAAATTAGAAAATAATCAATACACTTAAATTAGGCCAGGATATGTACTACTTATGATGTTGATATTAAATGCATACTAGGCCTCGAAATTCTTGACCTTCGTTGCCTTGTGGAGGGGAATGAAATATGTGAGATTTTCTAAGGAGTCCTAAAAATAAAAATAAAATAGTTTATGGCTCAACTTGTTGTTGATTCTAAAAAAAAAAAAACCTTACTCTCTTCTCTCTGTGCTATTATATTAGAAGGTGGTGGCAATGAGGGTAATGGAGGTGAAATGTCTTCCTGGCACTCTACCTCCATTTGTAAACCTAAATTTAATGAATCGGTTGGTAAAGCAACTTCCTCTATTAAATTTTGCAACAGGTGCAGCCGTCTCCTCTGTTATATTTGCAGCAGGTACAGCTGTCTCCTCTATAGATATCTATAAAATATTTTGTCAAGTATTTACAAAAAACAGCACAAATATAGTGAGTAAATTTGCAAACATTATAATTTATATATTGAGAAAAACTTATGTTTCGTAAGAGTATTTTATAATGTGTATAATATTTAATTATATATTATGTTAAAGTTTAATACTAATTAAAACAAACTTGAAAGACTAACATTCACAGGTATTTGTACTTCTGGTAATCCCTCCACTGCCACTTTAGCTATAAGTGCCAGGACTCTCTCCTCCATTGCAGTAAGGGGAACAAATTTACTAGGTCCCCCACCAGTTGACGAGGCATTCCTCCTTAAATCTGCAGCCTTTGTTTTGATCCGTGCTTTAAACTCTATCCAGTACTAGGCATTCAATACAATTAGTTATAATTTCAAATTTATATCATTATAGGTAACTTTACCAACTGTTACTTCATTCCAGATAATAATAATATTTTTTAAAATTAATATGAAGGAAAAATAATGTAGCAAATATTAATTTATAAGATGACGAAAAGACTAAAATTATTAATAAAACAACTTACTCTGCGCCATTGGTCTGGTGCTTTACTGGTTCCCTCTGCAAGAGAATTGAGCTGCATTGCCAATGACTCCCAAGCCCGTCGTGCAGCCTGACTGGCTTGTGGCCCTTGGAAACGTCCTAGGGCAATGGGATTATGAGTTTCTGCAAACTCTACGAGTAACTCCACTTGCCTGGGGGAAATTTCTCGGTGCTGGCATCTAATGGGGTATAATAAATATGATTTTTTTTTTATGTGGAAATATTATATTTTAAGAATTATAATATAATATATAATAATATATAAAAATAATATAATATATAATAAATATAATACAATGTTTTATAATTAAAACTTACTTTGTGGTCAGTAAACTGATTATTTTTGACTCCTATGAGTAGTGTGAGTAGTTTGTTACATTCCTAAGCATCCTAGAACCGCTGATTGACATCGGTATATTTTTTACAATGATTGTTAAATAGGGGTCGTGTTATACTCCTAAGCACCATGGTACTTATAACCGCTGATTGACATCTGTTTACACTTTACCCAACATAAATAGTTAATCTACTATTTATTGTTTTTAAAATAAGATAAAAATGTTTATATTAAGGAACGTATGAGGAAAAGTTGATAATTTTAAAAACTGAATTCAATTATAATTTAATGTGTACATTTTATTACTATTGGCTGTTATTTTGACAGGGCTTTGTATTAGTAAATAAGAAGAAAACATAAACATTGTTGATAAACGAGTGTTCGGGACACTTAAAACACCTTAAATGAAAAAGTCACTCCAAACCTTTCAGTTAATATTGTTCTAAGTGTATTTTTTATTTGGTGGCATAAAGTCGATTAGCACCAGTATCGGCCATCGATGTTCGGTTCGCAACTAGAGATCGATGGGCACTAAAACTGCCAAAGTTAGCCAATAGCCCTGCTGGATTCAAGAAACTTATTTCAATAACGATCATTGGTAGCAAATTATAGCTACTCCTCCTCTCCTCCTCCAAAGTCTCCTGGGACTGGTTTTAATAAGCGTCTACTTTATAATTTGAAAGAGATGGAAAGCAAAACTTTACATTTAATGAAAAGATAACTATCATATTAAAAACAGAGAGACCGAACCCTTACTTGAGACCATTGAAGAGGAACCACCTCGTCTCGTCTCTCTCGTCCGGCACTCTCACGTAGGCCACCAGGTTCTTGGGGTTATCCTCGACGCACTCCACCGCCGCCAACAGCGTGTAGTGCTCCGATTGATACTTCCTCTTGAAATCCGATTTCACCTCCGGCAATAGACTTATCTGAAAATATGTTTTCCATTTTAACGGATACTGTTGTTATTCATAGATCTGATTAGTTGCAATCAATAAAACTATTATACTCTTTTGTTTGTTCTTTCTCTCTCTCTCTTTTTATTATTAACTAATAATTATTGTATTGTTATAAATAATAAATCGTGAATCAATAACTGTTTGTTGTGTGATTTAAGTTGCCTAAGTCATAAGTATGTTATCGATAGACCTTCCTAACAAATATTTGATGACAAACAATCACTAGTATTGATTCAACGTGGATGAGATACACATGAAAGTAAAACTCAATCCTAAGGCAGTGTTATAAAGATATGTATAATCAATATTAATTAATTAATTAATAATGACCTTGTCGCTCACCACGACGTCTCCGTCCGGTTGCAGCCTGATATGTAAGGAGTGGGGGGGGACGCAGCCTTGCTCCTGAGTACTCTGGGCCGGGGCCGGTCTACAAATAATACAATTTGATATCAAGTAGTTTAAAATCAATTATATATCATTGATCTAATTATCAACATAATCAATAAATTAACATTAGTGATATTATATATATATATATATATATATATATATACATGTTAGTCAGTTTGTATACCTCTCCGGGTGTTTAAACCGGCAGCCCGGCCTGGCGCAGTGCAGCCCGTACCTGCAGGGCTTACCGCTACCGCTCCTTTCGATCACTTCCTGCTGAAATATTAAGATATAACATATATTTTTGTTTGCATAGATTATAAATTGGTCACCATTTAGGTTATAGTATGAGACAATGTTTAGGCAAAAATGTTAGATAGCTTAAAAATTAATTACTTTAAATATGCAAAGATTTAGTAAATTAATTGTACCGTGGGTTTCTGGCCTCCCTTCGACCGGAACGCCTCTTCCTGAGCGCTCAGTCCTCCGCAATTTATCGTCAGTATTGGTGGCAGTCTGTAAAGTAAGAAAGAAATATTATTTTTTTGCGTTTTAAAGTGCGCCAAGGGCTTGCACCAAAACACGTGGCGCTTCGGTGTGTGTGGGCGTGTGTGTGTATGAGTGTGTGTGGATGCGTGTGTGTTCTCACCGCAGTATCCGGCCGGTCCGTGTGGTGTGCGTGAACCTGGCGCAGGTGCCGCACCAGGCGGGCGTGGCTCCGCGCGGCGCCAGCGACGCGCTCACCAGCTCCGGGAAGCACGCCCCCGCGCCGTACTGCAGCGCGCACGCCAACACCACCGTGTCGCGCTCCTCCTGGAACATGCATTATTTATATATTGAGTGTCCTCACTCATTCCCTTCCAGAAAACGCGTTATCACTCAATTCCTCCTGGAACACGCATTGTTATCACTTAATCCGGGTGATGGCTTACAGTCGAAAACTGCTTCTGCTCACTAAATATATTGATGTTTGTGAAGCAGTGATCACAATAAAAAAATCTGATTAAAAGAAAAAAATATAGATTTATAGCCAAAAACAGTATATAGAAAATCCTTTAAAAAAAAAATAAAACCAACCTCTTTGTTACACTTCATGCATCTATTGATCTGTTGTCTCCCGATTGCGAACGGCTGTGATATCTCCGACTCCTCGATGGGAGGAGGAGCTTCCTCAGGTTCGGGAGATTCAGGAGCTTCAATGAGGTCCTCGCACTTCGCTTGGGGTGGACGGTTCAGGTATGCTGGAAATTAAGTTGAAAAACATATCAGGTAATTACTGAGCTGAAAATATAGCTGCTCATCAAGCTAATATCAAATATTAGTTTACAATATTTATTATTATAATTATTTTAATTTATTAGTAAATTCAATTTAGAAGCTATTACGTATTTTAAAATCTCTCTCTCTCTCTCTCTCTTTTCTTCTATTTTTAATAATCAATTACAACTCACTCGTATCATTGTGCCAGTTTTCACCGTAGTCCTTCTTCTCTGCCAAGGAGGGGTCTAAAAACTGCATGTCCAACTCGTATTCGTCTATTTCTCCATAGTAACTTCTGCACAGCCTCATTACCGGGTCTCACTAGTCTCAGTCTCTGTGCTATGTAGACTAGCTCCTTTTCCTTTCTCTTTGTTTCTAATATTTCAGCGTGCATCTGATGAAGGATGAAGCGATTCCAGCTCTGAAAGGTAAAACAATATATATTATGAATTTTTACGGAGATTTCGTTTTT
Source organism: Melinaea marsaeus rileyi (assembly GCA_918358865.1). Lineage (NCBI taxonomy): Eukaryota > Metazoa > Arthropoda > Insecta > Lepidoptera > Nymphalidae > Melinaea > Melinaea marsaeus. Next base: position 2,156,290 of record OU911088.1, read on the forward strand.
TTTTTTTTCGAATGGTTGTAATATTTAAAGTTTACGATTTAATTATAATTTAACACTGTTGAGAAACCCAAAATCAAATATATATACACAAGAGTTAAAATTTGTAAATTATATTGAATAAAAGTAATGATAGGAGCACATAACTTTCTCATTTTCACGAAACAAAAACAAAACATAACTTTCGTTTATAACAAAAACAACCGGAAACCACCATATCTTCTGGCTAAATAGCGATGAAATTTTTAAATATATAAAATATATTTATATATATATATATATATATATATATATATATATATATATATATATATATATATATGTATATATAAATATATAAAATATATAATATATGAGATATATGTGTCTATAAAAATATGCCATCTATAAAAATCTTATACACAGTCATTGAATTGACTTCTTTCTAAGAAGGGGTCGAGGGGCGTGGCTAGTGTTGACGAAAATTACCGAAGACACCCGAGTAGAGGAAACCGACGGCCATTGGAATCACGACCACCTCAGCTCACTTTTCTTCGGGCACGCGCAGCGTTCACTTGTCTTAGCTTAAATATTACTTTGTCAATTTTTTATAACTACCCCCCTGTCCTAATATTTAATTATTTGTAAAGTAATTACATTTTCTTTAGTTCGTGTTATTCTTTTATTTAAATTAAAAAGCCGTTGCTAAAATCAGAAGTGGGATAGGGCTTGTGCTCTATTCGCTTTTGGCTGTCCTGGCAATACAGTTTATTTTATAAATTATCTAATTAACAACGAAATGGCCGATAGACGTGTAACTAGAAGTAGGGTAGGAAGAAGTTCAGATGTGCCAGACGTTCGAGATCAATTTGAAATGATACTGGCGCGTCTAACTGCTCTAGATAGCTATATATAGAAATGTGAACGATGCCCGTGACTCGAACCTGTTAGGGACACACGTGGAAGACGTTCGCCTACTGACTGCGGCCGATGGTGGCGTCGGAGCCGTGGAGAAGAATTACTTCGCCGCCCGAGTCCTACGCTTGCAGCACTAATACAGCATCATCGGAGCATTAAGTGCAATATCCAAGTAAGTTCGAATAATTTTTATATTTCTAATTTTGATCCAAGTGTTAACGACGTTAAATCTTGGTGGGAGGAAGTAGACAAAGCGCATGCAGTTTGTCTAGGATAGCCCATTGTTTGAAAGGTGACGCGAGGACTTGGTTACAAGAATGGGTCACTAGCGATTGCAGTTAGTCGTAATTTATTGAATTCAAACCATTTTGTGCACGAAAAATCAATGTCGCTAACATTTTTGATATATATATCGACTCGGATCGCTACGCCACGCACGCAAATTATGCGCGATGGTCATTTATGGTCATTTTCATGAGGGTTAAAAGGTTAAGTGATGATCTCATTGTAGCTATTTATGATTACACGTGGCTTTGCCGACCCACAGATTCGTGACATCGCCGTGAATTTTTCATTACTAAAATCACTACCTAACGACTTGATTTTTTTATACTTTATGAAGTCTTCGCGAAGTGTCAATGATTCTGCGCGTAACATTCGTAAGACTTATGATAATTTTATACGAAAGCGTCAGTTTAATCAAATTAATTTCGTTTTCATGACGTTTTTCATGTGGCGTGTTAGGTCATGGTCAGCGATCCTGCCCTAAACGTTTAAAATTTATTACATTGGGTAGTGATAACACCGTTTCGTCCAGTTTACAATTCAAAACGTACGTATGTTATCTGTACCTTCTGTAAAAAGTCTGGTCATAACGCAAGTGAATGTTGGGCGAAAATCCGTTCTGAATCTCGAAATCTGTAAATTTTTGTCGTGAACTTGAGGGTAGATCAAACGACATTGTTGTTAGCGCGGTCATACAGAGTATTCCAACTGATGTTCTAATTCAGTGGTTCGCGAGTGTCACTAATCTGACAATGTTGTAAAGCATTTTAATTGCAAGCGGCATACCCACATTAATTATTGAGAGGTATAGGCAGTCAAATTATTGAGTCGACTAGTTACGTAACATTACTAATTGAATTTGATATTTCATTATAAGTTGATTTTCTTGTTGTTACAAGAATGGGTCACTAGCGATTGCAGTCGTATTTTAAAATTTAATTTATACCATTGTGTGCACGAAACATCGATGGTTTTTTATGGACTCGGATCGCTACGCCACGTATGCAAATTATGCGCGATGGGCATTATTACTTTTAAAAATGATCTCATTGTAGTTATTTACGATTATACGTGGCTTTGCCGACACACATTAGATTCGTGACATCGCCGTTAATTCTAAAGACTCGGTTGATTTTTTAAAAACTTTGTGAAGCCTTCGCGAACTGCCAATAATCCTGTGCGTAGCAATCGTGATACTAACGACAATTTTATACGAAAGCATCAGTTTAATCAAACTAATATCGGTTCCAAGACGTTTCAATGTTTTCCATGTGGCGTGTTAGGTTATACTCAGCGATCGTGCCCTAGACGTTCCAAATCTATTACTTTTAGTAATAATAACCCCGTTTCGCTCGGTTTACAATCTAATATTTAAAACGTACGTACGTTATCTGTACCTTCTGTAAAGTCTGGTCATAACGCGAGTGAATGTTTCGCGAAAATCGGTTCTGAATATCGAAACAAATCTGTTAATTTTTGTCGTGAACTTGAGGGTAGATCAAATGACATTATTGTTAGCGCGGTCATACAGAGTATATTCAACTGATGTTCTTATATAATTCAGTGGTTCGCGAGTGGCACTAATCTGACAATATTGTAAAGCATTTTAATTGCAAGCGCATACCCACATATTAAATATTGAGAGGAATAGTCAGTCAAATTATTGAGTCGACTAGTTACGTAACATTACTAATTGAATTTTATATATATTTGTTATAATTGGGACGGACGTATTGAACCGTGATAGTGTTGTCTACTTGCGCACTGCACCTTCTGTAAAAAGTTTGGTCATAACGCGAGTGAATGTTTTGTGAAAATCGGTCCTGAATCTCGAAACAAATCTGTTAATTTTTGTCGTGAACTTGAGGGTAGATCAAATGACATTATTGTTAGCGCGGGGTCATACAGAGTATATCCAACTGATGTTCTTATATAATTCAGTGGTTCGCGAGTGTCACTAATCTGACAATATTGTAAAGCATTTTAATTGCAACCAAATACCCACATATTAATTATTCAGAGGTATAGGGAGTCAAATTATTGAGTCGACTAGTTACGTAACATTACTAATTGAATTTTATATATATTTGTTATAATTGGGACGGACGTATTAAACCGTGATAGTGTTGCCTACTTGCGCGTAAAAACGGACAACGTTTAACACGTCTAATATCAATGTGAATGTTGCGTTCCATGTTCAGCTGTGACCAATTGTCATCGATTAACACAAATTTAAGGGTTTCTCTCCGCGAAAGTTTATTAACGATCGTTAATTAATTTAAATATGATTTAACAATTGGCACAGCTTTAAGCCCTGTTAATACGTATGCTTACAGTATGCACGTAACGCTGATTAGCAGCATACTTATTTAATGTTGGCCTTAGAAACTTTCTTTTTGCGAGACCCTATGCGTATCCCATTTTTCTCTTCAAAAAGAAAGACCGTATGTGCGACCATAGTAAGGAATCGTTAAACATTGCAACTTGGCGAAGATCATAGTGATCGACTATTAACACTTCCCAGCATGAATATTTTAGCTGTCTTGAAATGGCCACCGATTTCATCTGCTAAGCTGGGGTAACGATACTATACCCGACTTGCATTATTAATTTTTAAATTGCCCTAGGGTTTAAAAATACCCCCAACTTTATACTAAAGAACTGTATCTAAAAACCTTGCGATTGCTTATTAATTCCGCCGGCTTAGTACACGTTGGTGACGTACTCGTGTTCTCAAGTAAAATAATTACACCTTCGGATAATTTCGCTAAGTATTGTAAGACAATAAGTAAAGTAAATACCTGTTATGTTAACAGAGCCATATTTTTTAGATTCACCCTATACAGACCCGTATACACCGGAATGTGACAGAGGTGCTCACACTACACTAACTTTTTACTAATAATACATTTTTAACACTTTTGCTGCCACCAGATTTTCAGAAATTGAGCCCTGTGTGCTGTTTCAATTTTTCATATAAACGTTTGCATAAAGGCATAAAAATAAACGGAAAAATATTAAAAAAAATGTTGAGCCAATTAAATACTATAAAAAATTGACTTTTAATTGCCCCGTACATGTTACGGCCCTGGGGTGAAACACGGGGTGAAACTTGCGTCTCCGTACACGCTACGGAGCTGGCAGTGAAAGTGTTAAGTACAATTCTAAATTGTGATAAAATTCTATTACAGATATTTACAATGTTGAACATCCCGATGCAAACATAGGCGAGTCCGTTTTCATCAGAATGAAGACGTGGACGTTCACCAGTCGGGAGAGGCCGTATTAGAATTGACTTCTTCCTAAGAAGGGATCGAATGGCGGGGCCTAGCGATGACGAAGATGACATTGGCATCACGACCACCTCAGCTCACTTTCTTTCGGGCCCGCGCAGCGTTCACTTATCAATTATTTATAACTACCCACTGTCGTAATAATTAATTATGAGGTAATTACATTTTCTTTAATTCGTGTTCTTTTTTTTTTAATTAACGCTTTCACTGCCAGCTCCGTAGCGTGTACGGAGACGCAAGTTTCACCCCGTGTGCTGGCTCCGTAGATGCTACGGACCTGGTATTATTAGAGACTATTGTGTCTAGCCTGCATAACATTGTTCTTAATAGCTATGTGCCAGGGCCGTAGCATGTACGGAGCAATTAAAAGTCAATTTTTTATAGTATTTAATTGGCTCAACATTTTTTTACTATTTTTCCGTTTTATTTAAATGCCTTTATGCAAACGTTTATATGAAAAATTGAAACAGCACACTTAAAATCTATAAAAATTCTGCATTAATTCAGGTCTGCTGTGTAAGGTGGGGAGCCTTACTTAGTGTTCCAGAGAGGGAGGAGTGCGTCGCCTGAACCAGCGCGGCGCAGTCCTCCCTGGGCGGGCGTCGGGCACGGTGCGGAACGCGCGGAGGAAGTTCCCGGCGCGGACCGACGAACCCGGGACGAGTCCAGGAAGCGGAATAGGAAACCTGTGGGAATTAATAATTTAAGTTAGCCTTAGTAGTTGCCATTAATACATCGTCCTTGAAGTACCAGGAAGAAGAGTTATCTGAGACCGACTTAAAACGTCGGAATGATCAGATAGAGATTTGAGTATTAAGTAGTTATTGTATCAATAGCAGTTACTACCCTCTCTATCTTCGCATACAGGAAGCAGCGAAATTATTTGAAACAAAGAAAGGGGGTCCCTCAATCCATACTGAAAGGCCTCCAAGATCGAAAACCAACAGAACCCCGCAGAACAGCTAGACATTAGCTACACCTGCCTGATAGACGAGGAACGCTACAATAATCACAGCAATGACGCAACAAAGATCTTCACCAATGGCAGTAGGATTGATAGCAAGGTTGGAGCAGCGCTCTCCGTATGGAACGGCGCTGCCGAAACCAAGGTATTATAAGCTTACTCTGCACTCGTATTATACCGTCTACCAAGCGGAACATTTTTCACTAAAAAGTGCAGCAGAAGAGTTTTAAAAAGTCACGATACATACGATACTTTGGCGTAAATAGTGACTCAATGGCGGGTCTCCAGACGATAATAAATGCAGAAACAACCAATGCACAAACCCCATGGCAGTGGAGACACGAGCAAAGCATAACCGATGCAAGATCCTCGGTAAAAACGTCTCTCTGCATTGGGTCCAACCACATATCGGCCTCGTTACTATCGGCCGACTTCCTATCAAAAGAATCTACGACCTTTGCCCTACATTTTTTGTGAAGCACGAAATAAGATTTCGGACGCTGCGAGAATGGGATAGAAGATATAGAACCAGCGAGACGGCGTCCATTACGAAGATCTTCTTCCCGGATGACATCACGGCGTACAAAATCATAAGGCAGTTAGAACCAAGCAGTAGTGTCACCATTATATATATAAAATTAAAGATAACGCAGTATGTGTGTGAACCAGAGAAGAACGAAGATGTGCCTCACCTAATATTAGAATGCTTGATTTTCGTTAAAGACAGATTTGAAATAAAGCTGAAACTTTGTCTCAGCTTTATTTCAAATCGCGTGTGCGTGTGCATAAAATTGTCTCCGATATTATAACATTATTAATGAAATGTAAAAGAGAAATAAGAATAAATACTAATGTAAATTATAGGATAGGAAATCAACATGTAATATTTCTTGTCAATAGTTGTATGTAAATTAAACTAAAGTTTTATAAGAGTTACTTGTTAAAGTGGATGTACGAAATTTAGTAATTAGTTATTAGGAATGTCTTAAGAAAATTCTAACACTTAATTAGAAAATATAATAGGTATATAGCAAAAATTTATTGTTGTAATGTATTTAAGATCATATGTAACATTTATTAATTTGTTTTGAGGGAATAAATAATTATTTTGTGTTGTGTTATTATTACGTACCCAATTCACAGCTGAGAGTATAGCACCTAGAAAACAAGAAAAAAATAAGTTTTAATTTTCTTTCATAAAAGAAAAGTTAATAGATCAAAGTTTAAATTAATAGATAAAAGATAAAGTAACATTTCAATTCATATTTATATGTTAATTTAATTTAACACAGAACAATGGCAGCTTTCCATACACTTCCTGAAATCTATTTGAGGCGTTTAGAAATAAAAAATGTTTAATCGAGCATTGTGATTATTGTAGGTACAGTCTATGAGATGATGAGAGTTTGTGAGAGATTTCTTAAACTATGTTTTCAGTATTAGTTAATAGTTTAGTAAAGTTAGATAATCCTGGGATACACCTCTAATGTACTCGAGTACACAGTTCGAAGTTACGTAGATATATACCTGTATTTGTTAAGAACATACTCTTTCTTTGAAATAAGTTTTGAACGGATTTTATCGCGTTTATAAACGAGAATATATATTCGCAACAAATAATATTTGAGTAAATATAAGAAAACTGTTATTTCTTCTTTGCAAATGAAACTGGGCACTACTGGCACCCAGACTAGAACAATAATAATAGTCTCTGAACGCGGACTGTATTGAGGAGTTGACGTCTTCTTCGTCCGGTGTCGCCGTCGTCACGGTTTCAACCCGGACTTGGGAGGCCCAGCTGCGCAGTTATTATCGTGAAGCGAAGTCGACTCTGCGGGTGGCGATTCGGACGGAGCGTGTGCGTGCGTGCGTGCGTGCGTGCGTGCGTGCGTGCGTGCGTGCGTGCGTGCGTGCGTGCGTGCGTGCGTGCGTGCGTGCGTGCGTGCGTGCGTGCGTGCGTGCGTGCGTGCGTGCGTGCGTGCGTGCGTGCGTGCGTGCGTGCGTGCGTGCGTGCGTGCGTGCGTGCGTGCGTGTGTGTGTGGGTGTGTGTGTGTGTGATGTGTGGGTGGGTGTGTGTGTGTGTGATGTGTGGGTGGGTGTGTGTGTGTGTGATGTGTGGGTGTGTGTGATGTGTGGGTGGGTGGGTGATGTGTGGGTGGGTGGGTGATGTGTGGGTGGGTGGGTGTGTGATGTGTGGGTGGGTGGGTGTGTGATGTGTGGGTGGGTGATGTGTGGGTGGGTGGGTGATGTGTGGGTGGGTGGGTGATGTGTGGGTGGGTGGGTGATGTGTGGGTGGGTGGGTGATGTGTGGGTGTGTGATGGGTGGGTGATGTGTGGGTGATGGGTGGGTGTGTGATGGGTGGGTGTGTGATGGGTGGGTGTGTGATGGGTGGGTGTGTGATGGGTGGGTGTGTGATGTGTGGGTGTGTGATGTGTGGGTGTGTGATGTGTGGGTGTGTGGGTGTGTGATGTGTGGGTGTGTGATGTGTGGGTGTGTGATGTGTGGGTGTGTGATGTGTTGTGATGTGTGGGTGTGTGATGTGTTGTGATGTGTGGGTGTGTGATGTGTTGTGATGTGTGGGTGTGTGATGTGTTGTGATGTGTGGGTGTGTGATGTGTTGTGATGTGTGGGTGTGTGATGTGTTGTGATGTGTGGGTGTGTGATGGGTGGGTGTGTGATGTGTTGTGATGTGTGGGTGTGTGATGGGTGGGTGTGTGATGTGTGGGTGTGTGATATACCGGCATAGGCGTTCATAAGAAATAAATTAAGGTTGAAATAAATTAAGGTTGATTTATATCTCGGATTGTGGATGGGTTATGGATATTTAATAAGACAGATTTAAAATGTTAATACAAGTTACACCATTCTTCCAAAAGCAATATTAAGCAATATTAGTTATGAGTGGAATTATTTACAAAAACTTATTAATCTTATGTACAAGTATAACATTTTTCATTACATTGAATGAATACCTGATTTCATCTGTGAGTTCTCGGGTTCGGGGCGTATCCTATGGGACCCTGCATCTTCATGGTTCGGAGTATCTCTGGATAAATCGGCTTCGGTTTCCTGATTGGATTGGATTTGATATTGGCTATGTTAGGTACGATGAATTCAATTCACAACGAAAATACGTTGAAACCAACATACACACTTGTGACATCACATTCAGGCAAAATAATAATTAAATGATTAATTTATTTACAGAACTTGAATAGAATCAAATATTTATATACAATATAGACTATATATATTATCTATTATACGCGGTATCCGTAACTGTTACTGAAGTGTGACGTCACGTTGAGGTAACACAAAATCAATGTTGGTTTCAAAGGTAACAATGAATGCACGCTTATTATTATTAATTAATAATATAACCTGTAAACGTTCCTAAAACATTCGGAAGGGAGTTCATTGAACCACTTCCAGCCCGACGCGAGAGGGGGTAGCGGTATGAGTAGGAGAAGGAGGAGTCCGAGAAGCTCACGGACGTCGGGAGGAGGGTCTGCAAATTCAGTGGCCCTGGAAACATGGACAGAGACAATTATTATATATAATAAACACATAAAAAGACCGCCTTATTAGTAAAAGGCGATGTGTAAAACCCTCTCGACCGATATATCTGACTAAACTGGAAATAATATAGAAAATGAACTATACTATATATACTATAACTATATATTAAATAAATACTATGTGTACAACCTTGGAAAGTAAATTAAAAGAACAATGTAGCAAACGTAAGCAAAGTCACCGAAATAACAAATATATGATTTAGCCCCATGATTTGGCCATGAAGCAGTAACATGGGAACGATATTTCATTCACTATGTATGTAAGGGCTGAGAGTTTGAATATTGAATGGAAAGTTAAAAATATAGGAGATTTTTGTATATAATATGTAACTTGTTGTTTGACAAATAATATATATATATAATTTAAAAACCCGTTAATTTTAGAGTAAATAATCTTCTTATGAACATGTACATTCACTTCTAATACGTCTCACACATCAATAGCACACTACATATTCCAACCTAGAAAAGTTATTGAAGACTAGCTGGTCGTTGTGCTGGGGCGAGAAGAGGTGCAGGTGTCCCCCCCGGTCACCGAACACCATTGCCTGGCTGGTGGGGGACACGTCCAACACGCACGGGTAGCTGCGGGTGGACACCTGGAGTTAAAGTTACATAATGTTAAAGATCAATTCAATTTATAAATATAAATTATCTGTATGATACATACAATTCTGAATTATTGTAACTAAGTATTGAACGCGGATTTGCTTGATAAAGTTGGTTGGTGATATTCATCTTTTTTATTCTTTCGCCCCCTCAATCTTTATGAATTATATGTGGTATATTCTGATGTTGAAGCTCTATTACTGTTATTTTTATCAAAATCCGTTCAGCATTTTCTGTGAAAGAGTAACATCCATATATCCGGACAAACTTTCACATACATAACAGCACACATACAATACAATTATAACCAAACCTGAAACACGCTCTGATACTCCGACTCTTGAGTTTCATTGACGTGTAACGACGTTACATTTCCATCACCAGCCAGCGCCACCGCTCGGCCTGAGACGGACGGTACAAAGTGCAGCAACAACGGTGGTGAGACAGTTGGGATGGACTAGGCCGTGTTACTCTTCATGTGTCTCACGTCCCATATCTCCACGTACGGGGCCGGGACTGGAACTGCACCACTGGAAGCAGGGTTAAGTGGTGTTACTGATGATTGGAATCAGGATTATGTGGTGTTATATGTAATGTTATTACTGATGATGAGCCATTACTATAAATTAAGTTAATTTTGAATAACTTAATAATAATTTCACGTGCCTACTGGACGAGATTTTATTTTGAATAAAAGCAGTGTTTTTATTATTATTATTATTATTATAATATAATAATAATAAAAATAAATAAAAATAATAATATAATACACTAGCAGCTTAAACCTGATGCGTGTATATCACTGCACTTGTGTTTTTAAAGTTCTCATATGTTTATCAAGTCTATTTTTAAAAATGTTAATGTTAGGAGCACTTATCACTGTTTCTGACAAGGAGTTCCACATATGCACTATACGATTTGGTAGAAAATGTGTTTTGGGATTGCTAGCACAGAGAGGTTTAGTTTCATGGAGTGACCTCTTAGTTGCTTGTTAGGGTTCATTGTGAACATATTCTCGATGTTTCTTACATTGTAGTGGTGATTAAGTATTTTGTAAGTCTATGAGGTCTCCTCTCTACCTTCTCTGTTCTAGTGTGGTTAAATTTAGTTCCAAGAGACGTTCTTCATAAGTAAAATTTCTTAGAGATGTCAATACAAAAGTCTTCTTCATAGTATTAGGTCAAGAAGCGATTCCTCCTTATTTCTCTTTCATGTCACCTTTGTTATAAGTTGGTGCAAGTTGCTATTAACATACATGTCTAGAAATTGTTCATGAAGCAAATTGTATTTTTTAACATCTACATTACACAATGGCCATCTTAAGTCAGGAAGATTAAAATCACCCATTACCAGTAAAGTATTGTGGCCTTCTGAGGCATTTTTATAGAAAATAGTAGTATAGAAAACTGTAGAAGAAAATGATCTCCAAAATGCCAGGGTCAGCGGTTATAGCTTTTTTCCGCTGGCTATTTTTGGGGTTCCATTTATATATTTTATGGTTAAGTCACTTTCACCTCTATCTACCCTTTCTTTCAGCTCATCACGTAGTTTCTGTAAATAATCACGCTGATATGGTGTAAGATCATTTTTGGCCGATATATTTAGAGCTTTTTGTTATTTTTTAAAACATTTACAGCTGTTTTTTTATTTGGGAAAATTACCTTAAATCCCAAACAATATAACATTTGCGCTTCGCTTTTTTCGCTCAGCCAGTTCCCCTAGAATGTTCTCCATACATACAGTTTGATTTTGTTTAGCCTTCAAAGCCTCTATTTCATTTTTCAATTGAGATACTGTGTTTCTCAGAGTGGGCAGTTGTCGCACTCCAAGCTCACAGTCTGGACACAAGTATTTTAAGGTGGGAAGTCTGAAGTACAATCACTCTCAACTCCGTGGCTAATAATCCACTACACTTGACACATATTTGCCTTTTACGGCCGAAACATTGAATTTTGGGGTTTTTATCATCAATTTTAGGTGTTTTTTTATCGCATTTCAGACAAACAGGCATTTTTTTCTGATTTATTAGACTGTTAGCACTTAGTACAGACAGTTATTGGTCGTCGTATTTCACGCAAAGTTTTACAGAATAACACTTTCACAACTGTTTTAGGTTCTTAGCAACACAAGATAACTATTTTTATTCACAAATAACGCAATTATTTAATTAAAACTTAATTTTTTCACAGAACGAACACAAAACACAAGTGCACTTTTTCAGTGGAGGTAGACGAAAAAAAAGACAACAAATCTTTAAAATAATTTTGTTATATATAAATTCTGTACATTAATGTTAAATAAATAAAAAAATAAACATTTGAGAACGCTACTCACCTGGTAACTGGAATAGTAAGAATAGGCTATTATAGAATTAAGATGCAGTTAATTGGGCAATCCGGTAACAAATAACCAATAAATACTGGCAATTTAAAAAGGAGGATTTATGTAAAAACTGGCTTTATAAAACTAGGATTATTCAATATACACAGAGGTAAGTAGGATGAGAAATATTGGGAGTTTTTTTTCTTTATATTATATTTATATTATATTAAATTAAAATTATGAAAGTCAACTTACAATCACAGTTTCCGTCATCTTAATGACATCAAAATCTAAAAGCTTATCTTGGTGTCCCCCCATCAGCACTTTACACTAAAGGAGCGGTAGCGGTAAGCCCTGCAGGTATGGGCTGCACTGTGCCAGGCCGGGCTGCCGGTTTAAACACCCGGAGAGGTACACAAACTGACTAACATGTATATATATATATATATATATATATATATATACATATATATATATATATATATATAATATCACTAATGTTAATTAATTGGTTATGTTGATAATTAGATCAATGATATATAATTGACTTTAAACTACTTGATATCAAATTGTATTATTTGTAGACCGGCCCCGGCCCAGAGTACTCAGGAGCAAGGCTGCGTCCTCCCCCACTACTTACACATCAGACTGCAAGCGGACGGAGACGTCGTGGTTAGCGACAAGGGAATTATTAATTAATTAATTAATATTGATTATAAATATCTTTATAACACTGCCTTAGGATTGTGTTTTACTTTCATATGTATCTTATCCACGTTGAATCAATACTAGTGATTGTTTGTCATCAAATATTTGTTAGGAAGGTCTATTGATAACACACTTATGACTTAGGCAACTTAAATCACACAACAAACACAGTTATTTATTCACGATTTATTATCTATAACAATTCAAAAATTATTAGTTAATAATAAAAAGAGAGAGAGAAAGAAAAAAAAGAACAAACAAAAGAGTATAATAGTTTTATGGATTGCAACTAATCAGATCTATGAATAACAACAGTATCCGTTAAAATGGAAAACATATTTTCAGATAAGTCTATTACCGGAGGTGAAATCGGATTTCAAGAGGAAGTATCAATCGGAGCACTACACGCTGCTGGCGGCGGTGGAGTGCGTCGAGGATAACCCCAAGAACCTGGTGGCCTACGTGAGAGTGCCGGACGAGAGAGACGAGACGAGGTGGTTCCTCTTCAATGATCTCAAGTACGGGTTCAGTCTCTCTGTTTTTAATATGATAATTATCATTTCATTAAATGTAAAGTTTTGTTTTCCGTCTCTTTCAAATAATAAAGTAGACGCTTATTAAAACCAGTCCCAGGAGACTTTGGAGGAGAGGAGGGGTAGCTATAATTTGCTACCAAAGATCGTTATTGAAATAAGTTTCTTGAGTCGGAGCCGACCGGCATGTGGATAAGCTTTAGGGATGGAGGCAGTAAGTTTGTCCTTTGAGGTTGATAACAATCTCGGATTGTAGATCGATTATTAATTTCCTCTCCTATAGTTTAGTCCCGGTAAGTGGAGACGAGGTGGCTTTTGAGGTTTATTTCAATCTCACTTGTAGACAAGTTCGTTCGTGAAGTAAACAAGCCTAGTGTACAACTTTTTGTTAAAAGATAGCAAAAGGCTAATATTTTTTTATTTCTATTTCTTTTTGCATTTATAATTACTTTACTGACCACAAAGTAAGTTTAAATAAAATATACTAGTACTATATTTATTATATATTATAATATTTTTATATATTATTATATATTATATTATAATTCTTAAAATATAATATTTCCACATAAAAAAAAAATCATATTTATTATATCCCATTAGATGCCAGCACCAAGAAAAGTTTCCCCCAGGCAAGTAGAGTTACTCGTGGAGTTTGCAGAAACTCATAATCCCATTGCCCTAGGACGTTTCCAAGGGCCACAAGCCAGTCAGGCTGCACGACGGGCTTGGCAGTCATTGGCAATGCAGCTCAATTCTCTTGCAGAGGGAAACAGTAAGCACCAGACCAATGGCGCAGAGTAAGTTGTTTTATTAATAATTTTAGTCTTTTCGTTGTCTTATAAATTAGTATTTGCTACATTATTTTTCCTTCATATTAATTAAAAAAAATATTATTATTATCTGGAATGAAGTAACAGTTGGTAAAGTTACCTATAATGATATAAATTTGAAATTATAACTAATTGTATTGAATTAAGGAGGTGTTTTAAGGAGGAATGCCTCTTCAACTGGTGGGGGACCTAGTAAATTTGTTCCCCTTACTGCAATGGAGGAAAGAGTCCTGGCACTTATAGGTAAAGTAGTAGCAGTGAAGGGATTACCAGTGAATACTGTGAATGTCAGTCTTTCAAGTTTGTTTTAATTTTAAAGTATTAAACTTTAACATAATATATAGTTATATATTATACACATTATAAAATACTCTAAGTTTTTCTCAATATATACACTCACAGGGACAACTAACCGCCCACCTTGTATTTCCTTCAATTTACAGAAATCGACAAATTAAGACCACATTTTATGAGAGGTACATTGAAAGCTACCTTTAAGGTTTTGAAAAAAAACAAAATTCTTCAAACAAGGGGTTTTATTAAACGGTAAATTCCAAAAATCGAATTTAGGAAAATTTTCGATAAAAATTTAACAACTTCAATTTTGAAAAAGGTGGTCTGATTAAAAAGAAAATTTAAAATTAATAAAGGGTGTTGCTGCTTTGGGCTCCAATGACTTCTTGGAGCTGGTTTGCCATTCCATCCATGAAATCTTGGATATCTGATTGGGGGATATTGTGCCACTCCTCTACCACAGCCGTCTTGAGCTCTCCTAGTGTCGTAGGTGCTGGTACTCTTGTTCGAACACGTCTTTTGAGGTTGTCCCAAATTTACTCAATTGGGTTAAGATCGGGACTGCGTGCCGGCCATGGTAAAACTTGAATACCGACCTCATTAAGGTACTCTATGACGGAACTTGCGGCAACGCGCATTATCATGCATTAATCTAAAGTTGTTACCAATAAATGGTGCAAAAGGTATGACATGGTCTTGTAGGACATTTTCCACGTATTTTTGAGCATTTGCACTGCCTCTATCGAACACAACAAGATTAGTACGAGCCTCATAAGAGATACTTCCTCAAACCATTACGTATCCTCCCTGGTAACCCACTGTTACGGTTATAGCGCATGGAGCAAATCTTTCATTTTGGCGCTTATAGACACGCTGACGTCCATCTGGACCTCTTAGGGCTATTTTGCTCTCATCTGGGAACAGTACGTCCTTCCATTCCCAAACAGACCAGTTAGCATATTCTTGACCAAAAGCAAGTCTAGCTCTACAGTGTTGTGGGAGCAGTTGTGGGGCAAGAGCTGAACGAAAAGCCCTCAGATTCCTTTCTCCTATTCTTCTACTAATTGTTCGTTCAATCACACTGACATTACTCACCTCAAAAAGACGCGTATGAACTTCAGTAGCCGTACAAAAGCAATTTCTCAACACGTTGCTGATAACGAAGCGGTTATCTCGGGCTGAACTGCATCGATATCGGCCTTGACCTGGCCTGCACGTATATGAGCCTGTCTTCCGAAATCGTCTGATGGCATCCCGTACCATAGTTCGAGGTACACCGCGTGTACGGACGATGCGACGTTGGCTCTACCTGGCGTCAGACAAAGCCGCTGCCGTAGCTGCGGCAGTTGCATCGAGTGGTATTTTTTACAATTACAAACAATAAGCAAACACTAGAAGCTTAAATTAAAGAATATACATACACTGTGGTAGAAAATAACTGGAAATGTTAACACGGGAACACAACGGCAACAATGTCAAATAATGACTAAATTCCAAAAACCTGTCAGTGGCACAAAATTAGGAAATAAATTATGAGTATAAGTATTTAATTTATTGCTAGAGTAGCCACTTGATAAAAAACAAAACAGTTGATAAACTATAATAAACGTAAACAAACAGGGCGACGAATGATAGAGGTGGGCGGTTAAATTTGCCGGTGAGTGTAAATTATAATGTTTGCAAATTTACTCACTCTATTTGTGCTGTTTTTTGTAAATACTTGACAAAATATTTTATAGATATCTATAGAGGAGACAGCTGTACCTGCTGCAAATATAACAGAGGAGACAGCTGCACCTGTTGCAAATTTAATAGAGGAAGCTGCTTTACCAAACGATTCATTAAATTTGGGTTTACAAATGGAGGTAGAGTGCCAGGAAGACATTTCACCTCCATTACCCTCTTTGCCACCACCTTCTGATATAATAGCACAGAGAGAAGAGAGTAAGGTTATTTTTTTTTAGAATCAACAATAAGTTGAGCCATAAACTATTTTATTTTTATTTTTAGGACTCCTTAGAAAATCTTCACATATTTCATTCCCCTCCACAAGCCAACGAAGGTCAAGAATTTCGAGGCCTAGTATGCATTTAATATCAACATCGTAAGTAGTACACATCCTGAAGGCCTAATTTAAATGTATTGATTATTTTCTAATTTTCAGTTAGACGTGACCCTAACGTGCCACGTTGGCTTATGACTTGGAGATGAGGCGAATGGATATTGAAGATCGCCAAAATATGATTTTAGAAAATACTTACAAAGAAATTCAATTATTAAGAGAAACTATACAGGAATTCAATCAATAAACATTTTATTAAATAATACATCTCTTTTATTTAATGTATTTCCTTTATTGTATGCAATTATTTATTATTTTAATTTTTACATTAATTTATATTTTTGTATAGAATTAAAGAAGGATCTTACAAAATTACATCTTACATACAAATATACAATATTTATTTACAAATTGTACTTACTTTTGAATTAATTTAAAAACATGCGCTTTATTCTTTCTTTTACTAGAAATAATTTCAAATGAACGCTTAAATTAAATTATTAATTAATTAAGTTTAGAAGATAAAAACAAAAGCATATTCAAACACATGAATGTTTATTTGAAAAATATACTAAGAAAGTACTAGATTAAAAAAAAATGTACTAAAATAATAAACAAATTGCAAATTATAATAAAAAAAGTTTTTAACTACAAAGTTACTCTCAATTATAAAATATTATAAGAACAAAGAAAATTTTAGACATTGGATCTTACTCTCCATAATCGCTGTACAAGGACATCTCTACTGCGGTCTGATAACTCTGCCATTTGTCTAGTTTCAGAAACAACCTGGAGCTGCAGATCACTGTTCACATCGCCGTGATCTAGTTGAGGTATTGGGACTTTTTGAGCATTGGCTATGTTGTGTAAAACAACACATGCATTCACTATTTTTCCACTCCTAACCCCTTGCCTTACGATTTAATTTCGAAGAAACATGCGTGCTCAGACTATTTAATTTGAATGCAACTCTGTGCGGGTGTTATCGGAAAATAAAACTAAAATATTTTAACTTTAACGAGTATATTTTTAAAAATATGGATTTTATTTCATCTGTACAAAAACATATTTATAAAATAATGACACAGAAAATGTTTGCGGGCGACACTCGTCATTTCCACTAAAGGTGTTAATTGGATTATAGTGAAGTACTCTGTGTGCCAACAGACAACGCCACCTTGCCTTCAAAATCCCAATGCAGCGTTCCACAGTGTTTCTGACACGACAATGTTGAGAAGTATAATGTTCCTCCGGAGTGTTAGAAGATGCACCTAAAATAGGAGTCATCATCCAAGGACGCTGTGCATATCCAGAATCTCCTATAAAAAATAATTGAACACATTTAGCTAAAATATGTTATTCTTATCAACAATATTAATATCACATACCTAGTAGCCAGCTATGTTCATGAAGTTAAGCCAATATTGTTTCACATTGGTTCAAACATAAGAGTCATATGATGCATCAACATGTATTATGTTTAGATTTGCATCAGATATCTGTAATATAATGTTTTATTGAGTAATATAATCTTAAATAGATTTTAAATGTTTGATACCTTTGTTCTTTAATTTAAATATAATTGTTAGTTTTTGATTTATGCATAATTACTTACCAGTAGTACATTGAGGGAATGATAATTTTTTCTATTAATGAATACTTCCTCGTGGTCAGTGGGTCGAATTAATAATTTCTCTTTCTTTTTGGGATCCAGGGAACTTAATAAATTTTAAAAGGATGTCCGGTTTATTGAAAGCATTTGTGACCTCAGTTAAACATTTGCTAAATGTAGGTTGAGACACACTGTTTAAAACTGATGCCCCTACACTACGCTGATATGACTCACAAGCATAAAAGTTTAGAACTGCCAAGATCTACAATAGAAAGAATAGAAAGAATAGATAAATTCAAATTTTTATACGAAATAAGTAGCTGTACAACGACGTTATGGATTATGATTAAATGAGTGTTATACTTACTTTTAATTCATTGCGCACTGCAGTTTTTCTCCTAGAAACTGGGAGATGTGGACTAAGTATTTCAAGAACTTGCTGAACCGTTTCAAGAACCGTTCTTGCTCAATCGAAAATTGGCAACAAATTCTCTCTCTGGGAGCTGCAAGGGATCATTAGCATCGCGAAGACGGCGTCTCTCGATGCGTAAAATATTATGCTTTCTGGCTTTTTCAGCAATAGTTAATAATATCGAAGAAGCCATCGTTTGAAGTTTCAAGTAATAACTAATAGTAATAAATACACCTTTTGCTAGCTTTGCAATATTGGAACCACAGAGTACTACAAAATTTTAACTAATTTGGTAACTATTAACCTTCTAAAATGTATAAACACACTTCACTGAACCTTGGTACTTTGTTTGGATAGTATTCGTTTTAGACGGGTCATAGTGTTAATCACAAAAAACACTGCTCTTTATCAGTGTATTACAAAAATTTTTTGGAGTTGGTACTCCTTTTCTCTATCTACCAAAAAAACAAAACAATGAACAAGTTACGTTTCATTTCACGCTAAGTTATTGAAATAAAATACAAAACAAATATTATTTTAAGATATTAAATATTTAACTTAATAAGCAACACTAAAGTCGCAATATGTAATTAAATCATATCACTTAGATATCTGCAACAAAAGTATTACTCCCAGCTGGTTCCACTTGACGTTTGATTCATAAAGTCATTCACCAGTCACCAGTGTCCTGTCATTCACAAAGTGAAGAAAGAAATTACCTTTGAAAGGACAGAAAATTATGGGAGTGAAATAATGATTTTTCGTTAAAATTTCCAGTTTATAATTAAGCTAAAATTGTTAAAACTTCAAAATGGTAACAATAATAAAGAACCAGCTGCTAAAACACTTATCAAGGTATGTTTAAAATGGAATTAGAACATAATTTATATGTATTTATGTTGGTAAGAACAACATCTTTGACTAATTTAATAAAAACAAAGTAGGTGCTACTTTTTTATAATATTTTTTATATATATGAGATTTTTAAGATTACGTGGTTCCATTTAATTATTTTGTTTTTTATTATTTCAATTGGATCTCTGCATTGAATTAAATAATATTTACATTTTCGATATATAAATTTCCATAGCACTACAAAAGAATTAAAAATTCCAGATACACTAAAAACCTAAACCCAGAACAGATCTCCTTGTCTGCTCTCCGAGGTTCTGGTGAATTACAGGACCTCACCCTGGATGAGGACTTGTTAACCGACCTGCTAGAACTACCAGGCTGGGTGCGCTTGACTTCTGCCAAATGCAACC
Organism: Melinaea marsaeus rileyi; assembly: GCA_918358865.1. NCBI lineage: Eukaryota > Metazoa > Arthropoda > Insecta > Lepidoptera > Nymphalidae > Melinaea > Melinaea marsaeus. The sequence continues at coordinate 2,175,955 of OU911088.1, forward strand.
GAGCCTCCTTCAGGATACAATGGACCAAATTAAAGACAGTTCCTATTGTACTGGTAGGTATTTTTATTTGTTTTTAAACATATTACACATATATAGTTTAGTTAGTTTGTTAAACAAATAATTCACTTAGCATTAGCTACATAATTGATATTGCTTGTATCAGATACAGTATCAGTATCTTCTATTTCTAATATTCTGATTAAACTTGTTCTAAACTTCTAATAGTAATACTCTAATCTATATCAGTATTATCAAAGCAGACTGTGCATCTTGTTATCAAAATATCTTTAAAATTTACATTATCAAATCAAATTTGTAACACTTTTAAATATTCAGTAAAATTTATGAAGATAAGGCATTAGGACTAATGAACTCATGGTTGCTCAGTGTGTGTGTGTGTAGTGTGTCTGCATGTGTTTGTGTGTAATACATTTGTTTCAACAAGTAGAATTGACAGAATCTTTGTTATCATAATATATGTATGTAGTATGTAATGGTGAGATCATTTAATTAAGTAGCAATGTATTATTTAATTGATTTACCAGACACACCCACCATAAGTATGAAAGTCTTGTTGAGCAATTACATACAGTTCAACGGCAAGGGGTGGGTTAAATATGAGATATCAATTTAACTCACCCCTAGCCTTCCTTGATTTGCTAGTTTTACGACAATGGTTTTAACAGAAGGAACTAAGTAAATTGAAATTTTTATAAGAACTTTACTTACTTTTAAATATATATACACCTTAGTCTGTTTTTACACGGTTTTGAAATAACACGGTTTGAAAATAAAATATTTTTAATTTTTTTACACGATTTTATTCCATTTAGCACAATTAAAAATTTTTTGGGCTTATTTTTTTTTTGTCAAATTTAATTTTTGCGAAGTATGTTCATATCACAAATTTAGGGGAATTCCCTTTTTGTGCATACAAGCAAATTTAATGGTCAGAGCAATTGAAATTTGTTAATATTTTGTGAATAATCTTCAATAAGTATGCTTGTAAAAATAAATAATTGTACATATATGCAATTTAATTAAATAAACATGAATACTTGTTCTTAAAAAATCCTTGTTTTTCACTAATTTTAATAGGTTTTAGAGATTAGGAACCAATCACCTATTTTTGCATACGATCAATGTCTTTTTTTACACGGTTTTTTTACACGGTTTTTTCTGGAACCAATTTCCGTGTAAAAACTTAGGTGTATAACATTTCAACACTTGCAAATGTATTGAATGCGTTAAATGTAAACAAATATCAACGTGTGCATGCAACATACATAATTACAAGCTTCTTACTCGGTAAATTATGTCTGTAGGCCAAAGTCGAATCGTTTTCCTTATTTTTGTACAATCATATTGTGTTTTTATTTTATGTTTTCATAATTTAACCTCTATTAAAAAAACAATATATGAATTATATTAAATATTTATACAGCAAATGTTGATTCATTCTGTTTTCTAAATAGGGACAATACCTATGATATATAACTACACATATATAATACATTTTGTCATATATAATAATAATAATGACAGTTATATCAAGGGCAATAAATCAAAACTCATTGTTTGTTAACTAGGGTTGCCACTCGTACTTTATATATGTTATGTTATTGTATATGTTATGTTATGTATTGCGTTATTTCGACTATTTTATACTTTATGATAATAATAAAGTACGCGAAAATGATTTATTTTGCATAAATTGATGTGTCTGAGAAAAAAATTTGGTGCTCCATTTTTGATAATTTATGAAAAACTCAAAATGTCAATAATATTTAAACTGTCAATGTGAATGTGAAACGTATTTGCAATAATACGAGTTATCAGTTTTATATTTATGTTATAGTAAAGTATGGACAAGGACAAGGGCAACATCAGTAAACAAACTACTTCACTTACACTTATTTAAATAAATATTGTAAAAATACTGTGCTTAGCAGTTATAATAATGTAACGCAACTTACAAAAAGTTATAATTTTTCTTATAATAAGAAATTGAAATAAAAAGAATAGTATGTTTAAATAATAACGAGTTATTAAATTTTTTTCTTACCTTTAATAAATGTAATTTCATTACATGAAAAAAGGTGCTATTTATAACACACGGAAGCACACGCAAATAAATCATTTTAATATTCAGTATATAATGTTATAAATGAAAAATAATTCCATGAAACGCCTGACCTTGAGGCGACTTGGCGCTGCCGATGTGCATCACTATAATTAGTTTTGTTTAAATTATATTTCTATATTAGTTTATATTACATACAATGTATTAAGATTTGAAATTGAATTAATCGTAAATTAGATCGCACTTTGACTTGAAGGTCGTTCCAATAATAATTTCTAATACGTACTTACAAGCCGTAACAGTAATATCAGGCATTATCTAATAAAGTTTCCACGATATGTTATTGCATGTCAATATTGAACTCAGTTTTACTCAGGTTTTTAAAGAACGAAATACGTTAAATGATATTGAATTCATACCTGAATACACCCGTTACAACTTATAAGTTCAAATATATACACTATATGATACTCGAATTGTCTATCTTAACATAAATCCGATGGTTATTATTATGGAATGAGAAGTGAAAACTGAGAACATGCCAAATACAATATCGTTTTATTATAAGATATTATAAATAGGGATATTCAGAGATAGAAGGGTTATTTATTTGAATAGGTGTGTAAAGTTCTTCAAGGACGCACGTCCACCTTTGCGCTGCCATCTTTATCTATGTATAATCTGTCTGTTTGCCTGTCAAGTAGACCCTGATTAAAAGGGATTAAAAAATGTATGTTATGTAACATGTTGTAGAACTTAGACGAGGTGCACATCGCTTTGGAGGTGTGTACGGAGCCGCGGGAGATGAAGCCCGGGGCGGGGGGGGCTATGCCCATACCGGGGAAATACAGCTACATACATAAGGTGCGTTTAATATATATATATATTCGCTGATATTTTATTGTGTTTTCTTATAATAGTCCTGTAGTTTTTATTCATTTTCATAAAATCTAGAAATATTTTTTTTATTAGTATTGGAATACTTCTTTTTGTGCTATTTTACAGCAGAGATTTTTATATAAATTGCAACTGTTCTACTCTCAGGTGATCGATGGAATATCTGTGGCTGTGAATCAAGTACAAATAGACTTCAAGTGCGACGCCTTCACCAGCAGCGTTCAGGTAACACTGATCTTAGTAATTGTTAACAAAAACTTTTTATATTTTAATGAAAACGCCCATTTTTTCGGAAATAATAAACATTGCATTTTTTCAAGACTACTTTCAATTATTAAAATAAAAAACATTGTCTCTATCTATAAACTTATATTCAGCTATGCTACAAATTAAATAAATATATATGAAAAATAATCGATAATGAACAAGATTCGAACCTTTAACCTTTGAAAAATCGTCCCGGAAAAAGTTATTTCGTATAATGTTTGTATCGTTTTCAGATCTCACGTGTGACGGTGGAGTCGCGTACTCCCGAAGGAAAGAAAGGGGATCTAAGACTGACCAGGATCAAATCACCGGATACGGGCCAACTACTTATATTTAAGGTTTCTTTAATAGGTTTTTCTATAATAATTATTAAGTCTTTCAGGAATTATACCAATTTAAAATAAGTGACACATCTACTTAAAAAACAATCAACTGTACAAACCATGGGTACAAAATATTTCCCCTCCCCTCTGCTGGAACTATAATATATATGGAAGGAGTAGTTCCCCCCCCTCTCTTTGCTGGAACTGTATGAAGGAATAATTTAATAACCCCCCCCCCCCCTCCCCCAGGAGTTGGAGTGGCAGAGCGCCCGTATCGAAGCGCAGGCCTTGGGCGCGGCTGGCGCGGGTCTCCCCCCGCTGCGGCTATTGCTCGGCACCACCTTCTGTAGGATAGTCATCAAGAAGAGACTCTCAGGTTACACTCGTTCAGATAACGTTGGCGTTGATGAATTTGTTTATCAATGTTTATCAAATTTGTTTATCAATTGAGCCAAAATTCATTTGTTTAAGTCATATTCTGATTATACCTATTTGTTTTTTTTTTGTAAACTTTGATTTTTTATCTATATTTATTTTATTAAAAGATATTTAATAGTTAAAGTTTTAATTTTAGTAAACTAAATAATTATTATAAACAGTTTCGGTAAAATAAAATATTTGGGTTTGCAAAAAAAATAAAATTATATATCTATATATATATATGTGCAGACTGCGCGGTGCTGGGGTCCCGTCTGGTACTGCGCCCAGAGCCCCTGGCTTGGGCGCTGACAGACGGCCAGCTGCGGGCGGCGCTGGCGTGCGGCGCCGCGCTCGCGGGGCCTGTCAGGAGGGCCACGGAGATGGCCACCAGGACTAAGGCCGCCAGGAAGGTGGGGCTACTACGCGTTATGGATATAAACATTAATATTATGGATACTGACATTAGAGGTTATAGAAAGTTGTATGTAGGGTGTGAAAGGCTGGATTGCCAATATAGGAACTTAAACTAAAATTAGAATTACCAGGACACTGTCTTTATTATCCATAGTCTATTAAAAATATTTGGCTAAATTAAGCCATCTCATTAAACAAATTATTGATGCAGATAAATATCTAAAGAATCTAATAGACTCCCTGGAACGTTAGTCCATAAACCGCTGTCTTTGGCTTCAGCTATCCCATACTGTCCCATCAAACAAAAACTAATACCTTAATTATTACATTACAGATTGAGGAACCTCTGGAACAAGTACCACCTCGCACGTCTTCTAGCGAGAGGGACATTCTGGCGCGTATGTTTGCTAAACACGATGTACGAGAAACCTCCTACCACCTACTGGCACCGCGAGTTGACCTGCACTTGTGTGACGACCCCGGCCGTTAGTACAATACTTGCAATGTACTAGATTTTATTATTAGACTAGTCTCTTCTTTTTAATATGCGGAAAGTAGAGAAAAGGAGTACTAATTGCATGTTAAAATTCATCTTAAAAAGATATATACATAGATGGCGCTAATGTTCTATTATCATATACATAAATAATATCGAAAAATTTTACTAAAAAAAAGATTTTATTCATTTGCCTTATTATAGGTATTCTGAATAAGGCTTAGCAAATTATCTTCAGATTATGGATTCCATATATAAATATAGTGACCGTTCTTCCCAGTGGGTAGATCAGAAATGCCGCAGCTGTCTAAGGGCGGCGCGCTACAAGTGACGTTGGTGAGCATGCAGTGCGATCTGTTCCCATATCACAAGGCTTCGGCTGACAGACGACACTGGAGAGGGTACAGGTGAGACAGATAGACTTGGGAAACATTTTTAGGATAATTTAATAATCTTTCTTCAATTTATATCACCATTGTACCATTACTGGACAAGTGATTGTCGGTTGTCGAATTACAAACCAACACCCAGCTTAACAATTAATATTAGATTATTTATTCAAATCATGCTAACCCTTCTGATTGTTTGATGACAGCCAATCGCAACTCTTGCTCCTGTCATATAATTAACACTAATAATATCAAATTCCAGAGAAGCGGCGACTCCTCACAGTCAATGGCTGTCGCAGGCCCTATCCTCGTTCTGCTCCACCCTACTGGATACATTGGATCCTAGACCCTTGACAAATCCTAATAAGGTAGTTTAAAATCTTCTGTACTTGTAATGAACTTCTCCTAAGCGGCTGGATCGATTTTGATGAAATTATTTGTTAACGTTTGATTTGGTGGTTTAAAATTTGAACTAAAACGTTAGCTGGCGCTCCAATCGAGTTCACACATTTATCAAAGTCACACAAGTCGATTACCCTACATCGTATTCCTCAGGCAAGTCAACCTGAAACAAAAACACCGGAGGAACCGGTGTCCAATGGAGTGAACCACCGAGCTACCACCACACCCACGGCCCCGAGCAGTGCTCCATCTCAAGGTATGTTGTTATGTGTGAAGACTAAGAAATAATTTAGAGTATAAGAAATGATATATGAAACTACCACCTCTTTAATATAAATTGGTATAGTTTTACCTAGGTACCGTTTATAAATGACGTAAGTTGTTTTGGAGGTAATTTGATTTTCCTCTCACTTATTGTAAGATTGCATAACATTACAAAACCTCCACACCCCCTCCCCTCCTTAATAAGAATTTTTGTAAGCATAGCATATCTATAACATAAAACGGTTTTTCAGAAAATATTTTTTATTAATAAAGAGTGACGTTACTTCTATAAATCTTATAAACTTATTGTCATAATATTAATCAAATTTCGGCCAGAATTACTTTGGTATGTTAAGGTGTTGTAAACAATAGACAGTAAATAAATTTTTAATTGAAAATTTTACGCAACATCAGATTCTTTAAAGGCCTGCAGTAAGAATATTTAGTCTCTCCCCCCCCCCCCCAAACATTATTAGACTTTAAACCGGTTATGGCTTGTCAAAATCACTTATGAAACCTCAAACTCTAGTTTCAGTTATAAAAGATTGGTTCTTTGAAAAAATGCTACTGTTTATTAATAAAGTACTCCCTTGCGGCAGTGTCTCCGACGCGAACGCGCATCTTGCAGCAGCTCGGCCGCCTCATGACCACCTGCCTCGTGCTCAGGATAGAAGACTTCACCGTCTACAAGGTCTGCCCTACCACGATACGACATTACTTTAAACATTGGCTTTGATAGCCTCTTAATAATATTTTTTGTTCGGTCTCAATAGTTATCTGAGGACGACGTTCACTTATGTAAAGATATGGTTATAGGATATCAATAAATTAGGATAGGAATAAAGGGTTGAACTGTATAATCATAACTATAATCATTTACTTGCAAGAACATCGTACATTAAGCTGACAAGTCTGAATTAATCATATATATTTCACACACAATAGACATGCAAAATATTATAAAAAATAAAATATAAATTTTAATAGAATGTCGATGAATAAGGAATGAAACAAACAGAAAAAAGTTAGAACTAAGTCATTATTAAAAAAAATCATTTATTGAGTAAAAACATTTAGTGTATATAGTGATTTACTTTCAGGTGTCGACGGGAAGTCGATCCCGCGATCCTCCACGGCCGCTGGTGAGTGCGGAGCGCGCCACGTTGCCCGGGGACGCGGGACTACTGCACGCGGAGCTCACCTTTTTCTACTATCCCGGGGACGTGTGCTTTCCCGGTGTGCTAAATACACATACAATATATAAAGACATTTAAAACTGTGAGTTTCAACTTATCTTATCTATTCCAGTGCCCGCTCCGAAGTTGTACGTCCAGTTAAGTCCCGTGCGCGTGTCCGTGTGCGTTCCGAGTCTCTTGTGGCTTGGTGCCTTCGCCCCTCACGTGGGTGCTGCGGCCCGAGACGCCCCCGCCGGCGATGGGTACTTCGACGTACGAGCTGAGGCCATCATGCCCAAGGTTTGATTATCATCATCACCTCGTCATCAAACCAGTTTCCTAACTGCCGGTTCGATTTCCATACGGGGTATTTTATTCCCGCATTGTATTCACAATGTGAGGGTACATGGTGTTTATTTGAAAAAAAAAAAAAGGTTGACAACACTTGTTTGTATTAAATTCGACTGGTTCGAGTGATAATCGCCAAATAATAATACTCCAGATAATACTGGAGGCTGGTCCAGAGCACGTTTCTCAGCAGCGGGACCGCCCCAAGGAACTACACATATGCACCGCCAGAGCCACCATCACGAATATACGGGAGTCACCTAGAGCCAGTAAGAATTTCTCTTTCTCTATCTCTCCTCTCACTCTTCCTCTCTACTTCAATATAAAAAATGGAAATCATCTATTCCCCAGACACAGGTTTTGATCACCCCCCTCCCTCTTTCTCTATCTTACCTTCTCTCTCTACAGACACAGCGGGTACTCGTGCAGACCTGGCGTCCTTAATCGCGTCCCTCCGCGAGCATGCGCCCCCGAGGGCGCAGTTCCCTACCTCCGCTGATGACCTCGACCCCGTACACGAGAGCTTCGTACTGCATGCGGACTGTGGGTATATTCACTACTAGCTAGTGGGAAATTTTTCAAAAAAGTATTTTAGTTTTTATATCACGTTTGAATTATATATTTAGCTATACATATGCCACTGAACATTTCTGTATAATAATGTGTTTTTATATATACTATAATAATATGATCCTAAGAACATATTATAAATACATTTTGACACAATTATTGAAACATTATTTTTTTTATAATTGTGGGTAACTATTAATTTAATCAATTTTATATTTGAACCCAGACCTTGACGACATAGACCGAGGCACGGCCGTAACCCCTGAGCTATTGTGGCGTGAGAACAGGTCGATCTGGTGCGCCAGGGTGGAGCCGCTGTGGGCGGACTTCTGCGGCGCCAGGGCTACCAACAAGCCCTCGCCCCTATTGGATGCTACGCCGCTTACTGCCTGGGTACGGTTAATATATTTTATACCCTCCCCCCCTCAACACCCACTTGTCATCGGCGACCCGAACCATCGTTTGAAAAAGAATTTTTAAAAAACTGAAGTATTTTCTATGAAACGATAAACTACCCAAACTTGTGATTTGACAACCCTCATTTAGGAGCGTCAAATTGCGTCAAATAGTCTTAATTTTAAAGTGAATTTAACCATTCCAGATCAACTATAGCTGTTCAATGAAAACGTAATATCTTCCAACAGATATACCTTGAAGATGGCTTCTCCCGCATCTGGGTGATAGCTCGTACCTCTGGACTGAGCGGACTGCAGCTGCACCACTACCAGCTCTTGTTCCTCATGCGGCAACTGGAGCGCCTCAGCGAGCTGGCCGCCTGGATGGCGCATCAGGCCAGCCGCGTGGAGGACGACCAGGGGTCAGTAACCTTGGAGTAAGGTTTTCAGGGTTGAAGATATCTGGTACAATCTACTACATGTTCCAGGACGTTGGTGGTGGGTCTGGTGGTCCCCGCGGTAGAGATAACCCTAGTTCTGCCCACTGCCTGTCCAGGACAAGAGTCTTCCAGGGATTTAGACAGCGTTCCGCTAGATTCCTCCAGCCTAAATGACATGAAATTAGGTAATTTCATCTTTTTTTATTTTTATATATGTACATATGTATTCGTATGTTAAAATATAATATAACACTAGGTTCAGAAGCGACGATGGCTCCATCTATGCTGGACCGTGACAGCGGGGTACTGGCGACACAGGGCTCCGTGGAGGTGTTTTCCGCCCAGCCGCTGCCAGCAGAGGAGATGCCTCCTCCGAGTCCCGGCTTGGCTTTTGGAGGTACTTGAAATTGGAAAAGCTTTCGTCTGACTCTGTCATTTTCAGTCAAACTTATCCACTTATACACAATGAAGTTTATATTTCCAAAATAATGGTTAACTGCACAGGAAGATTACTCTTTTTATTCTTCTTCTTTCTTCTTAGGTTTCTCATCGATGCGTCGCGGGCTGACCTCGCTGGTGACCTCAATCGACAGTGCCCTGACCCGCGACGACGCCCGCAGCGACGCCGCCTCCACCGCCAGCTCAGACAGCGACCGCTACGTGGTGGTGGGGCTGGCCGCCGAGTCGCCAGACGACGCCGACGTGGCCTTCAGGTAAGGCCAGGAACTATCAAACAAACAGACCACGGCCAAAAATTTGGTTACTACAATATATTTAAAAACTAGGGAATTCGAGCACGGGCGTCTCTCCAGCGGAGTGGAGGTGGCAGCCGAGGTCGTAGAACGATCATCGTCACCGAGCGACCACTCCATCACCAGCTCCTGTAAGCGAAGAGATGTCGTAAGTATTATTTTAAGAACAAAATTTGTTAATCTCAAATATGTGAATTTATTAAAAAAAAATCTCCAGATATCCACGTGTACGCTGCGGCTGAACAACATCTACGTGGTACAGCAGAGCGTCGGAGGTGCCTCCTGCCTCAGGGTCGCCGCAGACGACCTGCGGGCCGACGAGTGCGCCGCCATACCCTGGGACGAGTTCCAGGTGAGAACCACGCCGTTAGTACCCTGGAATGAATTCCAGGTGAGAACACGACTAGTAGTACCCTGGAACGAATTTTACGTGAAAACACGACCAGTAGTATCCTGGAACGAATTCCTTGTGAGGTTACTACCTGTAGTACCGTGAAACATGTTCCAGGTGAGAACCTTACCAGTAGTACCCTGGAACGTGTTCCAGGTGAGAACGCGACCAGTGGTACATTAGGACCAGTTCCAAACGAGAACACGACCTATAGTAATCATCATACATAAACGTGTAATATATTCAAAGCATGAACAGACTATACTATACCACATCGACCTCACGTCACGGACGCCATTAAACCACACGTACCACTTACCACCACCATCGTCACGTATAAATGGATTCGTTGATTATTTTGTGGCATGTTTATCACCTTTAACCATAATAGGGAGTGCATGATCACCCATTCCTTATATACGATGTATATCGCATCCTTTTCTAACTATGTTGTCTATGTGTTTTTCTCTATGGCGACTCCCGCCCGCTCGGCTATCGCGAGACAGACTCGACTCAAGGTATTTACTATCGATGGACGGTCGGACACGTAGTGTATCGTTTGTTTGAGACAATTAGATGTAGAGGTTTTGTGTGTAGCCAAGGGGGTTTGTCTGTGTGTATGGATGTCTTGAGGATATTGCGCTCTCTCTATAGTTTTTATTATATATATAAATATGATGCTAACAAAAAAAATATGTTACATAAATTATATAAATTAATTAAATGAACCTTTGATATAAAATCATATTTTAATAAATGAGACTGCAATAACCTAGGCTTAATTTTTTTGCTACATCTCTCCCTAAAACATTTGCTATATATCTGGCATGTATAAATGAAAGTGTTTTGAATGCACCTTACTATATTGTACCACAAAAATAGAAAAATAGTTTAATAAAATAATAATTTGGATTATATACAACCGTGTTAGTGTTGGTAAGTTTGTTTGCTCTTATTAATATAGAAGGAAAGAGACAGATCTTGAACCAACGACATCTGGGATAGGTCTCTAGCAAAAACCTAATTTAGAGAGCTAGTCCATATTTCTAGTCCTCAAATATCTTCATCCCGTTAAAAATTATAGATAAAAATATATATAGATCCAAAAAAATCATCAATTCGAGTAAGGTCACGATAGTTCAGAGTGAAGAGCGAAGATAACGGTATTCCAGAGGTCGCAGGTTCAAGTTGCCCGAATTGATTTTTCGTTATAATTTATTTATATTTTTTTATATAATAAGTATTAGTATGTCGCCTCATCTCATTGTAGTTGTGTTTTTATAATTTTTGCTTTCTAGTTAAGGATTGTGTAAATGTTTAACAAATAGTGCATGCATTTTACACACCGGGGCGTTGTTTTGAATTATATATAATTGCATGAAAATGAAAGTATCGCTTTTAAATAATAGTTTTTAATGTTTGTGTATAATTTAAGTATATTTTGCAGCAATACACAATACGACATAATAATACAATGAACTAAAAATAAATTATTTGAGTAGTGCCACCCTAACCATATTAACATAATTAGATACATAACAGTTATTACAAACGATGTTCTATAAACATATAGGATAAGCTTGTGCATGCTTCACATAACGGGGGAGACGTATGTGTGCGTAAAGAATAGGAGTACGCACACAAGTAACTCGTACACACGTGTGTATAGAATGAGCTCTTGTTACGAATGTGTGCGTACGGAATGCGTTTTCTACTTGAATGCATAGAAGGAGTTCTTGTACGCACATGTGTGCATAGAGTTCCCTGTACGTGTGTGTGTGTAGAACAAGTTCTCGATGCGCGCGCGTGCGTGGTCGGAGCCGGCGGAGGGGGCGTCGCGAGGGGAGGAGTCTCCCGCGCTGGCCGCCCGCCTCCTCAGGACGGAGCTGCCTAGGACGGAGGAGGAGAAGGTGGGTTACGTACTGTTATTATATACATATTTTTATTTGACTACATTACATATATGGTTTTGTGTTTTTATTTCTTATTGCGGTACCCAAAATTCATTTTTGTTCATTTTTATTTTTTGTGGGATCCAAAGAACTATTAAAAATTAATTTAAAATGTAAAGTAACCATAAAAACGAGCAATTCCTGTAGGATTTTTGCTGTCCATCGATTTGTATCCTGTGTGTTTAGGCCATGGGTACGCTGGCTTCGTGTTCGGAGGTGCTGGAAGCGCGCGTGCGCGGGGTGCGGCTGGCGCTGGGTGCGGCCACGGCGCTGGCGCTGGCGGAGCTGGTCGAGGACGAGGTGGTGGTTCCGCCCATGCCGCTAGATGTGGGTACCACCATCACCGTCTCTTCCTTTCAGGGTTTAGATGAATCTCCGGCTCTATATTGCTACATTGACAGCTTCCATGAATAATATTCAAAAGAATTATTTACTTTGGGACAACTTTCGAACTACTACAGTCGCACTCCTTTTCGCTGAAGAGCATTTTATTTTCAATCATTCTAAACTCCAAATCTTCACATACTTCAAACCTCTACTTAAAATTTCACTAATTTATTAAAAATGATGACACTTGCAGGTCCTGATAGAGAACGTGAAGCTGCGTCTGATAGAGGACAGACCGACCAGATCGGTTTCCTCCCCGCCGCCTCAGCCCTTGGACCTGGAATTCTCAATATTAAAATTAACGCGGGATTCCGAAGGCGTCGTTCACCTGGGGCCACCTGACACCGAGGTGCCAGCGCCCAGCACTCCACCACCGCCCTCACAGTCCACCTCAGAGGAAATTAAACGGCTGAATGAGGAGAACGAAGAATTAAAGAAACGTTTGGCCACACTCAGTAGAATAGCAGAGGATAACAGGGAATTAAGGGCGTAAGTATTAGGCAATTTTATATATAATATTAAACATTGCCCTGAATACCGCTGAATATTAGAATATCTTTAAACTACATAAAACGAATCTTCGACTGTCTGAATGACAGTTCTAATACAAAATATATTTTTTTTTCTACAATTTAATCCTCGTACTTCTAATTATAATTTTCCTGGATGTAATTAGTATAATCTAAACAGTATAAAATGATCCTCCTTCCCTCCACAGGAAGTTGGAGGAGGCGTCGGTGCTCCGTCAGTGCGCGCACGCGGCGCAGCAGGAGGCGGCGCGTCTGCTGGCGGACAAACACGAACTACTAGAGGCCGTCAGCATTCTGAGGGTACATTCTCCCCCCCCCCCACTACCTTCATACAATTCATAACAATCTTTAATTCGATGATGTAAAATAGATCGAATTATATACAAGAGATCAGTTACATTCAACAAAGAAACAGTATCGATAAAAAAAATAACTTTCTATTAATGGTCCTAATAAAAAAATGATGTAAAATAGAATAAACTATAACTAAGAATATGTATCTAAAAATAAATATTTTATTTTCAAAGAATTATGAAAAAAAAAACATTGTAATAATTGTATTAATAGCAATATTTAATCTCTCCAGGAGCAGCTATCGGGGTCGTTCCGTAGCAAGAGGTAGCGCTCCCGCAGCGGGCACGGCTGTCTAGACTGCACCGCCTGCTGCCCCGACCAGAAGCCCTAGACTCCTCGTTACTAACCAGTGCATACTGAGCACGGATCCAATTAGATTGGACATTGGAAATATCTACGAACGGATCTAGTTACATTGGACATTGCAAATTATTACCAGTGGCTAGATAAGATCCATACCAGACGTGAAATGTGACCGTGGTCGACTCCAACAACAGCCAGTAAAATTATTAAATTATTTTCAACGATTATCATAAGTGTACATTGGAAAAACAAACACCCAGAGTTGTGACATAATTATAAAAACTCTACGTACTTCATTGTCAACGTTTAGACTTTTGAGGCTATCGAATATCCAAAATTAACATCGGTTGTTGTAATCTGGTATGCTTTTGTAAGAAAATATAAATTAAAATTAATCGTTACTATTAACAAACATAACTAGACCTTTAGCGTGACGTCCAAAATTTATAGTCAGCCAAAATTTATCCTGTGAATGTATCATAGTTTGTAGATTAGATTTTTTACTTAAATATAAAATAATCTTTTTGTGCTAAAATGCTATTTAAGGAGTTTCTATGTAAGATTTGATTTTATTTGTGCTTCCCTAAGTGTTAGTGCTATGTACATATAAAGATTATACAAGTCCAAGTGTAATATTCACGTTTATAAATGTTGGTACTTAAAATGCATTTACATTTTGTGATCAATACATTAAAAACTTAAATATTTAGTTTACGTAAGATACTGAAAATGTTCCTTTTTAACGGGGATTGATTTGAAGGGTTGATAATTGGTTTAATTTTATTGTATTACAACTTTGTTACGAATGAAACGTACGTTCCAGTGTCGCCATAAGTGAAACATTGTACCAGTTATAAAGTGGAACAGATTGTATATATTGTGATATTTATTTTTATATGCAGCTGATATTTTTATATGCGGAGTAGTAAGTTATACTAATATTTTTTTGCTCTTACCGCTAATGAAATTGTAAAATATCGTTACTAATAGTTATTCAAAATATTACCTTGCTTTTTATATTTATAAAATAAAAAGATTATTAATGAATTTTTTTAAATAGTGCTAATATTGTTTCAATGTTTTGCGTCTGTTATATTAAGTGTATGTAGATAAATTTAGTATGTGTTTTAGATATTTTTTTTTAATAAATTACCATTTTTCTATAAATATACATCATATATTCTACATTTTATATTTGAATCCTCTCCATTAGTGTAGATTCCTATCGTAGAATACAAATGTTGCTTAAAACTGCATTATTATCGACTGACATTCACTGCCCATTGGATTTTTATAAAAAGCAATATTAGATAAATGTTAAGGACGTGCCTCTGAATGTAACTCGCTTAAACATTATCTCATGTCTATCTCTCCATGTGTGTATCCTATATAAAGTTTGTCGATTTTTTATGTCTATATATACATTTTATACTTACTAATTTATAATTGTTATTATTCTAATTTTAACTATAAAAGTTTGTGTGTGCTTGAGTGGTGTAGTTTTATTTATAGCTTTATTGTCTGTATGTATCACTTCAACTAAAGTATAGGGTTTTTTATATATTAAATATGTAATATGTAATGTATCATGTAATTTTCAGTCTTAGATGGGTATTTTGATGGCATCTGAATGAATTTAAACAAGGCTACTTTTGAAATGTTACAATAGGTAAGTAAATGGTTGTTGCAATCGGTTTAGTTAATTAAGGAATTGTTAAAATTAAATTTAATATTCTATAGCAAGAGTTTTATTTTAATACATTTTTTTTTTGATAATTCCAAGGTAAATACGCAGGGTAACGTTATTTAAAAGCGTACCAGAGATAATGGATTGATAAAACTAACTATATATATAGTTGTATTTATTTTGACTCGCCTTATATTATTTTTTCACTGCTAGTGTCAAATGATCAGACGTATACTGTGTTACCACCAGTGAATGAAATGCTCAAGTTAGGGTATATTTTCTAAAGATTATTGATTAAATAAAACTACATTTAAATCCATTATAGTACACTTTTTTATTTTAATTTTATTTTACAAATGCTTGGCACATTTTAGCAATCAGGATGTCAATATGACCCATTAAGTCAGTTAAAATAATAGTATGTATTATTTAATTATATTTACGCAACTTAAATTGATTAATAACAAAAATCAAAGCTTCTAAACAAAATTATTATATATTTAACCATAATAAGTTTCATAAATGTGACAGTGTTCTTACTTTATAAATTACTACTATAATTTAGTCCAGTAAAAATTTAAAACGAATCTGGTAACATTAACACGTGAGTCAAGAATAACGTGACTGATCCCAGTGGCAACATTTTTAGTTATGGCCGTCAGTCGTTGGAATGGAGGCGAGTGATAGTTGACGAATTTTTTGTGCTAAAATTTTAAAGTTTCATGTAAATCGTGTATTGTGTGAATTAAATTAAATTCTTCAGTATACGTGCTGGTTTGTGAATCTTATAGTGACAAAAATTATCGTGAATAATCTCAAAGAATGTTTGTTGTGTCCTTATAGTAATAGGATCGAATCAGTGATCATATTTTATTGGATTACGGTTTACAGTTTATTCAGCTTATAGAGTATACAGGTGAGTTTAATAATTAAAAAAACTAATGATTATTCGTACTTGTTTATTAAAAGCTATTGCCACGAATGCGAATCGCGTGATGTATCTTGAGTCTTGGCTGCGGCCGGGAGATAACGGGTGATTATAGCAGATTGCGTAGATTCTGATAAGATTTAATTCCTACTGCAACACTTCAAACACTCTATAGATATATGCATTATGACAAACCATTTAAAGCTTCCACATAACAAAAAAGTACGCCTCTTCGAGAGTAAACATGTTTTATGCTCTATTTCCCTCGGAAAGTTAAATTTATATTGAGATATTTCAAAAGTGAGCGGCGTAACCGCATTAGTCATTTCGTATTCTTAAATGTTGTGTAAAACAGTAAGAAAACACCAAAAACTAAACACACCAGTGTTAGTATACAATGCAAATAAACCTTATGAATGTACAATTCGATTATACAAAAATAGAAACATGATATTAGATATATACATAGAGAGAAACATGATTTTAGATATGTATTTTTAATGACAAGATATCTTAGTCACTCTATAATATACAACACTAAGCTTTTACCTTATCCTTAAAAAATCATAACTTCTTTGCATCTATTACCAATTCTCTAAATCCTCATGAATACTTTCTGAGATTTTATAAAATTTTGTGTTACTCCTTGATAATGTCCACGATAACATGTAATACTATAAATATGAAATATAAATTTAAAACATTCAAATAACAAGTCTCTTGACTTCAAACCTGTTTTTTATTGAAATAAATTGAGTTATTACTAATCAATTTAAATAAGATATATAAATATCTGAAAACTGTTATTTTATAGTTACGTAATCAGTATGGCTTCTAAGTTCAAGGTTATACGTTTTTTTAACTGAATGTTGTGCTAACACAGTATATGGATTTTTTTTTTATTATTCATATTACATTAATCAATGCAATAGCCGACATCATTGTTAAAATATTCTTTAAAGAAAAGAACTATAAAAGGAAGGAAAAGAACTATATTTCATTGGTTTGTAACATTATAAATTACTATGTTTTATCGATTATATATAATGCAATTTGATAATTTTATTATTGATGACAACTGTGTGTCTTGCAAATTATATTGTATACATATAAAATGTTTTATGCAATCTTTTCTTTACAACATTTATTCGTACTTGTAATGCAAAATTCAAATTGATTGATTATGCTTAATTTATTCTTAAAGTAATCATTATGAATAGTTCTATTTTTTATTACATCAATTAAAGTATACAACAGTATATCTCATAAGTATCTAAAAAGTATATTTTTATATCTAATAGGATTAACATATAATATAAGACCATTTTTCTTTTCAATGACAAATAATGCAATCATTTTATTCATCATACATTCAACATTATATCTACAGATACTATTAAGAATATCAAAAAGTAATTGCATAACAAAAAAATAAAAGTAATAATACTTTAAGGAAAAATATCGCTCATATTATTATTATATTATTATTCATAACATTTTTATTCATGTATAACCAATGTTATTTTATTTAAAACCAATTTATTAATTATTTCACACATACCAATGAGATATATTAGTCAGTTTGTTCACTACTTTCATAATAATTAGTTATTTTGTACTCACAAAGAGTATTACATGAATATTTATATTTATTTAAAATTTTTCCATTGACCTGGATCTTTAATTGTTCGGTCAATCACTTTGAATAATTTGCTCACTTAATTAGCTTAATAATTAGTCTATTTTCATTTATTAAACTTTTATGAGCACAGTTCAAGCCTGAAATTATAAGTGAAGAATAAAGAAATAAATTATTAATGTATATTAACAAACGTAAATAATATAATCTTTTAATGAAACACTCTTTATCATATCCATATATTTAAATCTTTAAACATTTTAAAAGAGATACATCTTTATAGAATATATATTAATTATATTTAATTCTATGAAGATAACCCGCTAACATTCACTTTAAGGCCATTTGTAAAGCTCTAGTAAATACAAAGTTATCATTTAATCCCTGGTCAAGGCGGCCACAATGGAATGCCCTAGATAGCTATGGTATTTGGGAATTGACTAGCGGCTGCCGAGGCAAGGTCGCATTCTGTTTAATAAGCTTAGATAGTTTACTTGTTCGTACATTTCTGCTACATTGTTTAAACAATTCATAATACCCGCTCATTCAGACTTAAAGTATAATAAGTTATACAAACAGTGAATAAATATCTTCCACTGAGCATATATTATATATATATAGATAATATAATACAAAGTTGACAAATTTTTAGAATAAATACTTAAAATATAGTTGCAACATAATTGATGGTCTTAAATGATTTATATATTTTTTATATTAATAAAGAAATATTCAGATATTTCTAGATAAAAAGATTATGTAGTCACTTTTACTTAAGTCCATGCGTCATAATACAGCCGGAGCTATCCGCCCGTTAATTGCAATGTCCTCGCAAACAACCTGCGAACTGAATAGCTCGTCTTTATATCGTATGACTCGCGAGTGACCCACTCGTGACTTGTCGTCGTTAACACTTTTTTAATCTACATTTTGTAATATTAAATGTATCTTTTTATTACGATTAATATTAATATCTAGATATTATAATATCCAATGACAGTTAGATTTAAAGATAATTAACATAACTTGTGCGCACGGAGAGATAAGAGGCGAGTATTTTAATTAATAATTTCACAATTAGAGAATGCAAGGATAAGGCGAGCCGATGGCCCCGTCGATTGTACGTTATAATGGATACCTATCCTGTGCACAAAAACTGCGGGACGTACGGCTGCGCACCGGTCGGTCTGTTGTAATCCGTAATTTCCGGAAACGTTTAGAAATTCGTGTTATTCGACCTTTACGTTTTCCGAATGTATCCGCCTCTGAGCGTTCGAGAAAATTATATACTATAATGTAATTTTGTTTTACTGTATTTAACATATATATTCTAATAGCTGTGCCCACTACTTCGTCATATTAAAATGGGTCCAGCCATTGCAGAGATTAGCCGGAACAAACAGATAGACATAATTTTTTATAACTATTTAGGTACTCTACATACTTTCATATGCATTTAGTGAAAAGCTTTTAATTTGGAATAACAAACGGACTATATAACTAAAGAAGTGAAGACATTACGCAAATTGTATATTTATTTTAATTGATAATTTGTCATCAATCGGAGTGGAACGAGGTCGCTCATTGTTTTTTTGTAATCCAACACGTTAACACTATCGTTACCTCACTCTTACTGTCACTGTTAACTAATATTGATAATAATTGTTGCCATACTTACTTACACGTCCTATTTTAGAATCGTACCTACGTCTTATTCTGAAGTATATATGACGAAATATGTTCTAATTGGTATAAATGTTTTTTTATTTTTTTATATTATAATACTAGCTGAGTTTTTTCGGCTTTGTGTGAAGATTACGTTTAAATATGTCTATAATATTTTTTGAATAATGATCGTTATTTTTTAATATTAACTAAAGTGCCCTCATATCTGTAAAATTTGATTATTTTACCTTGTTGCAGACATTACAAGCACATTTTAAAAATAGAAATACTTGATAAAGTAATATTGAAAATTTAAAGTTTATTTGCTATTTCATTCATTTAATATAATTATCAGAATTTCAAAGTACTTAAAAGTTGAGTTAGCAACAGTTAACAAACATTCAAAGTACCAAATATCATTTAATTACAAAGGAGAGAAATACAATTATAAGTTTAATAAGTATTGAAACATTACAATTATAATTAATTTTATAATTACATTTTAGTCGAAATAAAACAACAAAAAAAAAATAGATGCGGACGGATGATATTTAAGCAACAAAACGTTTAAAATTATTATTTTTTAAACCAAAAAAAACATCCAACAAACCGACAATCAATTATAAATCAAATAAACATTCACCGTCCGATTCGTAACGAAATAATACCTATACGCCGATTTCGAAATCGGTGCAGCGACCTCGGACGTAATCCGGACTGTTACCGATTCCGTTAATAATGTAATTATCGTGAAAAAAATCGGCTTTTATACACCTTTAACCTTGACAAGTGTCCGTTATTTGTATCATCGTTATATTTATCAAGAAAAATAACTTATATTCATTTTAAATAGAGTATATATATATATATATATATATATATATATATATATATATATACTCTCGTTTCGTTTGATCAAATGTTCCTCAATGTACATGTCAATTGCAGTATCCGTATAAATATTGACAATCGCAATTGAATGTCTCAGAGAACCGTTAGTATTGTTCGAGCAGAAGTCACGGGATCTAATCCCACTTAGGACGCAATTCAACAATCGGGATTACGACTTAAGTTCTTTTATTGGGAATATTCCTTTTTAAAACGGCTTCTCTCTTTAAAGATAAGCAATTTAAAAGATTACGGAAGGGTTTTATCTTTTTTTATTTTAACGTTAATCTAATATATAATATATCTAAATACTTATACAGTATTGATTTGAAAGTTCTTATATTATACAATTGTAAACGTGTTTTGCATTACAAATAATCTTCAAGGAATGTGGTCTGAAGGAAAGGGCTTTCGAAGACGCATTCTCTCATGGATAACTACACAGCACAGGTACAGGTGCATACAGCGTGCTGTTACGTAAGGTTTAAAGGTATTTTCATATGTGATATTCCTGATTCGTTTATTGTGAAACGTGCTATATATATTTTCGTTATTTAATACCATGTAAAAATTATATATCACATTACATTATGGGATCGTACACTCTGTAAGTAGATACGTTTATTCGCAGATAGTTAACAAAAGAATTTAATGTTTTTATTATAATCATGTTCATTTTATCCTTAAGTTTTTCTTACATTATTATTATTATTATTATTATTATAATATAACGTTCAATCGTATATTGATGTTCGATAAAAAGTTACGTTGTACGTTGTTACGTAATTACGTGGTCGGTGTAACGGATGTTCTCTCCCATTATCGACCTTCATTATATCTATAGTTGAAATAGTCAGTGACAGCGGAGCGAAGCTGTAACAAGTCTGAGATTGACCGCGGGCCTATTAAAATACCGCAGCTCCCACGCGACCGGTCCTAACTTTTAAATCCATTAACAAAAAGACCACTTTCCCCCGTCCCCGGTTCGGGTTCGCGAGTGCGAACCATATCCGACTGTGACTATGACTTTGAAAGATACATTGACTAGCTGCGCCCACGGCTTTGTTTGCGCGAAATATGTTTTTTTAATATAAAAGTTGCTTAAGTTACTCCTTGTAACATCTGCTATCCGCCAGTGAAAGTCGTGTTAAAATATGCCCGGCCGTTTTAGAGATTAGCCGGAACAAACAGACAGACGGACAACATTTTTCTCAACTTGATTATGTATCGTATATATATTTTCATATGTATTTAGTGAAAAGCTGTTAATTTGTAATTACTAACGAACACCTAAATTTTATTTACATGTATAGATTTATAGCCATCACACTTTGCGTCCTCGGGAAAGTAGTTAGAAGAATTCAGGGAAAGTAGTTAGAAGAATTCATTGATATTTTATAACGTGACGAGTATGTACTAAGATTTTAACGATTACACCTCGGCTAAGTCGTTAATATTAACATCAAACACATTACATGACAATGTAGTAGGTACACATTGAAGGAAGATTTTAATATTTTAAATAACTTATAAGAAAACTGTCCGAAACAAAAGATAAGTCTGTCTCCAGAGCAGCACCAGCGCGACCTAGATACACTAATTAATGTTGAAGAACCACTTCGCTATTCGATGGCGAGGATGAAATATTATAGAAATTATATAAAAAAAGTTGTACTTTTTTTAAAGAAAAAAATGGAGTATTATTTTTTATCTTTTTTT
Source organism: Melinaea marsaeus rileyi (assembly GCA_918358865.1). NCBI lineage: Eukaryota > Metazoa > Arthropoda > Insecta > Lepidoptera > Nymphalidae > Melinaea > Melinaea marsaeus. The sequence continues at coordinate 2,198,033 of OU911088.1, forward strand.
TTTCTATAGAATTTATGTTTCCAAATTTTTTTTTTATATAATTTTATCACTTATCGATTCCATAAGATAAAGAAAACGAAAACAACATATCATTAATTATCTTATATTTATTAATTCTATTAAAATTATCAAAATGAAACCACACGTAATATGGTATATATTAATTAGGTACACATTAATATCACAACCGCGCTTTCCACTTACTGGTGGAGTTAATTTAAACGGTTCATATATAACTTTAACTGAAAGTACGGCAATGACGGATGTTATGGTACTTTCACACCGCACGGTCACGTGGAAAATTATTTGAATATCAACACTTATATTACTATATTGCGAAATGTCCCTCACAACGGTAATAATTGACTATAAATAACTAGAGATATATATATACCATCTCCGTATTGTAGAGGTCGTAGGTTCGGCTCCCGTCCACGTTGATGAATTTATGAATTATTCATTGAAATTAAAAATCATTTAATTTTAAGTAAAAGTACATTCATCCGTGAAAACCGCATTCAAATCGGGTAAGCCGTTCCAGAGATTAACGTCTACAAACGTACATATAATTATAAAAATCAATAGTAGGTAATGAGTTCTCTAAATATCTTCTACATACAGACAACCATCAGCTAAAGATTTATTATATGTATAGATAGGTTGAAATAGCACAAGATGGCTAACATGTTTACAGACAATTTCAATGATTATATATTTTTATGATCTAACAACAGCTGGTCGGTATAAACAGCGCTTCTTTCGAAATCAAAAACGATCTTATAATAATTAAGGCTAAGTGCATAATGGATTTTATTTACAATTATATTTACTTTGAAAATCTTCTGTATATTATTTTAAAGTTTTATTTTTAACCGACGTTGTTGTTAAGGTTAGTTGTTGGTTACGCTCGTGGAGATGTCGGTGTGCGGGCTTGGGTTTTTGCATACTATTTAAGTTACATGTCTTTGCTCACTTTTACTATGTAGATAATTTATATATTAGTATAAATATAATGGTAAAAAATACGTGTCACATTTCACACAGAAATATTTGTGTGTGTGTTTCCGAGTTAATAATAGAAACAAATAAACTGAAAAATATTGTAATTCTCTAATGTGCAGTCGTCCTAAGCTAGAGATCGCGTGTCACCAAGCAATGACCATTATCCGAGCGGTCGTCTGGGACCGAGTCAGTGGACTTCTTTATTATGTTCTATTATTCATTTTTTATTATTCTCTTCTATGTATTTTATTATTTATCTGAAGCTACGTTTATTTCGAAACGAAAGTGAAAATTAACAATTATTATGTAATATATAAATATATATTGTTTAAATGATAACACAAAAAAAAATACTTTTAGTTTTTTTTTGTCTACGGTACACAGCTAAACCATCTGTACCAAAATGTCCTTGGTACATTATAACAAGCCGTACAAGGACAGCACTTTTAAAACCGCTCGATTCCATTCATACTCTAACCTCAACGATAATATTAATCCACGAAATGTACATTCTCGTTCTTCCCCCTAATCACTAAAACCGGTGTACTTAATCGGCGCACTCGAAAGTGAACTCTAACTCTCTGGAATTAAAATACAAATTACACATAAGGACCCGCCTAGGAATGAATCGAGAGATGAGGGTTGACCAAGGTCGTTCATTGTGATCCGGTAGCTCTTACACGCTTTGCAAATCTGTGTCTGTGTGTGTGTTTGTGTACGTATATATGTGTGTGTATGTATAAATCATTTGATATTATGTAAGAGTGTGTCGTGAGAAAAGTGGAGTAGACCTGTACGTATGGTATGTGTGTCATAACTGGTTGTTATGTACATTCTGTAATTCGATACCAATCTACTTAATGTAACAAATAACATAATGATACGTACGATTGCTGTTACACGGAATATTTAAGAAATTGTAATTTGTCGTCTCGTTTTTTATACTAACTTTTTCACGCGAATTTTCCTGACATGTTCGTGCTGCTCGGTCTGAAGACTCCTTGTGGTAGACGGTAAATAGTATCAGAAACAACAATTAAGGAAAAAAATAAAAAAGATATAACTTACTAAACTACACATACATACATACAACCACAAATATACATACAAATTTAAACATATAGGATATACAAGGTTTCATAATATATATATATATATATGTATATTATATAAAAAGCGTTGAATTATATCTTTTATTATATTTGTTCACAGATTAAAAGTTGAAAAGAGCATCGATGAGACGTCGCTAGACACAAGAAGACAGGCAACGCCACGCTGCGTGGTATACTTACATGTAAGTGTTTACAAATAATATATAATAAAAAAAAACAATAAAATATAATAAAAATAATTAATTTACATAAAAGTAAATTAATATAAATTAAATTAGCGCGCTAATGAAACACTTAAGCTATATATACATGGCGAGGTGCAGGTGGTGTTACAGTGGAAAGACGAAAGATAAATGTCATGTCGCAATTTCTGTAATTTCTTATACGTTATTAACATAACTCTTATGTTGCTATGAATTTATATTTTCATATAGTGTATTCTTTTGAGTAAAACTACGAGTTCTTATCAAAGGTATCCTGTAGGTATTGTGTCGTCTCTGTAACAGATCTGATATATGAATGACTGCTGGATCGAATTTATTATTAACTAGCTGGTCCCGCGACTTCATTCGCACAGTAAGAGCAGCTTAACTGACTGCTTTAGCTATCCGCCAGTGATAATCCTGTTAAAATCGATCCACCCGTTTCAGAGATTAGCCGGAAGAAACAAAAATATAAACAGATTTTTTTTCTCACTTTTTTAATGTAAGCATGCATTTAGTGAAAAGGTGTAAATTTGTATTTACAAACAGACACTTCTTTATTAATTAATCTTCAATTAGTATGGTGGGTCAAAATTTATTTTAAATTTTAAATACCCTACTTTTGTACGCGATCAGTGGTTAGTTGGTTGGTGTTGGTGTTGTCTGTCGTCTGTGCATTTAACGATCACGTCCAAGAATAACCTCCATTATCTAATAAAGGAGTCGTCGTACCCGGCGATCGCGACTCCCAACTATTTTGTATGGGTATTGGTCATGTAGAAATTAGGGCGCCGCCACATGAAGCGTGAAAACGCCGCCGGACCGAGAGCGACCCCGCCTTTGTGACGGTTTACACGTTATTGAGTTTTAGACCGCAGGAATTCGCGAATGTACGTTCGACTAAATTTACCCCGATGTGGACATTTCATAATAGATAACAATTTATACATAAATTATATTAAGACTAGCCTTATTCGTATCAAAGAATTACTTTAAAATTATGTTTTTGAGCACTTTAAAAAACACTGAAAGTCTACGGAATTTTCATTACAATAAAATCATAACAAACTTAAATTAAATATTTTTACATTAGTCCGAATAATTGTTTATAATGTTAATTTTTATTTAATAAGAGATCACAATGATTGCGCATAGATTTTTTGTCCTCTTCTATATCGTTACGGACGAAAAGAGACGCATTACCGGATATTAGGTTTTTTACAACGTCGTCCTTGGTTGTTGTAATCTATTGACGTTTGCCTCAGATTCCATAATGACGAATTTAAGTTGACGTTTTGCAGTTTCTATTAAAAATAAGGCTACTTACACACGTAACGGGTGATGAGATCGATGTGCATATGCCGTATACTTTTAAAGGGAACGAAATATGTCATGTTATTTTAGGTTCATAAATTTATTCATTAATGATGTTCTAATTGGTGATGATGATGTAATGTGATTAGTTCATCGATGAATAAACATAGCTTCATGTAAGGTTGTTTTTATCTCACCTTAATACAAATGCACAAATCGTTAATTGTAAGAGTATATATATATATATATATATATATATATATATATACAACACACACACACACACACACATAGACACGTGTGTACTGTTTACTTATCAATATTAGATGAAATTTTCAGAACTGCAGCGTGTTTTTGAACGCCTTCAAAGGACTGTCTGTTTGTATATTCGATTCCCATTCCATTCCATTCCATTCCATAGTGGGTAAGGTAGATTGAAATCAATTGTTCCTTATGCGCTCAGGCTCTATTAGTATGAGGACAAGCCTTCTGTAACACTGAATCAAACATTCGATACGTGTTTCAATCAACTTACTTTGTTTAATTAATGAGTGAGTCAGTCAGTCAGTCAGTCAAACAGTTAGTCAGGTAGTTTTGTAGATATTAAATTTAAGTTGATCATTACTTACATACATACATTATAAACAACCAATTATTTCTGTTATATGACATGTATCTAATAACAAATAACCTAACTGTCCTCAAACGTTACTTCTGTTCTGTATCACTATGTATATGTATATGTATATGTATATGTATATGTATATGTATATGTATATGTATATGTATATGTATATGTATATGTATATGTATATATGTATATATATTGGAGTGTGTCAGTTAGTCACGACTCGGCTGCGGGTACGTACCCACTTCGTGAGGGAAATTACACATTGTTCGATCGCATTTATGTTTTATAACAGATATGCTAATGTGTTCGTGTAATGACCACGTGATCAATGAAAATGTCTTACGTCACTATTCTGATATATAAATATATACACGCGTATGTGTGTGTGTGTGTGTGTGCATGTGTTTGTATATTTAGTTTTTAATAAGTATCCTTGTACTCTTTTACCGAAAAATACTAGTCCTTACTATTTTATATGAGAAAAAAATATTTGTTTTTATACGATATTTTCTGATAAATTCCATTTATTAAGATTAAATACATATTTTAAAGAGTTTATTTACATTTTTTTAATGTAAAATGTAGGTATTTTTTAATTATTACTAATTTTAGTAAAATGAAAATGTATATTTATAACTAACAACACAGACGCTCCGTAGTAGGGGAGACCGGGGCTGGTTGACTTAGGGCAGGTAGACTAATTGTCAAAAACGCGAGTTAGGCAAACTTTTTGCAAAGATCGACTAGGTGAGCGTATCCATTATTCCCCCGCGCACAATCATCAGAAAAACCGCGGAGCAGACCCAAACCGTTTGTCAGCTAGAGCCTTTTGTTCAAAAACAAGACACTTAAGTAACTATTTTTGCCTTAATTCTATTTGTTATAACTCTTTTCATTTTGTTTTGATTGCTTGTCAAACTGTTTAATACGAATGTTTGATTTCCGAACTTTGTATGCTTCCTTATTATTTTTAATTACGACACCATTTTGAGGTTTTGGCACGTAGTTAAAAATTACTAGGTCGTTTGGGGCTGGTTGACTCATTAATAAAGGGGGTGGTTGACTATCTAGTCAACCTGCCCCATACAATTTTGGATACACTAGATATAAATTGGTATAAAAATTATTGTTCTTAACCTAACATTTCCAGTTTAGAACGATGCGAATCTATAAACGAAAGTCAAATCGGCGTAAAGACATACTGGAGAGAGTATGTCGACAAGTTATTATCGCCGAAGTATCAATTCCAGCAAAAGAATTTGCTATACCATATAAAATATCGCCATGTAGTGAATATGAAAACAAAAGAATGCACTCCCGGACTGTCTAGATTTCAATTGACCTTGGAAAGCGTTGGCTACATAAAAAATAGACAAATATTCAGTGACAAGGAAGAGCATGCATCAGAAAATTGCCCATATGGGAGCTGCTGATGTTTATTATGGATTAACGCCTTACGAGTTCCGTAAATTTGCATATGAATTTACAAAAAAAATAAATCTATTCCTGAATCATGGGATAAAAAACAGATTGCTGATAAAGATTGGGTAGGGAGTTTGCTTAAACGTCATCCTATTCTCTCTATTCGATCTCCTCAAGCTACGAGTTTATTTCGAGCCACTTCTTTCAACAAAAACAACATGCAGTTGTTCTTTGATTACCTAAGAACCGTTTACCTACGTTTAAATGTAAGCCCTGGGTATATTTGGAATGTAGATGAAACAGGACTGACAACGGTTCACATTCCTGATAGAGTAATAGCTCATCTTGGCACCAAAAAATTGGGAAAAATGACGACTGCTGACCGAGGTTTCGCTGGTGACAGTCGCAGTTGCTATCTCGGCCTCGGCAATATGGTCCTTCCGTTCTTCGTTTTCCCACGTATTCACTATAAATACTATTTTGACTATTTTGGACTAAAGGACTATCAAAGACTATTTCAGACTGGAGGTGGACCGATAGGTTCTTAACGGTGTTTAATGTGGTTGAAGATGTTCTTAAAAATGATGATTGCATTTACTTTAGTATATAAATCTTGTTCCTTCGTAGTCTTGGTACTCATTACTTCTTAGGTCAACTTACCCCTAGTGACAAGTCAACCTGCCCCAGGCACGGGGTAGGTTGACTCGTTTTTCCCGTTCTATAAAATCGAGCCTATATACTATGTTTTAATAGGTATCGAGCTTATTCTAATTTCTTTCTAGAGCTGAATAGTGTCACTATCAATGGAATTGCTTTTCACAAAAATAATCATTAAAGCAATAAAAATATTAACTTTTAAACTGAAAATTGGTCAACCATCCCCGGTCTCCCCTATATCCAGATTGAATAATGCATCTCCGGAGATTTTAAATTTATGTAGTCGTGTCTTAAAAATAGTTTGCAATATCCTAGAGAACGCTGTTTGCTTTTTAAAATAATAAGAAAATGTTTCTCCACTGGAAGGAATCCTTGATAGAAATATAATATTGAATGCCATATAATAACTATATTACTTAGTGTATATATAATATGTTAATCTATATATATAAATAATATTTAAGTGTTTATTTGTAATTCCAAATTAACAGCTTTACAAAGTATAGCTAGTACTTATATAAAAAATTGAATTAAAAAAAATATTTTCTTTTGTCTATCTGTCTGTTTGTTTCGGTTAATCTCTGAAACGGCTCTACCGATTTTAACAAAACTTTCACTGGCGGATGTTACAGGGAGTAACTTATCTACTTTTATAAAATATATATATATTCCGAATGAAGTGATGGGCACAGCTAGACTATTATGAAAGTTGAATTATCGTAGTGTATATAAGATATTAAAAAAATAAAGTCCTCTAGAATAGTTTATAACAAAAAGGTGATCTAATCCGCACATCACTACATAATGTCAATGCACTGCACAGTTAACGCTACCTTCTCGTGGTTGCTCCGCACCGGTCCCCGGCCTAGGGGTTTTTGTTACTCTATCGATATATTGCATATTACATGATGGATAATGAATAACTATAAACTTTTTTTTATGTACCTTTTTTATATTTAATTTTTAAAAAAATCTGTCCGGTTTTTGTAGTTTTTTTCTATTAAAAAAATTAAAAATATTTCATCTCTTGTCATCTCGTTTTCAGATATTTATTTTAAAATCTAAAATTATCGTAGAAGAACTTTTAAACTAAATTCTTGTAATAAATAAATTTAAGACAGTCATTTCTTTAAATTAGTGGAGGTCTAATTCTATAATAAATCGATTGCCCCCGATATTTTCCATTTCACTGTCCAATTTTAAGCGTACTATTCGACCCTAAAACTAACGAGTTACATTTCCAAAAATCCCAAACTCACTAACGGCCTTTTCACTATACGATGTTAGTGCGCTAGTTGACCTAGCGTGCGACAGATTGAATAATGAAACGTCTGCATAAATAGCAATCGCCGGCCGCCTAATTGTCACTTGACTACACCATACTCATTATCGTGCGATCGTGTTGGGCGCATGCGCAATCATTACGTGACTGACGCACACCACTGAACACTGTGTCATTACACACACGCACACACACACAGGACTAATTACTACATACAATTTCAGACATTATTTCTTTTTTATTATCGCCTACAATTCTTTGAAGTGTTGTTATACTTTTGTATTTATTTATTTCGGTACGTGCCGGTCTTTTGTTAGTTTATAAGATGGCAGTGATTTAAATAGATGAAGGAAATTCTTTGACGTTAATGGGATGCGCACGCGCATTTAATACGAAGAATTAACATCCATTAACGTAAGAAAAACATTTCTTTTAGGGGACGCCTTCGGACGACTTTAGAATGATGATAAGAAGGAACACTCGGAGCTGTTTAAAGATAGCAGTTAACTACTAACTGTCACTGGAATAGTTATTTAGTTAAATGATATATAGTTAAATTTGTTATTTTTAACTAAACAAATAAAAAGAATCGATTTATTGCTTTTTGACAATAAGTCTAAGCTACAAAAACTATATATACATATATATATATATATATATATAAAATTGTTTTATTTTATCGTGTATAATTTACCGTAAGATTATTGAATCTAAACATTTAATAGGTGTTATAATAACGATGCAGCACTAGGCAGCACTAGGTGCCGCGGGAGGTGAGAGTGATGTGCTTATTTACATCTTACTATCGATTTCGTTTTATCGATAATAAAAAAACTCATTATGTTTCGTATTTGTTATTATGATTCATGTTTTTGTTGTTATCGATATTAATCGTATCGATTAAATCGATTTATGGATTAGGTACTTTTGGTATATTTTAGTTCATATAGTAATAATTGTAATAGTTAGTTATAGTTTCCTTCGTTAGAGACGTCTAGACTGTCCTACTTAAAATGTATCGTTATGCTAATATGCGTAAACTGTCAGGAAACGCGGGCAAATGCTAGTTATAATATAATAACAAAATAACATTATAATAATTCAATCAAATTGATCATACTTAAATATACCTACTTCCTGTCTTCATTATGACAACTAACAATAGTATGGACAAGTGACTTTGAACCTCGCTATTTGCTGGCCCCGAATCGAGCGAGTGATGTACAGTTAGGCGCCCATCCAACAGGTAAAAATCACCCTTAATGTATATACACATAGGCTATAATAGCATATCATGTAGGTATTACGTTGTACAAACATTATAGATAGCTATTAAGTATTTTTACGATTGTGTGTTCAGTTGTTATCAAAGTCACAACGTACGTTACGGGATCGCGATCTTGACAATTGAAATGGCGGTTGATTATTATATATATTTATATTACTATTGGTTGTACCCATGACTTCGTTCGTGTGTATATGATTTTTTAAATTAAACTATCCTTAATCACTCCTCATAACATCAGCTATGCGCCAGTAAAGGTTAAAATCGGTCCAACCGTTTCAGAGACCAGCCGGAACAAACAGACAGATTTTTTTTTTGTGTTTGTACCGTTTGTATTTTTATATGCATTCACTTACTTAAATTTTAACCGTCCTCATAATATAATACGTGTCTGTTTGTAAAAAGTAATCTTAAATGCAAAGAAAATAGTTTTAATAATTATTATGTATAAAAAGCAAGAAATGTATCTTTCATAATCCACTAAAACGTGACCCAGATCATAATGTATCGCAAATAATGGAGCAAACTAATTACTATAATAGCAAAGAGCTCCTAAATAACTTTTGTTTGTTAAACTTTCGTCGGGTGTAATTAATTATTATATATGTTATAGTTCAAACATTTCACAAAAAGACCAGACAAGTGGAGAGTCTTCATGGTAAAGTTATTTTTTTATTACTAAAACATTTCTAGACCATATTTAATCTCGCAACTAAATAATTTAATAATTAAAAAAGAAACGATAGATGCAATGCGTGCTAAAAATCAAACGACTCTTGAAGTGAAGAAGGAAAATCTTGGCACTAACAAAGAATGTCATTGTGTTAGTTTATGTGCTATTTGAGAGGCCTTTGTTGCTAATTTGAATACAGGCTGTTTCCCGTGACTGTGTCGGTGTGGATTATATGGGCATAGCACGTTTGGAACATTTTATAATTAAAAAAATAATAATGTTAATTTGGTGAGAGTTCTTACAAGATGGTTTTTAGAATACATTTTCAATTAAATCTAGAACAATAAATTCGTGATTTTTTTAGTTCTAGATTTAATTGAAAATTTACAGTATTTTTTGTAAAAAGCATTTTTAGAAACTACTTGATTTAATTTAAATAAAATATTACTTGCCTGAAAATTCTGCTATAGACGTAAAAACATGTAAAACCAAGTAATGGTTTCAGAAATGTGTAAAAAAAAAGATATATAAACAAACAATCTTTCCCGATATTATTATATTAGTATTATATTATATGTTGGTAAATACTATTAAAGATTTGAAGATAAAATATGAAAAGAAACGAAGTATCTTTTGCCATCTCTCCTTTCCAACCGACTGTTACGTCTGACTTTTGAACCCACAAGCAAATTAACTTTTAACTTAAACGGTTTCTTTACAAATAACTGACATACATACACACTTAGGTTTTTTTTTATTAACTGGCAAACGGTACACTTATTACTAAATGGATTATTGAAAAAATATATTATTTATTTTTCTATTAAATCCTATTTAAAAAAGATAAAATAATCTTTGATAATTTTAATTACAATTGTTCTAAAATGTGGTAAAAATGTTTCTTTTTTTTCTTTTTTGTTTCTTTTAATTTCATTGTTATATTATTAGTGAATATATAAAGATAAGTAATATTATTATATTATAGTTTCAGAATACGGATAATGTTAAAAATGTTCTCTCTAGAATATAATATATTGTAAATGTAAATTGAACCATAAAATTGTTACGACGCATGTAATTTCAGACAGCTATTTGCTGACTTCTCAAGCTATATAAGCTCGCCGTGTGCTCGAAGAAGGTTGTTGAGACTGCAGACTAATTGCTTCAAGATCTTCCAATAGCTTATAAACAATATTTTCCTTAAATCGAGTTAACTTTGTCAGAGAAAGTTAGCCAAACAATTTTGGTTTTGTCGTCTACTCTGCACACAAACCGGTGAAGTCATACGTGAGCCCGCATAAATACGAGTGATCGTAAAAAGTTATTCAACTCCTCAAACAGACAGTATAAGATACAGCGATCAATATTTAGTACATATTTAATGTTTTTCCTATATATTAAAACGAACCCTATACCTGGAATAGTTAGTCGAGAATAAAATTATACGTTTCTAATTCGTTACAAAAAATATCAATACAAAATTATTCCAAGTTCCTTGTAAATGTAATAATGTGATTATAAACTTTACGTTAAAGGAATAAGGAACAGAATCCAATAACATATCGGATTGAGGATATAAAAGCAACAGTTGGAGATACTGCTGGGGGAAGTTACGGGCAACTAATAGACCTTTCTCGTGGTTTATAGTCGAGATCCTTGCGGGACGCCATCTTGTCGTAATAAATTCACAAGTCCCCGGCTGTACTATAAACAGAACGCCATTACGTGTCTCTGTATATGTTAATATTATTACATCTTCAATACACAATTTCTTTTCATATTTGTATATAGCAAGCCAGATTCTTTTTCTTAATCGTTTAGTGTTTTGACGTGAATTCACGTTATTTTAAATTCTATTTCTGGTTGCCGCAAACTAATTGTATACTTTTTATCCTCCCCTTGACGATACAAGTTTGCGGCAACCAGCTTTATAATTTTATTATATTAGTTTAATTAATTCAAATATTTTTTTCTATTATCTGTAATAAAATTATACCTAGACATTGAAGCTCGGATTGCACTTGTATCGTCTCTCTCTCGAGCCAGGTTGAAACGACATTCCTCAGACCACAGACTAATCTACAGATGAGGCTTTCCAGGGGGGCTGAGGGGGGGGGGAAGGGTTAGAACTAGACATTTTATTACGTATTTAACATAATTAATTTCAACTGTATAGTAGGTAATTTGTTTAATGTCTATTCGTTCATTAAAGTAGAAATTTATTTTAAAGTTTAACCATTTCATAGAAGACATTAAATGTGAAAAAAAATTTATAAAAATAAGTTCTTAATCATTCGTACCAGAATGCAGTAGAATTTATTCTTTGATACGTTTGTGTAATATATCCATTCCATTAATTATAATATATTTGATTGCACCGACACGAATTTACATAGATTTAGTGCAAGAATTTTGCAATAATATTAAGCATTCAGAAACAGTTACTACTTTAACTGTGATGATATTTATAAAAATTGTCGACAGACTGATTTTAGAAGATTCCTGTATTTGATTATTTTTATATATTTTCAATATAGTCTAATTTCTTTCTAAGTTAACTTTCGTACGTCCATACTGTATATCAACAGTCAATCAAAGCGTGCTCTATCCTGATTACTAAAGTGATTCACGGGAGCCAACATTTTTATACTAATTACTCGGTCCAGCCGGACGCGTTAAAATCTACCTCCATCAAGTTAATTAAATGTTGTTTGTTTAAATTTTTATGTCCTAATTACGATTTACATAATATTTACTATGATAATTCTCCAAGGTCTCGTCTCGGTTAGACCATGAGGCTTCAAGGTCTAGCGGTTAGACCACTGTTATCATCGTGGCCTTAAATATTTGCGGTCACTGAAAATATTTTTATCCAACAAGTTATTTAAATTGAAAATCTTAATCAGATATTAAATTAATTAAACTTATAAACCTAATTGACGATGAAATCGACCCAAGCCGGTATTTTCAACCTCTATATAACGTGTAACTAATTATTATCTATAGATTATGTGATGATATCACTACGGCTTAACGTCTCAGCTATCTTTATCTTTATCTTTAAAGGGATGACAGTTACAATCTTTACAATTTAGTTGGTATTTCTTAATTTTATCATTTATGTTATAATGTAATAGCGAAGTAATTAAAATTTAATCAAAGAGTGGTATAAATGTTTCAATTTGAACTTTTATATGTAATTAAAGTGTACATGTGTGTTCGTACACGGATAGACAATACATCTCAGTTTTGAATGCAGTGATTGTTTAAGGTCGCGTCTTCGCTTCTCTCTGTCTTTTGATTATTTTAAAAAGGTTTCTTTAAGTGAATTGGATTTCTTGAATTATTTAAAGTTTTTTTTCTTTTCTTGTTTAATTTTTTTTTTTTTTTTTTTTGTAAAACTTTATTTATACACCAGTGTTTGACATTATTTTGATTTTGATTTTTGAACATTCACTAGTTTTCGATATTATTTGAATGAATTTAAGAAACGGTATCAATGTTAGCAACAAACAATACCTCTAACGGTCAATGACATTTGAATTTTGGATGCAGGTGAGACTAAATCTCTATAAGGCGAAACGCACGCGAACATATTATAAAAAAACGTTATGAATCACCCAATCGTACCATGTTAGTATGGGTCTGGATACATTTCGACTCTCGAGAGAACAGTTGATATTCAAAAGAGACACGTTCAAGACGTTCAGTGCTCGTATTATTAACCTAGCTCAGTCTAATAGTGTAGATAGGTATCTAGATTCATAGGATTGTCTAATTTATTTATTTATTTATTTATTTACCCTTTATTGTAAATTACAAAAGGCGAACTTAATGCCTGTTGGCATTCTCTACCAGCTAACCTTTGTGGATGGTGAGAAATTGCGGTAGGCGTAACAAAAGCAAAAATAAAAAATAAAAAAAACTAGTACTGAGTGAAATTTAAAAAAAAAAAAAAATAATATAATCAGTTTGGTGTTTACATAAAAAGTGTAGTGTTTTCGTGTTTGTGTCCAAAAATATCCCGTTACATCAGCTGTGGGTGACGTTAAAACACGTCACGATTTTTTATATTTAGCTGTGATTTTATAGCAATATAAACAATTTTTAATTCACTTCATAATATTAATATTATCTTAAAGTATGGTGACATTTATATTGTTTACCGACTCCTTTGAAAGGAAAGGTCGAATTATCATTTGTATAGCATAAAAATAATTTAATCCTCACTAAGGTTATTGAAATCAATATAAATTTATAATCTTAATATTCTCGTTTCATACACGTACGTATAACGAGTCGGACCGGTCGTGTGTGTGTGTCACAGCGGACCCCCCCGGGTTTGTTTATTCTAACCTTTCTTACCATTGCTTTGAGGATTCGTATTGAAGTTTATTTAGTGCCCTTGGTGATTGGATGATTAGTTATTTTTCCATTTCATCTTCGGTATCTTATATGGCTTCAAAGAGATGGTGTTTTAATGTCAGTTTCATAGTTCTCCATACACCTACAGACTTTATTCATATTTTGTTAGACCCGATCTCTGTTTTGATAGTAATTTAAACATCTCTTGACAAGGGTTTCTATCTTCTCTTTCTACGATATCTTCGATCTATTCCCATTACCTCGTATCTATTTTCTTATAAACGAGATATCAGTTCAATAGTGTTAATAAAATTTCGTTCCTGTTAAACATGTTAGGCAAAAAATTTTTGAATACAATTTAATAGTAAACAATTAATTGTTTTGTCACTTTTATAATAGTAATATCGAATAAATAGTAAACCCAACAACGTAACAAGGTTGTTTAATTAAATTATCAGCGAGCGAGGAAGCTGTAGTATTCACACTCGATTACAGTTTATTTAGCGAAGTATTCGTGCTCCACTATCTGACGCACTTAAATCTATCTATAAATACATTGCGTAATATTATATACACTTGTGGAGAACATGTCGAACTATATATATATGTAGATTGTTAGTTTTTTATGATTTTAAGTTTATCCTACATTATTTAACAATAAACCTACCAAGTACCGGTCAAATTGACCGTTCTTAAACTTTTGTAAAACTTACACATTTTTAAAAGTTATAATATCGTTATCAAACTACGTGACAATTCATAGAATATGCATATAATATTTTCTTCACTTTTTACTTTTAGTTATTTCCATTATTACCTGCGTTATATAATAAAATAACTTTTAATTACCGGTCAATTTGACCGCGTGCGGTAGGAACAGGTGTACAAGAATTGTCGGTAGGTTTAGTGTTAATGAGTAATTCAAAATAGTAAAAAAAGTAATGAAAATAACAAGTAGCGAACTTGCCTTTTCTTATGACGATAATATTATTATATTTCTTTAAATATTTTTTTTTAATACATAATATTATAATATCAAAATTGGTTCATTGCAATAAGTTTTGTTTCATGATATTAGTTTAGTTTATTTACGTCTCTTTTTTAGACTCTTGTCTCTAACTGATTAGTGGATAAACCGATAGACAAATTTTGTAGTATACATATTTAAATAATATATATATTGTTTCCGATATTAAGATAATATTAATATTTATGTCCTTTTGAGCGTTTTTAAAAGTATTATAAATAACGAGTTAAGTAGATTGTGATAATGACGAAAGTGCGAAATCGAAGACGAATGCGAAAATGCAAGGGAAAGATGCATCACGTGTTCCAGTTATTTGGGTAAAGTTATATTTGTTGACATTTTTTTGGCAGATCAGCATTTTATATTACAGTTTTCATATGATACCAACAGAGGGCGCTTATTAAATTATTTAAATGACATTCAATTTATTTATTAACGGATAAACAAACAATTTGTATACAATCTCAATACATTTTTAATGTAAAAAGTATATTGGGTAAACGGCAATCCGTTCATGAGTTATCAGTTCCCAATGAAACCCGTGAAAGATGTTTATAGGAGGATGATATTTAATCTACAATTATAGATCGTTTATTAATTTCGGTTGATAGTAAAAAAAAAATATCGCCGATCACTATAAGCTACCGAACTATCAATTAAATATTTGTCAGGATTGAGTCATTCTATTTAACCTTATCTCCTCATTATGCAACTATTTAATATAATAATATATATGTATGTATATTAATATATTTAAAATACAAGGTTGTTGTTAAAATACCTAATACAATTTAATTCTATTCACTTGTAAATGTCCTAAAAAACCACCTTCCGATGAGTTATTGTACGATAATTGCATACAAGAAGCGATACACTAAAAATACCACACGATTACGTCACCCATTGTGAAGGTGAGGTAATACACATATATATATATAATATATATATTAAATTAAAGTGTATGTTTGTAATTCCAAATTAATAGCAATTCACTAAATTCATGATAATATATACTGTAGGTACTCACATAAAAATATATTTTATTAATTTTTGTTTGTCTGTCCGTTACGGCTAATCTCTGAAACGGCTGGACCGATTTTAATAGGACTGTCAATGGCTGATGTTATAAGGAGTAATTTGGTTACTTTTAATAAAAAAACCATATCACACGCGAATAAAGTCGTCAGCGCAGCTAGTATAAAATTTACTAAAATGCCTATATATATATATGTTTGATCTTAGAAGTATCTGATGATTAAGTAACTTCTAATGTGATATTTTATTTCCTTCGTTTCGCAATAAAAAATTACTTGGTATTTATATATATATATATATACATATGTATGTATGTATATATGCTCAAGGTCTCATACCGCAGTATCTGAACAAAACAACACGTGGTAATTATCACTATTCATATGAATTCTAATGATTTTCTGCTTTATTGATTTTCTGCACCGTTTCTTTGGTCGTTATATATTTTTTCTTTTATCACATATCATTAAGTATAAACGATTAGTAATTGATATCATTATTAGAATCGCTAATTTATATTATTTATTTATTAAATACTTATTTTAATATTAATTTAATACGACGATGTTAAGAATGAAAAAACGTTATCTAAGCTTAGTACATATCTTTGTTTTTGTGCAATTGTTATATTTATTTTGACTCTTTCATACATAATACGTGGTATGTTGAATGGAATATGAATAGTATTATAAAAGACTAGTGGGCAGCCCGAGCTTCGCCCGTGGTACGTACGTAGCCTGTCAGGTCGGGTGTATAAGTCTAAGGGTGATTTTTTTAAAATAGATCCAGTAGTATTTGAGTTTATCCATTACAAACAAACAAATATTTTTTCGTTCTTTATATTATTAGTATGTATAGTGATATTTTGCGTCGTGGATGAAATCATCTGTTTCATGATAGTGTGATGAATATTGGAATAGCTTAGTAATGTCTCACTATGAAGAACTACAAGTACTACTTACAAGTCATGATAAGTGCCTTTATCAGCTTATCAGCGCATAAGTTGTAATTGGTCTTATCAAAATACTGTACTACACTCTTTAATGTTTTAAAAATAGATTGCTAGTAAATCACACTCTATTTTACTCTTTTAAAAAACACAAAATAACATCAAAACCGATCCAACCGTTTATATTTTGCAATGACAAGTGTACGTACAGAATTATTATATAATCACGATCGCAGCAGCATACTTGCATAATTTGTCCCATATTTTTTCTAAAAAACACGGAAAAGACCATCAAAACCGGTCCAGCCGTTTAGAATTGAAGAGAGAAATACATTTGCTAAAGAATCATATTTATATATAAACATTATTTTACGTTTTAATATGCCAAGTCCAATAAAAATGACATATTAAATACTCGTACACATGAGATGATAATCTTGATTACGATGCGTGTGCGCATGTCTCTATAAATTGTTAAATAATTGCAGTAGCTACTGCCTCAGTCGACTGGAATCACTCTTACATTCCTTGTTGAGTCATTTTATTAGTTTTCTTATTTTATATAGATAATTAATTTAATACTTCATTTGATATAACTGGTATTAAACTATATTTATTTGTATGTAAAGTCAAGAATATTTACGAACAGACAAATGTTTTTAATGATTAAGTGTGAAATGTTAAAGTGTTTATACATATAGCCTATTTGTGAGGAAAGCGTGACGCCGGTAGTAACTAATTAATTGTTTTAATATAATAAATTTTAACCCAATGAGGAACTTGTTAATTTGATACTCAGAACTGGTTCCTTCAAGATATATTAATGTTTTAAAATTATAATATACATATGAATTAACTCGAGCGTACCCGTTTTAATATATATGTATATGTATAACCATAGTCTAGGTATATGATAAAAATAAAGAAGAAGAAATAGAAAGAAGTTAGAAGAATTACATTTAAAGGTTATGATCATTGTGAATATATTAAAGTTTGTAAGAATGTTTTAAGACTCATTTAGGAGTTATAGTTGATGGGGTCTTTGTATGGAACTCATTAATAAATAGAAAATATTTTTAGAATTAGGTTTACAAAAAAAAATAAAGTAATTTTGTAAATTCTATACGAGCCGGCTTGTAATACTTATATATAAATGTGACGTTCATATGAAATTTACTTCTACAAAAGTAATTACTTGTGGTTTTTATATGGTATAAGGAAAATTTATTTATTAGTTTGCATCTAACACTAAACTAATTAAATTGCTTTGGAGATATACAATAGTTGAAGACATAAGATAATCTCTTGACAAAATTGAAAGCAACAAAACAAAAACGAAACGCAATTTGCATAATTTTTTGTTGGTTTTAGATAGTTTACTAGAAGACGATACCCCGCCAGATAACACTTTACAAATGCTTAATAACTAATTGGTATATTTTGTTATCAGAGGGGCGGTGTGTGAGTGTCGCACCGCCATGTCGCACCACAGCGACGAGCAGGCGTTGCTGACGGTCACCTCGGACTCGTTCTGGGAGCCGGGGAACTACAAGAGGACCACCAGGAGAATAGACGACGGACACAGGCTGTGCAGCGAGCTACAGGCGCTGGTGCAGGAGAGGGCCGATATAGAGAAGACGTACGCGAAAAGTCTACGCGGATGGGCGAAGAAGTGGAACGATCTTATCGAGAAAGGTGAGGGTTATTATATGAAGGCTAATGTAAGAATGATAATGTCTCCCCGTGAAGCACAGGAAACCATAAAGAAGATTGTCACGAAAGATAAAATGGTAATATTAATGAATTGTGCAATTCGTGTACAAGTTGTGTTGTAAATACGGATAAGAATCTTACGATGCCATTTTGGTAACCAGCAATAGGTCGGGTCATTACAAACGGACAAGCTTTGTCAATCTTGACATATTAATATATAGAATCATTAATATTGATCGATAGAATATTTGGACATCCAATAGCAGAATAAATGAAAACCTCATCGATGTTCAAACTCAAAACATGTTTAATAAGACTAAACGTTTGTATAGTCCTTCCTGAATTAACAAAACATGAATGTAACGCGATAGCGTGGAGGAAGTCTATTCATATGTATGATCTATTGATGGATCTTCAAGTGACATGTATTAATGAGATACGAGTTATAAACGACAGAGAATCGTATTTGCTTCGGATCTTTGATGATTTATTTTGTGTTTAAATTTTGCTCCTCTTGAACTTTTTTGCACTTTTATTTCCCATTCTATCATCTCCGTAATACGTATTCCATTCCAAGGTATGTTTAACTTCAAAAAAAGAATACGCTCGCTTTTAATTTTAAGATGGTCATAATCTACGGTTTATTGCTCCGAGTCGCAATGTTCTAGGTCGTACGAGCTTCCGCCGCTCTAGAAAGTTGAATTTCTTTTTGCTTCTCTGTTGCAATTACTAAAATAAAACGACATTAAAAATCACAT
Organism: Melinaea marsaeus rileyi; assembly: GCA_918358865.1. Taxonomy (NCBI): domain Eukaryota; kingdom Metazoa; phylum Arthropoda; class Insecta; order Lepidoptera; family Nymphalidae; genus Melinaea; species Melinaea marsaeus. The sequence goes on from OU911088.1 coordinate 2,217,461, forward strand.
AAAGAATGCGTATTATATTTCAACGTCTGTCAAAAGAAATCTAGGTAACAGTTATTTTAGAAATATCAAAGAATATTCTGTTTTACCACTTTTAAACCAACTTGGTCATTTTCTATGATAATGGTGGCCTTTTCATTTGGTCGTGTAAATAAATATAAATAAAATGTGTCTGTTCGTAATTCCAAATTAACTGCTGATAACTAAATGTAAATTGATGTCTATACGGTAGTTACATAAATAAATGTTTTTTTTTTGTTTCTGTCTGTTTGTTCCGGGCTTATCTCTGAAATGGCTTGACCGATTTTAATAAAACTTTCAATGACGAATGGCTGATGTTATAAGAAATAATTTGGACTTTACATAAAAAAAACGGCGAAAGAAGTCATAGGCACAACTAGTTACTAATATTTAAATTCTAAATATCTAATAAAAAATGTAAATGATATAAAATCATCAAAAATTTACTAATTATAATCATATTTTCCACACTCAGTTAATAGAATTGCCTGGTTAGTTACATTAATTAGGCGCTAACTAGATACACGAGTGCGATACTACTATTATATATTATTATATAAAGTTCATTAATGAAGTTACATTTATTGTAGGTAACGTCTGGTGTATTGGTGTCAATGCTTGCCTTTAAATAGATTGGTCTAAAGTTCGATAATCCACTACTAAATATTATTCTGTTGATCTATATTTGTCCAACTTGGCCCAATGCTGGTGATAATTCGTGAATGTAGGTAGGGTAATAGAAGCAATTGAATTGGCATTGAGGTTCCATACATTTTTTAATTATATTTTTCTTACATTTCTATATGAAATATTTCATAATCATGTCTCATTAAAAATGTCCTTCGTACTTTTCTTCCTTCTTATCTTTTGAACAAATTAGTTATGTTCATACGAGACTATGTTTTTTGAAATTCTATTAAGAAAGCATCTAATAAAAATTCTTCACAGATTCAGATTTTTTTCCACGTTACATAAACGCGTCTGTGGCGCGAATAAAACATTAAAAATCGAAATGGAAAGTTATTTGGGAGTGTTTAATCGTCGATTCAGTACACGGGGGATTCGATACGATTCGGGTCGCGATCGGGTCGTGTACGTGCCGACAGTTATAAACATGTTATGAATTATAACATTTTAATTACGTAAATAATTAATAAGCATTGTCGTTTCTGATTAATATTGACTGAAACACTTGCAACATAGGAAATCAATGAATTTTAGTTTTAGGTGCTAGCCAATATATTTTTTATCAAGTGTTGCCCGCGCGCTGCATCCGCGTTGACATAAAAGAGCATTTTTTATTAATCTCCATTTGAGGCTCCTTATTTGAAGTTACATTCCTGTCTCGCTCCTCCGAAAATTTTGTCTAGCCCGTGTTACTCGATCAAATCAAAATCAAAACCGGTCCAGTCGTTGTGATTACCCGATCATATACAAACATACAATAATAAAACCTTTTCCTATAGTATAAATAATTAGACTTTATTTAAAATTATAACCCATACGTTGCAATAACTTAAATTTTAATCTCTCTGGTATTTTTATTTGGGTTTTGGTTTTTAAATTATGAAAACCAATCGTATATTCATGTCATACCTTGCGTCAGTGCGAAGGGAAAGTTATGGGACCCGCGGCCGTCGGGACCAGTTTTTACGACTGATTGTTAACAAATATTGTATAATTGTTATATAACAAGTGAGTTGACATTTAATATACGGTTATTGATGACCCCATACTTTGGACGTGCGAGCTGCGTAAGAGATTCCTGCTTATTACGTTGGTATATTGTGACATAAATTGAAGACATTTTTGCTTTTTTTTTTTTACATTATGTTGTTATTGTGAACCTACATCTGCAATTTATGGATAAATGTATTTATTTAGAACAATTATTTAGAACGATTTAATTATAATTTTATTTATTTTATTTGTAAAACGATCCCTATTAAGTCTTACGGTACTATCAATTAAATTAATTCGCAACCTGGGAGCAAGGTTCACGCTAAATTATAATTTATTCATAGACTTTTATTCTGTCAATGCAAGTTGGGTCTTAACTTCATCATGTTAAAGTCCAAAATACTTCACACTCAGTATTGATGGGTAATTAAGTTGAGGCTATTAGCGTGAGATTTAAGATCAGATACATTTAGTTGGTACACGCCTATGAAATTATGTATTAATAGTCCGAGACTGTAATGGTTGACATGAATTGTGTAAATTATAGTGTTAAATGCGAAAATACCCAAGGAGTCGCACTTGTACTTGTGGTGGAGAGTTGTCGCAGCGGACATCAATAGTTAGTTTAATGATAATCCTCATACCATTTGGGTCAGTGGGTCACGAGTAACCTAGATCTGTTAAACTTATTATTGGTTTATCTATTGCACTGTTGTTTGTTTGTGGCTTGACTGTCATTGAAATGTATTAGGCGAAACTTGGATTAACTTAGTTAACCTTGGCAATTTTGTGTTAAATTTATCAAAAGATTTTACTTTCGTTATCAGAAAAGGACGTCTGTATAGTCTTATAAAAAAATGCATTACAGTTAATATCCCTTGTAATTATGAGTATAACTTAATTTTGAGATGATTTTTCAGAAGAAAATTAATCTAAATGACTATTAGTAATCTATATCTATACTTATAATAAATCTGTAGAGAGGTCAATTCTGTACATGAAATATATTTACAAAATAAGTAGCAGGGGGTGATTAGTGTTCGATACTGATGCCAAAAATGCAGTTAAAAAAATTTTTGTCTGTCTGTCTGTCTGTCTGTCTGTTTGTATGTTATTTATAGAAAAAAAAACTACTCGACGGATTTTAACGAAACTTAGTACAATTATTTTTTATACTCCTGGGCAGGTAATAGTATACTTTTCATCACACTACAATGAATAGGAGCAGAGCAGTGAAAGGAAATGTTGAGAAAATGGGAGAAGTTGCTTGATTTTTTAAGCTTCCGTCGCGTGTGCAGCCTTAATGGTTAGAGCTACATAGAAACTATGTATAACGGAAATATTCTACATAAAAATACACGAAAAATATTCCAAGACAGCATATATCTACCTTTTATAGTTAACTCACAATAACACGCATAACTCTCGATAGCTTAGCAGTTCGGAGATTTCTTATTATATTTGTTTACTTTTACGTTTATAAAACCAATAATGCTCACCATCATTCCTAATTAAAAAAAAAATAAACATTAGCACCAATTCAATAAAAAAAGAATCATTGAAATCGGTATAGAAACACCAAACTTATACTTACTTACATGAAATACGCCAACAAGACATCGCGCGTGAATAGTGAATCAAGCTATAAGGATTATTTTTGCGTAACGGTTGCCGCGCTCGACGGGGCTCGCGGCGGCAGAGTATAAAAGGGGCGGGAGGCGAGCGCAAGCGTCATTCAATATTTGGCTGTTGATGCGTTCAGAGTGTTGAACTTTATTGACAGACAATAATTGTTATTTTATAAACCGTGCTTATCAGCGCGACTTTTTGTCTTTAAATAGTTTATTTTAATTTCTTTTGTTGTTATTTTCTAAATTAGTTTTAGTTTTGTTTAAATTCTTAACTATTAATAGTTCCTATTTTATTTCTTTTTAAGTAGATTTAGATTCGATTTTTAGATTAGATAATAGATAGATAGATTAGATTATTGTTAGATTTTTAGTTACTGATAGGTTAGTTTTGGGCATTTTATGTTTAGTTTTTTTTGTATTGAGTAGATAAAAGCGTAGGTAGGTACTTTTATTAATTATAGTATTCATAGGTATTTTTTATTTATTTTTAAGTGAAGTAGGTATAGGTAGATATTGCCTACTATCTACCTATACTGCACACGTGTTTTAGCTTTATTTTCATTTCTTTTTTTTTTTGTACCTAAGTTGTAGGTAGGTAGGTACATATTTCTTAGTTTAATTCTATTAGAATATTAGGTATTTAAGTTTAAATAGGCACTTAGATTTATATTTTTTTATTATATAGCAGCTGTACTTAGAACATCTAAGGTTTTTTTTGTATTAGCATAGGTACTTTGATTAATTACAGTAGTTGTAGGTATTTCTTATTATTCATTTTTAAGTGAAGTAGGTAAGTGTAGATAGTATTGCACACGCATTAAGTATAGCTTTATTTTCATTTTTTATTCTTTTGTAATTTGTAGGTACCTACGTACATATTTATAATTCGATTAGAATATTATTTTAGTTTTAATAGGCACTTAGATTTATATTCTATTTATTATATACTTAGCTATAGTTAGGACCTCTGACGTAAGTTTTTTGTTGGGTAACTAAATAGAATTTAAGTTACCGTCGATTAAAAATAAAATAAACGATGCCACCTAAAAAACGACCATCTTTATCTCGAACTTCGAGTCAAGCTAGGAGAATGAGAATGAAGCGTTCTCAAGAATCGGAAGAGGAAAGAGCACATCGGTTAAACTCTATGAGAGTTAGTGCCTCAACATCTCGAGCTAATGAAAGCTCTCCAGAAAGAGAGATGCGATTAGCAGCTGAAAGAGCGAGACGAGCTACAACACGGGCTTCTCAAAGCTCTTCTCAACGAGAGCTAAGGCGTTCCATTGACCGGAAACAACATGCGTTATCCCGAGAAGCTGAAACTGCTTTACAACGAGAATTGCGACTCACAGCTGACCGCGAACGGCATACATTATCTCGCGAGTCTGAAACCATCACTGAGAGGGAATTACGGCTTACAGCTGACCGCGAACGTCATATTTTATCTCGCGAGTCCGAAACCTTCACTGAGAGGGAATTACGGCTTACAGCTGACCACGAACGTCATATTTTATCTCGCGAGTCCGAAACCTTCACTGAGAGGGAATTACGGCTTACAGCTGATCGCGAACGTCATATTTTGTCTCGAGAATCTGAAACTTTTACTCAATATCAAGACCGTTTGACAAATGATAGGGCGCACCATAACATGATTCGATCTCTTGAAGATGAACATGAGCATGAACAACGACTAGAGTCGGGACGCGATTATTACAATTCTTTGAGACAAGAACAATTGATTACTTTATCTAATGAAAGATTAAGAATTGAAAATATTCGGTCGCTTGAAACAGAAGAACAGCGAGAGGCCCGTCTTACTGCAGATAGATTTCGACATGGTCTTAATGACTTAGATATACACGTGGTAGATCAATCTACAAATTCGGTGGCGTGGTCCGATAAATATAAAAGTGGGTTTGCTTATAACCTCACAATTGATTACAGATCATCTTCTGAAATAGGCGATATGAACGTAGTATGTTCCTTTTGTAATGCTTCGAAGTGGAGGAAGGAGTCTGCTGGTTTCTGTTGTTCTGGAGGTAAAATAAATTTGCCTTCGTTCGAAGACCCACCGGAACCTTTAAAATCACTACTTTTAGGGGAACATTTGCAATCCAAACAGTTTTTAGATAATATTCGCACTTATAATAGTGCATTCCAAATGACATCCTTTGGTGCTAAACAAATCTCAGAAGGCCCTTTCATGCCTACTTTTAAGGTACAAGGTCAGGTTTACCATTTGATAGGGTCCCTTTTGCCTGAAGAACAACCTAAATTCTTCAAATATATTTTGTATCCGATTACAACGAACAGTCGAATATAAGAAATCAATATTTTCCGAATTTAAATACTGAACTCATTTCACAACTTCAGAACATGTTACATCAGGTTAATTCGTACGTATGCAGTTTTAAATCGGCATTAGAAGCCCTTTCTCAAGATGGTAATAACAATTATAAAATTGTTATAAATGCCGATAAGCGTCCAACTCAGGAACACCCTGGGCGTCATAACGTTCCATCCACGAATGAAGTTGCTGTAGTACTGGTCGACCAGGAATGTGATAGGCGTGATATCGTTATACGTTCCAGAGACAATCGTTTGCAACGTATTTTCGAAACCCACAGGGCTTACGACAGTTTGCAATATCCTATGATATACTGTCGAGGGGAAGATGGTTATAATTTCGCTGTATACCAAACCGATCCGCGCACAGGCGCACCTAATTATAATAAAAAGGTGTCATGCCTTCAATTTTATTGTTACCACCTGCAAGTGAGACGGAATAGATTGGTATACTTTCAACGTTTTCGTGGCTTATTTAATCAGTTTATTGTTGACATGTACGCAAAAATTGAAACCGAAAGATTAGTTTATATACGATCTAATCAAAGGCAGCTGCGCGCTGAAGAATACGTGCACCTTCGCGATGCCATGCAGCAAGATAACGATACTGTGAATATGGGTCGTTTAGTTATTTTACCCTCTTCTTTTACTGGTGGTCCACGCTACATGCATGAACGTACTCAAGACGCTTTTTGTTACGTAAGAAAATATGGACGTCCCGACTTATTTGTTACTGTAACTACCAATCCCAAGTGGGATGAAATCACTCGGGAGCTTCTTGAGGGTCAGGCACCGCATGACCGCCATGATATTATTGCAAGAGTGTTTCATTTAAAATTAAAATCAATGATAGATCTTCTTACCAAAGATAACATTTTTGGAGAAGTATTGTGTTATATGTATAGTGTTGAGTGGCAAAAACGCGGCTTACCTCACGCACATATCTTGCTTTGGTTAAAAGATAAGGTTCGACCTAATGATGTAGACAGATTAATCAGTGCTGAAATTCCAGATCCGACTGCAGATCCCCTGTTATACGACATTGTTAAAACTCATATGATACATGGTCCATGTGGTGCATTTAACGCAAATGCTCCTTGCATGCAAGACGGTCGTTGCACTAAAAGGTATCCAAAAGCATTAGTGGATGAAACTGTAACAGGACATGATGGATACCCATTATATCGTCGCCGTTCAAGAGACAATGGTGGTTTTACTGTTGAAAAGCGAATGTCTGGACAACAGGTTACTTTAGATAATAGGTGGGTCGTTCCGTATTCGCCTGTATTGTCCAGAGCATTTCAAGCTCACATAAATGTAGAAATGTGTAATAGTGTAGAGTCAATTAAATATATTTGTAAGTACATTAACAAGGGCAGTGACCAAGCTACGTTTGCGTTAAGAAATGAACATGATGAAGTTACTAGATTTCAGTCAGGCAGATATATCAGCTCTTCAGAAGCTGTGTGGCGGATCTTAAGTTTTAATATTCACGAAAGATATCCACCTGTGACCCATCTGGATGTTCATCTGGAAGGCGGTCAACGTATATATTTTAACGCCGAAAATGTTACAGAACGATTAGAGAACCCTAGACAAACAACTTTATTGGCATTCTTTCGACTTTGCCAAACTGATAATTTCGCAAAGTCTCTTTTGTATGAAGAAGTTCCATCGTATTATACCTACGATAAACAACGAGGTGTCTTTAACCGTAGACGCCGAGGCAGGCCTGTAGATGGCGAGACAGGTATTTTCAAAGAACATGTTCTTGGTAGAGTGTATACTGTTCATCCTAACAACGCAGAGTGTTTTTATTTGAGATTATTATTACATACAGTGCGAGGAGCAACATCATTTATAGATTTGAGAAAAGCAGACGATGTTGTTTATCCAACTTATCATGCAGCTTGCCAAGCGCGTCATTTGCTTGAAAATGATCAACATTGGGATGACGCTTTAGCAGAATCCTGTGTTAGTGATAATCCACGACGGTTACGCCATTTATTTGTAACATTACTCACATTTTGTAATTTATCTGATCCTGTCCAATTATGGGAAAAATATAAAGAAAAATTTGCAGAAGACTTTCTTCGGAATTTATCTCACAATAATGAAGGCGCAACTAATGATAATTTTCGAGATCTGGCTATAAATCAGTGCTTATTAGCTCTTCAGGAAGACTTAACAGCAGTAGGCGGTAAATCACTTTGTGAATATGGTTTGCCAACGCCAACCTCAGTCGGAGAGGTTACCAATAGGGAATATTCCGCAGAGATTGGTTACAACCCAATGGAACTGCTGGTAACATTAGAAAACGGTGTCCCAATGATGACTGCAGAACTACGCTTAGTCTATGAACGCGTGTGCGAGAGTGTGCAGAATAATTTAGGAACAATATGGTTTTTAGATGCACCTGGAGGAACTGGGAAAACTTTTTTGACTAAATTAATATTAGCTTATGTTCGAAATCAGCGTAAAATCGCTCTTGCCGTGGCTTCATCAGGTATAGCTGCAACATTGCTACCAGGAGGTAAGACTGCTCACACTATGTTTAAAATACCAATTAATTTAGATCGCACGGAAAGTCCAACCTGTAGTATTTCAAGAAATAGCGACAAAGCTAAGGTATTGCGTGAGTGTAATTTAATCGTATGGGATGAATGTACGATGGCCCATCGAAAAGGAGTAGAAGCAGTAGACAGAACTCTAAGGGACATAAGACAAAATGATCGACCAATGGGCGGTATTACGGTTTTATTTTGTGGTGATTTCCGACAAACCTTACCAGTAATACCACGGGGAACCCGAGCTGATGAGATTAGGGCTTGCCTGAAAAGCTCTTATTTGTGGCGTGATATACAATCGGTGCATTTGACTATAAATATGCGAGTGAGAACTGGAGACAACGCAGATAATCGTGAATTTTCTGATACATTATTGAAGATTGGTGAAGGTACCTATCCACAACTACACCAAGGAAAACTTATTCTGACACCTGAGTTATGTTGTATAGTGCAATCCCAACAACATCTTATATCTTCGGTTTACGGTGACATAACAATTATATTAAATAGGGACAATTCTTGGCTTTGCGAAAGGTCCATTTTGACTCCTCGCAATGACCAGGCATCTGAAATTAATAATAAAATACTGTCTAATATACAGGGAGAAAGCAAAGTTTATAGTTCAATAAATAGAATGGTTGATGAACAAGAAGCCACTAATTACCCGATAGAATTTTTAAATTCTTTAAGTATGCCTGGACTACCTTCTCATATAATTTGTTTAAAAATTGGCATACCGATAATTCTGCTCCGAAATTTAAGACCACCTCAACTTTGCAATGGAACTCGGCTAAAAGTAACCCAGTTGCAACAAAATGTAATCGAGGCTCAAATTTTAACAGGTTGCGGTGCAGGAGAAACTGTCTTTATTCCCAGAATTCCCATAATACCAAATAATTTTCCATTCCAATTTAAAAGAACGCAATTCCCAGTATCGGTGTGCTATGCCATGACTATCAATAAAGCTCAAGGGCAGACTTTTCGTGTTGCTGGAGTAGATCTCGGTGTTAGCTGTTTCTCGCATGGTCAATTATACGTCGCTCTTTCCCGGGTTAGCAATTCTAGGAATCTTTACGTTCACGTGCTGGACGGGTCGACTCTTAACATAGTCTACCCAGAAGCTTTGCGCTGAAACATTTTAATTTGATCTAAAAATATTAGCAATATATTATCTTAATAAAAAACAAGGAGTTACACGCTGACCAAGTCGTGGGTATAGCGTGGGTATATTATAATATTCTGCGGTTACTTATATTTTTCAACAGTTTTGTGGATTGGCATATTATATTACTATTGCCCTTCTAAAATACGAAAGTGAATCTGCCTGTTACGTCAAAACTATGAGGGAGGACATCTGCTATTTTTTTTTCGAAAAACGACGGAAACGCGGACGAAGTCGCGGGCAAAAGCTAGTTTATAATATATTATTTGTACAGGTCCAGAGTATGGTACAATGGAAGCGGCGTGGAAAGGTGGTATGGTAGAAGCGGAGAGGTTGTCCGACCTGCATCTCAGCGTTCGCGACCGGCTCGTCAATGACGTCATCGCTCAGATCAAGAACTGGCAGAAGGATACCTATCACAAGGTTAGTGTAAATATCGATCTCGTGTTACACATACATACTTACGTGTACGCTTTTCTATTATGCACTTAGTCATTAATATGAATGAGATGTAGTACGTGACTCAGTGTGCGAAGCCTAGCGAAACCCATACAAAATATTTTAGTATTTTACATTTTGTTTTTCCATACACGTTGAAACAGAACGTGAAATGTTCGCACGTTTGCAGCTAGCGAAACTAAAGTTGCATTTTTAGTTTTTTTTTGGTTTTCAAACTAACTCCGAAGCTCACGGTCGTGTGTTACACCGCGTGTAAAGGTAGCCCGCGTACAAACAGCGCTTTGTGTGGTTAATCCGGCGCGGAGTTGTCTTTACGGTGTGACAGCGCACAATGCTCTATTAACATAACCGCTATAACCATTATATGTGTTAACTGGAAATTTGTTTCGCTAAATTTTACTATTATTTTTACTTTTATTTCCCATATTTCACGATATTTTATTGAGATACTAATCAGAGATACTATTTATTTACTTTCACGTTAAGTTGTTTAAAAATATCAACGAGTATGCAAATTAATAAAGAAAGTGATTTGTTCAGACGTGTTTTAGAAGATCCTTACGTAATATGAAGAGTAAATAAAACTTAAATCAACAGTAAACATATTGAATATCAATTGAAATAGAAAACCAACTCTCCTCGGTTTTAAATTGTTAATTTATTGGAATTGTACCCAATTGTAACATAAGAGTAACAATTTAGTGCAATTACATTTTTTTAATGATTTCCTTTATATTATAATTATATTATATAATAAATGTAAATATTATGCACATTGATAATGTATGTATATTTGTATGAAGATGGCGAACGGTGATATCACCGCTTGCTGATAAGACAATGCAGAATACGTTTAAAATATAATACATATTATGTTAGTTATGCATTCATTACAATGCATATCGTGTATCGGAAATCGAATACAATCTTTAGTGCTCTAAAAATAGGGTTAGAAAATAATTTATAACCGTTCGTCATATCTATGAAAAAAGATGCTCGTAATTTCTTTTACGCTATGTAGTGTAATCTAGCTAGATAAAGAAAGATATTACGATGAAATATCTAGAATATAATTTTTTGATGTTGGTGGTGTGTGTTTTTGACATATACATACATATGTATACACACTGAAACACACAAACGCACACACACACACACACACACAAACACACAATGTATATTTAAATAAACAAGTAAAATGTATTATTTATAGTAGATATCCGATGATTGTAGTGTGTACGGTCGTAGCATCGCCTATTGTTAGAGTAACAATCGACCCTCGCACGACGCTAACCGATTATGTACGTACACGTAATGAGCAGCATTGCATTGCATTGCATTGCGACTGTAAGGACGTGTGCACACTGCACTATCGAATAACATATATAGAGTAGTATAGTAGTGCAGTAATAAAACAAGAATCTTATTCCGTTTGAACTGACACGTTTGAGAGAATTTGTTTACTAAAATAAAGTTATTTTTAAAACATCTGTTTCGTGTTGTATGTATGTACGTACTCTCCGAGATTTAATTTACGTTTTTTATCTAAACATTCTTAGAAAACGTTAAGTATATTCTTAAATTTAAATTTGGAATGCTCCAGATCAAGCAAAAGAGCGGTATCTAAATTTAGTAGCTTAATAATTATAACTTTTCTATTTTGATACTACAATATAAAAGCGTCGTGTGTACGCAGCCTTATAATTATTGACCTTTGCAATTGACTCGTATAATTTTGATTGACCGCGGGATGGAATGCCTCGCCACATAGTGATTACGACCGTAAATAAATATCCGCATTGATTTTATCTATCATTATAGGGAATGTCATCAAATTATCAAATATCATTTATAGATTTGTTTAAAGTTAGTGATACACTTGTCATTTCTTAAATACAAATATACCACCAAAATTAATAATCAATTCACAATCCGAGATTGCAATCAGGTGAGTTTGTAAAACTAAAGGCAATTAAAGACAAATATAATAGGGTCATAAATAGATTATAATTTCAATCCTCAAAAAATCGGGATCAGGATCAGTTATTAATATCGTAAAATAAACCACGCTCGCCTTACTGTATATTGAATATTTATATATATATAAATATTTATGTTTTAATTATATTTTCCTAATAAGTAAAACATAAATGCATAAATTAAACTATGTAGCATCATTTGCTTCAGTGATTCGATTCGTTTATAGTATTGTGAGAATTCCTTTAAAATAAATGTAGTAATTCTAAACAACCGTTCTTATCTCGTCGGTAGTTAAGTAGTTAACGTTGAGGATTTAGTTTTAGTTGTACGGTAAATATTTTTTATCATTACCAAGGCCGCTCTACACTCGTAGATAACGGAGGAAAATATATTTCTTTTTAGCTCGTGAAAAATTTAATAATATATGCTTATAATATTAGTTCTAGTTATATAAATATATGATTGAATGTCTGTTTGTATATATTACTAAATTATTCATCCAATAGCGGTGAAACTTTGGTGAGATGAAAACCAAGTTAGTAATTAGGACGGTCGTTTTACTGTTAATGGCGGGAGAGTCATCGGACAGTGTCTAGGAGTTTGTTGCTTGTTTGTCTCTGTGTGTGTATGTACACGAACATACACACATACACATACAATCTAATTTCTGTTGCCTAGTAATACTAAACATTTAATACACTACATATTTGCTACGAATTTATTACTTAAAGAAGATATTTGACAAGAATTCTTTCTTTTCAACACTACCTCTTTTAGTGCCTTAATACAAAGGCTAATACTGGTGTATATACGCAGAAGCCTCACGTCCGTCACGTACCACAGTATTTTTTATATATTTCCCAGACGAATACAGATGTCGTCTAGTGATATACCTACAAGTCTGTGGAGCGTTGTGTGGGACGCTTTGAACTTTTATTGACAATTACGCTACTTATTTAGTATCTGATACCAAAAATATCTATTTTATTCGACTTTTGATGATAATTAATAATGTAACGTCTATTGCTATCACACATGAACAGATTACGATTATATTAATAGAGGTTAATACCAATAAAATGTAATGGTAATAGTTCTTTGATAGAGACGTCATATATTTCACACTGGCGCTTTGCCAGTCCTGTATGATGCTTTATTGAATGGAAAATAAATTTAGGAACCGTATTACATGACGTAAAAATGATTATCTTTCTTTCCTTCTTTTCTTTCTTTTTCTTTTTTTCTTATTTTTTCTTTTTCTTTCTTTTTTAGAGTGATCTTTGAATATAAAAGCTATAAAAATTATAAAACTAAAAGTATGTATTTTGATTATACATACATTCATAAGATGTTTTTATGATCATATTGAAAGTAAGTTAAAATTCTTTAAATTTGAGATGTAAATAAGGTTAAACAGATTTTACCTCTTTATTGTTAATAAAATTTGGGTAAATGCTTAATTTCAGTCAAAAATTTAACGATCTTTTTACAGCTTCATATTTATATAAGTGAATGTGACCATGAGGGGCACTTCGTACTTTAATTGATTTACTAAAAAAATACTGTTTATGCAATATAAAGTTATTCAGAATTGAGTTAAATATTTGTCCAAAGTAACACATCCATTGTCCAACGAGTCGCTCTCGGTGTCTCAGCTGGAAGTCTGCCAGAGTTGTCAAGTGTTAAAATAAAGTGACCTCGTCCCGTGACCTTTCAAAACAACACCCAATTCAGGTTACCTGTGCCTCCCCTCCCCTCCGTCGTAATATCCACTTCGTTTACGTAATACATTACGTTAAATTTCACATCTTATGTACTATCTGTTCGTGTATCGTTTATAATGTTGGTAAGGTTTGTTTTATCGCTGTTATAAGACGTACATAATTAATAACATCAAGTAGTTCAAATATTGTCTGAGTGTGCGTTAAAATAAGTATGATATCATGAATTTTTGTGTGTAACTCCGCCAAAATATGCGGAACACTAGATTAGGAGCCGCTGTTAACAAACACCGCTAATCGACGGTTAAATATCTTACGTACATACATACTGGTTAATATTTGTTCAATTGCCTCATTATATTTAACTGGAGATTAGTCTCGACTGTTTAAGTTTATAAACCAAGGACTGTGTTCATTTTGTCCACTAATAAATTCATAGTTTATAAATATTTCAGATGCTATAAATATTATTCGCGTAATCAAATAATTAACGTTCCGATCGAGTTTAACTTTCTCTTGTTCAGCGCAATTAGAGTTACAGCTCCACTTAATAATATTACCACTCTCTGTTATTTATGATCTGTGGGTTTACATAATCTTAAATTTCATACTAGAGTCGATCTTCTCAGTCCTCGTCAGTGGAAAATTAAAATTCCTTCAGGTCCTGGTCTTTCGGGAGTACGTTTTGTGGTATTTATAATTAGGCCATGCTTCACCATGTGGTCATTTGTTATTACCTCATCGTAAAATCCGTTTTTAGCTGAACTCTCTTCGGCGAAAAGAATAAAGAATGTTACCAAATTTTAAGTCTACGCTTTATAGTTCTAGAGATATAATGACTCACTCATACATACAAAGGTGGAAATGTATATATTTTAATATCTATACACATGGTACTTATATAAAAAAAATACAATTCCTTCTCTTTCTGTCTGTTTGTTTGTTATACTGTAACGGCTGGACCGATTTGAACAAGATTTTCACTGGCGGATAGCTGATGTTATATAATGTATATGGTATTATATAAAAATATAATGTTAACAATAGATAACATTACAAAATATATCTCCGTCATCGCAATCAGTTTAATCTATAGATGACATCCATAGATACGTGTATCTGTAATCCTCACGTTCACCGATAACGGAATACTTTCTTTATCTTTACCTTTGTAACACTTCAATAATAATAAAAATATTATTATAACATACCATAATGAAGGCTTATTTTGACTTTTATTGTTTTTAAATAATCTATAGATTCCTATTGCTAATATAGATTAACTAGATATTCGTGACTTAGACGTAGATGTGTTAATGATGGGAAATTAATAATAAAGTTATAAAAAAAGACGGAATCGAACTTGAGACTTGCGATACCATCCCCTAAACCAGAGGTCGCAAAATCAACTTACCCACTCATTATATATAATAATATAAAATTTTATTTCACCTTAAAATGGCACAAACTACTATACTAATTCAATATATGTAGTTTTGTGGCGGATAGTCGTCTGTTCGTCACGACACTAAAGTCCAATAAGGATGTATGTTATTACATAGGTCGGAAGGAAGTCTAACTTTGTACCGGCGAGTAGGTACGTGTTCATATTTCCTACCAAATTCATAATTTTATAGTTTACGTCAATCAATGATAAAATTGGTCGTAATGTCCGATGATTTGTATATAATATTATTAAATTTTTAACCTTAAAGAAGTGTTTTAGATTATTTTGGTTTTGGAGATGGTTTTTTTGACTGTTATGAAATATTACAATCAAACGAGGTTAAGATATAGAATGATGCCCTGATTCTTGTCTGTCTGTCTGTCTTTCCATAACTCAAAAACCATTTTATCAATATCGATAAAAAATTGTATAATTGTAATCCTTAAAAGAGATCTACAAATCTTATAGTATTTTGTTAACATATTTCATATTTTAAATAGATTTTTCTGTATTTCTGTGCATAAAGCGATCAGATGAATTAGTAGCGAGGTGAAAAATAAAAGATGATAACCAACCGATGTCGAACTAACCGCTACCAAAACCGCATCCAAAAGATAGTATGACTAAAATGCATCGTCGTCCACCATAAGCTATAATAATTGTTAAAATATAAACCATTAATACTACAGAACGGCAAGTGTTTGAATAGAAGCTTGCGACATCACCGCCCCCCCCCCCCCCGCCGCCCGCCGTTATCAATATTCAGTTTGTTATCTCTTCACGTAACTCTACATGCCGCCGTCAGATGTAGGGCTGTCAAAAAAAACAACTAATAATATATTATATTTATTTATTTAAAATAATAGTTTACACATAGTAATAATAGGTAATAGTTTTTTATATTCACTTTATTATAAATGAATGAAAACGATTTTTTTTTAATACTAAAATTGTCAATTTTATTTTAATATGTTTAACAGTTTTTTTTTATAACACAAACATTATTATTTAACAACGTTTTAGAATATAATTTAAAATAATATAAAATTGGTTATCGATCGTCGACAACCCTAACAAAGACGCATTGAAGACAAGTAAATATGCAAGGATGCAACCTCACTTGAATGGTGAATAAATAAACATTGATGTAATTATACAGTAATTACAATTATACACACTAATGTGCCATTGTACGTGAAGGTTAGCTTTGATTTAAATACATATATATATATATATATTGTTTCTGTTTGTATATTTCAAAATACGTATATTATATATCTTTAATTTTAATTTATAAATAATCTTATAATATCGATCGATATAACATATATTGATTTGATTAACACCTAATAATATTACTAGGATTAGTTCGGTTCGGTTCCATTCGGTTCGTTTCGGTTCCGTTACATTATTAGAGACGAATCTTTAATCTTTAATATAATGTCCTTTAAGCACATATAAATTTGTTAAATGATTAAGCTTTTATCAAACCATTTATATACTTATATGTATATACATGTAAGTATATATATGCTTTGGGCGTGACGTCGCATGCATTATAATATATTTATCTATAATGTATTCCGCTGACTGAAATGGTCGCCTCTCATCAGATTATAGGGTACGTTGTCAACGAAACTCGTGATTTGATGTAAATTAGGGGTTAGTGGACCCTCACACACAAACACATACACATACATAATCTGGTTTTAAGCCAAGTAATATATTTATTATGTATTTATTTATTTAATTAATGCAAGAAAGGCTTATTAGTGCCACAAAGACATTCTCTACCAGCCAATCTTAAAGTGTAAAGGAGACGGTACACGTACTAAATATATATATATTTATTATATATATAATAATATATATGTACATATAACATTTTGTATTCAAAGTAAATAAGTCAGTATTGATATTTTACTATAAATATATTTAGTTTTAAACTAAGCCGTGTACGTATTTAGTTTATTTTACGAGTCCGTGCGCGCCAAGCCAACATTGAAAACGTTTGGAGCACCGCCTCTCGACTCAACAATTTGCTGAACTCGCAAACTTGCCAGCTTCACTTGAAACTGATTTTGAAAACTTTGTTCTTTGAAACTGTGTACGCGATTTAATTATAATGACATTTTAATAACAAAATATAACTATCTCTTTCTCTTTGTCCACAGTCAATGATCCAACTTAAAGAACGAAAGGAGATGGATGAAGCATTCAAGAAGGCTCAGAAGCCCTGGGCGAAGTTCCTCCAGAAGGTGGAGAGGACGAGGCTGGAGTACCACACGGCCTGCAAGCAGGAGAGGACAGCTCAGAACCAGGAGAGGAACGCCAGCGGAGACAGCTCCTTGAGCCCCGATCAGGTTTGTAAATAACTTTTTGTCCTTCCAAATTAATATAATATATATTAACTATTTATATATATATACAAAGTTTTAGTAGAACATATATATTGATTTAAAAGTTGTTTTGTCCGTGTAGCAGTTGACTCGGAACTAGGACGGAGTTGAGTAAATTTATTATAAGATACCTTGAAAGAGGCGAGAAATTATTACATTTTAAAGTAAAAGTGGTAATATGTAGGTCGAAAGAATCAGTTTTGTGAGTATGATTCATTGGAGTGTTGCAATCGGAGACCCAATTATCGCAATTAAAAATATTCAAAATATTATATTCATTCCACTTTTAATATTACATTTTTGTCATTGTCATAAAAACTTTATAAATATTTTGTTTTCACGAAGATGATGGGTCTTCAATTATTTATATTATAATTACAAAAAGGTATATTTAATAAATTTTATTAATATTTTAATATTGTAATATAATTTTTAGTTTAGCTTTGTTAGTTGCAATAAAAAGAAAAGCGAGCACCGAGCTAACACTAAACCAGTATGGCCCCAGACGGTAGAAATCGATTGAGTTCCTTGACCACTCGCGCTCTATTTGCTGACGATCAATACACTATAAAACTATCAACACCATATTATATATATATTCAATATTAACTATGAATTTGTCCAAGTTTTTGGATGTATTTATGGAGATGTGTACGAAATATAAATACTACAGTTCTTTGTTTAACGAGTTATTTATATATATATAATAATAACTTTTAATATTTATAATTAATAACTAAATGCTCCAAAGTATTTTAACACTCAAAATAAGTGACTAACGTCTCTTGAAAAGTCGTCGGGCTGTCCGTTTCATATGAAAATCTCCTTTCATTTCTAACAAAGTAAATGATTTATGCTTCAAAATTGTTACTTCAGGACAAAAACATAAATTATAAGTATTAAAGCGTTCTTAATTACTTTGTAAATTTTGCAAAAAAATATTATAATCTTAATATATAAAACACAAAGACACTCACTGACTCACTGACTCATTAATCGCTCTACAGCCCAAACCGTAATACCTAGAAAGCTGAAATTTGGACACAAGACTCCTGACATATTCAATAGGTGCAATAAGAAAAGATTTTGCAAAGGTCCAAACCGCTCCAAAGTTACAGCTAAAAAACTGCAAAAAATATAAGACGCCTGTTTGATACGTAATAGGTGGTGTGGAAATTCAAACAAAATGTTTGATCACTTTCGCCTTCCGTTGCGAAGCACGGGTAAACTGCTAGTATCTTATATATAACATCATGTTTATAGAAGTATTCAGTTCATAAACTATTATAATTGTATGATTAACACCGTAATCTCTTTGAAATCTATAGAACTTATATTTAAATAAACCCTTCATGTATAAAAAATCTTAATATTCACAAAATGAAAATCAAAGATTATTGATCGATATAAAAACTATCCCATCTTTGAAATCGGATCAGATATCTACAAAATTTAATTGAAATCTATTCAGCTATTTCAAAGATCACCACAGACGAACATCGCGACTGGATATATATATATATATATAAAGATATAAATATATAAAATCTCACAAGGCCTTCCGCAGTATTAACATTAATTACGCTTAAGATGAATAAAACAAAGACAAGAGGTACTCCGTCATCTCACTTTCTACAATCATAGTTTTTATAATCATCATCCGATTGTAACTGCATCTTGACATGTCACGTGGATTACGTAATATATATATATATATAAAATTGAAGTATCTGTTTGTTATTCCGAACTAACAGCTTTTCACGAAATGCATATCAAAGTATATATGGTTATTAAATGAATAAAAACCAATTAAAAAAAATTTTGTCTGTCTGAGTATTTGTGCCGGCTAATCTCTGAAATGGCTGGATCGATTTTAACAAGAATTTCACTGGTAGATAGATAGCTGATGTTATAAGCAGTAACTATACTAATTTTATTTAAAAAACACATTCCTGCGCGCACAAAGTCGTGGGCACAGCTAGTATGTAATATATTTATATATATATTTAATATAATATAATGTAGGTATGTTATATATTGTATAATTGTTTATTCCAGCACTTTAAAAACTCATCTAAAAGTTTAAAGAAAAGTATTATCTTCAAATAGCAAAGCTCTTAAGGATGCATCTGCGTTGTGTTCTTCTTTTACAATAAATTTAACTTCAACGTGACGTATAGTACAAGTAGTTATATCTATATATATATTTATATATGTAAAAACACTGTCTCACTATCGTCGTTTGCGCCAATCTCCGAAACCACTGAATCGATTTCTAAGAAACTTTGTTTATCTATTTTTTTGTCCAACTTTAATGATAAGATTTATATCGATTAATATATATATATTTTATTGGGTATGTGATTTTTTCTATATATAAAGGGTTTAAATCATTTAATAATAAGTTAATCACTTAATAAGTTTCCAATAGATAATGGCTTTAATAATAATGAGCGGACGAAGTCGTTGGTAAAAGCTAGTACATTATGTTAATATAAATTTATTAGTGTAGTCCACTTGAATCCATTCCGGCCATTTCCTCTGGATTTTGTTTGTTATTACTGCAATATAAATAAATTTGTGTATCAAGAATAAAACACTCGATGACGCCACTCCGCCCACGTCCCGCAACATCTCAACACGTTACACGAGAGATGTTCCCGAATTAGTTTTATAAGAATAACTACCAAAGTCATCGTCCTCGTCTTGTCCTTATCCCAGTTTTGGGATTGGCGCAGTTTTTTATATCCTTCTATACTATTGTTACTCCCTGTACAGCCTCCCTTCTCCAGATCGTCTCTCACGCAATCCTCCCATATTTTTTCGGCTATCCTCTCATCCCTTCCCACAAAATACCCATACCATGACAGACGGCTACCCCTATTTTTCTCTATCACTGTCGATACTGCCAAGCCTCCCCTAGTATACTCATTTCGTATCCTGTCCCTTCTCGTCTCTAACTAAAGTAACTATATAAAGTAATTATAATTGCAAGTCCTCTACAATTTTAATAACAATGGATTAAATAATTATTAAAAGTATCTCTAAGTACACTTAACCATAATTATATATACGGCGAAGGTCAGTTATGTTATAACTTCAATCGAATATGAACCCTATCGATAGGAGATAAAGCCTAACTCGGTGTAATCAAAAACATCCCTGACACCACCAGCTGTGATAAACATTAAATTAATTACAATTGAAATTAAATTGTTCGTTTGTCGCATTGATTAAACGATTTCTTGGATATTAAATACTTTGTTCAATTTATTTATTTAATAAAAAGATATTACAATAAATTAATTTGGAGATACGTTTGTTTGTTTTAGAGTTTTTTTTTATTTTATATTTAAAAGTAGAATCTTTAGCCAGTCTCGTGTTTAATTAAAATGTGATTGTTAAAATATTTATTTCAATTTGAACGTTCCTTCTAATACGTTCAATTTTTTTTTCTATGATTCGTGTATTATTTCTATTTGAAAAATCGTTAAACAATAAAGAATGATATATTTTTTTTACTATGAAAAAATTAAATTAATATTAAACAGAAGAAAGTACGTTTCTTAATTTATTTATTAGGACTCATGTATGTTAGGAGGGATGGAACGTTGAACAATAACAAATTGAAAGCTTAGGACTAACTTAGGTAAGGTAATTAAACAACTCCAGTACCCGACTGAGTCGAAATAAGATAATTGCTTTTCAAAATACTCTCCAAGTTTACCTTAAGTTTGTACTTCGTTATAACACTCAATCTAATGGTAATTTGGGTCTATTGTAATTTTATGGTAAATATGTATATATTTTTCGACAATTGTGTCCTTTAATAGTTTACCTGTTTGTAAGTTCGGGTGCCGTAATAGTTACATAAAAAATCTCCCACCTGCCTCAATTCAATTTGTTGAATCCTTCGCTCCCGTTCTCTCTCTCTTTCTCACACTTTTCTCTCATCGTCATCTCAATGGAGAGACGCTTCTTCGTCATATTACTTTTCACTTAATATCTTCTTCGTTCTCCCTCTTCTCTAATAAACATAACTACTAAAAGTGTAGAACAATGGTAAGTTTCTTAAAAGATAAAGGTATGGTCACATGCGGCCGGTTTCTGAAAGGGATGGTTTATTTCAAAGCGATTCGTCAAAACTGTCAAATCATGTCATGAAGCATCAATCAGGAAACTTAAGACTAGATTTGACAGCATTTTTTTATACCGGATATTAACCTTTTATTAACATAATTAATCAAACGTAAAACAGATAACCGTTGAAACATCTGCGACGACCGACTCGTTTATAGACAATTTTTTTGGACGCCATCTGCTAATAGACTTTGTTACATCTGATAAAACTTTATTGTCTAGTGGTAACAAATTGTAGGTTATATGGTGGTACCACTCCAGACGATTTGACTGAAGTGGTACCTCCCCATTGCTTTGCTGCTATCCATATGAAGCTATAAAAGCTATTTTTCCGCCCACTTTCGACGATGGAAGGTGGTAGGTACTTGTAATGCGCATTATTCAAAATATTATATACTTTTATTATATTGTTAAATGTGGATTATATAATAGGCAATTATTAATCTAATGCCTTCCGCTGCTTACAATCGAGAATCCGCGACCTCTGACCACTATTGTCTCGAAACATTACGTCACTGTAATACAACCTTTGTGTTATAAATAATTAAAAAAAACATTATTGGTTAATTTTGACCTTTACTATTCCACATTTGACTACCAAAAGTAATTGGAAGTGTAATAAAATCCGTTTTTAATAATATAACGGCTTAATTGATTTTACGTTACTTCACGTACAATAAATTTTAGTTTAATATTTTTTATATAAAATAATCATATGTAGTGATCAGAGATTCTAATTCTGTTCTTGTTGAACTCTTTATATTTCTTTATTAAAATAATCTTAATTTGTGGACGTTTTCAATAATATAATTGTCAGGATATTGTAAAAAAAAACATTTACCTATTTCTTATTTGTTTTACATAACAATATGTTAGACACCATTTTTTTTGGGTTAACTGGTGTCTAATTATTCGTAGCTCTAAGTCTGACTATCGTAAATGATTGGATAATTAAAAAAAATATATAACATTTTACACACACACAGGTAAATATTTAATATAAAAACAGTAATACACTTACTGTTTTTACGTACGTACGTGCAAATAAATAAGTAAGTAATAGGTATCGTCCGTGGGAAGGATGGTACACTATTGACCACTCGATAGCTATGAGATTGGTTTGAGGCGGACGTGTTTGAATCAATCCCATCCATTGATTACCACTCACGGTATTGATACATTTGTCCCAAATTATTTATATATATATATATATATATATATATATATATATATATATATATACTATTTATTTGTATTCTAGTAAGCATATATTATTAAATAACAATATCATAAAAGTCGTTCCTTACTTTGGTGTATCAACCTGTCGGGTTATATAATGAATAATTCAGTTCATACCGACGTCTGATAAACTCGTCTCGTCTGACACAATCGCTTACGATATCATTTATCTTCAACACACCGACGTCCTTTACATACCTCTATAATGTATACTTTGAGACACAAACATGTCTTTTTTAAATACTCGGAACTTGAACCTCTAACTTCTGGGACACCGTCGTCGTCGCTCTAACAACTGAGCTACGAAGTCATTACATATTTTGATGAATTTAGGATTCTATATATAGTATTATTGGGACAAAATATAACATGGTCAATATCTATTAGATTATTTTAAATATATCTATTTCTTATACTTCTACTATAGAGTTAACACATACATTTCTCCTTATCAATACTGTATAAGACCATTAGGGAGGTAGTATTAATTATATCGATATATCAGAGTAATTTGTTATTATTGACACTGACCACTTGTTATCCTCTCTCCGGACTCGACGCCTCTTACTCACTAACTCGACCGACTTAACAAATACTTGGTATAGTTTTCACCAGTCGGTTATCCACCAACGAGACAATAAGATATATTTAATATAATATTTTATTGATTGTATCATTTTAATTTTATTAATTTAATTATCTAAAGATCTTACGTCCACCTCTAATACTATCGAACACGTGTCTTATCTATATCTTCAAATGCGTACGAAAATGCTTGGAAATTTGTAATTATTTTTTTTTATAAAATTTTTATACCTTCATATATATTGCCACTATTACTTTTTTTCTATTCGTTACGTTATACGAAAAACTATTTCTCCGTATATTTTTTTTTATATTATAGAAAAGCAGGCGATTTTTTTAATAACATTGACATATATAATAAAAATTTAACATTTCTTACTTAAATTACTTAAAGAAGTAGAAGGCGGTGGCAACGCCCTCGCCTCCCGGTAAAGCTTCTCACGGAACCTGATATTTTTCTGGGATAAAAAGTAAACTATGTCCCTTTTGTAAGTCGTATCTGTGCAAAGTTACACTCTATCCAATATATAGTAATAAATACACAAATAACGTTGGATAATCTTTTACTAATTTATTATTAATTCTTTAAACAATACTATTGCAAAATGTGTTTATATTTTTTATTTACATTTTTATCCGTCGACACATTTCATTATTTTAATAAGAGATAAAACACAAATGTAGATTAAAACAAATTAATAGATTAAAAAATCTATTGTTACAAGGAAATACACATTTACCTAATAATAAGGAGATTCTGTCGTAGCTTAGTTAATGTAAATGTAGATGTACATTTAGGCGTTGAAACCCACAACGACCTAGAACCACACGGCTAGGACGTAGGAAATTAAATGTCACTCCGGCGAGTCGTGGTGACGCCGGCCGGAACGCACACATACCGCTAAGTCATAACTATGACTTTAATGTGATATTTGTTTTTTTTTTCTTATTTAGTGTTTATTTTTTGTTACAGTTAATAAATATATTATATTAAAATAGTTTTTAGTGTGAGAAACGTACGTCCTTGTCCATCGTCCGTGACGCCCTTGGTAAGACGAGACGATCGTGTTATGATTGCGTTATATTAATACTACACTAGTACATTTAATTGGTACATGATTACAGATATTACATACTTTTATTTGTAATACGTGTTTTTTGTCAACAAAATATGATAAATAATGTAATCTCTTCGGTGATCTAACGTAATCTGATTGATGTCGCCGAGGGCGCGATTCAGACAATCGATTTAATCTTCAAATCAAATAAAGTGTCCCTGACACGCCTTCTAGGCCCCGCTTAATACAACCTTATGTAGCTATTTCATTATCCAATCTGTCGCACGCTAGGTCAGCTAACACACTAACGTCGTATAGTGAAAATCCTATCAGTGACCTGTTAGAGTGCGTGTGATTGATTAGACATTAAATAGTGCGCTTGAAATTGGATATTCAAACGAAATCGTTATTAATGTGACTACATAGTTTTACTAGGACTATGTTTATAAAAATACTCAAGTTCTGTTCTCGAACGTAAAGTATGAAATGAAAAAAGCTAACAATTGTTCGTATATAAAAAGTGTGCACAAAACGTTTGTATGTTTGTATGTTTGTATGTATGTGCAGTTATTAGACGCATCTCATTACGGCGTGTTTTCAAGTCCTAACAAGTGCCCCGGGCGCCCCTCCCACGTGGAGATGTGTTCACTTGACGTTTTTTTTATTATTCTTTGATGTGACTCTTTGTTTTTTTTTATTATCTAGAAAGATTTTTTTGATGTACGTTTCTAGGTACAGTTAGAATACGTTTTTTTCTATCCGTAAGTGTCTTTTTTTTCTTAATGTTTTTATCGCAAATATATTTGTTTTTACTATGAGAGGTGTTTTTTTCTTATTATTTTTGGTCTACAAATATAGTTTTTTTTTCTAATAACAAATAATTGTTTCTTTTTTTTTTTAATTTAAGAGAGATTTTTATCATAGCGTTGAAAAAATAATATTTTTGTCTTCTTTGTTATTTGTCCGGACATCAGAGAATAATAACGGTAAGATTGACTTATTAAAAAAAGTTTCACTCACTTTACTGTGTTTTATGGAAACTCGTCGTGTGCTGTTACTAGTAGTGCTACTTCTTTTTCTTTTTGTGTTGAGAGATAACTCTGTAATTTTTTTTCTAGGTTTTTTCTTTAATACATTTATATTGCTTTAGATATCCACCGCATCTGTGTTTGTCTCAATCTAAGAACCCTGAGGAATATCTTTATCAACTATCGAGTTATATTTTATCGTATTTTTTTTATTTATTTTTTTATTTGCTTGTATATATTATTTATTTATTGAGGAAGGAAGGAAATACATTTATTATTAAGATCGTTTGAATAAAGATTGTATATAAATATAATATTTTTAATTATATATATATATATATATATATATATATATATATATATATTACTTCAATTATAAATGAAGCCCACAATACAAAGCCTCTCCTATAGCAAGTATTTTATTTTGTGGCGAAATCCAATTTATTTTGAAGGTTAATTGTTTTTAACAAACCCTCGTCACAAACACCGCTTTGTTAACAAATACGAGATTTAATACTGTGAAAAGAAAATGTCGCACTTTTATGTGATTAATATATAAATATTTTTAAGTGAAAAATGATTTGAAATATTTCACTCATATTTATATATATTTAAAGTAGAAAATTTAATCCTTCAATCCGGTATTTTTATACACTGACGTACTTTATGAATTTTATATATATATATATTATCGGATATATATATTATTTTTTACCTGCACAGCTAGTTGAAGTATAAGGACCTTTTACAACAATATTTAATTAGCAGATATTCCAAGAAAATATATTTTATATGCCTCACTATTATTAAACTAATTATTAGTGACTTAATTACTACTGCAGTGATTTTCACAGAGTGCAGTGTTCAAAGTAATAAGTTTAAATTTATATATATATTAAAACAATAGATTTATAAATATCGATTAATTTTTGATCCCAAGTTTGGTCTATTTTTTTTCAAACATTAATAGCGACAAGAGTTTGATATAGCGACGTTAATTAACTACAGAGTGAACTTATGTACGAATGACTATATTACTTCCCTTTTCGTACATTCATTAATTTTAATTTTAATTTAGATTCAACTATATCACAGAATAAATGTATCTTTTATAATGTTAACAAAGATCTGAATATGAACGTTGAGGTTAAACAGTGTTATATTTAGTCTTTAATTGAAGTCATATGTATGAAGTTTTTTATAAAAAAAACTAATAATATACATTTAATTAGGTAAAGAAAATGGCGGAACGAGTATCCAAGTGCCGGGACGACGTCGCAAAGAACCGCGACAAGTACCAGGCCTCGCTGGCCGAGATCACGGCCTACAACCCTCGGTACATCGAGGACATGACCGGAGTCTTCGACCGCTGCCAGCAGATGGAGGCCCAGAGGCTGTCCTTCTTCAAGGACGTGCTCTTCAGCTTCCACAAATGCTTGGATATTAGCAAAGAACCCACGTACGTGTGCCATCCGACCAATGACGCTTTAGTTAGACCTTGTCTTGGGTTTAGTCTATGTATTGTAACTATATTAAGAGTTGTCATTTAGTTAATTTATTTTTGGTATTTTACTCTGTTATAAATGTTAGTTCCCTATATTTTTTTATATTTTATTTTATTTGTGACTACTAACTGGTAGAAAACGTTTTTTACTTTAAGTCCTTTTTCCTTTTTAAATACATTTTTTTCCGATTTACAGTTTACCACAGATATACGAAGAGTTCCATCACACGATCAACAACGCGGATCACGGGAAGGACCTAAAATGGTGGGCCAACAACCACGGGGTCAACATGGCGATGGCGTGGCCCCAGTTCGAGGTAACCGTCCCCACCAGCCCCCCCACCCCGCGAATAACTATATATGCGTCTATATCGTTATGTATGCTAATAACTGAATGCTTTCAATAATAGAATAGATATGTTAGTCATATCAGGACTTTCCTCTAGAGCATGCGTATCTTTTCTTTTTTCTCTTCGTTTCTAATTGGCTACCATTTTTTATTTTTATTATTTTTTAGTTTTAGCGTCTGATACACGGTCCCGTGCCTGCTTGACGACCGTAGCTCTAACACTAGTAGTAATATTCTATTCTAATGACCTTCAATAACTCTTGAGTCGTCAATTCAATATTCAATATTGTAGCAATGTCGGTCAAATATAAGTCGTTACGAAAGTAAAGTTACCATGGAGTATAATGAAATTACGTGCGATATTTATCAGCTCAATAACTGACTTATATATATTTGTAGTATAAATATTTAATATGAGATAGACGAGGTCGCGTCCAAGTTGTGTGTGTATCAAGTGTAGCCAGGATTGACAGCGGTCGACCTCATTGATGATAAAAGATCCCAACTTCATTCTTCAGATACAACAGACTATACTGACATCTGAGGGATAATTGAAAATAATAAAAAAAATGTACATTTATAAAAAAATTGTTGTCAAATACAAAACTCTTTTCGCGGTGATAGAAAATAATCAATAGTTCTGATCTCTTGTATTTTTTTTTGGATTACGAATTCCCTTATAAAATGTCAAGAATGGTACAAAATATG
Source organism: Melinaea marsaeus rileyi (assembly GCA_918358865.1). NCBI lineage: Eukaryota > Metazoa > Arthropoda > Insecta > Lepidoptera > Nymphalidae > Melinaea > Melinaea marsaeus. Next base: position 2,245,482 of record OU911088.1, read on the forward strand.
ATAAATTAAGGAGGAACCTCCGGAGCCGGAGCCGAAACGTTACAAATATCTCCCGGCGGCGGCTTCGGCGGTGATAGCCCGCGTGGCATCCAGCGGACCCCCCGCGAGGGCTCTGTGGGCGACCCTGCGCGCTCTACCCGGCATCTGCTTCAGAGATGACAGGGGACGTAGAGTGGCGCCGTCGGACACCACTAGTATATCCGACCAGACGAGATGCTACAATGTTGCGTTCATGGTACGAGGGCATCTCTCGGGGTTACGTCACGGCCGGTCACGGAATGTCTTATACAGCACTAAAGAAAGAATTATCACCACCTGTCCGTTCGTAGTTGAGCAAATATGCAAATTTTTTCGACCTCTTCGCACTATCACAGGTTTGGGCGAACGCAAGCGGCTTCGAATGCTCTTAGACAAATTTCATGAACACCCAAAACGACACGGCATTAGACAAACCCACAAATCAATCAAGCGAATGCTTTATATATTTGCAAAACTTGACATCAAATTTGACAGATATCCTTTCAATAAAAAAAATGCAAACTAAATTTAAAAAAAAAAGATTCAAACAGACACGATTCAACAATCGCCTAATTATCTAATAAATTGAATAATACAAAAAAGCCAACGTCAATTCTCGCTACACGACAACACGAACCAACAGCTGAATGAAATATAATTTTGAGATAAATATTAAACACCACTATATAACGACCCCTCCGACGACGAAAACGAAGGAGCCAAGAGTTCTCTATCTAAAGTTTCCGTGCATCACTCACAGCAGCATGGTCCAGCCAATGTCACAGCTTAACGTCGCCCGATAATATACACCAGCTTTGTATTGAAGTGAATTTTATTTAATATTAATTTTAATATTAATTTTATTTTTATTTCGCCTACACACACACACGCAAAGACACGTTGGATACAGAGAGTCGTATATACGCAGTGATGTCTAACGTGTGTTTGTATGAGCGCTTGTGATCCGTGTGGAATACAGGAATACACGGAGGAGTTCCGGGACATCGCGAAGGGGAAGTCCAAGGAGAGTCTCCCGACCGGACCCATCACGCTCCTCAACCAGCGACCGGTCAGCGAAGATGTACGTCCCCCACTATACAATCTCACTCGATCACGTCTCACACTATTGTCATTTATAATGAACTGTCGAGTGAGATCGTAAAGTTATATTTATATTAAGTTAATATCATAAACATTATATCTGAGTGTATACACTATACTGTTTATGATAAACGTCAATCGACGAAGGCGAACGGAGAACGGTCTAAACACATTTTTATTTAGGTTTATATTATTTATACTGGTCATTTAGAATATCTTTAATAATGATAACGTAGAAGTGTGGTTGGGCCCAGACGTGGGATTAAAATGAGAATGAAGATATTTAGTATCCATTTAGTACTTACTAGCTTTCAATAATTATATAGATTTTGCATGATATTTTAGTATCGAGTAACCGGTGTATGGGTCATTCTCATTTCGATCTTTATATAAATGTGCTTATTATGTATTATTGTTGTTATTTTTTATTAAATCGATGTCGCATGATGAATGTAGCTTTACCGACTGCATAGCACGTTATATTAATAAACATTAACATTACAAGATTATTATTATTATAAAATCGATCTATACAAGTATGACGAAGTACATATTAACTGATTGTAAAACCGGCTCGAAGGACCAATAATGTATGTCTACGAACAGGAGCTGCCGCCGATAACTAACAACAAGGTGGGCAAGACGAACCACGTGGAGCCGGCCACCAACAACGTCACGAACAACTCCGCCAACAACACCATCGACAAGAAGACCATCAGCGCTCCCATCGCCGTCACGTACGTCACATCGACCTATGTTCTATTATCCCATCATATCCTATCCTATCCCAATATTGTGCATTGAGAACTTCTACTGTGTTAAATCAACACTTACATTTTTGTTAATCCTATTAAAACAGTTACTGTAGTGAGTGCCCTAATCCAATCCAGATCCCCTAACTATTAGTATCGTACGTCTAATCCAATAGCATAGAACGTCTGGAGGTGTACGCGTGTGCGTCGTCGTGCGCGTGCGCGCGGCCCGCGCTGCGACTGTCGCACGACGCACGCATGCTGTCGCGATACACTATCTGTGACAGCGACTGTATTGACGTTCTGTTAGTGTTTAACGACTATGTAGATCAATTAGTGTATATGTATTTTGGTTAGACTGTACGTATTTTTGTATACTGGATCCCGTTTTAAGTAAGCATTTTTTAGAGTTAGTGTCCCAGTCGTCTAAAAGTACACTAAATATATATAATAATATGCATTTATATTTTATTATTTTTAGAAACGGCACGGCATCTGCTCCAAAATCTGCAAAAACCTCACCGGCGAAGGACAGCGTGGGGAAAGACAACCCCTTCGAAGAGGAGGAGTGGGATGAGGAGTCGGGAGGACCCCTCACCGATACGGGCGAGCCGGGAGTACCCGTCAGAGCACTCTACGACTACACCGGCGCAGAGAGCGACGAGCTCAGCTTCCGACAGGGTGAGACGCGCAAAATATACACACATATACACATAATTATACACATACACACATATGCGTATATTGTCTTGTTGATTATTTATTTTGGTATTTGCAGGTGATTTGTTCGAGAAGCTGGAGGACGAGGACGAGCAGGGCTGGTGCAAGGGACGCAAGGACGGACGCGTGGGGCTCTACCCCGCCAACTACGTGGAGCCCGTGGGACACTAGCCGCCGCGCCCGACACTGCGTCCCCGCGGCGTTGTTACGACGCGTCGTAATGTTAATGTCGCCTTTTGCCGAAGTTATTATTATTTTATTATCTGATGCGTCGAACACGACGCACGCGGTGCAGACACCATACACTACACTAATTATTTTAGTAAATATTAATATTTCGAAACAAAATATATTAAAATTATTTATAGTATTATTATTTATATGATTTATTCTAACGTCGGCAAACGGTCGACCGTGTATTCCAAAGTGACGAGAAATGTGTATTAAAATAGTTCATCTTACTGTACATTTGTTAGGCGGTAGTCCCACAGTCATTATTTAAGCACCCGGGGATGTCGAGGAGCGTAACTGACTCGATGTAACTCGGCACTTTTAGTTTTAATACGGAAAAAATATACAAAATAAAAAAATATTTTTTATTAAAAAAAAAATTCATACCGTGTTACAAATAGCGCTTTAAACTTAGGACGCTTTATTTTTGACTAAACGTGGAATACGGAAGTAAGTTAGTTGTAAATTTGTAAGTTGATTAGTTCCGCTCGCCGTCTTATGACTCTTAACATTTTGACGCTTTTATGATTCGGACACTTTTACTGCGGCCCAATACATTTTAATTGTAACGAACTATTTTAAACAGAATTGGGTATTTTTGAAAAATGTACCAAAAATACTTTAGTGGTTTACGGAGTTAGGTGTAACGCGGTCGGAGGACCGGCCGCTGGGAACAGTGCGATGTTTCCTTTTAAAGCCAAGCCAAAAAGTGAAGCGACCCGCGCCTCGGCGCCCCGCGACTGCGCCCCGGGCCGGCGGCGGCGGGGGGAGGCGCGCTCTGTACATACACTTATATATAACGTGGATAGAATATTTATTTTCCATTGTATATAATGTATAATTGTAACGGGAGGGCGCTCGTGCGGGCGGGGCCTAAGTTTTATAGTCTAGTGAGGTGGGAGGGGCCCGAGCGAGGTCCTCCCTCTCCCCGTTTAGGTTATTAAATAATATATTATAAAAATGTTTACCTTTTCTTTTATTTTTTACCTCGTTTTAGACATTGTTGCGTGGTATCGGTATCGGAGTCTGCGGGATGATCTTTTATGAATTGACTGTAGAGTGGGTCACTCGTCTTACTGTTTTTCTTTGTTATGGTTTCAGAGACCTGTGAAATTCTTTGTATTATATTATTATGAGAGAGCGTGGTTCCGGACCACATATGTTAATATATTATTAATATTGGTAAAATAAAATTGTTACATATGAATTGGGCGTTTTATTTTACATTTCCTTAATAACACTTTAATAGTGAAGTCTCAATATGGTCTGTAAAATTATTTTATCCTTAAAATATACCAGTAATGAGATATCACCAAAGATTCCTTATTACACATACACCCAATAATCTCACAACACGTAATCAAAGTACGGATCATTTAACAAATGTTATGTATAAACCGTAAAGAGGCTAAACTCGATAATATAAAATGAACAGCTCTTAAACAATTCATTGACAATAATCTTGAATGATGACAATAAGACCGTAAAAAACAGCTAAGGAATAAAATGGATGAAATCTTTAACTTATCGAAACGGTAGCGATAATTCTACTAACATATATTCTCCAAGAGGGCGTTAACTTGTCGGCCGGCAGTAAAACTTTCCACAAATTCTTGCAATATGTCAGAAAGGAATAAGTTTGATAATGGGGCGAGGGCGTAGGCAACGAACAGAAGAGACAGCACTGACTTCTGTGAGAAATGTTAGTCGGATCATCACCGGCGAGTGAGATGTAAGACGTGAGCCCAGAACTAAGGAGACTGAGACTGAACGACTGAGATGTGCAGATTGGAATTTTCTAATGATTATTAAAAACACAAATAAAAGTGGCATGTGTGCGTGAGGCCGAGTGAAGGACACAAAAGCGAGATAGTCGATTAGATTCAATATTTTATTGGTAGTTGCAGTACGAAATGTCGCGGGCGGTTAGATATCGATATAAAAAAAAAAGTTAATAGATGTGAAAGAATAAGCAACCAATTATTAATATGAAGGCAATTTGGAGGATTTGAAATTTTAAAGGTAATCAGTATGTATATATATACCTTTATCTGGTGCTGACGAGAATAAAAAAGAGAAGCTTTGGCTTCGATGTTCTGATGATTGATACTCTAGATATTGAAAATGTGCAGGTGTAGTTTTAAATTTACATAAGAGAAGAGTGAATGAAGGCTAGGAGACCGTGCAGTACGGAGAGTAAATCCCTGTGGCAAGCATCTTCATCATTTGGTCCGTCCATAAACAGTTGTTTGAAAAAAAAATTACATATCACAACCTACAAGTCGCCACACGCCACAAGAGTAGATTACTTCCTTTTAAAAAGGAAATATCAACTATTCTAAAAATTACAAAGTATGTTATTTCCCGGGGAGGACTATGTTTTTATCCGGTAATACTAAGATAAGTCTCGCAGCATAAATTTTTCATCTAAATAAAGCCTCAATAATACTCATAGTTATAAGATCTCAGAACTTGAGTAAGCGAATGCCTTTAAAAATAAGGCTGTTGATATAAATGATAGAAATGAAGTCTACGAAAGAAGGATCAGTATTCATCTACTGATGTATAGGTTGGCAAATTGTATAAGGAGAGTAACGAATGAAGTATTTGGTAAATCGAAAAGTTTTGATATTCGCTTATCTTATCATGTGCTCATTTACACATTTCTTCCGACTACCAGAATCTAGTTGGCTTAATCAATCATGATGACGTATATCGAAATGTTAATTTTATTCTAAAACAGTAATACGATTACCCAAGCTGCAGGGTTCGGAGTGCTGTGCTACAAAATAATAGATGAAAAGCAAATGCATGCGATTGAGATGAGAATGTTGAGATGGATGTGTGGTATTACGAAAAAGAATAAAGTAAATAATAATAATGTGAGGTGATTTGAAGTAGCATCGTTGATAAACAAGTAATAGTTTTTTGTGGTCTTGATCATAAGAAGAGTTAATAATTAATTAATTGTTATTAAAAGTGACCAAATAAGAAATGGATAGGATGTGTGAAACATGCATGGTGCATGGCATGGTGAGCGTGGAAGGATTTGAAGGTTGAGCCGACTGCAAATATTGGGGATAAGGATAAATGAATGATGATCATTGTTAGAAAAAGGTGTTTATGCAGTTTTTTCAGTCATACGTCTTTAGCTGTGTATATATAGCTTTTATTTTTAGCTGAAATCATGACTTGAAATTAACATACTTTATTGTTATTGAAGGTTGTTGTTGAGTTATTGAAGTTGATAAAGCTAATATGAATTTATTTACGTCTTTTCATTCTTTCAATTTTCATGTAAATTAAATAGTGGAACTAATTTTAATAAATATATGAGATTATCTACAGTCTGAAAAATATTAGAGGCTTAATTATTTTTTACATTACACTTTACAGATGATATAGAAATAAAAGATAAATAATTTTGTAATCTGTTTATTATTTATATTGTACGCAGTGCACTGACACAGGACTCGAACCCGACGCTCTACAAATGTATTAACAAATACTATAAAGCTGTACATTTAAATTTGCAAAATATATTAAAATCGTACAACGTCGGGCCGCGGTCCAGGTGGAGGATGTCTAAGCAAAAGCCAGTAGTCTTAAAAAGATACTACATAACTTCGACACACTAATGGAGGACAATTATTACTTATATAAATCTTGTTTTACTACTTTACTTGCATTTTACATTTACAACTGAGTAGGTCGCTACACTCGCACGTGTGATGATCATTTTAATAATTAACACAGACATACAGACATATATAAAAAGTAATAAAACAAGACTGCTTACAGTCGCCTCTTCCATTACAACCAGCATCACTCGGCGAATACAACGCGACCTTCGTGTCACGGACAGAGCCGCGACACTGATACTACATTATACGGGTTTATATTTGATATGCGGATATATTAGAAGCATTTGTTATATATAAGGTTGATTCTCATCAGACGCTTGTATTACTTTAATAGCAACCATATTTGGTGTGCAGTGTAAAAATATTATATAGATAGTTTTGAGGTATTATCGTAAGACGAGAACGCACCGACGGTCAGTAGACACTAGCGACACTCGGGACCCGCGCGGCACGGCACGGCACGGGTACATAACGTGATGTACAAAACTTGGAAAAATAAACATTGTAAATAGTATATTTTAAATTATAGTCAAAATAGCTGACCCGGTCGCGTCAGCGCGGATGTCAACACAAATATATACAAAACTAACGAGTAACAACGAACAAACGAAATGAGATTCAACACGTCTCCAACTAACACGCACCGACGCACACAGACACAGTGTATAAATGACGGCGATACATAACGGAACAGAAGTCTTTACACAACAAGTAAGATAAAATATTTACAAATAACCAACGTAACAATACATTACAGTCACTAACTACACTAACTACACTATACAATGACGCGCAGGGCTTCTTAACATTGTGAGATGATGTACATTTCCACGTGCAGCGGAATGCGACCCCGCGTTGAGAAGCCCCGCTCTATATAATATATAATATGGTCACTGAGCGAGATCTTGGCCCTCGGGCGGAAATCAGTATAACATATATTTCTTACAATTAGACACTTTTTCTACAACTATTTTCTAGAACCGAAAAATAGTAATTAAAATCGATCATTACCAGTACGCGTCGATTCAAAGTATATCAAAAGATTTTGAGCCAATATGATATTTCATTTACATTTATTTATTCTACAGAATAATTTACTATTTATGACATCCAGTTTTTCTTACATCAATTAATTTCGATTAAAACTGAACACTGAACATCGACTCAAACAACTCACACTTGGACACGCGTTCAGCGGAGGTGGTCGATTACACTAGCTTCATTATTTGAATACCGAACGAAGAAATTTAAATTTCATTGATACGATGCGATAAAATATCGCAGGATGTAATGTTCCTAACCTAACATCGGGGACGGACGAACGGAACGCTGTCGGAAGCAAAAAGATACAAGTCTTATAATTTAATGAAATATCGATTTTTACATTTAAGTTTAAATTAAATACATCGGCGTGATATGTCAAAAATATCGTAAAACTCATTTCAAAATCGTTTATTAAAATCCAATGAAGCCGTATCGTAATTAGATACACAGATAACTATACAATATTCTCATGGGACCGGACGCATCGCAACGCGACGACGGCCGGAGTCCGGGACGACCAGTCGTACGTGTCGTGTCGTAGGCGTCATGTTGTTCACTGTAGGCACGCCTGCAGCTTCTCGATCCACTCCTGCGCAGCGTTGGCGTCGCTGGCGCAGAAGTTATAAGTTCGTCTGCTCGTCCGTAACTAAGAAATAATAAAGTATTTTAGTATAAAAACAAATGTTTTACAAAATACACTTCCAATGTACGTAATCTGTATAATTTAAATAACAGTTAGGTACAACACTAACGTCGAAGAAGGATCGCTCGTCGCACTTCTTGGGCGGGCCGGGCGCGGCGGGCGCGGGGGACACCGTCAGCACCTCCGACAGCTCTGAGGACACACGCACGTACACATTACGTACAAAGTATTACATTTTACACACACTAACAAACAGTAATCTCATTTAGTATCTTTCCGAGGTTTAAATCGCTGAACTCTCTTGGTAAATATTATATAATATTTTTTAAATAAATAATTTCGTGTAAGTAATCGGTAATACTTTCAATAAGATCTCACCGATAAACCCTTTGCAGTGCGAGTCCTCCATGGCGTCGTAGTACCGCAGCTGGTGCTTGATGGAGTCCAGCACGAACCATCTGCAACAGTTATATCGATACGTTTTATAGTACACATTGCACAGGCACTAATTGCAAACTAACCAATGAGATGTTTCAATTAAGAAGTACTTCCAGCAATTCCTGAAATCCTTACCTCTGTTTCCATCCCTTAAGCAGGGCCCCTCTCTTGTACAGATGTCCCTCGTGCGTGCGGTTCTCCGCCACGTTGCTGGAGAACTGCTCGTAGCACTGCTGCGAGGAGGCCTGCAGGGTGGCAACACCTGGACGGAGCTTTATCGGTATATAACTAGTTAAGGACTATGGTAAAACTTAAATATAAGTGTCTGACCGGCGCCGGCGGGTCTGTCGCGGTCGCGGTCGGGGGGCGGCGCCTTGTACCGCGTGCAGGGCAGCGCCAGCGCGTCCGCGCAGCGCTCGTGGCACGCCGCGCCGCAGTCCACGCACCGCACGCCCGTCTACAATGTAAGCGGAGTAACATGTCAGTGTGAATGTGTGTGCATATGAGCATATATGCTTGTGTAAACGTGCTTGTGCGTGAGTGTGTGTGTGTATGAGTGTCTATGTGTGTGCATGTGCGTATGTGTGCGTCGCGCACCTCGAGCGGCCCCCACAGCAAATCCGCGCAGTGGTCGCACCGTGCGGGCGCGGCGGCGGGCGCGGGGGCCCAGCGGTGCAGCGGCGCGGGGGGCGCGGCCGCCAGTCGTCCGGCGGCCAGTACCTCCCGCGTGCAGCGCCGATGCGCCGCCGCCGTCGCGCGACGCACCACGCCGCTGCACATCGACGCATTGCGCTGGACATAATAACCACTACGTTAATATTTATATTTTATGTTGCAGTGTGATTGGTAAGTTTTAAATAATATTTACTGATCACATTATTGTTATTATTGTCGATAAAAATTGGTTATAATTGTTTTTTTTTAATCTTTATTTAGTTAAGGGCTTTTGTTTATTAAAACATGCCAGCCCTATCGTATCTTATTCTAAGATTTAGTAACACATTTAACTATTAAAAAGAAACTTATAAACTATATGCGCCTTCACTGAAGTTGATGACGACACATGTACATTACATGTGATGTATGCATTAACTATAAATATATATACATATATATTCCTTAAGAAATATATTTTAAATAGGGCGACATTGAATTTGATTCATTAATAAACTGGATGTGTAACATAAAACTGGTTTTTATTAAACATCCCCAGCTCCCCCACCTTACATACATGGTGCCTCTGTTATCTTCATGAGTAGAAAGAAAAATGAACATAATAAAAAATATTTTATTTTTCAATGTGTTAATTCCACTCACTTGTAGCTCCAGTGTGTTGGGCAGCTCCAGTTGATCCCAGCGCACTCTCCACTTCTGTGGTAAGTGTCCCAACTCCAACTCCAACTGTCGCAATCTCTCCAACAGGCCGGTGAAGGAGTCCGGCATGCAGCGTGATATGCTATCGTACCTGTACAATAATAACTAGTTTTTAAAAATAGAAAAATATACGATTGTTATAATAAACGTAACTTAAAAGCTTATTTTAAAAGCTTAAAATTATCTGAAGTAGTATAATATCTAACCCGGCCACTACGAGTCTCCTCTGTGCGGGCGCTCCCCTCTCCTCCCCCCACAGGTCCGGCTCGTAGGGCGCTCCGTGGGACAACTCCTCGCTCACGTAGTACTCCCACACCTCCAGACTGCTGACGGCGCTCACCGGCCGCAACACCTTCGTAGTGATAATTGAAATAAATCATTTAAATTTTATGCCATTTTTTTCATAAACACATAATAAAATGTATCGCTTTGAATGAAAAAACTTTAATTATTATAAAAACCATAATCTCACGGGGTTATCGAGGTCGGGAGTGTAAAGCAGGTTGAAGAACAGCGGCGACCGCTGGTGGAGGCGCTCTATGTACTCGAACAGCCCGAGGGCGGATCGCGCCTCCTCGCCCTCTCCCCCCGCGCCACCCGCGGCCCCGCCCCCCGCGCCACATGTCTCCACACCCTGCGATGTAGACTCATTAGTACTGGGACATTATCATACACAGTGTACAAAAAAATATCCTAAATTTAAATATAATTATTTTAAGGTTATTTGTTAGTACTTCGTGTTTTTCCTATTTAAATAATGTATAGAACAGATTATTACTCACAATTAATTATAATAAAAAAAGTTTTACTTATATAAAACTATCGAGTGTTTTAATTTAACAAGTTAAAAGATGTAACGTTTACTAATAAATCTTGGAGCATTATTTAGTGGGTATTAATTATGGTGAGTCGCACCAGTCTGGAGGCGTCGGGCCTTCTGTCGGCGGGTGGCGCGAGGCCCAGCTCCGCGCGCTGCGCCTCGCTGTCACACAGGAAGGTCCTGAAGCGGCACGACACGCTGTGGTACGCCACGAAGCGGAGGCAGTAGTCGTTAAACTCGAACGCCAGCGGGAACTGCTTCTGCAGCTGGAAGGGAACGGTTTGATTGATTGATTGATTCATGCTAAAACCTGTACTATATCATAATCGGCATATCCTTTTAGGATGAAATAGTTATTTTAAACTCAAAGTATCTCAGCGCTCAAATTCAATCCAGTCCAGTCAAAAGTAGGGGACATGAAAAACCTTATCACCTGATGAACTGCATCCAAGAACATTAGGAAGGTAGGCGTGAACCCCTGCTGCGGGGCGGCGCCCAAGTTGGAGCGCTGCTGAAACTTGTGCCCTAACGCCAACCACTCTTTCTCGATCAGGATGCGGAAGCCGTCCAGTGTCCGGTAGTAGGGGTCCAGACATATCTGAGCGAGCGACGATATCTGTAACAAGAAGTAGAAACATTGTAAGACATCCTATTAATTTATATACGCTACCGTTTCATCAGGAACATACGGAAAGAACTCCGTAAATTTCATATAATTATACATTTTTAAACAACATACTATTTTGTTTCAATATAAACTTTACGGTCACTTATTATAAATTAAGCTCTTCCAACCCACCTGTGCGGTGACGTCCCAGCCGTCCTCCAGCGACAACAGCACGGAGGCGCCCTGCACGTCCAGCAGGTCCACGGCGGCGCCCGACAGCTGGAACAGCTGCCGCAGTTGCCACAGCCAGCCGGATTCCTCTACTAGCCTGGATCATATGTTTTACATGTAGCGGATTGTTATTTAGTCTGCATTAGATATACATAGTCCAGTGATGAAAAATAAATAATTGAACAATCCTTCTCACCTCAAAAACCCCGGCTCGTCGGCCCCGGGCGCAGAGGGCGCCGCCGCCCTCAGAAGCTTCTTGAAGGCGTGCTTGGTGGCCCGCGCGTCGGGGTACTCCACAGGCACGGCCTCCGCTCCCGCGCACGTACAGCCCGACCCCTTCTCCGACAATACATACAGAGCAGCGCGCCGGGAGGTGCCTGCGCCCTCGCCCGACACTGAAGGAACATATACAGATTTGACAAATTTTACAAGTCATTTTGTCAAATTACTTATGCAAAATTACTTTAACGTGTCTATATGTCTATTAGCGTGTAATTACCCGAGTCCAGGTCTGCGGTGGAAAGTCTCTGTCTGGAGGGGTAGACGTCGAGGTGGGAGGGGGGGCGGCGGTCCCGCAGCGACCCCCAGCGACCGAAGTGTCTCCCGCCCGCAGCCGCGCTCTTGCCGCCGCTGCCGCGACCCAACACACTAACACAAATAACAATTTTAATATACAATATTTAAAAGCTTTAAAATGCATTTTATTACATAACATCACATTTAAAGTTGCGATAGCTAATATGCCTAAGACGCCCACCTCAGTGTGCCGGCCGCCTTGGTGAGTAGCGGCGTGTGGCTGTGTGCGTGTGCGTGCGCGTGCGCGTCCTCGCACAGCAGCAGTGAGTCCAGACTGAGGCTGGAGTCGTCCAGCTCAGCCCGGGCCGCCGGCGTCAGGCTCACCAGCAGAGACAAGTAGCGCTCCTGAGGGAACGACAACTAGTCAGCCAAAAGGAATACAGCTCTCCAATCAACATTCATTCAAAATCATTATTAAAACACTGTTCTGGAATTACAATTAACAATGTCCTATATATGTAAATATAAGATAAAAATAGTAACCTGTTCCAAGCTTGAGTTGGTTTCTGTCCCGCTCTGCGCGGTCGGCGTCTGATGACTGGTACCCTTCAGCATACCCATCACACCCTTGTGGTGAGACGCCGCTGACCTAATAATAAAAACAAAGCAAAAGTGTAATCGGATATCTAAAATTTATTTATTGTTGTATCTGTGGGTGTGTGCATCGGTGTGCGTATGCGTGCGTGTGTGTGTGCGTGCGTGTGGGTGTTTGTCACCTGGCCAGTAGCGCTCGTGTGCGTGGGTGTCTCCATGTGAGTAGCGGTAGTCGTCCCTGTCGGTAGCACCGCGCCGCCCGACGGAGAGATTCGTCTGATATGTTCTCTGGTACGGCTACGACTGCTGGGTAACTGGAAACATTTTTATTTAGAATTATACATATATTATTTCTGGTACGTGGTTTCATCTGATTGGACTATCACAGGACTGGATTCTGATTTCTGATTAAAGGTTAAGAACTAGGGATCCAGGCCAAGAGAGTAACAATATCCTATGTGGATGTAGATTTTCTATATATTTAAAAGCACTCATACTATAGTACATATTATCAATAAATGAGATAGCAAATGTAAATCAATAAACAACTGGTAATAGCGGATTCTGTCTTTAACAACGAAACAAACTTTTCAGTTCTGTGATATTAATAATGATTATATAATTATTAAAACATCTAATACAGTTAAGATTTTTTTTTAATATAATCATATATTAAAGAGAAAAATAGACAACTGGCTAGAAACAGCTAATACTTAGGACCGACACGGATATGTGCACCCTATGATACGCCTTCTGTGAAATGGGCTTTTGACGCGTTACATATTTTTTGGTTTCAAATATAATGTGCGTCTGTGAGAGAGAAAGAGAGGTAGAGTTTAAGAATAATGTAAGTAAGTAGGACGGTATACCTTCGCGCCAGCGTGTAAAGCGCGTTGGCGTGTGCGAGTCTGAAGGGCGCGGCGGCGAGACCCAGGCGCGCCCAATCTCGTGCGTACACGCGCTCGCGCACACGCTCCAGCGAGCGGCACGGCGCCTCCACCTCAGCGCACGCACCTGCGCCGCCCAGCTCCAGTTCCTCCACTGCAATTAATACACACATACATTCACCGCTACACCGATAGTGCACGCCACAGGGGAACGAAGTTTGATATCTTCAAAGTTCTAATAAAATACAAGAGAATAGTTTGTGTGATACTTTGGTATGTATGTAATCGCCGTGTATATGGGCGTCCTACGATGCTATATATCTGTTTCGTGACATGTTACTCCTCTCAATATTATATAATATAATAATTTGAGTCTTACGCGATAATGTGTCGGCAGACAGTGAAGCCATCAGCGGTGGCGACGTCAGCGAGCGTGCGTCCGCGGCCGGCAGCACGTACTTCTGGCGCTTGGACGGTTTGGGTTTCAAGCCTGCTCGACGAGCCGTCTTCAGTAGAGTCTTTTTGGCGAATCCTCTGCATATACAAACACATAAATAATAGTAAAACTTCGGACATAGAACTGTAATTTTTGTGCGTAATTATTAAATTATCTTTCACTTGATTGTTAAAATAGGCATTATAATGCGATGTACTATATATATATATATGTCTATGTGTGTGTACTTGAGCGTGTGGTGTTTGGGCTGCGCGAGGTCCGAGGGGGGCGGGGGTCGCGGGGCCAGCGCGAAGTGCATGAGGGGGTGGGGAGGGTGACGCAGACGACCCACCGCCTTGCGGAACGCCTCCGCTTGCTCCCCGCTCACCTCCTCGTCCAGTGCCACCTGTGCGATACCGACAATAAAATACCTCGCTGAGATTACCTTTATACAAGCATAAAAAAAATATAACAATTTTGAAACATATAGTCAATACGTTCGTAACCGACACAGTCTTCTATAGTACAAAAATTTAAAAAATGCTTTAAATGGATATCAGTTTTATATTATACTTTTTAAATTATTTTGCAAATAAGATCGGCGAAGAAACGGTTGAAAGGACTTCCCATAGCCGACGTAGATTTGGGGAGTAGGCCAGTTGGTATTAAATGTGTGAGTACCTTGATGAGCTGGAAGGTGGCGGCGCGCAGCTGCAGTGCGTCGTGCGGCGCGTGCTCGAGCTGCGCGGGAGTAGCGCGGACGCCCTTCTCACGAGTCAGCGCACTCAGAGGGAACGATCGTACCACTGTCGCCTCGCACGCTGGGGGGGTGAATAAGGGGGGTGTTACTGGTGCTACCACTTAGTAATTTATGATCTTTTGAAGGCGTAGTAGGAGTTTTAAACCATGTATTTTTTATGCTCCTAAATATACAAAGGTGAAAATAAAGCAGATATAAAAAATTTGGTACAATTATATTTTAGATTGTTTGTATTAAACATAAAAAGGAACATTTATTAGGTCGCATATGCGGATAGTTTCACTATATCCAAAGAAATATATAATTAAAGCATAGGTCGGCCACATTCAATAAAAGACAAATCACACGATAAGAAAAAATTCATTTGAACAGTCACAATAATCAATATAACACCCTCGTACCGTACGGGTCGACGGGTACCCCCTTGAACAGCAGCCTGTAGTTGGTGAGGAACAGCGCTCCCTCCGCGGGCAGCAGCTGCGGCAGTGCGGAGCCGCGCCCGTCTGCCAGCAGCACCGCGCGCAGTGCACCGCCCGCACTCGCCTCGCCAGACACTAGCGACGGCCACGCTATGCGGGGCTGGGGGAGGGTATTAGGTTATATGAGTAGGTATTATGTATGTGTGCATGTATGTATGTATTAGGGCGTTTCAAAAAAAAAAAAAAAATTTTTTTTCTCGGAACCAGGCTCAAAAGTTTCGTTTAGATGCCAAAATAGGCCTGTGAAAATATGAGCCCTTAATATTAATATTAAGGTAGTCCGCATCGCACTTTTCGATTTCCCATAAGAATAACACAAGAAAAAATTTTTTTTTTCTTTTGATTTTTATAACTAATGAACGATATATTGTATTGCAATACCCATTCATTATTTTTGTAGAGAATTTAACGCTCTACAAAAAAGGTTAAAAGTCAATTTTTGATAAATCAACTCAGTCAAAAGTTATTCAAGGTCAAAGTTTAAGTTACTCTCAATTCAGCTGTTTTTTAGTAGATTTCATAGAAATCTAACTATTGCATTGGTCCTCATGACGGAACTTTTGAAAAAAATTGTCATTTCCTTACTCAGCTCGGCGAGCTGATTAAGAAATATATATATATATATGGTTCAAAAGTTTATATATGTATGTATATATATATATATATATTCTATATTCTATATATATATTTCTTAATCAGCTCGCCGAGCTGAGTAAGGAAATGACAATTTTTTTCAAAAGTTCCGTCATGAGGACCAATGCAATAGTTAGATTTCTATGAAATCTACTAAAAAACAGCTGAATTGAGAGTAACTTAAACTTTGATCTTGAATAACTTTTGACTGAGTTGATTTATCAAAAATTGACTTCAAACCTTTTTTGTAGAGCGTTAAATTTTCTACAAAAATAATGAATGGGTATTGCAATACAATATATCGTTCATTAGTTATAAAAATCAAAAGAAAAAAAAAATTTTTTCCTGTGTTATTCTTATGGGAAATCGAAAAGTGCGATGCGGACTACCTTAATATTAATATTAAGGGCTCATATTTTCACAGGCCTATTTTGGCATCTAAACGAAACTTTTGAGCCTGGTTCCGAGAAAAAAAAATTTTTTTTTTTTTTTGAAACGCCCTAGTATGTATGTATGTATGTATGTATGTATGTATGTATGTATGTATGTATGTATGTACGTACGTATGTATGTATGTATGTATCTATGTATGTGTGTGGGTGTGTGCATGTGTGTGTGTGTTCGTGTGCTAACCTTCTGCACGGGCGGCAGGCGGCGGCTCTCCCTGGCCACCCCGTCCAAGGTCTCCAGGTGCATATGCACTACTCCTGGTATCATCTGGTGCAGGCACCGCACGTGGTCTGCCGTCACACCGCCCTCCGTACACACCTGGATGATATGATATGATTGTTATATTCCATCTTTATTGCTCAAAAAGATACAATGAAAGAGTTGATGGTAGAAAACATTCTCAGCCAGAAAAACCAAATAATAAATAATATAATTAATAAAATTAATAAAATAATTATTATGTTAAGGAGCCGAAACAAATGGCAATTATAAGTTACTAAGTTATTTAGTAGACTATTTGATTTATTTACAAAGTAAACTAAATCGTCAATTTATATGTTCGTTGGTACGTATTCCATGTACGTTTGTCTTCTCACACGTGGTTATTTCGACTACTTTGAAGATTACCTTATCAACGAATCTCGAGACCATTTTGATAACATTATTCCCGGCCTCCCCTGGGTCCGCCTCCTCGAAGCCGGACTCCGCGTCTGCGCTGTCCGACTCAGCGACACTATAATAAAACATGTACTCAGAATGTTAGAATTAGAATCAGGCAATCAATCAATCAAGAGCGACATAGCAACACTCATTGCCTGTTAGTGATGCTGTTGCTGTTCCTGTCGTCGTCCCGGACGTCCCTCCTCCCGGCGCCCTCTAGCGGCAGCAGCAGGTACACCATCCGGTTGGCGTAGTGCACCGCCTGGCTGTACAGAGTCGACTCCTCGCTGGATAGCAGCTCGCGTTGCTTCTCTGGATGTTAGGGAATTGACGCAGGTACCGGTTAACAATGGGTAGCTGTAGTTTAATAAACATCAAAAAAAAATCTAAATATAAAACAATAATAGGTAATACCTTGTGGCAGCGTCGGCCACAGCCGCATCTGCTCCGCCGCTATCTCCAAGGCACTGGGCTCTTGGGCTTTTAGCAATGATATGTATTCGTCGTCCTCTCTAGAGTTAAATCAATTATTATTATATTTCAATCATAAATTAATATAGAAATCAGATATTTAATATATGTATATATGTAAAGCTTTTACTAGCAATTTTATATGCCTAATATCTATTAAACAGATGTAAAACAACATAACAATGTTCGATACCATTTATAGTCAAGAATTGTCTGATAATAGTTTCACAGCTCACCTAGGACTAGGCATCCTGTGATGATGCGTGGGACTTGGCAGGTACAGTGCCTTGATGTCTCTCTGCACGTCCTGGTAGAAGGCGGCCTCCCAGAACTGCTGACTCGCCCACACCTGGTGCTCCTGGGGATTACACGATCGTTACTCTACTGAATGATCTATGAAAATTACACCTATTCCGTTTTTGAGGATACAATATCGTTGTTTCTTAACGGATCTTAGGGAAAAAATTTAAATGACTTTTGACAAATAGAATATGAAATAATACTTCCTTATACATTGTAATATATACTCCAAATCTTTACATGGTGGAGGGTGCGTTATCTCAGTTATCTGTCAGTCAGTAAGTGCTTTAATATGTGAATAAAAAATATATAAATCTGACCTGTATGCACATGTAGGCGTACTGTATGACGCCGGTGCACAGCTTGCGGCAGTAGGCGGTCGCGAGCGGCAAGATGGCCGCCGCTATGGAGTGCTCGTCCAGCGCGCTCGCTGACTGGAGCGCGCTGTTCATAAGCCTGTAATACATTTAATTCATTGTAAACTCATAATATATCTCTATTTAATTTATAAATTGTAAGTTAAGATCAGTTTTCTTTTTTATTTATTATAAGCAAAGTTCATTCTAGTAGTACAGGTTTCAAGATATAGTTTTAAGATTTATATATATGGTCTTTCTTTCTTTCTAGCTCTTATTTTCACGAAGAAATAGATTACTCGATATGACATAAAGATACTAAGATAATATTAAATATATTAATAGCAATAATAATTCCTATATGTCATAGACATAAAATACAATATATATGAAAACAATGAAATATAACATGTCATGAAACAATAATTATTAAAAAACCGGACATTGCAAGCTAACAATCAAAATGAACCTGAAGCATGCTATTGCGATTATTTATTTTTTTTATATATAAAAATAATGATGAATAACCAACATCGGAAAAGATTTAATGTTTACTACCATACTACATTTCCTTAAGACCTTACATATTACATATTAACCTAAAACTTTCCTAGTGGAGATTTGGAACTTTTTAAGTTACTTTTTAAATCATTTATTGTTATCTGTTGATAACAGATCAAATGCAATATCAAAGGAAGAGTTAAGGTTACGGAGCCTTAGTGCGGTCCACTGAGACACGAAAACTATCGATATTAATATAGCAGAGGTACAGACAGAGGCAGACATTTGACATACTTAAGAGACATCACTCTCCTTTAGGGTCCACCATAAAACTTTACTGAGTACCCTATAAACTTTTTCGACCCACAAACACCAAGTTCTTCTAAAAACCTCCATTGGTTTCGAGTGTTCATACTTTTTTCACAAAGTCATTTATCGATAACTTTCTCTTATTTTTATATATTCTCCGAAGTCTAATTTACCTAAAGAATAAAAAAAATATATACATACTTTCATTAGAATATATAGATAAAATAATAGCAAAGATTTAAAAAAAACATTTCAATGTCAAAAAAAATCTAAATTTAACAGTAATAAATATTGTATAAACTAGGTATCATGTGATAATATAAAAAATAAGTAGTGCGATAAAATCAATAATACGGACGGACACGTTATGGTGAATAATTACGTCCATTATATATACCTATATATAGTAGCGAGCCATTTGGCTTCACATATTCGTACTACTGCATATCGCCATGTTAAAAATATTATTACTGATAGTTTGCGTGGGTATATTCGCCTCGGGGCGAGCCGACGACTTGCTGGCAAGTAACAAATTTTTTTTTTTTAATATGTCAATAAATTCCACCAGTATCATATTGACAAATTTGTGAGGATGTATGTTAGTTACTCTTTCAAGTAAAAGCTGTTGAGATTGCGATGAATCTTTGTAGTATATACATCAGAATAACATATAATATGTTTACGATATGAAGAGAATAATTAATTTCGCATTATATATATATATATATATATATATATATATATATATATATATATATATAAACAAGTTTATATATATATATATATATATATATAAACAAGTTTAGCTTTCGATTACAGGGCAAGGGCTTGTGGTCCCTTATAAGTGTCAGCAAGTGTCCCGAGCACAGCTTGAGAAAGGAGACTATTGTGTTCGACGTCAACAAGCACAAGCTAAACCGCACCCAGGACGGTATTTCAGCTCACGTATCGATATCAGAAGAAGTCACGGAGTCGTATGGGGTGATGTTATATATAGATAATATAATTATTAATTATTTTTTTACTGATTTTAAAGGCTTTACCTTTTAATATAATATTAATACAGATTTTCGTGGACGTATGTAAGTATGTGGACGGCGGATGTAAGCAATACCAAGTCGTATCCGACAACATGGGCAAGTTGTGCGACAAGTACGCAAGGGTCAACGTCATGAGAGCATTGGAGTTGGGAAATTTTAAAACTGACTACTTTCCCATTGAGGAGGTAAAAATTTACGAAACAAAATTTATGACTTTGACTTGACTAATATTAATGACTTGTACGATATACAAAGTCATTGTTTTTTAAATTTCAATAGGTGCATTTGTAAGTCTGATAAGCTTATTACTTACAGGGCGAATATGATTTGGAAGATTTCATATTTGATTACTGTGATCTGCCTTCGGATTGTCCTTTTGGGAAGTACGAGGCTATGGCCTATCTCATTATGAACCAAGAAAGAATCTCTTGCTTGAAGATAGTTATAGAGTGCAATAAGTGTGAAGAGGACGAAGATTGCTGTAATCGTGAAGAAGAATAGATGGAATTAAAAATAAAATCTATTTGTGGCTTCCATTGAATTGTTTTTTTATGATATACTTGCTGAGCCCACGACTTCGCGCCAAAAATGTTTTTTCTAAATAAAAGAAGCCTATGTTACTTGTAACTTGTAAAATCAACTATCCGCCAGTGAAAGTCCTGTTATAATCGATCCAGTCGTTTTAAAGATTAACCGGAACAAGCAGACAGAAAAAAAAACAAAATCAATTTTTTTGTGTAAGTACCGTATATACGGTATATACTTTCACACGTATTTGATCATTAGGTTGTAGAAACACTGAATTCTATGAACTAAATATCTATTGACTTCTATAATCTTACCAGTTATACCTGTCATACTAATATTATAATTTGTGTTATTGTTGGTATGTTTGTAATGTTTTCTTCACACAAAAATTACTGGACCGATTTCAAAAATTCTTTCACCATTAGAAAACTGCATCTTCACCGAGTAGCATAGGCTATATTAAATTTTCAAATAAAATAGGGATCCCTAATAAAAATGCAATAATGTGATCACAGGTGTGCAAAAATTGGTTATAAAAAATCTGTCATGGCGTGCGCTGCGGAAAGTATTGATGGTAGAACAAAAAAATGTTCTACAGTATTATAGAACGTATTAATCTCTACAAGAAAGTCTACGATACCATATATCCAACTACGGTAATTATGCCACTATAATCAAACCACACTATTCATACCTCTGCACAAATCCCATTATCCCATTAAGTAATATTTTATTAAAGACCGTTTTAGCACTTATAAAATACTTTTTTAATAATTAAAATTGGACATTCCATTCAAAAGTTCACTACCACAAGATCGGTATCTACGCGAGTAAAACCGCGGGGCATTATTGTATTTAATAAAAGTTCTTAAATTTAAAAACTTTACCAGAATAAAATCACACTTTTTAAAGTTAACATATACATATTATTAAGGGGTTTCCAGCATCAATTTGTAACTAAGCAAACTAAGGTAAAGTTCGTTGTGACTCGTTTCACGGCTTCATTGAACGCAATAGTCATGTAAAGCTGTTGTACATTTTTGGACTAAAAATATTACGTTTGATTGAATTGAATTGAATTGATAGGGTAATATTGTTTCATTAAAGTTTTTTTTTATATAATATATATATATATATATATATATATATATATATATAATAGATATATAAGGATGCATATTTACCAGAGTTTTTAGATAACTATAGGTAGTTGTCAGCGGGGTTTTTCATATCTTTAAGAGGCAGAATGTTGATAACAGAGTCTTGCGATTACTTACAATTTCATTATTTAAAGAAATCCTGAATATAAGTTAATTCTTACAAATGGATAATGAAATTGGCCTTTTAGTATATTGGACTTTCGCGCCCTTCGTGCTAGAGACTTCAAAATGGAGGAAAGAAAATCGTCAGACTTATAACAATGTTATATAACATTTTTTTTTATTAATATTTAAAAGTAGTAGTAAATATCATTAAACTACGTATCATGTACATGTTGTGATAAAATCAATAAAAATAAACACGAGTCGTTTAAACAATTACATCAATATGTATGTATGCGTGTCATCTATGTAGGAATTTTCCCTTCCGGCCGGACTGAAATAGAATAATACGGAATTAGTAGCATTTATTATTTTAAAAAATGTACTTCTTCCTATAACTTTAAGACGCATGGAGTATGATTAGAAATTATATTTTGTCTAAATTTTCATATTTGGAATCATCAAGTTACTTCTATTATTTAATGTATGGGCCAACTCGAATTCACTGTAGTATGCTACAGTAGGCTTCAGTGAGAGGGAATTTACACGCAGTGATTCCTTTACACTATATATTAGTCATTATTCAAAGTTATTTAATAAAGTTTATTCACAGACCAGGTTATTACACATCAGAAGAATAATAAGTAATGAATTTATAAAATCAGCAATATCGTAAAGTGTAAATCTGGTAAAAACAAATCAGATAAGGAAGTTACCTCTTAAAACCAAAAATCTAACTACTACAATTTTTTTTTCTCCTTCCGTCGCTGGGTCATTACTACATTTAACTAAAATATAAAAATAATATGAATGTTTAATTTCAAAGAATTTAATCTAAAATTATTATAGTCGTAAATGTCGTCAGATCTCCGACTTACGAAATATCTTTAGAAATGTACGGTTTGAAAAAAGGATTTTATTGAATCTTACTTATTTACCATTTTTTATAATTGTAAGTTGTTGTGGAGCGTTTTTTGACCTAATGTAACTTAGCGAAGTAACAGATCTTGTAAGAACTAGTACTCTTTTAGTACCCGCTGATAACAGATTAATATTGGTATTACTTTTATCTTAAAGGACGTAGTTGAGTTGTGGAAGAAATCACGGGATGCTCTTGGAGTATTCTCTTATCTATCTAATGCATTCGATTGAGTTCACCATGACAAATTCATCAGATAATTGTTCCACCGTGGCATTAAGAGCAATGGTCACAAACCTTCGATTTCTTACTTGTCCAACAGAATACAAAAGTTTGAGATTGTTTGGTGTTCCGCAAGGTTCAATCTTGGTCCCATTTTTCTTCCTTAAATGATATGTCTATTTTTGTTGTTAACAATAATAAGAAAGTTGATTGCAAATGATATTTAAAGTAAAATGGCATCAAATACTGTATGTTTATGTTAGCAAGACCGAAAATAGTGCATTTGTTTAATATTAACAAAATGTTATTTAATAATAAAATACAACATTTATCTCATTTGCGACTTAAAATCTAAAAAAAGCATTCAAACTATATACCTTCAAATGAAGTGATGAATTTTTTTTTTCAAATTACTAATATTAACTTAATGGTAACTGGATTGTCTGGTGAAATTATTTCTCCCACGTATGCAGTTTGAAAGAATATTCCTTGTTGACGAGACTACAACTAAATTAATTTAATGTAACTATTTTCATATATAATGTATGGTATCCTACTCTGAGGTAGTGCTGCTGATATACATACCAATTCCGTTTTACAAAAAGCCAATGTTTATAAGAAATCTGATAGTTTTATTCAGCGACGTACGAAACAAAAAAACAAGCTTGCTTACTAGACTTAAAAAATCAGTTACTCTTTATGAGACAATGTGTACAGATTTTCAGAACGCTGTCAGTGAATGCTTTTTAGCTATTGTTCAACAACATATTCTTTGAATCGACGTTGACTTATGTGGTTTTCACGAAGTCGACGAGTGGGGTCGCTTACCTCACCACCAGCTCGAACTGGTGATGTTGCAGCAGATGCTTGTTGGTGGGGAGACGAGCGGCAAGGTCCCTCACGAGTGCGGCGCGGGCGGCCGGAGCTCGCAGGGCGCGGACCACGCCCGGGAACGACTTGCGGGCGTCCGCGTACCGACACTCGAATATGGCCGCTATACAAGATCTCAACACCTGCGGAAAGAAGTGTTAGAGAATAAGGAGATATGTATGCGTTTATGTACAAATGGAAAAGATGAAAGAAAACAGGAAATTCAAATTTCTAAATAGGCATTGACCTCCAGTCGTCTCGCGGAGTTGGTGAGTATGAGCTGCGTGTGTTCGACGGCGCCGGTGGGGGAGGCGCCGGGGGGGATTATCCTCGGGGCCGGCAGACGCAGTGCCGATATTCTGATAATGAGATATTACATACAATTTAGAGGATAGCGGATTAAGCTTGCTGTGGCAACAACCCATGGTTTCGATTAGGGGATATATTTGACAGAGAAGTGTAGAGCGTGCATTAAATGGTGAGAGGCAAAAAAGCCGGGGGGTTCCAGTGTGTCTCACTTGTTGTTGTTGGAGCGCGCGGCAAGGTCCCTCATGACTGCGTGCACGGCGCGTGCGTCCAGCGCGGGGAGGGGAGGCTGGTGGATGCGCGCGGACGCACCCTCCGGGGGACGCAGCACGCGTTGGGCGTACGGCTGCGTACTCTGCGCCTGGAACATTATTATATAACGTCAAAATTATCGATCTATCGGTGAGAACGGATAGTGATAAAATGTTTTTATTATTTTGATTCCTTGGTTCAACAAGCCGTTCATTTATTACCTGAGGATTTGGATTTTCGTTGAGGTGTAATTGCATCGCCAAGTCCTGTATGTGCTGCAGCTCTAATTCTGGATTTAAGGATTCCAGCCTTAACTGCTCTGGTAGGTTCCTACAAAATTACCTTATTAAATCGTGATTAACATTTCTATCATTAAAGCATTGCTATATTTTTGACCCCTATTCACTTACTGCACTAATTCGTCCCATATATCTGTGGGTCTCCAAGGAGGACCCCGCTCTGCAACCAGTCCGTTGAAGAACATGGAGTCAAGCAGTCGGGACGCGAAGGGACACTGCGAGAGCCCCCGGGCTCCCAGGAACCCCGCCTTGTGGAATGTCAGCACCGGAGATGGATGGATCCGGATGATTGTTAGGCAATGTCTGAAAATAATTTATACAATAACATTTATAACAATTACTATAACTCTTGGTAATTTTTCCTTCTTTAAAAAAAAAATAATAATTTTCTTTATAAGTTAGTAGAAAACCAATACCCTTTAGGTTACCGACCCAACATAAACAAAGATTTAAATATCAAAAATTATAAACTTACCTATAACCCTGTAGCAGCTTGGCGAGCGTCCTCATGAACACGGCCCTGATCTCCTTATCTAACATATGTGGGGGGGACGCAGAGGGGGGCGGAGGGGCGAAGGCCGAGTCCGCCGACTTGAGTTCGGGCTGCAACACCAACGCCAGGGCCTCCTGGAGGGATGATAGAAGCTTCCCTTCCGGCCTCGGAATGTTAACGCTCGCCGGGATGTGTAGGGAACCGACATCCAGATCGGCTACTATGACGTCGAGCTGTTAGGAGTAAGGAATCAGATAATTATTTGTAAATTTGTATGCACTCATGGGAACAATCTGTTAAATTCCACTAACAACACGGTCCATTAAATCTCTCAGCACTAGAGCTTATAAAAAAGAGAAGCAAAATAGAGGATTTCGATATAAAAATTGCCAAACAAGCATCGGGAAGGCACAAAACCCTTCTTGAAACACAGCACAAGCACCCACCAGCTCGGACACCTCCTCCTTGAGGACAGCGTGCACTCCGATGAGGAAGGGCGTAGGCGTGGCCAGCACCTCAGCCAGCCCCGTGGGCAGCAGCGGGATGTACACGTGGGCGTACCGGAACGGGAACATGAGCGCCGCCAGCGCTCGGCACGCCGCCGCCAGCCGAGCCGCCGCCAGCGACACCAGCAGCACCTTGTGCTCACTCATCACCGCGCACCACAGGGTTATGGAGTTGTGGATGCCTGCAGTGTGGACGCATTTGATGAGTTCATTGCTACTAAGTTATCCGTCTGACTTAGTACACTAGTTTTGAACATATTACCATTACAAGTTTCGGAAATAGTATTTATTTATTTATTTATTTATATCTTTTCCACTTTGAATCATTATCAGTGATCACTTGTGTACGTCAAAATGGAAGTGTCAGGAGGGCCTATTTCGATACCAGATTTGTCGTAATAAGCCCTTCTGTAAAAGCACTGTCCAACTTAATGTTAAAGCTATGAGGGTTCCAAACGCGTCCTAGTCTGAGAAGAACCACACAACAAACTCAGCCGGATATATATTTTTTTTATATTGTGATCACTGTTTCACAAATGTCAATCTTAAAAGCTATTTTGGAACAACTAGAACCGTCGCAATATAATGAAAAAAATAATTATTATTATTATTATAATAATAGCAAAAAAAATTTATAATAATGATAACAATAATAAAAAAATAAAAATAGGCCTGCTACACAACCAGTCAATATAACCAGTAAATATATTTATAACAGGGAGTTCCGAAAAATCCACCCCTTTCCCCAATATTGAATTAGAGATGAAAGTTGGGTTTAGTGTAAGATAAATTGAATTCGACGAATCCCTTCATATTTAAAATATAGAAATGTACAGTTTCCTTTACCTAGTAACCTTAGGAGCATATGGACAGCGGTGTGTGTAACCGGCATGGGGGGCGCGGCGGGAGGCTGTAACGCCTGCCGGTCCCCCGCGCCGATACTGAACCGGACCTGGGGACCACCCGCGGGGGGCACCAGCACGCATCCCAGCAGGTTACCCACCAGGGTCTCCAAAGGCACACCCAGGTTTTCAACCCACACCGTGTAGATTATGCCGAGGCAGTTCTGTAGAATATTTACACACAATTAGTACATATAACTCAATGTGGAAACCACGTTTGAAGAGTTCTAATACTATGGACTCAAAAGTTCTAAAAATATTAGACTTCAAGTTACATTGTATGCAGTTGTATATAGTTGTATATAGTTGTATATAGTAGTATACAGTTGTATATAGTTGAATACCCGGAATGTATCGATGTAGTCTTGTCGAGACACGATGACCAGACACTTGGGAGCGTACATGATGCTGTGGTGTGTGATGTTGGCCACTGGACGATTCGAGTCCAGGGATTCTTCGTCCTGCAAACAAAATATACGACAATATAATACATTTTCTAACAAAATCCAAGCGCCATCTATTAAATCTTAAAATTACTGGACCGTATTCTATAAGATTTTCACAAATGGACAGATTAAATTAAACGTGTATTAATTAATATACATGGTGTTACGTAAATTGATCCAATTATACTGACGACTGGTGATATTTATAAAAAAATATATTTTATATGTACAGAAAAAATTGTAAAATAAAAAACCAACCAGGATACCATGAATATGTAGATCACGTAATATAACACGCGAACAAGTACGAGCAAATAAAAAAGGACATTTACGTAGAATCACCGTTTTTAACTACGGTTTCTGGTTTTAGATAAAATTACATCTGACGTAATATATATATATATATATATATATATATATATATATATATATATATATATATATATATATTATGCAAATAAGTATACTGTCATCATATTAAAAAAGACTTAAATAATTCTGCATTATAAATATTCATACTATGTGCTATACACATACTCGTAGCAGACAAGTCTGGGAACACTAATTACAGCAAATGCCTATATTGAAATTTCACTTCAAAATTGCATATTTTTAGCAATATTCAGGATAAAAGCCTGGATCAACTTCCCCTATCCCTTTGTTGTAAAACGAGGCGCCGAGAGCTCAATAGTAATTGAACATCCTAAAACGGGAGACGACGTCGGAGGCTATGCAATATTGTCCGTAAAGTGCACACAGACTGCATTCCGATAGTAATTCACTTTTTTTTTAATAAATGTAGCCAGGTTATTCCTAATAACATCAGCTATTCGCCAGTGAAAGTCCTGTTAAAATCGGTCAAGCCGTTTCAGGAGAACAAACATATAGACAGCGAAAAAAAATAAAATAGATTTTTTATGTAAGTAACGCATTTACTTTCATATACATTTAGTGAACAGCTGTTAATTCGGAGTTACATACGGACACTTCAGTTCTATTTACATGTATATAAATATAATAAATAAAATCGTACATAAAAAAAAGTATTTAAAAATATCAAATATAAACTTAAAAAGGCCAAAAGTTAAATGCTTAAAGCAACATTTTTGCTTCTTATAAATATAAAACTATTATCTTGTACGCTTATTTATAATAATATTCGTTTACATGACAACTTGTCGAGAGTACGTTTACTCCCAAAATATATTAAGCAGTCCGGTGTTTCTCGGAGACGGAGACGGAGACGGGATCTGGTCGAATGAAACACGTTTTAGTGCGATTCGGGGTTCAATAGCCTTTTAACAAACCCTCATATTTGTGTATTAACTAGCAGCCGTATTGAAAAACAGACGGACGACTCTTATTATATGTATATATAGGTGTATTCGACTACATTGCTAACGAGTATAGATTCTGTGAATTTTTAACTAAAAATATCGGAATACGAACCATTTCTTTCATAGATTTAACAATAAATGGACTATTTCATAGTATTTCATAGCTATGAAACATTGTTTGGGAAAAAAAAAATAACCACGTATGAACACGGCTACAAGTGGTCAGTGGTTCAAATAAAGATGTAACTTATTAACTTATTTTTTTTTTTAATTCAGTAGTATACTCAAAGACAGAAAAATTATCCTATTTACATCGTATTATATACGTTGCATAAATAAACAAATATTTTACATGAAGTGTGAATAAAATAACAAATCAATGTATGATAATCTAAAATACGAATAACAAGATATACATACAAAATGTATGTATATATGTATGTATGTAAATAAGTTTGCGTACGTGAAGGATCGCGATACAAGTGTACGGATCGTAGCAGCTATTGTCTTTACGTTGATCCGATAACGGAATTGTGTGAGCAGAAACTGTAATCAGACATAGTATAGCGTCTATAATACTAATAAATAAATTTTAAAGTTTATACAGATACCAGAAATATAATGTTTTTATATAACAATAGTTACATTCATGGTCTTATAAGCGTTACGCATGATCGGGCTGCGCGTGCGCAGGCACCGAGTATGCCCGTGAGATCTATTGTTCGTTCAGAGGCCACCACTTATACTCTTAAAGATATTAAAGATCGTTTTATAACATATTAGTGACTAAAGATAGGACATAGAAAAACTTTGACTAAAAAAAAAATTGATGTCAAAAAAAAATTAAGAAGCACGCTAAAATGTTTTGATGTCAAAAAAAACATTACACACGCTATTCTCAGTTACGAGTATATTCACGGCTGAGAAATTCTTTAGACCCTCGGAAGGAGGTCCCCCGGGATCTCTTGTGTTTGCGTGTGTTTTGTTTGGTTTAAATGCTTTCTACAACTTGGAGGGAGGGTGTATAACCTTTAATGATTACAAATAACCTTTATATATACATGAAAATTATTAAGAAATACATAAAAACTATATATATATATATATATATGTCTGTTATAGCTCCAACATAGATATTTAGTTTGAATATTTATTTATTAGGCAAAAATTAAGCTATAAATGTTAAATATTTTCAATATAATGACGGGTAATGATTCCTTATACAACCTTTTCATAGGTCATTGACCCTTACTTTCAAAATAACTTGTCTTATCGTTTTTATCTCCTAAGTGTAGTAATAACTTGAAATGTCTTGCATTTTTTTAAATACGCAGAAATTGTAAAGTGTTTCGTATTTTCAACACTAATATAAGGTAGTAGAGCTCATAATCGCTTGATAGTTATAATTACTTTTTGTTATTAATTATGTATACTAGTGTAATTGTAGTGTATTTTTTTTATTATAATGAACATGCATTAAGGCATCCGTACGTAATTACACTCGTATATATATATATATATATATATATATATATGTATGTTTGTGCCTCCATCGCAGTTACGCAACTTCAAGATGGAAAGTCAAACTCAAAACATATACCACTAATTATCTATAAGATATCTTTAAAAAAAAGTATTCAAATTATACGATAAATTAGTATATCAAAGTCGTCTGGACGAGATGAGCCGTATAAAAAACGCAAGTTGCGGAGAGCTCTCGAAGCCCGCGCCTCCACTAGCTAAATTTACATTTGCGCATGTAATTATTTAATTAATTTAATATAATACATGCTAGCTGTTGCCGGCGACTTGGTTCGTTGCTTCGTACAAAATATTTTACATCAATTAAATTTTTATTAAATGTTGAACTTACAAGTGAATTAAACTATTTGTGTAAACGAGTTAAAATCTTTTAGGTTGTACCAAACAATAGATATTAAAAAATAAAAAAAATCATTAAAATCAGTTCAGTGATTAATATAGTATTAATAAAATTAAATTAAATGTCTTAATATATAAAGAATAAACAGTTTAGAAAGTGATCTTTATTTCGCATCACTAATTATTAATTATTAAAAATACTTTTAAAATATAATTAATATATATTTAAATAATAATATATAAATACGATATAACATTAATTATATGTACAAACGAAAATGTAAATTGAACTCTGACAGCACCAGTATTGTAACTTGGGGGAGGTCTAAATAAATTAGTCGTACGATAGGACGATTGCTTGTTTTAATATAGTTTACGAAACAGCTGATTTAAAACAATGAATAATGTAAGATAGTATAGTTCACCAATATAAAAACGTGCATACCATTTTAAACTTTATTCTCAATGTATTAAGATAATTAATCGATTACATGTAATAATCATTTGGCACTGCGTACGGATAGTGGGCCTATTTTTATTACATATTCTTAACGGGTTCAATAACCTCTGTATAAACAACGCGTATCGTGGTGTTATAACTATGATAGTAATTAAAATTATTTATCATTAATCAACAAAAATACTACAATATATTACATACTAGCTGTGCCCACGTCTTTGTTTGAGAAAAATATGAATTCTAAAATAAAAGTAGCCAAGTTACTCTTTATAACATCAGCTATCTGTCAGTGAAAGTCCTGTTAAAATCGCTTCAGCCGTTTCAGAGATTAGCCGACCTAAAAGATAGATAGACAAACAAAAAAAAACTAAAAAACATATATACTTTTCCGTGCATTTAGTGAAAGCTGTTAATTTGGAATTACAAACGGACACTTCGATTCTATATATATATATATATATATATATATAAGTGTATTAATTAATATTGTGTAACCGTCCGTCAAGTGGTAAACCTGAAATTATGTAACACCACATACGGTGTCACCCGACGTTTACTCAATGTTATGTTGCAAATCCAGAAACCAGAAAACGTATCTCGCTCAACCACTTTATAATTTAATAATATATATATTTATGCAATTTTTACAATTAATAAAATTAATAAAATATTGACGTTTGTGAAACAGTGATCATAATAGAGACAAACCCGGCTGAGTTTGTTGTGTTGTTCTTCTCAGGGCGCGTTTGGAACACTCGTAGACTTAGTTTTAAGTTGGAGAGTCTTTACAGGGCTTATTAAAATAAGTATGCTATAAAAATTGTCCCGACACTCCCATTTGATACACAAGTGATCACTGGTGTAGATTCAAAGTGGAAAATATATAAAAAAAAAAATATTAATCAATAATTTATCTTTTTTAAGTTGATCGAAAATAATCTATGAACTTATATTGATAAAACTTTGTATAGTAAAAAAATATTAAGTCAAGTTCAACTTAGATTATGCAGGGAGATATTGGTGTCAGACACTAGTAATGCATTTCGGTTTAGGGTAAAATGTTCCCTTTAAAGATGTATTATATAAAATTAATTAATATCCGAGTGGAATACAAATATTAGTGAAATCTATTAATTAATAGTGAAACTTAATTTCTTCTCATACATATTAAAACATCCATCTTATGTGAGATGTACTCATAGTTTAAAATATTTTTATTATATATATTTTATTATTTTGACAAATATATGATAAAAATAAAACAAAATATTAAACATTTTTATCTCCGATGCGATCTCGTCCCCGCGGCGGGTGTGATAAGCTATCAAAAATGAAATCCAATATGGCGATCCCATTTCGAACGCCATTTCGCGTCACTTTACTCATAACCTAAACTTGTTTACATCGTATTTTCAAATTCAGAGGTTGTTTTCAAAATATATTTTTTTCGTAAACTTCGTTACTCGACCATTGTATATTATATTTTTGCTGTTAGGTTTGTGGCTTTTGTATGTATGTATGTATATATGTATGTAAACTTAAACTAAAACTAAAAATAACTCTAATACCGGGTATTCTAATACTTTTATAATATAATATATACAATATTATAATATAATCCTGAAGTAAAACAGTCTTCCGACCCACATCCGGCGTTGTTTACGACAGGGCTGCTCTTTACGAGACGTTTCTGGAAATTGAAACTCGTCGGGAGAATTCATTCCCGGTTTAAAGGACGCTCGCAAATGACTTCCTTACAGACATTTTAAATGTAGATAAAAGCAAAAAAATATATACGTAGATACACTTTATAAGACTAATAAATCTATGATTGTAATTTGAGATTAGATGTATTAGTTCCAATTACTGAATTACGAACAGAGATATTGAACAAATATCTATATAATAAATTAAAAAAACATCGTAGGTACGTTATTTTAGTGATATTTCTCCGTTTTTATTGATAACGTGTAATTTCATCACCTAATAACATCATTACATCACCACACAAGTTTTCACAACTCCTAGATGTAGGGCCCATTGCAATTTCTTCAGCGTATCATCAAAACGAGACCGACCCCATTCCCTATTGTTCATGTATGTTGGTACTCTACACCCATGTAAATAAGACAAACAAGAATATTCTACGTGATAGTAAATTGATATGATTTAATTATTAACCTGTGTCTACATTGTACATTAAGCTTACGAATAATAAAAAAACACATTTTTTCTAGAAATATACTCACTAAAAGTGACAAATAAAACATGTGTAAGCCTTATTTAAGAAATGTTTTCTGTTCAAACTAAAAACATATCAGCTTTAAGTAATTATTATATATAGACGAAAAGAAATTTCTTCGACCGAATGTAAGAATCTATTAATATATTTATTATGAATCGCTGTAGTAACAATTTATTCTCAAGATGTTAGTAGAGCGTTGTAAGTCCCGAACACTCCCGGCTCTTAACGACTCGCGGGGCCTCGGTGAGATCATTTCAATTAAATCTATGTATCGAATAACAGGGCGGGAGCGGGATGCACGTTTGTTATAATGGATGTGGTATCTGCATATTATATAAAACATATCTATAAAAAAATTAACGTATGTTTTAAAATATATATATAAATAATAAAGAACAAAATAAACAAATTAGTAGCGATAAATTGATAAAAAATGCCACATCCAGCACAACGTACTCCTACATTAATGTATACATTTCACAAAGTTCCGCCCGAGCCTCAAGGCCGTTGACCCGATACTTTAGCGAAATGCCGACATATTTATTACTTCGATACTTTCAATCTAATAATAATAATACTAAAGACGTATAAAGATTATTCAATACACACAATTATCATGCGGGTAGTTTGATTAATGTTAATTTTATCAAGTACCTACTGGACGTCAGTCACAAGTGTGTACTGTGACTTTACTCAACCAAATATAAATCGTGACTCCGTCCGGTTTATAGGAAATACTGGTTCGAAACAGAACTGATCGAAAAATGGAAAAAAAAATCTACTTTCATGTTTACCAATATTTTTATTTTCCTAACAAGAGTCGCATTTCCGATAATTCAGCTATAAAAGCCGAAAAGTTCGTTTAAAAACAGACTAGTTCTAGTTCTAAAAACAGAAAAAACGTTCTTTTGAGAACTTGAAGTCGTAATTTTCTATCAAAACATCGTCAATTGATATCAGTTACTGCGTGACATGAAATCATTACTAAGTATCAATTTGGTTATATTGGTGATATCAGACTCCAATGATCAATAAAGCGAATGCGTCAGAGCAATATTGTGATGTTTCAGAACAATTATTGTCAAATGAAGCAGTTGCAGTTTAAATGTTCATATAAATAATTCTTAGGGTACCTATAGACGATATATAATCTATATATGTAAATAAGATTTGTGTCTGTTTGTAATTCAAAATTAATAGCTTTTCACTAAATGCATATGAAAGTATATACGATATTTATTTATATTTTTTCTGTCCGTCCGTTTGTTCCTTCTAACATCTGAAATGGCTGGACCACTCTTAACATAACTTTCACTGGCGGATAGCTGCTGTTACACGGCGTATCTTGGACTACTTTTATTTTGACAAAGTTATTCCGCACGAACGTAGTCGAAGGGCACAGCTAGTATTATAATATATTTAAAGTATTCCAACCATAAATGCACATGTGACTGACTTCCTGTGTGCGTCGGTTGAATCCCCGATCCCCGATCGGGACATCTGGATTGCAACGGATATTGGAAACGGCGGAAAGGGACTTTTTCTATATGATTCGTTTTTAACTATCGCAAATAATAATAAAAAACATGTAATAATTATCTATCGTGTATATAAATTAATTTTAATCATCAAATCTATAACAGTTTAATTATATATATATATGTCTGTTTTCTCTTCTTCTCAAACACGTAACTGTTTTTGTAGCATATACGTTTATTTTTTCGTATAGGCTATTTCCACGCGTGACAGACACTACATCAGATGCTTTTTCACACATGAAAAAATGTATTAAAAAAATACCTTTACAGCTAAGCATTTTATTTTTGTATAAATATTTTTCTAAAAATGCAAATAATTTTTGGAATATAAAAATATATTGCTAAAAACTTAATTTTATTTATTACAACCATATTTACGTAAGTGTGACTGACACTACCAGAATGGAAGCCAATTTTTAGACAATTTTTTAAACTCAAATTTCTTCTGATTAAACTGTGAAAATAAATATTTTTTTACACATAATTTTGTTAAAATGTCTGAATTCACAGAAAATAAAATGCAAAAAGTTTACGAATATTTTTTTTTATTTTTAATTTAAATTATTCTTTGTGACTGACACTACATAAAGATTGTGACTGACACTACATTATAATTTTTTTAGCACATTAGTGAAAAATTTAAATATATTAACCCATTATAAAGTTGGAAAAATCAAAATTCTTGAAAGTTAAATAGCCTCTGCGATCAAAATCAGGTTCAGGCAATATTATTGCTTTTATTTTACTATCAATATATGAAATATCATCCTTAAGTGGCCAAATAAAACAGCTTCCTTTTTTTTGTAAAAACTTCACCTTGATTAATTTTTTTTCTCTATCTAATACCTGGGCAGCAAAATGCTTCATTTTACATTTACCAGAAAATGGGACAAGTATCCAATTGCCTATTTTTATCTCGTATACGAGGGTCAAACTGAAAGTTCTTAGAAAATCAAAAACTAAGCATTCTAGCAAGTTATTAGTTTTATTGTAACTTTTCAAAATAGCGTCCATTTACATCAATACATCGCTGCATTCGATGGAACCATTGAGAAAAGCACCTTGCCCACTCGGCCTTAGGGGTCTCTTCGACGGCGTTTTGAAAGGCAGCCACTGCTTCTTCGGCGTCTATAAAACGTTTTCCTCGAAGTTTTTCTTTTATTTTCGGAAATAAATAAAAATCGCAGGGTGCGAGGTCGGGGCTATACGGCGGGTGACCCAGTAATTCCACGTCTGAGGTCACCAAATAGTCGATCGTTTGCCTGGCGGTGTGCGACGAGGCATTGTCGTGATGAAGGAGGATCCTGCTTAAGGGTTCCACCTACACCATCTATTGGCCCTTTACCATGACCTGTTGCGGTAAAATGCCATTCAATATCATTTCTTTGCAGTATTGCTAGACAAATGGAATACTTCTGCTTAAAATGTTGCGCAGTTCCATCGGACTTGTAAACAATTTTTGAAATTGACAGTTCAGAAAAATCATCTTTAATTTTTTTAATAATGGCATTATTGAAAATTGCAACCGCATATTTATCGTGATGTAGGAAAATAGATTTTAAGACTGTTATGCGTGTGACTAGCACTACATTTTAAAATGTGAATGACACTACATTTTAAACTCTTTCAAAAATGTATTAAATTCCCTATAAATGTTTATTCTATTTATATTATCAGATATATTATGCCTTAAAGTCAGAAACAAGATGTAATTTAATTTGAAAATCATTATTAAATTGAAGATAAAAAGAAAAATACCTTTTTTCTGTGACAGACACTACCACAGAATTTGTTAATTTAAATCTTTAAAAAAATAATAGTATCAAAAATATAAAGTTTTAATAAAGTTATTTTGAGAAAATATGTTTGTTACTTTAAAATATAACATAAACAGAATATAAGAAAAGTGTATATTTACTTTTAAAAACTTGTTCCAAAACTAGGCTTAATCACAGTTCCAAGCAACCTGGATGAATCACAAACTTTGGAAGCCGAGTGTTGCCACCACATTATTACATAATGTTTGATAATATGAAATTCTTAATGTTTGGTTATTGTACTTGCCCTAAAATAAGATGAAAATCTTGAAAAAAAAAATTTATAAAATGGGTTTAAGGGTTATAATTACGTGGAATTACCCTATACTAATCTCAAAAATATTCATAAAAACAAAATAAGCGAATAAAATAATATTCGAAAAAACGACTTTTTAATTTCTAACTACTAAAATTCTTGTCAAAACTCTTCCTAACAATAAATATATATATATACCTAACACAATGTCACGTAAAGGATATAAAAGGGGTCCCTGTTACATAACAGGAATATATACACATATAAATATACATAACAAATAATTATGACGATGAGGGAGCCTTCATAGCGAATGAAGACAATGCTGTCGGCAAAGTTGTATGTTCCCAACACAAAAGGCAGAAGAGAATTAAAAAATACACTGAGACTGAATAGCGCGTCGCTTCGTTCAACACTGCTCTTTTAATATAATTATACGATTTTAATGTATTAACTCAACTCAAGATACAAAATATTATAATAGATAATATAATATTCATGCCTTAATTAAAATAAATAAAAAAATGTGCAAGAAAAATTAATAGGGGAAAAAAATCATAGCGTTGAAATAAATCTATTTAGGTTTTTATTAAGAAAAATTAAGATTAAGAATCATTGAAGATCTCGACAACAAATCCATCTCGGTAATCGAGGGGTTAAATTTAGAAGTGTAAGGCAAATTGAAGGAATGGAAGAGGGGGACTTATTTAATTACTTCGCGTTTAGTAATTATTCATTAGTATATATATCAAGTATAATCATAAACTATGCAAGTGCATAAACTTTTTAAGCAGGGAGTCCATTGAAGACGCTTCCCGATTTGGGAGGTTGGTCGAGATGTCCAGGTCTTATCTAAAAAATTCTGATATCAATATTGGACGACGCACGTTAAAAAAAAAAACAATTCGCAGAAATAGTGGGAGCATCTAGAACAATCATTTTAAGGGTCCCATAATCATGTCGATATGACCAAAGTCATTTCGAGATGAGTGCCTAGAATTCAAGCTTTTTTGGACCGCAGAAACGAAAACAAGGCATTAAGACAGGGTTATCACTATGAACCTGAGCTAAGAGTCTAAGCAAGATTCAGTGCAGTGTCATAAAAAGGGAATATTAGGAAATTCAAAGGGTCACAGGGGGCGAGAAAGGTTATGGCGACAGTTTCCTGAACCGATGAAGAACTAAAGGACGCAGTGTCAGAATGATATTTGATAAGTATGAAGTTATATCATAGATCTGGGAAATGTATTAGGTTTGCTCGTATCTCAAAAAGACTCCTAACACCCTGGCTCTTAATAAAACCCTTTAGAATACAATTAGTGTTTAATATTTTTCGGTTTCTGTGATGCTTTGCTACTTGTCTATTTGATGTTTGTATGTCGGCTTATCTTACACTATAGGTTTTGAATTACTCGCTCGTGTCATAATGTGGGAAAAAATTGGTCGTAGTTTAGGTTTCCGGTGATTATTATGAAGCTTTTTTTTTATATATTTAAGAGGAGGGCAAACGAGCTGGCGGGTCACATGTGGACGTGATCACCGCCGCCCATGAACTCTTGCAGCATCCGAGGATTTACAAGAGTGTTGCCGGCGTTGAAGGTAGGAGTAAAAGTTATTTTATTTCATTTAATTTTTTATTTATTGTATTTAACTCGATACACAATCCCGTGAAGAAATTGTTTCTCCGTGATTTCGTCAAGTGATCCTGTCTATAAGATTCCCTTTCGAGGTACGGTTCTTTAACAATAAAAATAAGGAAATCAATCAATAATTACATAATATAAACATTATAAACACAGCTGTGTAAACCCACAGAGCAGCTCGTGTTACATCCAGCGTCCTGCGGTAGAACGTAACACATGAGTATCCTATTACCAAACAATATATATTATAAAATAAAAATATGAACAGACAATTTAATATTATTATTATTATCGAATTCTAGTCAGTAAATTGTTTAATAAATATTAAAGTCTGTGTAATGATGATAACAATAAATAAATGACCGTCTGAGTTTGTTGTGCGGTTCTCAGAGCGGGGCGTGTTTGGAACACTCGCAGCCTTAGTTTAAGTGTCTTTGCTGATAAGTAGGCACTATTTCAATAATTATAGTATAAAAATAGTCCTCATACTCCCATTTGATACACTAGTGAGCTGTGTGTGTAATATTTAAGTCTTTGTTAAATAAAAAACTAAATACAAATATTATTTTTAGATGTCATAAAATAAATTTATTACAATCGAGATTCCATTTTTCACTAAACGTCACATATAATTGGTCGCAAAGCAGTAAAGTACATTATGGTTTATTGAGAGATAAAATAGACGTATTTAGATATGAAATGAAGGATGGAGTCGTTATATATCTATATCCTCAATAAATTAGATGAGATATGCTGCACACATAACTGTATAATAGATATACTGTATAATCTTAATATACCATATTCCAATATAAAGATTTACTCGATTAAAAAAAAAAAAAAATTCCCAAGATCTGAAGAAGAGTTCATACAAAATATATCTATACATTACGAATACATTTTTCAGGACCAGTTCATATTAATTTTGCTACAGACAACTGTATTAACTATTTATAGATATTTAATGAATTTATTAAAATGTTTTTCATTTACTATTACTAAAAATTCGCTCCTTGTTAAAACGAATATTAGACCATTTTAACCTTCATAGAACAAACATCATTGCAACGCATTATTAGATATCACTAAAATTGTATACATCCCTTGAGAGTCGTTTTTTTAGTACAGCTTTATAGCAAAACATTGCATGTAAAGACGAAACGGAATTAAAAATGTATGTATGTATGTATGTACATTGGCAGGATTTGAACCTACGACCTCTAGGATACCTACCGTCCTCATTGCTATAATATAATATATAGAAAATGCTACGGACATTACACAAGAAGGATCGTGATCTTATTTTATAATGTGTTAATTTAAAATAAGCTAAACATAGCTATCATTATAACGTCAGATAAGAGTCATACATAAACTTAACTTCAAGTGTACCCTTAGAACAAATATATTGATAATATACATCTGCTACCATTAACACTTATCACTTCAATAGGTCAGGCACACGATAATACAAACACGACATTAACGACTCATATTTGATCGTACAATATACTTAACACTAATTTAACTTTACTAACTTAACGATATCTTGTTTAAATGTGTTTATAATATAGGAAAAGTGTTTTCGGTCCTATAATTTTCCTAGTTAATGGCGAGAAGAGGAATCAAAATGAGATGGGGTTAGATCAGTTTTTTAAAAATAACAATAACTAAGATCCGCCATCCGTGCGTGGCGGGTATTCAGCTGAGCCCCTCTCCTTTCTTCTTTTCTTAACTTTTGAATGGCTAAACATTTTTTCAATCTGTTTTTGCTATAACATCCGCGTTCGGCTCAAAAATACATGAGAAAATTTTTAGCTAATTATCTCGTCGCATTCTGGAGACAACTAAACATAAAAAAGGTCTCCTAAACGGTTAAGAGCTTCGCTTACGCTCAGCTCAATAATTAAGATGCTGCCTCACTGCCCTTCACTCTATCGCAAGCTTGGCCATGAGTCGCATCGGTTGTGTGGACGCTAGCAGTCTCTATTATAGACGAAACCGCGTCAAAACAATAGTATAAAAAAATCGGAAATATGACATCATAATATATTTCCAACGAATACATCGTAATGTTTATATTTTTTGCGATGATTGTGGGAACTATACCTATTCGTTATTGTGTTGTGTATAAGAGGTGACGTTACCTCCTTAATTTAGATATTATATATATATATATATATATATATATATATATACAATGTATAATTATACAAAAATAATAATGATGCCTAGGAAGGCACGGGTCGCCGTAGGAACGGCGACCCGTCGCTAACAACGCGTAAAGGAACACCCTTTTTATAATACATACTAAAAAAATTCTAGCCAGAGATAACGCTCCCGGGTAAATAAATAAATTATTGGTCCCCTGTACTATATTTATAACCAATCAGAAAGTTGAATAAAATATTTAAGAAAAATCACAAAATAATTATATTTGAAATATGAGTTTCTTTGAACGTGAAATCTAGAATCGTCTGAATAAGGCACGCCTTTAATATTACACTCAACTTTTACAATCGAAAGGTTTAATATTATTTAATGAAGACCACCGAACAAATATAAGTATTAATAGACTATGATCTATATTAAATGAGCGTCTTGAGCGAACACTACATCCGGATAGTGAAGTAGTTACGTGTGTCTTAACGCATGAGATGGTCCGGAGCGGAAGTTAGAAATCAACACAA
The DNA here is from genome assembly GCA_918358865.1 of Melinaea marsaeus rileyi. Lineage (NCBI taxonomy): Eukaryota > Metazoa > Arthropoda > Insecta > Lepidoptera > Nymphalidae > Melinaea > Melinaea marsaeus. The sequence continues at coordinate 2,286,369 of OU911088.1, forward strand.
CAGGTGCGTGTATTGAGTGGGGTGTGTTCACTTTAAAAAAACATATGTAGTATTAGTATAAGATTATAACGATTTAATCGCATATAAGAAATCGGACGAGTTCTCGGAATCATAGGAGTAGTATACTTGTTATTAACGAGTTTTAAAACGCATAAATGAAGTCAAAGAGACGCTATCTAGGCTATCAGTTACAAAATACCATTCAGATTAACTATACCGACTGTATCACAATCTACAAAATCACAAGCTCTTTAACAGCGAAGCCTTTTCACTATGTAAAATTAGTGTGCTAGTTGACTTAGCGTGCGATAAATTGGATATTAAAACGTCCTAAACTATATAGAACCAATACTAATAGTCAATGTAACCAAATAATCTGAGTACTAAATCACGAAGTAACCAAAGAGATAGGATGGATGGAATATGCAATAAATGATACAAACAAAATTGTAAAAAAATATAATTTAATATAACTGACTATAGACAATACGAGACGTACAAACAAATGCAAATATAAATATATAAATATATTATTATATTATGAGTCACTGATATAAAAAAGTTTAAACATTTATATTCATATTACATTTATAATTAGAACCATCGGTAGGATTTCTATAAAAACTTGACACAATAGAAATATTAATTAAAGTCCGGTTCATAGATACGATTATATAAAGAATACTAAAAGCGACACGGTAGTTCATTTGACAGAGTGACCGAACGGTGTTTCAGAGATCGCAGGTTCGATCGAGTCCTCTCAATATAAAAAAAATATATGTAATATATAATATAAAAACATTTCGCGTATAGTAATATTTTTTTTGTTTATTATTTTATCTTTAAAACAATCGAAATTTGGACAATAAAACGTCACTCCTATCGCATATTAACAGATAAAATGGTAGGGTGATGAGTCATGAGGTATAATAGGACGTACTTAACATACGTACATACATACACTTGGTATTTGCATCAGATAGCCGACGGGGCTTCGTATGGTATAATACTTATCAATACATGGCTTCCATTATAAATGTTACGGATATTATTATTAAGAATATATTTAATTAATTAAGAACAAATAATCCATACATATAAATAAAATTGAAATGTATGTTTGTAATTCCAAATTAACAGCTTTTAAATAAATACATATGAAAGTAAATACGTTATATAAGATTATTTTTTGTCCGTCTGTTTGTTTAATCTAATCTCTGAAACGGCTGGACAGATTTTGACAGAACTTTCACTGGCACAGCTGATGTTATAATAAGTAACTTAATAATAAACCGCAAAAACGCGGACGGAGCTGGGACGACCAACTAGTCACATAATAAATAAATATGAACATCGTCAGAACTGTAATCAAAACGGTTGCAATATATATAATAAAGGCATGCATTAAGAACACACGGACACACAAACGCCGGAAGGACGCCATAAAAATAAACATGGGATAGCGGGTTCAACACTCCAAACCAAAATCTATATATATATATATATATATATATATATATATATATATTAACGGGCGTTTGTTTGCTTATCATTTATATTTATCATACCTGGCTTTATAGTCTATATATACATATTTAAGATCAGTTTCTAAATAGTATAAAAAACTATACCTACAAGTAAATAAAAAATATAAAATTTTTATAATTATCTCATAGTTCTAAAGTGTAAAGAATTTTTTATAACTGAATTTCTAGATCATGATATTCGTGTCTAGTGTAAATTAAGATGTCCTTGACATTATGTGTAGGTGTGCGTGTATACACACCTACACACACACACACACACACACACACACACACACACACACACACACACACACACACACACACACACACGCATACGCACTCGGTACGTTCATGACACACGCCCTACAGTGAAAGAGTTGACACCGGACACTCACTGTCAATGTACTATATATATTTGACTAGAGCGTCCCACTGGCATACTAGTATTGTTTTATTTCCGTACTAACTGTAGTTACGATGTATTAATACCTACTGCGGCCGAGAAGGAAAGTCAGTAGACAATATAATGCAATACCAACATATTTAACTTCAAGGGTTTTTATTTACAAATAAGGTTCAAAGTACCCGTTACGTACATACAAAAGTATGTTAAATTGAGATTTTTTTACGACTGCTGTTGAAAAAGTGACAGCAATTTCGCCATCTTTGCGAAAATCTTAAAACTTAGTCTTTTAACAAAAATATTGCAAAAATAAGTCAATTTTAACTATTTTTAGTATTTTTACGTTTATTAATGTTTTTTCAGTCTTAGAAATATGAGGAAAACAAAAAGGAACTACAAAAGAAGCCATGAATGGATAAGGTATATTTTAATCAATAGCTGAGAAAAACAATATTTGGAACAGAGAAATTACCTTATCCATTTGAAGCACCTCTGTATCTTAGTACTGATAATATAACAACACACATATTTTATATAACTATATTGATTGATTTATTGAAACTATATCAATAACAGTATAATGACATTTTGTTAATATTTAAAATATTATTTCAAAAGGAAATCGAATTCATATTTTGATGTTAAGGCCATTTTTGAAATAAAAATTTTTATATGTACGTATATTTCCTCTTAATTCTGTTGTTTTGTGATAATTAAAATAATATTTTATTACTGAGAGGTATGCTTTGATTTTGACTGTTTTAGTTATTATTTTCTTCTTCTAAAGAATTCTACTCTGGTACTAATTCTTATTTTATTCTATTCTGTCTGAAAAAGCCGTTAAGATAAAATTTTGTAGGCTTTAATGGTGACGCTTTATTAAGTATTATAAGTGGTTTGATAACTATGAAATATGGAGGCCATATTTATAACCGCTTGTTACAGACACCGAGTCGTACACCAAATTCATAATCCTTAATTTTTTAAAAAGCATCATGAGATATATATATATATATTTATGTTTGTTTATCAATGAAATATTTATGATACCTGGCTTTATAGTCTATATATATTTAAGATCAGTTTCTAAATAGTATAAAAAAATATCTGATGGTTGTTTAAATCATTTTGACTCATTTTAATATCTTTAAAATAACGTTGAGTATATAAATATACAAATACTAACTTATACCCTCCCGCTTCGCTGGGCACACTATTAATTTGGATGTGAACTTAGGTTGCTATGGTAACCTTTGTCATATTATCCGTTGTCATCGTAACCGTTGCTATAGTACCTCTTACCCCCGCGTTAAGTGTATATCTCCTACAGATTTAAAACTTGGCGAAATGCAAAAAGTTGAAATCCGTTGGGATAGGAATTCCGTAAAATCCGTTCTTAGATGACATCTACGACACAAAATAAGTAACTATGTAAAATTTAAAGTTAATCGGACAGATAGTTTCGAGATTTTGTGATGAGTCAGTGAGTAGTAAATCGCTTATATATATATATATATATATATATATATATATATATATATCACTGAGTTTATCTCTCAATATACGAAACACTTGAAATTTAAGAGATGATCATATGTTTGAGTTGTTAAATGTTTGAGGGACGTTCATTTTCTTGTGTTATAGTCTGGTCTAGTATTGTCTGTTAGTAACATCGAAATCGTTTCAGCATCTAACATTGAATCTTAAGGCGATAATAAATTTTTTTTTACAATATATGGACTTTGACCTTTCTGTCCTAAAATATAGAAGCTAGCGAGTTATATTATCAATAAAATTTTATAATAAAACATAAAACAAATGTGAGATTTTTATTTCTGAAGTAACTTTAATACGGCATTGTTTAGATAAAATGACTATTATTTACCTAATAACAATGGTGACTGTTATATACTATGAAAAGGGTTTTTTTAAACAAATTATTATATTAAGATATTCCTTACATGTTTTCAATAAAATTAGGAACTTAATTGATTACAAAAACGAGATGAATATTTAAAAGATGCCGATGTGTTCTTGTTGGACAAAAGCCCCTTAAAATTAAAGATAAAAAAACACTTAATAATATTAATAACCAAATAATTATATTATTATTAACACTTTAAATTATATTCTAATTCCGTTGTTATCGAGTTATTTACGTTATATCTCGGACGGAAACTCGTCAATGTCAGTTCGGATTCATCACCACGGAATACTAAAGTCCAATGTATCGCATTAACGTAAATATATATATATATATGTATTTATATTATATTTATGTATAGTTATGCAAAAAGATTGCACGTGCAATGATTATATATATGGACAGCAAAAAATATATTTTTTTATTCCATAACATATAAAATACAATAATATTACATTTTTTTATCGCAAATCGCATAAAAGTTAAATCAAAATCGGATCACCCATGCGCAGGCGCATAAAGACTATCATTCAAACATATTTTTACGCATAGACATACATATAATAATATATTGTATAAATTTTTCACGGCACTGTGTTATGCATACATTTTTTATTATTATTGTAAAACATTTAACGACCTTGATAAATTTTATTGATCGATTCAAATTTTATTATCAGATTCGATGATCGAACAATGGCGTTAAGGTCAACCGATCGGCTTTATTTAATTTCCGGATGTTAAAAAATTACTGCAACATTATATTAGTTAAAAATAGTGCTTATATATTAATATTATGAGGGATTTTACCTAATTATGTTAAAAAATATATTTGAATTGATATCGAGTTATAAATAAAGTTATAAATTATTGGCATAGGCTCATATTAGTATGGACTCTCTTAATTTTGACTTCTTTATAGCTATTTCTTAGAGAATTTTAACTGTCTTTTGAAAAATTTAGTACATTACCTCGTCCGCGGGCTTGGTGGGTGTGATAGCTACAGTCTCGTTGAAGCACAGACAGGCGCAGTAGTGTCTGTTCGCGTCTACGTCCGTTAGCACTGACACGTAGAACCTCGGCTCCGACCTCTCCGTGGAGAGCGCCCATCCTTGGGGCTGGCAAAACTGGACACAAAATGAAATATACAAGATATTTCTTTGGTATAAAATAGATAATATAATATATTTGCATTAATATAACGATATCAACAATGAATACGTACCCATTCTATCCCGTCGTGAAATGGAGTGTCGTCCCAGTTGGCCTCTGGGAACCGTTGAAGGATGACGCCGTTGCTCAGTCCGCCTCCTGGAGCAATGGACACACGTGATAATACACTCACATGTACATAATGGTACAAGATGTTACATTTAACTATAAGACACCAATTACCAGGATCATTTTGTTTATTATTATAAATTGCTTTCTCATAGACCTTATATTACCAGAATATGACAGTTTTATTTATTCCGACGACTGTGGGAGAAGTATATTAAGTGTACTAACTTTTAACCACTACATTTTATCACACGATGTGTACTTTAAGAGAACGAAACGAAGCAAAACGAAACGATACGAAACGAAACAATGATAGGTATTTTCGAAGCATGAAAAGACATTACCTAAACTTGGTTTCAAAACTAGGAACTCTTGCTATAAGATAATTTCAATCACTAGATCAACGAAAACAATAAATATAGTTAAAAATAAATAAAATCTGTTGAGTTATGCAAATTGGGCAAAACACTAATCACTAACAACACTTTGGTATAATGAAATGGCAGTGAACGATGGCATCATTGAAGATTTTCGCTCCAGCAACCAGCTGTGCAAGACTACAGTCACACCGGGTCAAGGACGCACGGAGTAACCAGGTCACCGCCGTCACAAGCCATTTGATAATTAAAATTTTTCATGTCTACTTCCGTAATATTTTTAACTAATATTATTTATATATACCATTACTTGTGTATCAAATAGGAGTGTCAGAACTAATTGGATGCCATACTTATCTAAATAAGCCCTTCTCTAAGACACTTTCCAACTTAAAATTATGGCTACGAGGGTCCCAAACGCGCTCTGCTCTGAGAATTAGTTCAAGATTTTCTTGGTTATTATTCTTTGTTTATATTTTCTTCGAATTAATATTATTTACTTAATTTAATTATAATATAAGTATTTTAATTTAATAACATTATATTTATCGGGTAAGTAGCATACCCGTATCGGATAAAGCGGAATAATCGCTTGATTACGTATAAATGCTCGGATGATTAGAAAATTTACGTACATTTATCTTTATATAAAAAATGCAAATACTTACACTATAATGAAAGTTTATAGCAAAATATTCACACGATTAAACTATAATAGCGGTTTTACACTGTTTGATTTTGGCCGTGCAATCTAAAGCGAAATTTGACCCGTGTAAAGCCCGCATAACGAGCTTTGCTAACGAGCTGAAAGATTTATGTGTAGGACTCTTTGAGGCTAGAACATAGCCGAGGAGAAAGCGATATTTTTTTAAACACGAATTTATATTTATGTCTTAGACATTATATTTGTCTCAATAAATTGACGTAAATGATTTATTTACGGTTAAATAATCAATCTTCAAATATTAAGGATATTTGAAGATTGATTAATTTTGAATAAAACTAAAATTTAAGTTAGATTTTTTTTTCATAACTCTAAATATTTATTTTTTAAAGTAGACATATATGCAAATAAATTTTAGGAAAGATAAAAGACAATAAATAAAACAGTTAGTAAAATAATTACGTACAGTCAACCCTAAAAGATAACCAAATATAACATTTGACAATATCCTATCCTTAGCTATACAAACGCCACTTAACATATCTAGGAAATGAAATAGATAAACACAATGACAAAAGTATCTTAAATGTTTTATCTTAAAATATCTTACTATCTTATCTTTACTTATCTTTACAAATATCACTAAACATAAAATGTTTGTCAACTATTTCTGGTTACACATGTAAATCAATATCCCAAAAGTAAATATACCTATTTTATTGTTATATATATATATATATTTACAAACAAACATATTATTTGCACAAGCTATTAATATCGACCGTTCGTAGTCCGCTACCGCGCGTTACTCGCCGCCGCTCTAACAAGGAAGGCCAACTAGTAAACTATCGAGTTAGAGTCGCACAGGTTGTTAACCGTCTTTCTAAACACCTTACACAGGATTTTATATAAATATTTATATGTATACGTATTTATGGTTGTTTAATTTAATTTATATATATATTTTACCTATTTTTTATGTTGCTTTAAATTGACTAATTATTAAATTACAATGTTGTAACTCATGTAATTACTATATTTTCCTTATATTTCTATTAAGGTTAGTATTAGCATTTACAACCATGTCAAACCCTTTTAAATAGAATTTTGATTATTTTTTATTTTACTAGTATACTACTTCTTTCCAGCGGTTTCACTCTCTGAACACAACAATAATAGTAATTAGTAATTTTGAAAAGTCCAAATATTTGTATATTTTTGTATCTAAATACTAAATTGGTGAAAAGTTTCAACCACATATATAGGAAATACTATGAAATAATGACATATAGATTGACTTATAGATAGATTGACATATAGATTTTTTTACAACATCAATAAATAATTTTTATTATTGATCCTACAATGAAGAAGCCATTTTGAGATGCAATAAAAGTATTCAAACTTAATTTTTTTTTTGTTTTGTGTACCATATCCCGCTTTGGGTCGTTTGTGTACCATAACCCAAATGTGTTGATCCAGTAATTATTAAGGTCTATTGGCTAATTAAATTTATTTATCACAAATGTACAGTTTTTTGTCTGTGTGTTACAATTTAGTTGTTCGAAGAATAATTGTTTTTACCATTTTTTTTATAATTGAAGGATGCCCAAAGGTTTAAGAAGGGATCATTTCAAAGAGGATGGAACAAATATATAATATATGTAAAAAACTGGATAATGTGTAACACAAACCCAATAGGTGGTGTTGTGGTGACAGAAAAAAACAAAAAGACAGTTAAAGCAGCAGCAAACAACTAGTCATAAACATAGATAAAGTATCCCACATAATATTAATGTTTCTTTCATTATTATGATTTATATAATATAATACATAGAAAAACTTATTTAAAATATTTCATCATTCTTGTACATTTCTATTGAAAAATTCACAATAACTGACCTAAAACGGATGACTAAAACATGACATCATCAAATACCACTAAAATGTACTCTAAACGGTTTCATTACCTAAGATGTGAAAATTTTATTGCAATTTCAAATTTATAATTTTTATTAAAAAGCATCCCTATAAATTTTGTTGGGCAAAATTTAATCAGAAAGGGAATAATTCATAACTTAATAGAATATTAGACAACATTGCTGACAAAAAAGAGGTTGATATAAATTATTCCTTGAAGGATTTTTAAAATTTCGTTACTAGTTCAAGAAAACAATTATGTTTAAAAATTCCAATTGGGCACTTGTACTATTGAAGCCATATTTATTATATAGTGTTACATTTGGCATTTATTTAATGAACAAATATTTCAATAATTATCAAAACAATAAGTGTCAAATTACATCATATTAATATTCGAAACAAATGCAAAAACATTAATATTAATTTTTAAATCAATGCAAGGATTTTATTCTCCTAACTAGTCAAGGCTAAATTAGTTAGGTATCAATTATAACAGACTAAATTGGTTCAATGTTTACTAAGAAATTTTAAATGATACAGTCATAAGTTTCTATAAATAATATTCATATTGAGGTCTTATATTAAATAATCTTATTAAAAATATATATTATATAATAGAAAATATTTACAACATATGAATATGATAGCTATGTTAAAGGAACATTGTACATAGTTTCTTTTATATGATAAGAATATACAATACCAAACAAAATATTAACAGAAGTTATGAATAATCAAACAATAAAAATAAATATATATTACATATACTTCACAAAATATGTGTTAGTGTTATATATAACATTTGCCAACAGTAATCAATATTTTTTACATAAAGCTTACTGATAACAATAGTTCTTGTAGGATTTGTAACCAATTAGATCTTATTGGATGCTATTATTGTATCGTATTCACAATAATGATTTTATATTTGACTGATAATTATCGATATCATAGTTGTTGAAAAAATATTATTTGATAGTTTATCAAAAACTAGTACTTAAATGTTTTACTTACTTTCTTTCTCGTGGTCGAAGCCCACAATGACGAAGTAGTCCACTAGTCTGGACATGGCAATCCTACCGAACCATCCGATCAACACCGCAAAAACTCTTGATAATTGAATTATGCGAAATTAAACACATTTTTTAATATTTCACATTTTTCATTAACACTGTTTTCACATAACACATTCACAACACTAACGCACCGTGAACTTCAAGCAACATAAACAATACTTTCATTTATCGCGATCCCAACATTCTACCTATAATTACAAGAGGCAATTACCGATTGCCTAGATCAAGAGGTTATAAAATGACTAAATTTAGGGTTTTTATGCTATGTTAATAATTACTAACGTTGATATAAGCCCATAATTTTAAAATACATCAAAGAAATAATAGAGATCGCCGATTTTCTACAAATGTTTGATAAATTAACGCCACAAATCAGTCAAAATCCCTGTCCCGTCATCCGACAATCGACATTTCCGCAAAACTGCTAGTTGCGGGTTGCTACCAATTACCATAGAAAAAAAAAATTCCTACTAAATATTATTACCCTAACTAAAAATATAAAAATTACTATTGCCTATTTTAATTTGAAAAATAAATAAAAAATGAAAAAGACTTTTGCTTTTTATATGGATAAAAAAAAAACGTACTAAATTTATTTTATAATATGGTTATTGTTATAATTTTTATTAGTATAACTATTTAAGAGCTTTCATTGTTACGACTTAGTGATTATAATTTAAAGTAACAAGGAAAAAAAAAATGGTTTTTCTTATTGGTTTCTGATATTCTTAAATAATTAACTTTCATAAAAAAATTCTGGTTTAAAGACCATTTCAGGTTATGATTTTTTTAGTAGGTGAAATTAGCTTTATCTACTAATGTAGTAATCTAGGAATTTACTATGATGAATATTTTTGTTAAAAATAAAATTATTTACAGTTGTCAATTGTCATTTGTCACTGTCATCTGTCGACTCGCTTTTGAGTATTGACCTATTATTTCATATTTGACATAATTCATTATTGTTATCATCAAACGATACTGCGTTATCACAATATTGATGTTTTATTTACTTGCTTCATGTGTATGCCTTTGCCCGCAATTTATTAAAAATAAAGATATATAATGTCAGAATCAGTAAATGAAGCCATTCCTGGGTTAGGACAGAAAAAGGTGTTTAAAATAATAGTGTTAGGTGATTCAGGAGTTGGAAAAACATGCCTCACTTATCGTTTCTGCGAAGGACAGTTTTTAGATAAATCCGAGGCTACGATAGGGGTGGATTTCAGGGAAAGAACAATACGCATTCGCAACGAAGATATAAAGGTAATCGTTAAGTTCATTTCATATAATTGTTCAACTACTCTGTTGACTTTAGTTATATTTAATCATTTTTTATCATAAATAAAATATTATATATATCATTTGCTTCAAGATAATATAAGTTTTAAAAGTTAAAAGCATTAATGTTATCAAAATAATTTATTTAGTTGCAGTTATGGGACACAGCAGGTCAAGAAAGATTCCGTAAGTCTATGGTGCAGCATTACTATCGTAATGTGCATGCGGTGGTCATTGTCTACGATGTCACCAAGCCTGAAACATTTCACGTAAGATTTACTAAGTTAATAAAAATCATTTAATAGTTATATTTTTTTTTTATTATTTGCTTTTTTCAATACCTACTACTATATAAAAAGGAAGAGTCTGTGACAATACCAAGAGGTCTATTCTCAAATTGTTTCTTAATAATTCCACCTTAATATCTGAAAATTCACTCAATTTCTATTTCACAAAACTAGTCTATCACGAGCTGGATGTCGGAGGTGGAATCTCACGGGTTGACTGGAGCCCCGCGGGTGTTGGTAGGAAACAAATGCGACTGTGGGGCTCCATCCGACCGCCTCGCGACACTCTACGCACAGCGGTTAGCAGACCGTTATGGGATGCCGGTAATGATGTTTTGGTTGAATATTACCTCTTAAATGAAAAGCTTTAAAGAGAACTTAAGAATTAATAATAATATTTGGATGTTTGAATAAATAACTTATAGTATACTTGTTAATTTCTAGTTTTTTTTAATCTGAATCATAGTAATATACTTGGTAGAAAAAATACAAAATTATTGAATTAATTTCATATACATATAGTTGTTTAATTCTATTTTACAATTACTACATAATATTTAACAATCACAATCTGTGTTATATGATATCCATGAATTATCTTTAAATTCTAATATCATTTTATCAACATTAATAATATTTTAAACATGTTTTAAACTTATTAATATTGTTACGGTCAAAGTTTATACTTCTAATGTTGATTTACATTTCTAGTTATTTGAAACATCAGCATTGTTGGACTCCGAGTGTGACAATGTAGAGTCTATCTTTATGACACTCGCCCACAAACTCTACTCGCACCAGCCTTTCAGAGTAGTTAGCGTGGAAGTACGTATATTATTAACAAATTTTCACCATATAATTGTTAGAAATAGAAAAATATAATAGAAATCAGCTTTTTATAAAACTTTTATAGCATATTTTTAATTTTTGATGATATTTTAGGGTGAACTGGGTCCTCGACTGGTAACACTGAACCGTCAGAAGAGACATGCAACAAATAACGACACCTGTCTCTGCAGCTAGGTGTTGCCATGAGATTTATAATTTGAATAAAAGAAATATGTCTTCAGAAAAAAAAATTACCAGCTCCCAGGGTATTATAATAATTATGTAAGAACTGATATATGTACAAGATGAACTGGTTAAGAAATCTATTTAGCTTTGAAATTATCTATTAAAACTGGTAAAAAAAATAGTGTTAACTCAGGTTTAAATTTAAATATAAATGTATTTATATAAATGCATTTGTCATATAACTAGACAATGCAATACCCGTCCAATGTGCAACGGGGGTAATATCATGGCAACATGCTGTTGTTATCATAGAGATAATAGAGGAGGAAAGAGAAACCATAGCAAAAACAATAGTTTAGTTCTGTTCAATTTTGTTTGTATCTGATAGAGAACTCTTTCAAGTTTTTTTCTCAGTTATTACAAGTTATTGTCACAGGTATGTGTATGTATATTGAAATTTTATTATCTTTAGTATGTCTGTCTGTTTACTAAATCTACAAAACCATATTTATAATTATTTCCATATCTAAGATTGTTCTTAATGTCAATAATACTCAATATCAAATATTTAATTCCTTTATTCAATTAAAATGAAGTGCAAAATGCTATATTAAAATATTTAAAATATGTCAATTTCACTCCATATGAATGGCAATTATACAATGTGTGAATACGGAAAACTAAATATAATAAATTAAAAATGTTCTAAAAATAATTTTATTACTTGTATATTGTTTAAAAAAAATACCTAAAGATTTTTTTGTGACATTAAAAAAAATAGTTTTAACAATACATAATTGTCAAGGTCCACAACACTAATGTTGTGTTAGTATATTATATTGTTCAGTCTGAAAAACAAGCACGGTGTGTTAATTTCTGTATATAGGTGATCTCTAAATCTCCATACCATTACTTGTGAATCCTCCCGGTTGTAGACTACACCGGCTTAACGTGACACATATTCGAACTGATTAAATTAAGTCACTGTTGATTAATTATTTGAGATAGATAGAGATTATAAACATTTTCAATGTCTCCAAATATATCTTGTTTTTTTAAGACTTAGGTAATATATTTATTTATTTATTGAAGTGTAAGTAATCTTTATTATTACCGGCAGCTGTCTGTGTCTGATCTCTTGTATTGTCATGTTTTTCATTGTGTATTGTTATTTATACTAAATAATCTGTTAAGTAATATTATTTTCTAGATATTTAAGATAATTCTAGCCCGTTAGGAATTCATTAAGGCATTTTTAACATATTTTGTGCCAAATTCAAAATTAATGTTATAAATGAAATAAGTATATTGTATTTGAATATTTTTTAAATAAATGAATTAAAATGTGTGACTTTTTATTTCATTTTGATTATCTGTAATAAATTGTTTTTCATTATGACACGATCTATATCTATTTAATGGTTGAGTCTTGTGTATATTTATTTCATTAAAATATCCTTGTAATATAAATGGCAAATACCTTATTAAATTAAAAATCCTTAACAAAATATGTTTAGGTTTATTATTTCTTAAATAAAATTAGAATTAATCGTAATGTACGTGAGTCTTCTGTTTATCACAAAAATCTTATCCTATGATTTAATACATTGAATGAAATAAATTAACCGCTCACATATTTGGTGGTAAAATGTTTATAAGGTAATACGTACACGAACACATTTTTAATTATAACCTTCAATCAATCAATCAACATACGCATTTTTTAAAATTTGCAAAAGTGACGAAAATTTCGATACAAATTCGTGCGTCAACGCTTTAAATAAAATAAAATACGCTTTAATACCTTCTTAGTTAACACATTATACTCACAGCTGAAAACATAGACTTACAGGGTTCTATCGTGAAACATTACCCTTAGAAATTAGAAAGTGTTTGGAAGTGTCTCCAAAAATGAAAATATGATTAAATAGTAGCAAAAACTATAAAATATTGCGTATTTCAAATCAAATTGCAATTTTGCAATGAAATGTCATCGACTCCGTGGCGCAACGGTAGCGCGTCTGACTCCAGATCAGAAGGTTGCGTGTTCAAATCACGTCGGGGTCAAACCTATTTTTATGCAAAAAATATATATTTTTACTATTCAATTTTAACTCATGCTGTTGTCATAAATTATAATTATTAATCTCACACGTAATATTAATGATCCCAGGATTCATTGAATATGAATGTTTTTATGTAAATTGAAATAATTTAATATTAACATTAGATATTTTAAATAAATTTATAGTTCCTACATAAATAAATATAAAAATATTTCTCACAATAATTTCATGTATTAATTCTTAAAATTGTCTAGAAATTTAAATCATTTACTATCAAGTTCCAGACTCAATAAGATTTTAAATATTAGAAATCAGGAAGTAGCAGATAACTATCAAACACTCGTTGAGGGGTCAAAGGAAAAGCCAAATTGATAGGCGTTAAATCGTTTAATAGTAATTATTTTGTACAGCGATCCCACGACGGTACATTTAATATTTAATCTATGCTATTTGCAAGAACACGGATTACAAAGTAAATTAATTTATTGCACAAACACAAAGATATATATTTACAATTACCGATCATCTTTTATGTAAGTGGATTATAATAATGTAATGACACGAAAAAGCTGCCAATTACAAAAAAAAATACATTTAATTGTTAATATACCTTTAAATAAATAAACAACCAAAAATACTTTTAAAAAAACCTGTTTTTTTATATTTCAATACATATTTATTTAAAGATAACCTAAAAGGCATAACATGTATACAGATAATTTTTAAATAAAAGATAGTCTTTACCTAGAATGGCTCCTAAATATTGTTACATAAGGACCAAAATATAATAATATTTATATACAGTTGTAAATAAAGAAAAAAATTACATTGAAAAATACATTGAATATAATAAACACATGAATTCACTTTTTGGTTTGTGCTTATCATCTCTGCATCTTATATCTAGATTTTTATATATAAATATTAATACTAAATTGTGTGTTAAAATGTTAAACATCAAATTAGTGTATAAATTAATTCGGGTAACTGAAACTTGATTTTTTTAATTTTTCAAACACCTAACAAACTATGTGGTGATATAAACACATACTGATAGAAGACTGTCCGTAATCAATAATTGAACGCCAATAGTGAGTAGCACAGCCTGCAAACCAATCAACTCCGAATTAATATTATAAAATAATTTAATTATAGAGCCATTAACGTTTATTATCATCTAAGCCTAGCTCGGTAAGATAGTTATAGTGTATAGTTAAGGCAAAGATTAGCATGAACTTGAAGCTTTTCAATTTCGAACCAAATCGTAAATCTTGTTAAACGAAAATTTAATAACTCTTAATTAGCGATTTCTAAACGTCTTATTCTAAAAACAAGAAAAGCGAATAACAACACATTTATTTAAACAATATATTTAATCTATACAATATCTAAAAATCGAGAATCTAATAGACAACCATTTCACGGATTTATCACAGCTCATAATTTAACATCCCTCCGGACTCGACAATTATGAGAGCTCAATTTGACTCGAATCAGTTCTAAATTCGACGAGAAATTACTTCATATAATACACGTGGTTCACAAATACACCGCACTGAATTTCTCATACGAGGACCGAGTCACGTTTTAAGTGACTAAGGCGACGTTCGCGCTTGCAACGGCGGCTCCAGTCCTTAGTAACCCCTCCCCCCTTCACAGGCGGAAGCGCATGGTGCGGTGGAAGGGGCCCGGGGGCTGGGCTCACATGTTCTGCCACGTGGTGGTGACCAGCATGTTGGAGTCGAGGCTGCGCGCGATGCGCTCGTGGATGCCGTGCGAGAGCCACACCATGCGCAGATTCCTGTAGCGCTCCGGACACAGGCGGAGCGGGTTGCCGCGGCGGAGACCCTGTAGTCATAGGTATATTTATTTATTTATTTATATCCACTTTGAATCAATACCAGTATCACTTGTGTACGTCGAATGGAAGTGAAGGGCCCATTTTGATACTGTGCGTACCGAAATAGGCCCTTCCGGAAAAACACTCTCCAACTTAAGATAATGCTACGAGTCTCCCAAATGCTCTCTGTTCCGAGAAGAACTACACAACAAACGCAGCCGTAACGTCTAGTATGTAATAAGTAATGATTAGGGGGCAGTACCTGATCGGTCTCTCCGTACGTGTCGAGATAGGGCGCCGGCAGCATGGAACCCCGCGCAGGCGCCGCCAGCAGCAGCAGCTCGCATTCTCGCACTCGCAGGAACACGCCCGCGCCCGCACCGCACCATAGCGCGTGCGCTACCACCGCGCCCGCCAGCTCTGAGCCGCCGCCGCGACCCGACTATAAACAACACAACACTTACTTCGGCATTTATAGTTAGGGAAGATGAGTTTAACTCTGAGGACTGGAGAGTTACGCAAGTTCGGGAATCGAACCCGTCACTTCAAGCAGTTTTACCGACACTAATATACTATGACTCGGTTAATAATGACATAGCCACAGACCTTCCGTATCTCGATCTGGCAGCAGTAGCTCTGCGAGCACAGTATCTGCCCGCACACGAGGCACATGGTGGGATTTTTGCTGTCCTCCCTCTCGGAGTTGGGGCAGGAGAACTCCGACACCACGTTCATTAGCTCCGAGAAGTCGTCCGGCAACGTGATCAGCGTCGGGGGTTCCCTCGGCTCCAATGCTATCTGAGGTGTAATCTCGCCCTTAAACCAATCCGTGGATAACGCCGACCACGCCAGGGCCTTGCTTCTGGCTAGAACGTTGTCGATAAGGTCTCTGAAAGTACTGGGCAGGTCCAGGTACCCGCACATGGTCTCCCAAGTGTCTCCGCCGACCACGGTCAGCTCGGTCGGCGGCTGTATGTCGCTCAAGAAGTGATAGAACAAGCAGCAGCAACGTAAGAAATTGTGGCATTGTTTCTTTACATTCTCCCACACTTCGTTGGCACTTAGATTCTCAATGTCTACCTTTCCTTGTCGCAGTTCCTTCAAGAACGGGAGAAGGTTCTCCAGATCCGGTTTCACGACCACCTCCGCTCCATCCATGGGCTCGCTGATGCAGTTTGTGACGTCGGTGGCTATAAGGGCTCTGGTTAAAGTGGCTCTAAACGCCTCCAGTGTGATCTGTCTCGCCAAGTGATTAGGTCTCGCGGGTGCCGCTGTTTTGCAGAACAACGAAGGCACGGTAAGGACTAGCGCGACTAGAGTTCCGAAGACTTCGTGGGTCAGAGGGGAGGTTTTTTCTAAAGTACTGAGAGTACTTAGCGAGTGGTGTGAAATGTGCTTGGGTGCCGACCAGATAGTGGGAAGTACGGCCGCTAATCTGATGAGGGCTTGAAGGGCGTCTCTGTGCCTCGAAGGAAGGTCTCCTAAGAGAGGTCTACTCTCGGCCTGCAGCACCGCGTTCGTGCTCATAATTGTGTAGGAGGTCGCTCGGTACAGGGCAGCCACCGAGACCATTCCTCCCGATTCCGAAAGACCGCAAATTCCAGGCAGCATCTGAAAGAATAACAATTATTACATAGATTGTCCATCTCATTCCAGTGCTGAAAAGAACTTGTTCAATCATCAATCTTCTGTCTTTCAACAATCTACACCATATTAAGGGTAATAATACCTTAGCGAACTGTTCGATGAGCGAGGCGGTGGTGTCGTTGTACCGCGGCAGCTCGTGTTGGAAGTGGTCGAGGAACTCCCTCGGCAGCAGCGTCTCCGCGTGCGTGGACACGTATACCTCCGCCTCGTCCGGTGACTCTTCCCCGTCGGACTCGGCCCCTGCGCTGCGGGCCCGGCAGTGCATCTCCTCGCAGTACTCGGTGCACAGGTGCACGGATTCGGAGCATACCTGGGAAATAAATTTCATATTAAATATACATAACATAATAACAACGTTGTATGCAATAAATCCCTAATAACTAGCTAGCTAACTACATCAAATAAGGTAAAATCTTATTCAAATAATTATGTTTAATATGTGTTTTATGCTGCGTTCGGAATGCCGACCTGGTGCTTCAGTTTCAGTATCAGCTCGGCCGAATCACTGAAGGTCCTCTCGCTGAGAGGAGGAGGCGGGCGGGAGGGGAGCGCGGGAGAGGGCAGCAACGGCAGCGCGGTGTTGCACAGCCGCTCGCACAGGGGACAAAGGTACTCCTTCTTCTCCACGTCGAAGGCTGCAGTCTGGCGGATGCGGTACGGTCTGTCAAGAGAAAATAATAAGTTGATTAGAGCAGAAGGAAAGGAAGAGCGAACGGTCCATATCAAAGTAAGCCGTCACCGTAAGCGCTCAAACATGTGAAACATTAAGGCGGGAATAAAGAAATCGCCCCGCCTTGCTTTCACACATCACATCATGAAGGAGATTCCAGATCGATTTAATGACAAACTAAGGCACAAAATGCAATAATTTGAAGATACCCTACTCTAGCCCACCTGAGCTTTTCTTTGTCTAGCACTCCGTCCACGTATTTCCTCCAGCAGCGCGCGTGCAGAGCGTGCCCGCAGCACGACACGTGCGGCTGCGCACCCAGCCCTGCCGGCGCCCAGGCGCTACGCCACGCATCTCCCGCGCCCGCGCCGGAACCCCCGGCCGCCGCCCCCGGACCTCCCGCGCCACCCGAACCCGCGCCCACGCCTCGGCGATTTAACACGCTCGAGTGCTGCGCGAACGCGACCAGGACCAGTGGCTCCGATTTAGCTTCAACGCGGGCCTGAAAATGTTTAATTATAGTAATGTAGTGGAGGGCCATAATTTCTTCCCGAGCGTGAAAACCACTTCCTTTTCATAAAACAAAGGCTTCAAAACGCTGCAGCTACCGTTTATAACTACCTCTAGAGTACAATGATTATTATATGTATGTGTATACCTGTTCCTGGCACATGATGCAGACGCGCGGGGTCTCCCCGACGCCTCCGCCCCACACCCCCAGCGCCGCCCCGCGGTACAGCGGCAGCAGGTCCTGCTTCTCCTCCTCTTCGGTAGTCTGGAAACAATTACATTTATTGCTATATTTACACAAGTTTTGTAACATTAATTTTACAATAATTTATTTTAATAATGTCTGACCTCAGTGGTCGTCTCCTGGAAGAGAGTAGCGTTGTTGGATATGAAGTTGTTCATCTGGGTCTTCATCTGCGCCATCACCTTGGCGCGTCGCTCGGCCGCCAGCTTGGCCCGACGGGCCTTCTCTGCATCTGATGACGTCATTATTCAAAGTATTTTTTAAATTAAGTGAACATAATAGTTTAATACAAAAGCAGTTGAAGCTTAAGAAATAAAATAATCACCGGCAGTCTCGTCGGATCGCGGCTTCTCCTCCTGATCGGTCTCCATATTTTCGCCGTCCCCGATGTGCTCGTCGCCTTGTCCCAACAGGGACCTAGAATCAGCAATAATCAAATTGTAGATAACCTCAAAATGTTTAACCTAATCAAATACATCATCGGGGTCAACGTACTTCATCTTGTTGAGCAGCCACTTGGCGAGCGGGCGGTGCGCGTCCACCCGCGGGCTGGTCGACAGCCGCTGCAGCAGCGACAGCAGCCCGCTCCGAGCGGCGCTCTCCGCGAACGCCAGGAACTCGTAGTGTGAGCTCTCCTCGTCGCGTAGGGCGTAGCCGATCAAGTGGAGAGCCTGTCATTGGTCGATTTTAGTTTGTGGATGTTTTTTTCTTTTAGTTTTATTAAATTACAAACAATTGACTGAAAATCATATAATTTAACAACCGATTATGATCTACAGTTTCGTAGTATAGTACGTATATAATATACTAGATAAAATTCCAGTTTCGCTCGTGTGAAATGTGACTCCATAATACACAATCTTTTACAAAATGTATGTGGATATTTTTGTAATTATCAGTTTTCAAGGAATATTATCATTATTATTATTATTAATTATTATTATTTGAACTGTGACTTCACTGCTGCGTATGAATCGGTCTCAACGAACTCAAGATGGCGTTCCGTGTCAGTGACGTTTCGCTAGAGTGTCCAATATGGCGACTGCAATTTGTCTGTCAGCACCATTGGAATTTAACAAAATACTCGACAATCGGAATTTGTGGATATACATTTTGGACTCGAAATCATTATTTTTGTATGTTTTATTATTCGGGGAAGGTTTCAATCTACGGTATTCTTTCAAGAAACTTTAATATGTATTGTATATGTTGTAAAGTACCTTGTGCACTTGCGGCTCGGAGAAGGATCGCGCGCGCAGGTCGAGCGCACGGGACAGCACGCAGCGCAGCACGTGCAGCGCCGCGTCACTCTGCAGCAGCGACGCCAGCAGACGGTAGGGGGGCGCCAGCTTCGGCAAGGGGGGAGGGGGGCAGCACTCCGGGAGACCTGACAAGCGCAAGACTAAAATTATTGAACTATATAGCGAGGTGGTCAAGTATGGATAATCGATAACTAGTAAATTTAATTTATTATTCAATTCTTTTTTTGCACAATATACGATAGAATTCACAAAGGGCGGTCTTAATGCTACCAAAACATTCTCTACCTGTCAACTTTAGGATGTACACGAGAGAACGTTGGAAGGCGGACAAAAAGAAAAACTAATAGATAAATAAATCTAGACAAATAACCACAATGATATAATATAATAATAAATACAATTCATTCAAATATAACTTAGTATATTTAATATATTTAACATGTAATAAAATATATGCAAGATATACATATTATATGCTATATACAAAACACCTCACCGGCAGCCTTCCTCCTGTTCCTCTGCTCCTCCTCGCTCCTCGACAGCTCCTCCCTCGTGTAGTGGTAGAAGAAGGTGTCGTACTCGTCGTACAGGTGGGGCTTCAGCTTGTACACGCCGCGGTTGTTCCCGCCGCTCGGCTTGACGAAGTCCGCCACCTCATGGATCACCGCCTCGAGCCCCGTTTCGTGTAATTGATCCTCGGGAAGAGATCTAAAAAAATACAAATACAATACATGAGTATTTAAAAAAGTAGTAGATATTTTATTATTATGTGTATGATTAGAGCCCGCTAATCCTTATTACTACATTTCATACAATGAACGAGAGAGACTATGTCCTTCACTCTTTTTACTGTTCTGGAAATGCCATGTTGCCATGTACATGTATATGAACATTAACTTGAACTGAATACGAGTGGCTACTCTAATGTGTATATATGTCTGTGTGTGCGTTTGTGCTTGCGTGTCTGTCCGTGTACCTATTAAGCTCCGAGTGCGGCATGGGCTTGACGCACAGCATCTGTATGATCTCCTTCTTGGTGCGCTGAGCGGCCGTCACCTCGCCCACGCCCGGCACGTACCGGGACCCCACCACTGACACATTATATATATCATAAACCACTTACTCACTAAGGTTTTGCGGTCGAACACGATGAATAAGATAAAAAACGACGATTTCATTTCAAACTTATGTGTAGTTGTTAATTAAGATTTTACATTTAAAAAACTAATCAAACTTACTTACAAATGTATCTAGGTTTGAATTACAAAACAACGGCTAGATAAAAAATATAAATATAAATGTTAAGCTCAAATATTATTTCTTATATATTATTATTTCGTGTATAATATTATTTCTCGTTACCGGTAATGAGCAGGCCGAGAAACTCCTCCACCATGCTGATAGTGTGCCTGAGCGTGTCGTCCTCCACGCCGCGCTGCTCGTAGTCCGCCCCCGCCCACTCCAGCAGGTTGAACTTGTTCAGGACGTGGATTATGAACTCGTTGCTCTCGATCAGGGACGCGCCGGTCTGGGAATTAACTTTGATAAGTATACGAAACATTAACACTCCATAGACTAAATGATATACAACCTGCAGCATAACGACGTCTCGGTCGAACATCTCCGCGCGACACTTGACGTTGTGGTAGAAGTAGAGCTGGTTGAGGAGAGCGAACCCGTTCCGACGCCACATCCCGGCGTGCACTTGCGCTATCATTGACATCGTTCGCAGCACCGGCTCTGTATTAACATATATACATATTTACAATAAAAAGTGACAGAGTATACTCAAAACCAATTGACTGCAGCTTGTATGGACAGTCGTGCAGTTTAATGTCTCAATGACATAACAAACATAAACATACCGATGAGTTCCTCGGGGGTGGGTTTGGGTCGGTCCAGCCTATCGAACTCCCGGCTGTGGTAGGACAGGCCGTGCGCGTGCAGCTGCAGGTGGAGCCCCGCTATGAACCGGGACAGCGGCCGGTGCACCGACACCGGCTCCTTGGACACGTCGTACGGGATCACCGACGCGCTCTGGTTACCCAACTCTGAGGAGACGACGTTAATAGTTAATAGCATTTCTGAAGGACTGGATCATGTAGAGTAATATACACGTCAATATATTCATAGTGGAATATACTCATGTTAGTACGCTGCGTGCCTCCGTGCGTGTGTAGGTAGGAGTGTGTGCGTGCGTGCGTGTGCGTGTATATTCGTGCGTACATGTATAAGAGATCGTAATAAAGTTTATATACATGAATAAGTATACTTATAAATACGATGTGTGTATGTACATATATGTGTATATAAGAGCGCGGGAGTGTCCATAAGCTCCTGTGTAAGTTCGTGAGTTTGTGCTCGTGTGTGTATTAGTCAGCGTGCTTATGTGTGTGGGTATGTGTATACATTAGCGTGCGCGTGTTTGTGTGCGTGTATGTTGATGCAAGCGTCCTTACCCCTGAGCTCTTGTTTCTGTCCGACGGCGCATGTGTCGGCGTGTCTCCTGAGCGCCATGCGGTAGGCTGAGGCGGCTAGCGGTCGCTCCGCACTGCACCACTCCAGCGCCAGCGTGATGCTGTGCGCGAGCTTCACGTGAAGGTTGAAGGCGGACTCCCACTCCGGCTCGTACTCCATATGTTGCCCGACCTGTCGTATGATGTATTTATCCTATATTATATTATAATTGTTAAGTAGTGAAGTTTTTACAGTTTTTTTCTACACTACTTTTTTGATTAATGGATAAATAAAACATTTTACCAAATGAATTCTAGTACTTCATATAATAAAACTGTAAAGGACTGACTTGACTCAAAACTATTCAAATGAAGACCACCCCTCACCTGTCTCACGACAGAATCCATCCCCTGCATCATGACGAGCAGGTTCAACATCAGTGACAGTCCGTGCAGGAAACCCTTGCGGAGGTCATCGTCGAAGGTGGTGGGGACGGCGCCGAGGAGGTACTTCACGTCGTACAGGATGAACTGTGCACGCTTGAATCCCATTGACACGTGGTTCCGGTCGAATTCTAAACGACCCTAAAAAATAAAAACAATATAAGCATTTGTTTTAATATGTCTATAATATTTATTACTCGATGAACTACTGGCTGTAAGTGTAAGTGTTGAGATGTGTTAAAAACAAGATATATACTTTTGCCTTATATTTATCCCATTTTTTTTATATTGATAAGTCTTTTTCATTTCATATTTATTGAGTACAATATTTATTGGTACATATTTAAAAAAATCTTCAACTTGTTATGAACAAGTTGAAGATTTTTTTTAAATATGTGTAAAGTTATCCGTACTTCTGGATTACACCTCCTGGTGCACTCGCTGACGAACGTGTTCATGACCAGGAAGAGCGCGTCGTGCTTGGCGATCAGGTGGTGCGCCAGAGTGGGCGTGGGGTAGAGCTGCACGGATAGAGACGACACGGAGAACGAGTGGTCGTGGTCGTCGCGAATGAAGTCCTTCAGGATCGACGCTGCAAATATATTTTATAGTTATATTTTGGGTGTATTAAAGTCATAACTTTGTTAAACATCTTGTGTACTTTTAATTCGGGATGATGTTTATCAATTTTCTATAATGTCTATAGCTCAGTTACATGTCGTTAAATAATTCATATTAATCGTTTTAACAACGAATATTTTAACAGTAAATGTTATTAAAAATATCAAACATATTTTTTTTGCAATAGTAACCATAATTTTTCGTGAACAATATCGCCATAGTCCGTTTAGTGGAATAGTCCATCAAGGTGGTGGCTATTAAGAGCCGATGCCAGGCGGTTCTGGCCGCCTTCCACATCTTGCAATCGTTCTGCATCACCCCCACGGCAACACCGCCTGTAGTCCCGGCCAGCCCCCAACCGGATAGGCTCGTCTCCTCGCCTAGGGCCACCTGGCTGACGGCTAAACGAAGACTTTGCTCCTGGCTTACGAAGTTTTGAAGCCTGAAATTGATTTAGTATTTTTTTTTTTATTATTTAGAAAGATATATATAATTTCAATAATCATGTCATATTTAATATGATATTACCATGTCAGCAACTTCATGGCGAAGGTCTGGTGCGCGATGACGTGCGCCTGCATCACCAACACCTTGAGAGCCGGACCGTGTCGGGACGTGAACCTGCACACACGCACACGACCCGTTACACACACACGCACACATACACAGCGTGTGCTTCTCACTTAGATATAGGATATATAACATATGTCAATACATTTCAACGTATCACCATTTACTCAATTACAATTCCTCATGAATCGACTTCCCATGTAATGATTTGAGATGATCCCGATCGTACGTTTATCATTCATACCTCCAAAACCGTGAAACCAGCTTGAGGAATGGTTTGCAGCGACGCCGGCGCCGGTAACTAAACTCGACACATACAGTAATTAATGTCTTTTTCGGAGGATATTAACCAAATATTTCTTTATTACTCGTTATCTGATATTTCGAAACTGTTTCGAGCGCCATGAGGAGAACTCAAGTAATTTAGAATAAAGAAATACGTGGTAAATATCCCGTTAAAACATGAATCGCTGTAGAGTGTGACTGTGTTAGTTTAATATTATACTGATAGATACAATTATTATATATAGAATGAGAGAGTTAAACGTTAGTGTACGTAATGATTCCGTTAGTGTGTGAGTGCACTCTTGTCAATGTGTGCGTAAGGTATAAATGACGGAGCCTCACATTTCAAAGTCAGTCTTGAGCTTATCGGCGATCTGGAAGGAGCTGCACTTAACGAGCGCGCGGCCCTCGCGGTCGATGAGGCTCACGAGCTCCACTGAGTCACGGTGACTGCACTTCATCACACGCATCAGGGTTGAAATCACCTGCGGGATATCATTATTAGGGTTGTCAGATTTAGAATTCGATGTGGAATTTTAGATTTTCAATGATATATATAGAATGAAAAAGTCATCGACACGGGCGGGACTCGAACCTGCACCTTTCGCGAAACTTATACGTCGTTCTACCTATTAAGCTTCCGTGTCACAACGATGAATTTAGGATTGGCTTGGACCACGTGGAGTTTTAGGGTTGTTACAAATTAGGAATTGTATTTTTAAATAATTCGTCCGGTTATAAAATACCTGTTCAAAAGTATGAGTTTCATCATTGTACAGGACCGTGCAGTAACAGTCAGGTTGATCTAAAATCTGGAGTAAATCCCTTTCGTTGTCCTTTAATCTGCAACATCAAACATATTTATTTAAACATGTCTTACTTAAGTATTACGGTATAGGGTTGAACAAGGGGACAGAAATGTCTATCATTGTGACAAATGTTACAAAATATAAGTATATATTACATGAGGTCGTTGGGCAGCCCTGGCGCGTGGTCGAAGGTGAGCAGCCTGAAGCAGTACGGCAGACACACGGACGCCACTATCTTCATCCGCTCCAGCACCTCAGGGCTGATGCTGGCTTGAGCCTGCTCTTCACTCTCGTGTGCCTGGAGTAGACATTAATATTATTGTACATTACTTGTAATTATGTAAAAAAAATAATTAATTAATTAATCTGGCGTTTTATAGAAATAAAGATCGTTAAATCTAATTGCAGTTGCATAATTTCACTATTAAAAAAAAATAAAAGATTTTGTAAACAGAAAATATGGTCGAAATTTAAATTTCTTGCGATATCATAACCAACATAACAGCCCTGCGCCCTGAGCCCTGCGACGTACCACGTGCAATTCACAGAAGGGGTCTTTCTTCCAGGCCTCGGTGTCTCCGCAGTCACAGCACCCCCCGCCGGCCGACTGACCCATCTTGTACTTGTGGTGACGGTGAGCGGACACCTTGAAGCACTCCACGCACAGCACGCACGTGAAATCCATACCTGGGGGGCGGGAGGGGGTTAGATAAAAAAGTAATACATATATGTGAAGACATATCTTAGAAGTAAGAAGAATCTTATCACGAGCAGGAGTCGAAACTGCGACCTTCAAGAGTACGACCTAGCACTGTGTTAACTGAGCTATCGTGTCTACTGGCCTCATTAAACAAATGAAGCATCTTACATGTATATCTAAAGGGGAAATCGTTTCAAAAACTTTGCTTAAGTGACTACATACCACATTCCCTGCAACTATACGCCGGCTCGCCCTGCTTGAACACTTTCCCGCAAAGGGTAGATCTCCTCGGGGGCAAAGGTTCCGAGTTCTGAGAGGAGCCCCACACGAACTGCTCCAGCGGCTGAATGAGAAGCTTAGCTGCCAGCTCTTCATCGAAAGACCAGTCTAAAAGTTTGAAGTTCATGATAAAGCTATGAAGGTACTTTAACATAATTATACTCCTATATTACAAATACTCCTAATTCATTTTTAAGATACTTTAAGATCGAGACATACCCAAACAGGTCCTATTTGGTTGGGGGGAGTAGATCCTGGGCACGGTGACCCTCCAGTGGTCCTGGAAGTGTGCGGGGGAGAGGACCCCCTCCGCCATCTTGGTTCGCCACAGCTTGACCAGCGCGTCCGCGCGCCCGGGGTTCGGGAACCTACACACAACAGACGACAATACATATATTATTACATATTTTGAATGCATTATATTTTCAGATAAATAAGGTTTCAGGCTGCAACTGTCGTGGTATCTACTTATGTTGAAACGAATCTATACTATTATCATTAAGATATAAGCTTTGATTGTACGTTTGTATGTATGTTTGTACGTATTGGGTAATCTAAAAAAGTACTGGACCGATTTTTTAAATTCTTTCACTTGTCGAAAGCTAAATTATCAGCAAGTTAATTTCAAAGCAGTCCCTGGATGCATAAACTCCATGATATTTTTAGTACGTAGAGTTAAACCGATGTGTGTATTTTGCTTCTTTTTTTTGTAATTTTCTTTCTCAATATTTTTTCCTGGTAATGTATTTATGGTGACCTAGGTAATTCCATTCCTAAATGCAACTAACATTGTCTACATACATATAAAAAGATTAATTTAAACTTGTTTATAGCATAAATAAGCTGTGCTAGTTGAAACAAATAAAATGGTTTGATAAGATTATTATATATGGTGATAGATGTCTGTCCGTCTGTGTGATTAACCTTAGATATTGTGCTTCAGTCGAGGTATTCTAGGAGTCGTTTCGCTGTCCAATTGCAGTAATACTGCGTCGCAACAATACTCATTAGAAATTTGGCAACACCGTCGATACATAATCGAATGAGACACGTGTAAATATATATTAATATATAATTATACTGACATATTATGTACATAATAAAACACATTTCGTGTAATTGGAAATTAGATAACAAAAAATAATTCACATTTTGAGATTTCTCAAATAAAAGTAGCCAAAGTTACTTCTTATAACATTAACTATCTTCCAGTGAAAGTTCTATTAAAGTCGGTCCATCCGTTTCATAGATTAGTCGGAAGAAACAGACAGACAGTCAAAAAAAAAATTTTTTTTTTTTAGTATCATATGAGTGAGACGCTGTTATTTTGTAATTACAAACGGACACTTAAATTTTCTTTATATGTATAGATTAGGGTCTTTTTATTATTACGTAGATCGACGTCACCATGTCAAAGAGCGAGGAATGGAAAAACCAAGTTTACAAAGTTGTATACAACAAAAAATTTAATAATTGTGCTTTTTGAATGAATAGTTTAATTGACGAGAAAAATAAATATTCAAAATAGGTTATTCTAAAAATAACTTCTTGACATATTTTTTTTTATAATAAACGTATCTAAATGATTAAAACTGAATAATGTATAGGGAATGCGAAACGAATGAGACAATTTCGACTCTATTACAGTGTATTAAGAGACAAAATTGTAAAATGCTTCGGAGTTAAAAGTAGTCTTATTTTTAATTCAAGGGTCATTGACACGGGATGGTTTATCCGAAATAAGGCGACCTCTTTAATATCTTAAAGTGTTATTAAATATATGATTTGTAATATTATTTTTATGGTAAAATAAAAGTAATATTAAATAAAAAAATATAAAATGTAAAAGATATAATTAATTTTTTGATCACGATTAAAACAAATGTTTTTTTTTTCTTATCAAAAACGTATAAAACCGGTTATTATTTAACCAAAACTAAATATATTTTTACAGAACATTAATATGATAATATACATTAGTCAAATAAAAATATCTATAAATATATATTAATAAACCAAATTAACCCTTAAATGAAGCTAACGAGAACACATAGTCGCTTGTACATAATAACGGAAGCTGGCACCATACCAAGTACGGAGGGCGAAATCTACCTGTCCCCTGAGACCTTGGAGACATTACCGTGACGAAGCTTTCGAAATTATGCTTTTGTCTCCATACATATATACATACATACATATATACATCATGATGATGATGATGCTGGAGGCTAATGAGTTAGGTAGCTATCTTACATACATCTTTAAGCACAACAATGATATACTAACCATGCTAATGTTATTGCGAAACTCTGTCTGTATATTACGCTTTATGGACTAAATTGCTGAACCGATTTTGATGAAATTTGTTATGATAGATAGATGAAGAACCGGGGTAAGACATAGGCTACCAATTTCTAAGCCAACCCATACATAGGAAGGAGATATAGGGGATAAACATTTGTATTCAAAATCGTATTAAAGTTACCTCTGGTGACTAAAACAACAATTTTGTTGACAATATAATTGAAACCAAACCATATGACAAACAAAGCAAGCGAAGTCGCAGTCAGCGACTAGTAATTATTATCTGGTATGTGTGTGCGAATAACCCGACACACACATAGAAAACCTTCGGGCGTTTGGTTGTTGGATAAAAATATCACAATCTTTAGAATCCGTATGACGCAGAGTACACACACCCATGCAGTAATAACCTCCCCGCTCGTGTATAATAATAATATATGAATAAGCAAAACTTACATATTAATATATACGTATTTTAGATATTTAATATTATTGAAGATATATATTACGTAATCAAAAGATATATAAAGATACATGACTTGCATCATTAAATCATACAAACGTTCAATCTTTTTACAAAAATCTACATATCAAATAATAACGTTTTTAATTAAAGGAAATAAAAGATTTAATCTTTAACTATAACAAAGGCAGTTTTAAAACTAAAGCGTAATTTGAACAGTCGTTACGAGAATTATACGAGTATAATACTTTGCTAAGACCGCAGCTTCGTTCGTGTGAATATATTTAAAAAATAATAACCAAGTTATTCCTTATAACGAGAGCTATCCTATGAAAGTCCTGTTAAAATCGTTTCAGAGAAGAGAAAGAACAGACAGATAGACAAAAAAAAATACACATTTCAATTCTATTTATATGTATTAATGATAGCATCATATAATAATAGGTTTCTAATACAAGCACGTGACGTCATACAGTAAACTAGATATCGTGTTACCGAGATAGCTTAATGCAAGAAATAGAGTAGTGTGAATGAGTTTTAAAGAAGTAAGAATAGGAATCGTATTTCGGTATCGCCTTAAGGGGACTAGACACGGTCAATTGATAATTGTATCAATTGTATCAATATTTATATCATTACCGCACAAGTGTCGTCACATTGACACGGTCGATTGATCAGTTGATTCGATCTTAAGACCTTTTTGTAGGAAGATAAGAGGCTAGTCATTGATTTTGGATATGGATATATTGATAACGAATAAGTAATTCGTTTAGATAAAAAAATATAGTAACAAAATTCAATAAGTCCTACGACATTGTAGAATAGCAAAACTAATAAATATCTACTGTATATTTTTGTAATGGTAGCCTACAACGTAGCGACTTGCTTGTGCATGTCAAGACTTGCACAAATATATAATCTACGCAGGTGATCACAAACGTCAAAGTAAACTTGAGGAGGCATGGTATTTTCACCAGTTTGAAAAAAACCTTTTTTAATACTTGTACATGAAAAAAATTTGCACCAATATTTCGCAACACACCTTGAAAATTGACTTGTGCAAATCTGGACTTCTGCATGTAAATCACTACGTGTAGCTACCATAATAAAAAATGTTGGGTAGTCTCTAAAAGATTGATCACGTAGACATTGACAAGTGTCATTGACAATCTCTAGACATGTTTTGTAAATAACAATTTAATAAAAATTTTAATATTTTTTAAAACTTTAACAATTTTTCAAGTTACAATGTACTTGGAATTAATGAAGATCATCTTTCATCCATCATCGTATTAAGTATATTAGCTATGAATAAATACACCATTTTTGGCACTGAACCAACAAAAAAATATGTCAATTTAACCTATAAATAAATGTATTAATTATAGCGTATTTATAAACACCAAGCAAACTGAAATATTGTATCAATATAACATCAATCGATCAAGTCGTTCAGTTAAACACTATATTACAACAATTACATACAACACTAGCTGTGCCAACGACTTTGTTCGCACGGAATATGTTTTTGAAAACCAGTGACAATCCTATTAAAATCGGTCTAGCCTTTTTGGAGATTAGCCGGACCAAACAGACATTAAAAAAATAGAAATAGTTTTTTTATACAACTACCGTATACACTTTAATATACATTTAGTGAAAAACTGTTAATATGGAGTTACAAACAAACACTTCAATTTTATTTACATATATAGATGATATATCAAACAGTGATAAATAGAATGGTCTCACCACATGTCCGGTGTGATCATTTCGGCCCCGTCCTCCTCCATGGACTCGTCCCCCACTTCCACCTCCACTTGCATGGGGGGTGGCGTGCTCATTTCCACTACCACGCTGCTTCGCTATATCTGTAACAAAAATATTATGAATTAGTCTCTGACACTAATAATAGTACAATAAAAGAAATAAAACATAAGCTATGTATATGGTAAATATCCTATTAATAGTTAATTAATTAATTTTGTTTTAAAAACTACGTAAATATTTATTTATTTATATTTTTCTATTGAATCAATACCAGTGATGACTTGGGTATCAAATGGGAGTGTTGGGACTATTTTGATACCATACTTATCAAAATAAATCCAACGTGAAGACTCTCCAACTTAAAATAAGTCTACGAGTGTTCCATGCGCGCCCTGCTCTGAGAAGAACCACACAATAAACTCAGCCAGGAATTTATTTATTGTGACCACTGTTGGACTAACTTTAATATTTATTGAACAATTTAATAAAAGAAACAGGGCGATAACCATTTATTTAAACATATCCTAGAATATAAATTTGATTTTACTCCTAAGAGTATTTTGTTATTATACAAAAACAATTTGACAGATAGCAATAACAAAAATTGCGATCCATCTTTTCTCACGAGTGATGGCAGCCGTGGGTGGGTGGTCGAAAAAATCAAAGCTAAGTTTATTTAATACCACCCAAGCGTTCCTTTAGCCATAAAATATCAAATTTTACAACCAATGTTATCGATATAATAACACGATTATAATAGAACATACACACATACTAACTTTAACTATATATTCAAAAGCAAGCACAGGATTTTACAAATATTTGTTACATGTGTTCGCTCAATACGATATTTTGTAAGCAACGCGAATGTTGTAAGAAATATGCAACCTTATCGTTCAATCCAAACATAGTGGCAATTATTATTAACCACGGAAGATGAAATAAAAATAAAAAATACATTTAAAAAAACAAAATATTACAACGCTCCTTAATGTTGTGATCACTTTGAGATTTAATGACCAGATAAGTTTGAGAATCTCTGCCATACGTTATTAGAGTTAGAAAGTGAGTAGTTTCAAACATATGATCATTCCCGACATATTCGCACTTCACTTTATACGTATACAAGTATACAAAAAAATTCAACAATATTTAAAATTAAAATTTATATATTAAATATAAAATACCTGTATATTCTCTAAAACAAAACACCAATTTTCAATGACGGACGGACGGACCTAAAAAAAAACTGTTAACACTGCAGATATATAGTATAAGACATAAATAAAAGAGATAAATTAATACACACCCCTTTTTTTTTTAATAATTTAAAAAGTTTTATAATCGTACTGACAATTGAAAGTACCCATTCAAACAAAGGTAGACCGAGACCCGCTCTATCATGGTAGACAATAATAATAAAATTTTATTAGTAGACTATAAAAGAAAACAACAAAGAAAATAAAA
The DNA here is from genome assembly GCA_918358865.1 of Melinaea marsaeus rileyi. NCBI lineage: Eukaryota > Metazoa > Arthropoda > Insecta > Lepidoptera > Nymphalidae > Melinaea > Melinaea marsaeus. Next base: position 2,318,532 of record OU911088.1, read on the forward strand.
ACAAAGATTAAGATAATTAATTTTCTTATCAATAGATACGTATCAATTATACGAGAGAATCTTACAGTGCATTGAATATGTACAAAAATATTAGAATCTATCCACAGATGCAGATGTAGTGACGAAATTCATCTGGACACCGGTCAAATATTCATTGATGGACGGACGCATTGTGAAACGTCATATATACATACAATATATAGTAACGAGACTAAATCTGCATATTGCATACTTTTTGTATGTATGTATGTTTATTGTTACTCTGTTTCTTTGTTCACGTATAACACAAAAACTACTTTCAACTTTGGAAAATTCTGTCATTTCAAGTAAAAACACAATAGCAAATTTCGAGTGTAACGACAATGCAAAGGCTGGACGGATTTTGGTGACATTTTAAGTGATTTTAATAAAAGGTGGCTTATGTGTTTGAGTAGACGGGAAGTAGACAAACTAACTGTCAACAACTAGTTAGTACATACATATAAAAATCGATTATCATCTGTTTGTTACACATCTATTTGTCGAATCCTGTCCGGTCCGGGGTCATTAAACTTTACTCTGTAAAGGACACTAACAAATCCACAAAACCCCAATATAAAACCAATGCTACATAAACATCGCATAATTATGAATATGATCATTAAAAAAGAAACGATCGATAAATATAAATGTCATTATTGCATTGAAAAAAAAAACTATACATGCAGGTTTCATTTTGATACCAGCTGTTTCACGCTACTTCGTTTGAGGCAGGCAATAGAACTGTATCACAAATCTTATAATACAGTGTTTTCGAGACGTTAGTATGGAACCTATATTTCGGATGTAACTTTTTAATTAAGGATACTGTTTATGAACAAAACCTAACCTGTGTTCAACCCTAGAAACTTCTCTACCTTTCATTGAAAGCCCCATCAAAATAGGTTAAGCCGTTCAGACAAACAGACAGAGCAAAAAATATATATATTTTATATCTTCGTAAAATGCATTGGCACGGGAAAACATATTTATTTTATTATGTATACATTATAAATAACGGTCTTGATATTAAATTATTCAATTAATTAATTGTTCGTCTTAATGACCTAATTTTTGTTAATCTATAATACTATCGGATGTTTTTATTTAAATGTCAATAAAACATGACTTTCTCGGGTTCATTGATCCCTTCAATAACGTGTTTAAAATGTGACCTTGGTTATTATTGTCGATACTGTACGTAAATACTTTTATTGTCTTAAATATTCTTAAAGTATCTTTTACCTGCTTCCAAACCTTATTAATGTGAATGAGTTTATTTGCATTATTCACACCATCACACCTTAGTGTTAGTGTCAATAAGCACTTTACTAATTATTCTAACTAATAATTGTTACTCAATTATACATTTTTAGTAAATATGAACACTTAAAGAGTTAGTATAAAACTGTCCATTAAGTTAGGTTAAATATATTCAAGAAATATTGCAATAATATTCTATTTAGGTATATTATAAAATAATGCTATAAAAATTTATTTTGTCCAGTGTATCCCAAACACATTTCGTATAACGCCCACTTCGTAAATCAATTATTTTATATCGCCCCACCATTTTTCATTTTAAAAACCCTCAATAACATTTTAGTCTGGCCTGGAGTTTTATTAAAACTATATTCTAGGGGATACTTCTTAGCAGAGACAACAATATTAATGCAACTAATATCTATAAATGTTAGGAATAACTTTTATTTAAAATTAACTATAATCAACATCACATCAGCGTCCCCCAACTTTTTTCCGCTTCTCTCTAGGCCTCCAGCGTCCACAGGGGAGCGTTATCGCCCAATTTGAGAAATATTGATTTAGACTAACATAACTAACTTGTATCTCACCACGACCCCCTTTGGGACGATGTTTTGGTTGTAATTATGAAATAGAGTCCAAGCTAAATATTATTACATTTAAACAGACTAACTTCTAACTGCATTAAGTATTACATTATCCTTATATATTAAAATAATTATTTCCGTCTCAACACTGCATCACATTTTGTATAATAACATATGTTGTTATATTGTTATTAAAATAGGAAATATAAACAAAAGCATTTTAAGTAGGTATAAAATTATTTTATTCGTATTGCTAACACTCTTGTCGTATTATTAGATATGTTTAAAACTCAGTGTGGAACTGACTTTAAACTACTGAACTAAAGAAGTCTTCTGACAATTAATTAATTTATGAATCTACTGAAGATTTCATAGTATTAGAAATTGGAGAGTAAATTGAATGAAAGGAAGAGTCTATAGATCATTAAATCATTTTTGTTTTTATGACGAAAAGATAAATATGACGACTCTGTCATTCGAAAATTAAGTTATATGCTACAAATAAAGAGGAATATGGTGTTATGAATTCGTGGAGTAAGTTTATTTTTAATTTATGTTACAGTGTCTTATGGTAGATATATATCTAAATATTTTAAAAGGAACGCGGTACAGGTCAAATGGTGATAAGTTATCCTATTCTCTTGCAATATAATAACTATGACAAAAGTATTCCGGCCTTTGAGTATAAAAGAAGTATCCTCTTTTTTAAGTATTAAAGTATATATTTTATTCACTAGGAAAGTACCTCCGCTGGAAATTCATAGATAGCGTGACATATTTAGGTGGAACGTAGAAAGACGTCGGATCAGGGATGCTGTAACATGCTATCGTTGAATGCACTCATCATGACCAATGTCGAGGTGACCCTTAGAGTGCGTCAACCTTAAGCAATATATTTAACAAAAGGAGCATATTACTGTCCACGTTCGAAACCAATCGCCGTTCAAAAGTCAAATGAAGATCTCTCTTCCTAGTCACCAGTATTCACCATTTTCAAACTGTCAAGTGTGAAACCACCTATCGTCGCTTACGATCGCACAAATCCGTGAGGTTTGTATCCAAGATATGAAAAGTACGCTATATAGCTCGTTCGAGATACATATCTCAGTTTAAGCTGCTAGTTTCAAGGTGGCAACGGAGAGCGTTTAGGTTATTATGTAATACCCTTAGTTTGGAAGATTCTACATTAACAGTGGAGCATAAAGCCAGTAAGAAAAAGGTTTCGTGGCCTCTGACAGATAGCATTACTTTGCCCTCCAGATAAAACTAGACCCGAGAAACCCTAAGCGAAGGACTTGGGGGAAAAACCGGCTGACTGACTATTGAGTTGGTTAAAATATTTTTTGGGACTGAAGTCATATTTAGTAAAGTGATAAGGGGCAGTGATGTATCATGATGCTCTTCTGAAATTGTAGTACAATGTATTTTGAACGCTCATGATTTTGACAGAACATGGCCTCATGATTCTATCCCTTTTCTTTCCTTTAGCCTTGTCCTGTAACACTACCTTTTACTTTATATAATATAACAAAGTTATATTTTTCAATAGTTGTAAGAAAGAAAATGGGAATAGACGTTTGTGAGTTAGAATTATTTTAAATATATTCTTATTTTGACTGTTTTAAACCTCATCGTTATAATAAAAACCAACAATCTTTTCCTATGATCCAGTGTAATTTCAGTTTGTCTATGTACATATTTTTGTTATTTGTTATTATTAAAATTTCAGATCATCAGATCTTTGTTCTAACAAGATTTTAATTCTGTATCTCTTTATTATTAGATGTAGAAATAATTGTAAATAATGATATAGAAATATTTTAATAAAGGCATAAAGAGTTTAACATCACTTCTTTGTTTCTTAAGATAATCAGGGCGCCCATGCTTAGCAAAATCCAACATGAATTACTAATTTCACAGAAGCAGTAAAAGTGTCCAGAGGTAAATTATCATTGTTATGATAAATCAGTTCATTGTGAGACGAAGCTTCTTAGCAACCCATGGATTCACCATGCAGCTGCCGGGCCCATCGCATTGCAAGAAGAGGAACGTAAACAAGGTGTAGGTTTAAGGGGCCCCTTTACTATGCGCATAAGCACTCACCTTCACTGTTCACGCTTCTCTCCCTACCTAACCAAATATCTTAAGAGACTACTAAAGCCGCCTGTAAAATAAAATATGACCGAACCATACCCATGAAGTTAGAGAGTTGAAATATCCTGATAAACATACCAATACTTTTAAAACCTGCTGCTTCAGTTGTAGATTTATTAAACTATTTTTGAAATGGCATATTGATAATAGACTAAATGATTTTTCAGAAATTTTATAACTATATTTTTTATTTATTTTCTGCTTGTTAAATATAAATAATTATTAAAATGCTTGTTAAGAATTATTTCATAAACCCTAACATTACAATTAGATTTCAATGTTATTTAGGTGCGTTTTTATTGAATATATAAAGTAATTATAATATTCATCAGACTAAGTTATAATTTTTGGTTCAATTTGCTATGCTTATTAAATTTCAAAATCCATTTCAATTTTACAAAATAACAATACCTGACTGCGAATATAAATAGAAATGTTTAGATAAATAATTCTCGACATCTTTGATAATTATTTGTCGTAATCAAATTAAATTACGAAACACAATTAGAATTATCACAAACATGTTGTGATATAATTAACGACTCTACTCAAGTAACGATGGAATAAGTGTAACAAAAGAAAATACTTACCTATATTCAATAATGTTAAATCATCCAATTTGATCTCTTTGTTCGACTCGAGACTTTTTTTACACAAATGATTTTATAAAAACTCAAAAAACTAACACTGAACGTTTTTATTACCATCAGTTTTGGAAACTACGAACATCACTTTTCACATCTGCTAGATTTCTCTGTCATTGGCACTTATCCACTGAAATTTTGACATTTCATCGTTGCGTGAAATTAGTAAATTACCAAATATATCGCGCGGAAAGTTTCTAATAAACTTTTGTGAAGCAAAACGTCTTTGCCATTAATTAATAATGAAGACTGTTACGTTAAGGTAAATTCGAAAAGTAATTTACAATTTAATCAATATTAAAGAGCAAATTAATAAAAAAATTGTCTTCGACAACCGAACGACCATATTTATTTTTCCTTTTCACTTCTACTTGTTGCCAGTTATAAAAAATAGAGTGGATTTTATATTAAAATGTTATCGGTCTTACAGTTGTTCCGATATTTTATATTAAAAAGCGAAATAACCCACTAACAAACAATGTAAAGAGACCGAGTACTTTGAAAGAAATTTATTATTATTATTAAAAAAAAAACAAACACTTCAATAAAACACGAAATCATGTTATTATTACTTTTTATAGTAATCAAACATAATATTACGTAACAGAATGAACACTTACAAAATAAAATCTATACTAATATCTAATTATTATTATATACATAAACTGTAATACAGTTAAAAAAACTAATTTTATTTGAATATTAATTAGAAGATGTAAAACCTAATGGAGGATATTTATCTAATATTTTAACCATGGCAGATGGATAAAAAGCCATGAACTTGAAACGTTCACCCATTTTCTTTGGATCAATTAGCATTTCATAAGCAGCCTTAATTTTATCTTTATCTTCTTCGCTTTTAGCATTTTCCATTAACATCTGGAAATAGAGGAAAAATCGACTATTACTAAATCTGCCCTAATAATAGTGCTCTCTTATAATATTTCTGAACACAAAGGATTAAAGGGGTTATTCAAAAATAAATTGATTATTTACCGTTGTTGTACCGCCAACCAACACGCCATGTTCCGAACGGCGGGAGGTGGAGGACGGAGCTACAAATAGCTACGTGGAATGTAAGAGGAGGTATGGAACAGAAGATGAATGAATTATTAGATGTGATGGATGACAAAGATCTGGATGTTATTTGTGTATCTGAGACCAAGCGAAAAGGCAATGATACGATCGATATGCCTGGCAACCGGGTCGCTTTCTGGGCTGGGGTTCCAGAGGGTGAGCGAGGTTGCCAAGGTGTAGGCGTGTTGTTGTCCTCTCGAATGGTTAGTGCAATGGTAGAATACAAGGCTATTAACCCGAGGCTTCTTTGGGTTCGCTTTAATATCAAGAAAGGGTTTCCAAGAAGCTTGAAAGCTGTGATTCTGGAAATGAAAGTGTTGAAGTATGTTGGTAGAACCTTAGGAATGGTATGGTGAAGGTAGCGACAGAGGTATGTGGTAAAAGGAAAAGAGGTTTTAGTAAAAAGCGCGATGAATGGTGGGATGATGAAGTGAAAGACGCTGTGGAGTTTAAGAAGAAAGCATGGCTGGATTATAAAGCCTCGGGTAAGGATAAAAGTATGAGAGAGATAAGAAAAAGAGAGTACAAGCTGCAAAAGCACAAAACGAAAGCACTTTTAAAGATGAAGCGTGAAAATTCTGAGAGAAAAAGGGATGAAAGGTTGACAAACAACTTCCGGGAAAACACGAAGCTTAGCGAGAAGTTAGTGATTCCCGGGGTTGTTCGGAAACCTGTAGAATGAAAGGGGTGCTTTCAAAGAACGGTAAAATTTTAACAGAGCAAGCACACGTTTTGCAGCGGTGGGCGGAATTCTACAAGGAGACGTATGAATGTGAGGACACCTCGGTCTCGAGTACCAGCAAAATGCTGAGTCCCGATGTAGCCGATGGTGAAATCAGTTTGGAAGAAGTGGAGAGCGCGATTCGAAGCCTGAAATGTGGTAAGGCTGCGGGAGCAGATGAAGTTACTGCCGAGATGATCAAATATGGTGGGCCACGCGTCTTGGACTTGTTCTGGTTTTTGTGCAATTTGTGCTGGAAATCAGGAGAGGTCCCAGACGATTGGCGAGGTGCAGTCATCGTACCTTTGTATAAAGTCAAAAGTTCACAGATAGACTGTGCAAGCTATAGGGCTATCAGTTTGATTAGCTTGGGCGGTAAAGTTTATGCTAAGATATTAGCGAGAAGAATGCAAGAGAAATCTGAAAGCCTGTTGTGGGAGGCCCAAGGAGGTTTTAGACCTGGAAGAGAGTGTATAGATCAGATCTTTTCCCTCCGCATTATCACAGACATGTCGCCCTGGTTTGACATCCAATCGGGTGTTAAGCAAGGTTGCGCTATGTCAGCTTGGTTGTTTAACTTGTATTTGGATAGTTTTCTCCAAGGCGTGAAAGATAGTGACATGGGAGTGAAAGTAGGTGACCTTAAGGTCAATTGCTTGCTATATGCAAATGTTGCAGTGCTCATTGCATCATCAGAATGCGATTTGCAGGCATTGGTCACCACTCTGAAAGATGGGTGTGAAAATAGTGGTCTAAACTTGAATGTAGATAAGACGAAGGTTCTGATATTTGAAAGAAATGAAGAAAGAACAGAATGTAAGATCAACGTGAATGGTAAGATAATAGAACAAGTGAATGAAGCGGTATATTTAGGAAGTATGTTTAGCAGAGACGGAAGATACGAAATGGATGTGGAAAGGCGTATTGCTGCCGGTAACAGAGTCAACGGTGCTTTGGCTGCATTGTTGAGACGACGAAACGTCAGCATAGCTGCATGTTTAGCTGTACACAATGCAGTTTTGCTACCGACTTTGTTATACGGCAGCCAAACACAGAAGAAGAATGTAAGAAAGATGAATGCTGTGGAGATGCGATCTCTTCGCCGAATATGCGGAGTCAGTTTAGCTGACCGAATCCGCAATGAAGAGATCCACAGAATGGCAGGTACTAGCGAAGATGTCACGGTGAGAATGAAGAAGAACGTGCTCAGGTGGTTTGGGCACGTCGAACGAATGAGTGATGAAAGAATGGTAAAAAAGATTTATAAAGGAAAAGTGAGCGGTAAGAGAGATAGGGGGAGGCCTCGAGTGACCTTCGAAAACTCAGTAGCTACGATACTAAAGGAAGGTCACGTAAAAAGCATGAGGACCCCCTGGAGGGCATGTATGAAGAGGTTAATGTCTGTGGCCGAGGCGATAGAGGTATGCAGGGACCGTAGGGTTTGGCGCTCCGTCGTCTCTGGCTACCCCGCAAGGGATATGGCGTGAAGTTAAATAAATAAATTGATTAGATTCACACCTGTAATCGAATATTTGCTTGTAGTCTTTCTAAGAATTCCATTTGTTTTACTGGGCCCATGACTATGGCATAGTTTTCCTCTCCCGGCTTCATTGATGCAGCTATCCTCAATTGACTAAAGTCTACATCAGCTGTTAAATCTGAAGCACCGGGACTTTCTAAAGGATCAACAACTTTGTGTTTGTGAAAGGCCTAAAAACATATACAATATAATATTCTATATCCCTTAAATATTCTTGATGATGGATTAAAAATGTTACAATTTACCCTAAAAGTATCCCCTTTGTCTCCATCATGACCATAATCAGCAATTAAAGCCAAACCACCGTGTTGATCCACTCTAGTAGCTAATTGTCTCGCAATTCCCAGGCTTCTCGGGCTCACTTCTAGTTGCATTCTATCTCCAGCATCAAGCGGTGGTCTCACTAACACTTTAACAGACTGTGTCTCATTAGCTGATATTCTGTATTCCAATTTTTCATTTTCAACTATATCTATTAGTACTTCTCGCCAACCTTTTTCTGTGTGCTATAAATCAGCAATGATAAATATAAAATTTATAGTAATAAAAGAACAGGTATTTAAGGTAAATAAAATTACTTACTTACTTCAAACTTATGGATTGGTAAGACATCAAAAAATTCATGAGCAATGTACCATGAGAATTCATTTGGTACCTTCTTTAGATCATTGTACCAATAAACTTTGATGCCACTTGCAGTTTCACCCTATGACATAAATTTATTGAATAAGCACAAATATTGAATTTTTTTTTTTAATATATACATTTCTTTAATTTTTACCTCATGATTATAAGGCATTTCTATATCAGTATCTTTGTGAGATACACACAATCTGTTAGCCTGTATCTGCTGCATTGTTGATGATATCTCCACTAGGTGCAAGCTCAAATCTGGTGCTCGGTACCCATAGCGATTGAGAACCTGCAATTTTCACAAAATGTTTAATATGCTTAATAAAATTATTAGTTGCTTTATGAAATTAAATTTACCCTTAAAAAGTCTAATAATAGTGTTCCTTTTCCAGGTCCGAGTTCCACAATTTGAAGAGGTTTTCCAATACCCATTTTCTGTGTTTCTGCGTAAAACCATACAGCTAAGATTTCTCCAAACAACTGACTTATTTCTGGTGAAGTTATAAAATCTCCTGTCTCCCCAATCACATCTTTTTTCATATAATATCCTTCAGTTGGATTTGTAATAACTATATGCATATATTCAGCTACTGAAATAGGTCCATTTAAACGTACTTTTTCTTTAATGATATCCATTATACTTGGAGCATCTTCTAGGTTAGGCATTTTTAATGTTTTTGGATCAGGACGTTTTACAACCTTATAGCCTTTATGTCTTTTGCAAATATTACTTACGAACAAAGGCCTGCTTAAACAGCGAAATAAATTATGGCTATTCATTTTTAGACTTTAGAAAAAGTAATTTTAAATAATTATTTTATGTCAATTTTGACAAATGACAATCACCTGTTATTCATTTTTGTAGGACAATTCGTTTATAGAGAAGGCCTTTAAAATAAATGTTGTTTGAACAATATATACGTCGGGTACCTGTTTAGACAGTTATACTCATATCTCATATTTTTTTCTCATAATTATATTTTGAATATTATTTGTGGTAAATTATAAGAGTACAACATTTACAATTTATAATTAAAAAAAATGTTTTCTGTTAACTGTCGATATAACAATTGCTGTCAATACTAATTTGTCAAATTTTCAAAACAATGTGCATCTTAAGCATGCTTTCCATGCATATTTACTATCTTTCTGCTATTTTTATATAGACGAATTATAAGTAATTTTGAAATATAGTGCCTATCTTGTGTTTTGTGGGTATTACAATTTTATTAATGTGAATGTGCTATTACTACTAAAGTGCAAATTATTATATCCAAAATGACTGAAGAAGAAAATAATATTGAGTCAGAAAATACGAAGTATAAGGACGGAGTTAATCGAAATGCTAGGCTTATAATAAGAAATATATCGTTTAAAGCCACAGAGGACAGTTTACGTGAACATTTTACAAAATACGGCACTGTTGAAGAGGTTAAGTTATTAAAGAAGCCGGATGGAAAACTTGTAGGATGCGCTTTTGTGCATTATACACACGTTCCAATGGCGAATAAAGCGCTGGCTGCTACAAATAAAAAACCCTTTCTTGGTATACCAAAATTGTTATTTGTAATAAAAGCTTTTAGTATGCTCTTAATTTCATCTATCCTATCCTATCTTAACTATTAATAAAATATAATTACAACCCTAACGGTCCTTTTAAACAGTATAATTCATTTTAAAATGGCGATTTCAGGCCGCCCCATATATGTTTCTTGGGCTGTACCAAAGCACCAATACAATGGAGAACAACAATTGGGACAGAATAAGAAAAGGCAAAACAGTGGCTCCTCTGATGAGATTAAACCAGAAATAAAAGGTAAATAGCACCAGACTAGTGATAACCGTTCTGATATTATTGGTTTTACCATTGGTTGCAGTGGGTTGAAGATATTTTAACAATTAATTAATTATAGCATTTTTGATTATATTAAGTATTCAGTTTTTTTTTTAATCATTTTTATAGATGAAGATGACGACTCAAACAATAAGAAATCAAATGAGGAGACAAACAAAGCCAGAGTAAACCGTAACGCCAGACTTATAATTCGTAATGTGTCGTTTAAAGCAACTGAGGATACACTAAAAGAGCATTTTGAGCCTTATGGAAACATTTTGGAGGTTAAATTGCTAAAGAAGCCAGACGGAAAGCTTGTTGGGTGTGCATTTGTACATTTTAAAAATGTACCAATGGCCAAGAAAGCATTATTAAGTACAAATATGAAACCATTTCTAGGTATATATAAACATATTTTTGATGTTAACTAATATTGTACAAATCATCATAATTTATACAGTAGAATTTTAAAAGAAATTTAAATAACAGTCATATCATTTCTAGATGATTTAATTTATTATTAGCAACTCATCTCATAATATTTGTTATACTATCTAGGATCAACTTAGATGGCTTCCTTTCAACTTAATGTCGGTTTGGCTACCATAATGGATATTTTTTCTTATTTAGAAAAAAATTTTTTGAGGTTCAAGTGTAAGATTTAATAATTTAAGTAAGAGACAAATGTGACATATATATAATTATAAAATGCATTTCACAGGTCGTCCAATATCAGTGGACTGGGCCGTCCCTAAGGACAGATACATGCAGCACATAGTCAATAAGCAGCTGGAAATGCAGGACGATGTGAAAAAAGAGGAGTCTGATAGTGACGACGAACCCATAAATGTGTCCAGTGAAGTGAAACAGGAGGTGAAGAGTGAGTCTAATTTGTATCTTTGTTGTTACAATTTTATTTTATTTAAACTTTCGTTAAAAACAATTATTACTATTCTACTGCCTGTACCCTTCATAATTTTCAATAATTTGTAACATTGAAAAACGACTATCCTCACGTAAATTATAATAAAATTAATAAATATAAATTTATTGGGTCAATCTATTCTAATTCCACTGCAATAATTAAAAACTGTAAGTCTGTTTATACAAGATTATGAGATCATTGGAAAGAAGTATTTTAAAATTGTAATAAATTCATAATTCACAACTATATTATTTACTTTTTATAAATGATAAATTCTTTAAAGGTGAATCTGAAGATAGTTCGGATGATGAAGATGAGAAACCAGGTGTTGATGATAGTGACTCTGAAGAAAAAGAATCCAGCGATGATGAAGATGAAGACGCCGATAATGATGAAGATGCTGATGATGATGAAGATGATGATAATGGTGAAGACGACGATGCTGAAAATGATGACGAAAGCGCAACAAATTCTAAACCAGCATTTCAACGGTAGAATTAACCATTTTTATACACATTTTTCTTAAAAAGAAATAAAAATCAAATTATATATATTATATTGTTTTAGTACAAAACTGAACGACGCAGAGGACGGTTGTACGGTGTTCGTAACCAACATCCCGTTCAGTGTGGACGACCACCAGCTGCAGACCTTCGCTGAGAGCTCCGGGCCCCTCAAGTATGCACTCATATGTGTTGACAAACTGACAGAGCACTCCAAGGGAACTGGATTTATTAAGTTTGTGGTATGTTTTTATCAATTAATAATTTCTTTAAAAGAACACTGCCCACTCTTCAATAGAAAACAAGGTTTCTGAATGTATGATGACGGATTTTTTATTCTATATATAACCACAACATGGTTAAACGACTTATAGTAATATAATACGTCATATACCTACATTTTCAGAACAAAGAAGACGCGGACCGCTTCCTCTCCCTCCCTCCAGAGCAGCTCCGTCTGGAAGGACAGGTGTTGAGTGTGAAACCCGCTCTGAAGAAAGAGAACTTGCAGCAAGGGAACAAGAAACAACCCAAGGATAACCGGAATTTGTATCTAGTTAAGGAGGGAGGTAAATAAATATGTAAAAATATAAATTTGGTATGATAATGCCAATCATGTAATTTAAAATGGTATTATTTATCATTTTCCAAACAATACATCATAGTTCTTTAGTCTTTGCATGCATCAATCAATTCAGGTAAAGTGATGAACTAATACTAAAGAGCTATTGTTATTCATACTAACTCATTAATTCATTCAATCAATCATTACTCGTTCATTAATTTATTTACTCGTTCATTCAATCATTCGTTCTCTGTTTGCCAGTGGTGGTCGCCGGCACGCGTGCAGCGCAGGGCGTGTCTCAGTCGGACATGGCGAAGAGACTCGCACTGGAGCGGAGCAAGACACAGATGTTGAAGAACTTGAACAGGTTAATATATGTATAAATAACAAGAATCGTTCAGAGGTTTAATTAAAGTTGATAATAAATTGAAATGATGATAATATATGATGATCATATAGTCATTAAATTCAAAATATCGTTATTCGAGTAGGTACGCACTTTTGAATAGTCAATTATTACAATAAAAAAAGATCAGTGTAGTCAGTCCGTGAGTAACCATCGGCTCGGAATGCAGCTCTGCTGAGAAGAGCCCACCAGAAACTCAACAGTTGCTCTTTTTAAAAGAAATTTAACAATTTTAGACATCAGATATCAACTCTGCAATTGAGTCAACAACTTAATTTCCACACATTTCGATGAAAACTAACTCTAAAAAACTCTTGAATGTTATAATAAGAATTATTTCACTGTTTTTTGAGCGAAGCGAACGAAGTGAGCGGAGCGTTTTACTGGAGACTTTTTGCATTCTTTGTCACGAATTGGCTCAAAAACTACTTGACGGAAAATTATGAAACTTTGCAATCAAAAAGACACACATTAGGTGATGGTTTTAAATTTTTTTTTTTTTTAAATGTACTTAAAATTTTTTTTTTTTATTTCTTGTCAAAAAGTCATTCCCATTGAAGTCAAAGGGTTAATATACTGGGCTCACTTCGCTCAATATGCAAACGGCACCCGAAATTTCGCTAGCGCAGCGAGTCGAAATTGAGGGTTTGTTGGCGCCCCTAGTTATTTTACTATTTACATTTTCGCTTATAAATTTTATGTTGTTAAATATATATTGAGAAGTGACTGTAAGAATACCAATTTCTTTAAAAACATCTTTAATTGTGAGTGTTGAGAGATAGGGGTTCCACTGGAGCTTTTTACCTAAGAAATTTGTTAAGTCAGTCAGTTCTATTCCTTCATTTAAGTCAGTCAGTCAGTGTTAAGTCAGTTAGTTCTATTCCTTCAGTTCCTTCATTTTTAAGGAGCAAGCTACAATTTTGACTTTTTAAGTTAAGAAATGTAAACTCCGTGCTTTTTTTTTTGTTTTCTTAAAATTTATTAATTTCTAACCAACAAATGACACGTGACAAAGTACTGTTTACTTCGTCATAAGGTGTCATCAGCAAAAAGTAAAATGTCACATAGACCTTTTACGAAAAAGGGCAAGTCACTAATATAAAATAAAAATAAAAAGGGGGCAAGAATAGATCCTAGTGAAAAACCTATCTTTATGTGCGAATCATATATATAAATTCTGGCATTTGGTTTAGAATACTTATTTTAAAGATCTTACTTAAGGTCTTTAATGTTAAGGTAATTGTAGCTGCAATATGAATAAATTTTGCTTACAAAGGGACTCGACAAGTGTTCTATGATTAAAAAAAAATCTTTCATCATCAGCACTTGAATGAAGGAAGTTTATTGAATGTTAAATTTATTTTTACACCAAATGTATTATAATTATAAACAAACCATAATTACATTTTGTTGTATTTGAAGATTCGTGTCCCGCTACCGGCTGGTGGTGTCCAACCTCACTCCCAACATCACGGACGAGTCTCTCCGTCGGCTGGTGTGTGGAGCGTCCCCCGCACGCGCCGTGGTGACGGAGGCGCGAGTGATGCGCGACCTCAGGGCGCCCACGGGACGGGACGGAAGGCACCCGTGAGTTAATTTGTTTTTTATTTAAGAGGAAGGCAAATGAGCGTGCGGGTCACGGACGAAGAGTGATTACCGCCGTCCACTAACTCTTGCAACACCCGAGGAATCTAATACTGTACAAAGTTGATCAGAAAACAGCATCTAAGAATTTAGAATAATAAGTAATGGTACTGTTTCTGGAAAAAAATGTTCCTGCCTAAAATTGTGCATTAGCAAATAATTTTTATAATCAAAAAGTTATTAAGTAATACAAATTATGTGCAGGTCCAAGGGCTACGGGTTCGCGATGTTCACGCGCCACGAGGACGCACTGGCCTGCCTGCGGACCCTCAACAACAACCCCACTACATTCGATACACACAATGTGAGATTTATTGTATTACAATACCTATTAATTAAATAATCTTTAGCGATTATTATTGAATTTTAGAAACGATTCAAGTACGTGTTTATTTATTTCAGAGACCGATCGTTTCCTTCTCTATAGAAGACCGGACGGCTCTCAACGCTAGAAAGAAAAGATTGGAAAAATCTATAGCTAATAATCCTCTAGTCAAGAAGGACGGCGGAAACGATAATAGTAAGAAGGGAAAGAGAAATAGAAAGCGTAAAATGAACGCAGTTCCAGATGAAAGTTACATGAAGAAGAGAAAGGTAGAGACCAATAAAAGAAATGAGAAAGAAATTATCGGCAAATTTGTGAGACCTCCCGTAGACGAAGAAGCGTTCACGGGACTGACGGCGAAGGAAGGAACACAACATAAAATAAGAAATAACCACAAACTGAGAGCGCAAGCCGATATTCATAAACAGAATGTTAAATTAGAAAAGAAAAATAGCAAACGCGCCCACAGATTAAAAATGGCGGCCCGAGAGAGAGTGAAGCAACCGAAACAAAAGATCAATAAAAATAAGATCGGAAAGAGAAATAAAAAACGGAATTTCAATAATGAAATACGATGAATTGTAATACAGATAATAAATGTTTAAACGTTAAAATATATTTTTTATTTTCTTGTATTGTTATTAAGAATATAGTTGTGAAATTTTTGAATAAAGGTTTTTAATAAAAAACTTTAAAATACTTCAATAAAATTTTTTAGACATCTGGAAAACTCAAGTCATAACTGACAAAATCTCAACTTATATGCTTTAATAAAATTTAAGTTTAATGTATATATTTGATCTAAAACCTGAATATAACACCGAGTTGTTATTTTTTTTAAAACTTTATATTATTAAAGTATATTTGTATACGTTTACATTTTTAAATATATAATTATTATAAGTGATGTTATTTTTTCTTTTTACCACAAAACATGACGTGTTAAGATTTTGTAATCACGTACTAGTGTAGGTGCTTCAAGGTAAGATTCAACACCAACCAAAGATGACTATGACCTCGTATGAACCTATAAATATTAAGAATCCTCCAATACAAGCCTCTGCTTGCACAGTATAATATAGCGAACATCAATATAACCCCTACAACTGCCCACAGAAGTTTATACAGAATATACGAGTACCTCAACATTACGAACTCATTTGTCATCTTTTTATAACGACTTTTCAATCATCACTAAATGTTAATAGAAATTATTACTCACCTCAAATTAACGAATTTCGACATATAATCGTAATTATCGATATTGTCAATAATTAATGTATATTGTCGATATTATATCAATATTTTATATATAAAATACAATGGTTTTTATATAAATGTTTGTTATTAGTGAAAATAATTTGATATAACAGATTAAGCAGACTAGTATCTACGTAAAATTGAGAATAATAAAATAAATATTATTTACTTTGTTAAAACTAATAGCAACCACTTTAACCTCTGTATAAGAACCTCACAATAACTAATTATATATAAATAATATTTTCAATTTCCTTCAGATATTTTTTTCACTGTATTTAGATTTTATTCGAAAATATACGACTAAAACTAAGTATGTTCATGCGTAGAATAGAATAGAAGGAAGAAGAAATAAAACACTGAAATAATAATAAAGAGTTTATTTTATAGCTACCGTACTTAGGATTAACGCATCTTAATCTAATTTCAGTCGACGCATACTTTATTTCTTCACACCATTTTAAACAGATTAATAATATTTTAATGAAATGATGAGATAAAAACGTAAGAATTTATTTCTGTGTAATTCATTATTTGCGTTTCACATAATTCGGATCATTTTAAGATATTTTAATTGTAGCGCGTTCACAAAAAAATATTAACGTATTATGAACACGCATATATGAAAATATATAAAATAATAAGGAAATTGTTATATAAGGTAGCATACTAACATATGGTGCAATAATACTATCCATTGTTCTCTCAATTGACTTACTTTCAATTAATATTTTATATAAATATAAATTCTTTGGAAAATGTGTACACAAAGTCGACATTATCAAATCTTGTCCAGCACCTCGGGTACTCGGCGGCTCTCTAACTTAGTCATATTAACGGTTACGGCACATACGTGACGACGAGTTGGAGATAATGATCACTGAATTCTTAGGAATAAGTTACTATATAAAGGATCAAATTAATTAAGAAAATATTTTTATGCAAATTGATCTACAAAAGTTGTTTGTCGCACGCGTGGCGTGTGGCGTGCGGCGTCGCAGCGGCGGGGCGTGTGTCGCGCGTGGCGTGTCACAGCGCGGCCCGCGCCTGCGTGCGTGCGGTGACGTGCTCGCGGAGGTGCGCCCGCAGCAGCGCCGTGTACTCTTCCGTGTGTCGCGTGTAGTGCTGCACGTGCGGGGAGCGATCCCAGCACTTCCACGTACACTGCAACGAACACGTGTATTAATTCCCCCTCTTATAAAGTCTTTGGTTAGTTCTGTGACAGTGGAGCCGTACCTTGATGCCCAGCCTGAGCCAGTCCTCGTAGACGGCGCGGTTGCTCTTCTCTGAGCCGACGGGGTCGCTGGAGGACAGCAGGAGGAGCGCGGGCGCGCGGCACGGGTTGCTGTGGAACAGCTGCGAGGAGCGGATGTAGTGCACCGTGGCCGCCGAGTGGAACGACTTCATATGGTACCTGATAGAAGGGCTGTATTACTTATTGTACTAGTGATATCTCATCCTAGCTACATAGCGTACCAATCATACACCGGGTATAAATTCGAATATCATTTTATACCACACACCGGGGTATGTGTTTCACCTTCAGATTTTTGAAGGTCGGGACCTGTCTGTACTCCGGCTGCGCATGGACATGGACGACCATGTCAGAGTCTACGCTTGCATACAGGTCCCATAGTGGTATTGCAGAAACAGATCAACTTTTGGGCCATCTCCAGAGGAAGATTGACGATCTGCTTTCACAGACTCCTTCCGCCAAAGTCGTAAAGCCGATCTTTTGGGCACTCTTTTTACCTCTAACTTGACTTTGGACGACCGAGGGAAGACACTGCTTATCATCCCGCGGTGTCCGAGCTCAATGCCGGAAATAGTGTATCGAGAAAAAACCTTCCGAAAATCTCTCTTTTCCTTAAACGTTCATAAGTCGCTGGAGCAGGTGTTATTTCTCCAACTGCGCTACGATGTGCCCCTGATTTGACTCCAGTGCTAATCCTTCGATTTCAGTACTCCTACCTTAGAGGCGGAATCCCTGTCTCATGAAAGCGTGGCCTTGTCCATCCGATCCCTTAAAAAGATGAGGATCATCGGTTGATCAATGACCGTTAATATGGCTTTCGTCATGGTCGATCTTCTGGTGATATTCAGTTATATCTTACGCACCGCAGGGCAGTTGTTATTGAAAGTAATGCCTTCGATCGTGTAAAGCACAGGGGGCTTCTTTTGAAGCTACCTTCCTATAGGCTTCCCGAGGGTTTATGCAAGTAGATCATCAGCTTTCTCTATGGTGTTTGCTCGGACCCCAAGCCCATGAAGGACGATGTGCCCCAAGGCACACAGCTATATTCCTCCTGCACATCAATGATATGTTGAATATTCCCAACATACATTGTTATGCGGATGACAGCATTGGGGCATATTCTGGCCGTGCAGGGCTCTTCAGAAAATTATTTTCGTTCAGGGCAATCGTCAAAGAGTACCGAAAGAAACTTGTGTCTTCTTGTGATGCCTGCCGCTGAATTTCATCACCGCACAGCACGTCATCGCCTGCAATACGATCCGTATCACCAGGAGGCGTGGCGATCCTCTACTGTGCGGTTTTCAAGGACCTTTCTTCCACATATCACTAAAATGTGGAACAAACTTTCTTCGGTAGTATTTCCGAATCGATCGATCGGCGTCTACTCCCACCTCCACGGCCGGCAACGCTCTTGATTCCCCGGATGTTGGAAGAGTTTGTGGGCGGCGGGGATCGCGTGTCATCGGTAATCCGCATGTTCGTTTACCCTCCTCTTACATATATATTAAGAGGAGGGTAATTCACAAACAAATAAATTGTGACAGGCTCTCCATTTAAATATGAGTATGGTCATACTCGTCAAAGGTCAAAGAAAAAGATCAAAGTTCCCCGAAATTATCTATAAAAAGTACTTATAGTCACGTGTTTCATCCATGTTTGATAAAAACGGTCACCTTTTGAGATAACAATTATGTAATATCATAAACCTTAATAACGTATCCGTGATAACGACAACCGATAAATTAATTGATTAAAATATATTTAAGGAATAGGAAATAATATTTTTAGATAAAATATTTATAATGATTAACTAATTGTATGTCATATAACTAATACATTTGATTGAATTGATAGACTAGTAAAAATACCGCGACATGACTTTAATAAATTTTCAACAAAAATATGTATAAAAAAACTTAATTTGCTAATCCATTCGGAATATATGATATACAAACAGACAGATATATTAATTTATATTATATTGGGTATAAAAATATTTTTAAATTCGACACAAAACAAACAAATTTTATCTATCGTTAAAATATTTTATAATTTGAAAGATAATTAGTTAAAAACAATTATAAATATATTAGATATTTCAAGGTCACAGATAGAAACTGTGTCTATTAAATATCAATACAGGAATATTGTTTTACTTTATTTAAAGTGATTATTTTGTTGTTTTGATATTTATCATATAATTTCTTATCAAGACATGTCGGAAATACAACATGTCATTAAAGACTTATTGAATGAAACATGTGTTTTAATGTGACTTAAGTCGATAAAGTCATGATGGAGGTTAAGAGTATTTTCACAAGTTGAGAAGGGTACTCATCCCGACGTACTCTCAATATTCAAGGGTACTCTCAATACGCATAATGCTATTGTTTTGATATTGACGATACTCTTTACTAGTGCTCAAGTATTTGGCGTCGTACATTTAATACTGAAGGGTACTTACTCATCCCGATGCACCCTTAGTATACAAGCATCTGTTGTCGTACTCTTTATACTGAAGGATACTCATTCCGAAGTACTTTTAGTGTGTAAATACATGGCAACGGTGCTCAAACTGATGGAGTATCTCTGTAACACTACTCACTCCATGTAGGCCTTAAGGGTCTTCTGCATGATTTTATTCTTTGGGAAAACGGCGGCGGGCACTCCGATGGTAATCTCGGTGACATCGGCAGCGGAGTCCCACGTCTGGGCCACGATGCGATCCAACACCGGCTGGTACCTGGGAACAGTTTGATTCATTTCATGCTACTATATATTTATTTATTTTACATAGATATTATTCAATTCTGATTCAACTATGATTACTAAACATTCCACTCCATTATTTGAGTATTAAGCAGTAATAATACACCATTGTAGATAGGTATCTAGCTAATTTCAATCTGATTATATGAAATAAAATTATTAAATGAATTTTAATTTAAATATACATAATATTTTTTATTAATATTATGTACTATATACATTCAAAGTGTTTAATGTTATGTTCTTGTCATCCTATTGTACTGTACTATACCGTTGTACTCACAGCTGAGGGTTGTTGGTGACGTGCACACACACCTCCCCCCAGATGTATCCTCCCACTGAGAACCCGTGTAATACAGTGGGCTGTTCCGACTCGTTCGCTGCCAGGAGCTTTATTAGATCTCCTGCCACCAACTGGGAAAAGTATCGTATTAGTGTGCGTGCGTGTACGTGTGTTGAGTGTCTGTGAGTACGTGTGACGGTTACGTGTGTGTGTATGAAACGAAGTATTGAGATGGGGAGACCATATACGATGTATTTATATTTTATAATGATACATATTTTTGAAGACCAACATTTATTATAACTAGAACACAGTAATACTTATGGAGTTCAGAGTTTGATATACTTTTAGCAATAAATTAAACAATTGCGAATTGAGGCATTTCTATGAACGATTGTCTTCAGAAACACATACGAATATGGTTTGAACTGAATCATTTATCACATTATTTATTTCAATACTATTTTGATCTCCTATAATTACCTGAGATCCCTTGAGCGGCCACATCAGCTGCCAGGGGGTGCAGGACACTGATATGACATCGAACCCCTGCTCCAGATAGAGGTTCGCGTACTTCATCACGTGCTTCTGTCTCGCTAGCAGCCAATTTATCATCACACATGTCGGTCTTGCTAGCTGTTTGTCCAGTCTGGAAAACCATGTAGGTATAATTATGTTATATATATATTTAGCCTGACTTTACGCAGTGCTTATAATTGAATTGGCCCAATGAGCTTCAAACTCATTCTTAAAATGACGGAACCGTGAACTGACTGACAAATTCCAGTATAAGTTAATATATAGTCATTTAGGCATCTAATGTCACCAATAATTGTAAATAATATGTTACTATTTTTTAAATTTTACTAAAAATAAAAATATATTATATATAAAGTTTAGTCATGTTAAGCTTATTTATATTTAAAATAAAATTTCAAAATAGGCAGGATTTGAACCCGCGACTTCTGGGATCCTACGACTTTCTCCTAAAGGTCGCAACTTCCTGCCCTTGTGGATAACTTTTCATTCCATAATAATTTAAAATTTTATTGTTTTTTTTTTAATTATGTTCTTATCATACGTTCAACGTGACATATCTCTTAATATTTATCAACGGTCACATTATAGCAGTCTTGGAATTGATTGATCAAAGTCCAGTCTGTGCATTTACAAAATGGATGCATTATAGGCAAGCGTTTATATTCCTAACCTTGAATAGTACACTATAAGAATCAATAACTTATAGGAAGTATAATTTACTTTCAAATGATTCTTTAGTTTTATTCCTTCGATGAAATGTATCTTTTTTTTTAAATACAATTTACGTAATATGATAAAGAATGACTACGTAAAAGGTATTTTACGTAGTTCTCACTGCGTAATTAATATTATAAACACATGTAATTGTAACAGAACTACGATATTAGAAGCTAATTAGTCCGATTGGTATATTGAGAATGTAATGACATTTGAACTTATATCTGTGTCAGTTGTATTGTATAGCATTACTTGTATCCGATTTCAATGCATTGAGAACTGGGATAAAGACTAATAAAATACAAGGCGTATTTTAAGTTAAAGGAAAATATCATTGTTTCTATATTGAATGATCTATTTTGCGGATAGGATAGGATAGGATAGGATAGGATGTATACTTACTTCATAGTTTCAGGGTCGACGGTGAGCTTGATCTTGTCGCTGCTGATGTATTGTATGTTCTTGGTGAGGTCCTGGGTGTGGGCATCTCGACATTGCAGCACCACGGGAACACACGACAGCAGAGGACGGACGGGGAACTGCTGGCAACGATAATAGATATAGGATTTTGATTTCTATGCATAGGAATAATGTGTTATTTTTTTATTATTTGGCGCCTTACTAGCCTTATCATAATAATAGTCTGTGGAACATGTAGACTACTAATTTTTCATCTCTCTCTACGTCTTGTAAAATCACGCGTTGTACTTTTTTGTTTGTTAAATAATTTAAAAAAAGTTTTTATTAGTATCAGTTGTTTAATTTATCAATATGATATCTTAACTAAAAATACATTATGAAACCAGGCTTCAAAGATTTTTGTCTCTTAGTTTTGGACAATATAAAAACTGAGGTTTATGGCCTCAACCGAAAGAACAAAAACTTGTTACCTACAACTTTTTGTTAAGAAACTAACTAGATTGTAAAAAGTTAATAAATATCACTGGATAGTGATTTTTATTTGTTAATTAGTACATATATAGGGTTTAAACAAAAAATAGTAAGTAAAGGAGAAAAACCCGGAATCTAAAGTGTGATTTAGACCAAAAAAAGTCTCCTACTTATTTTAGGGATCGACGAGTTCTAAAAATAGATCACTATTAAGTGACACGAGTTGTTATTTGAACGTTTTATTTTACTGTGTAGTTGTGTTACACGTACTGATTTTTATTTTAGTAGCAAGTATCACTGTTGTACTTGTAAAACAGATCGAGAAGCTAGCACTAGTTCATACATGATGAAAACATTACTCGGACTTATAGTAATTTAACTAGGAGGGGTTTGAAATCTTTCACTTCATTGAGGTTCTTTATGTACGAATGAGTGAGAGAGAGAGAGAGAAAGGGAGAAAGAGACATGTATCTCTGGCCAAAAATAGTTTGAAAATCTCAGCTATAAATTCTTATTGTAAGTTTTGTATAAAGATATTAAATAAACTTTAAGATATTTCCGTTTTTTGCATCATCTTGTACCAGTAGTATAAACATTCCAATGTACACAATATTATAGTTGAATAATTACTACAAATAACTGAAGATGGTTATTGATTCTTATCAATCAATAAATAATATAGCGTAGTGCCGCCATGCCGTGCCATGCCGTGGTCGAATGATTCACGACGCCATGTTGACATTGAACTTTGACATTGGTGTATAGGTGCTTATGAGTTTGTTCGGTAATTAAACAAACACACACACACACTCATATACATATATATACATATATAAAGTAATAGAAATGTTTTTGAAATATATACACTTGAATCTTTATAAGTACAGAATACAAGGGATAAAAATCTAACAATAATTTATGTTTTATTATTTATCAAAGGTTTACTTTATCAATGAGTTAATATGTAAAAATTCTGAACGATTACAATAAAATAAACACACATACCCATAATTAAAAGGTTAGGTAAGATTTAGTCTATTGAAAGCTGGTATTTTTTACGAGTAAATCATATTTTATAAATTGCTTAAATTTTCAATAATAAACAGATCATCCTGTCCACGGCTCTTGTCTCGTTAATAGATCAATTACATTTATACGTAAGGAAACTTAAAAGCAATTGTAAGGCTTAATTCACTCTGAACTACGTATTTTTTTGTTATATTGTAAATATAATTATTTTATTATTTATGTTTTTACATGTGTTTGCAATGTTTAGGTACCTATAACAGTTTTATCTCTATCGTTTGAATATTCATTTGAACGTATGCTACAAATAAAACTATTATAGTTCATATACTGTAGATTGTTGAATGTTTTGTAACTATATTCATAATAGGCCTCGGGATATGTAATATTTATACTAACGGCTAATGTGTTTATAAATAATGTAATATTTATATAACCTTGATAAAGGGAATGTTCGTTTTAGTTACCGCAATATCAAATCTAACTATCTCTGTAATAATACTAGCTGTGCCTACGACTTCACTCGCGCGAAATATTTTTTTAATATAAGTAGTCTAAGTTACTCTTTGTAACATCAGTTATTCGCCTGTAAAAGTCCTGCTGAAATTGGTTGTGCCGTTTCTGAGATTAGTTGGAACAAACAGATAGACAAACAAAAAAATATATACTTTCATATGCTATTAGTGAAAAGCTGCTAAATTGGAATAATAAACGGACAATTAAATTTTATCTAATTTATAGACATGCGTTCTGATGAAATATCATTATTAATAACAATAATATTTATAAGTCTCATTAAACTACTCACTATAAAATATTTATTTATTTATTTAAATTCTTTATGCACAACAAGATAAAAAGGGTGGGCTTAACGCTAAAGCATTTTCTACCAGCCAACACAAATGTGCAAGAAAATACCTAAGTATGAAAGCGAAGTGAAAAAAAAAAACAAACTGCATATCGATATATAGACATCATATATAAACTGCACATATACATACAAAACTACAAATATATAAATAAAAAACTATTCTAATACATTCTAAATTCTGTGGGTTCACTTTACAATAACTATTTGATGTTGATATTTTGTGATGTGGTGTTATTATCCCGAACAAGCTCATAATTATTCCATGAAATGACTGCAAAACGATTAATACTAACATTCTAGAATAATAAGTGCCAATAACATACCTAAGTATGGAAATCGTATCAGTTAAATTTCAATCTGGGGTTGCAGATGGATTATTAATTTCGACATTAATTTTTTTCTTATTTTATTGTAATGAAATTAAAATACTCAATAGACTGTATACTATAGTTTTATGTTTGTCAAATGCATTGTTGAAGTTGCACTCGTAATTACGGACGTAATAATAATAAAACGTGCACAAGTTCTAATCACGTGTTTGTTGACGACAGTTCACTGTTGCCACTTCCCATTTGTATGATGACCTTGCACTACGCAGTATACGCTTTATAATATACACACTGTATAATAAACATTATATAATATATATTAACTGTCTATAAATGTATATTTTCATTTAAACATATAACAAAATAGTAATGAGGCTATAAACATTTCTATGTTAAAAAAATAATGATGCAGTTTGTTTATCACACATATTTTAAACGACGAATAGTATTTTTTAAAATTATACCATCTACGGCCACTAATACAAAATATCATTTACAAACATATGTTAAACACGGGCACTATTTTGAATTTCATTAGTATATGCATACATTAATGGCGGTTCAATCGATACTACTGGACATGTAACGCGGGAAACAGCAGGTAAGATTGACAGTTGGTAGTCTGTTATACTTTTATTTCAACAAAGTATTGGATACATTTAACTTCAATGAAGAAAAAACAAAAAAAAAAAAGGTTTTTTTTTTTCGTTTTTTTTAAATTAATTTTTAAACAACGCCGCGAAGATATAAAATTGAAATTCTCGTCTTTTTAGTATAAGAAACAGAATTTGTCTCTTTTTTACTATTTAGGTGTAAAAAAAATGATAAATATTTACAAATATAATAAAACTTATAAAAAAATCCTTGTGACAAAATATTTTATTATAAATTTTAGCAGCTTTAGAAAAAAATATATAAATTATGTATATAATTTTAAAGAGTTACCTTAACTAAACTGGTATCCTGTGTAGGATTCCTATTATTCTTTTGTAAATATTATTTTAGCAGAATAATAACTCAACTAACTACAAAATTAACATATTTTTCGATTGACGTTTTATGATTTGAGTCCAAAGGTGAGGAAGAGGAATATAAACAGTCGCTAATTAATACTTAAATAGTTCATAAAAAGAACATTATTACAGTGTATTACCTCAATACATTTTATTATAGAAATAAATTGGCACAAATATTGAGACATACCAACTTCACAGTCATTACATCACCTCAATCTATTTGCATGTGCATATATCTATATCTATAGTTAAGGATCTACTGCTACTATGTTGTCATTTCTATCACTATAAACAAGACATTGTTTTGTACAATAGTATATTATATTGAGCTTATGTTTTATGTCCTTTCAATGCTATGTTCAATGACATAAATATTGTTATATGGAATTATTATTTTTTCTTATTTATTTTAAAAATTCATACCATATTTCATCACTTTTTAACTTATAATGTGATTTATTTGTTTAATCTTTGTTATTAAATATAATAATTACATTGAGCTACCAGCTTAACTTGCTACAGAATTATAAAGAAAGGAATTTCGATAGGTATACTCACATTTTTAGATTTTCCCCCTATCTTTCCAGCTTGGAATGATGCACTTACTAATGTCCGGAATAGACTCATCTTGTATGTAACTGTAACAATATGTATAAATTTGTCTAATTATTGATCTATGAGATATAATTCTATAAAATTTTTTAACTATTATAATAAAATACATTCAATTAAATATTTTTTACTTTAATTTTTAATTTCTATATCTGAATATAATTTCATAGAAAAGTAAATATTAGTTAACTACTGTGTTTATAAGCTCACACAGTATTACTATATCATATACATTATAGTATTTCACTATTTTTAAACTGATAAGGACTGAAACACTATCTTTTAAAGTTTTTTTTAACAGTTACTCAAGGTTTATAAAATAGTCTGGTAAATATCATACACATGTTAAGTACCATATTTGTTTTTAATTGAGAACGAATTAATAATTTAAAAAGTAGTATTAATAATTTAAAATGATATAAAGTTTTTCATATCAAATATATATTTTGCCGCACATTTTTCTGAATGCAGTACCACAATAACAAGCTAAGCTCAAACAACATTGTAACTGTAATTTACTCATTGATGCCAAAGTTGTTCTAGGAATAGCAATTGGATGCATTCGACCTTGTTACCAACTTCTAATCATGCCTGTAATATTTTATTTCTATCTCGTTTCCTACCTATGTATCTATGAAAGTACGTATTATTATTTATAAACAAAAATATAACATAAAACCTTAACTTACCCTCAAATTTCCTCAAATGAATAAATCCAATTTCTAAATTTCTAAAGAAGTATTTTAATTAAAGATAGTAAATTCTTCAAGCTCGCTTTACATTGTATGAGACAATTTTTTTGAAATAGTTATTGTACGCTTTTACTTTGTTACAAGGTGTCACTAGCTTTAATTATAATATATTCCAAATATTATAGATACAACAATATGATTTAAATTGTAAACTTTTATTTTAATTACAAAAAAATACACAAAAACCGCACTTGATCCACGACAACCGTGCGTACGATCGTGTTGCCACTCGCCGGTGGCATGAACATTGAACAGTGAACCAAAGTGAACAAATGAACGAACAACGCCGTTCGTGAAACAATAAACGACGATATTATCATAATTAATTATTCATTATATTATGATTCATGTAATAATCTTTTTTTACACTAACATTCTGAAAAAACTTTAACAATTAGTTAGAATTTGATTTTTAAACCTTAAAAACAAAATCTATTCTTGAAACTATTGTTATTCATTCTCCATGATTATATTATTTTTCTTTATTTTACTATTAAAGGTACAATTCCATTCACAAGTTACGTGACAGTACGGAATAAATAAGAAATTGTTGGTATGTAGAGTTGAACTATTCCGGTGATAATCGTCATACGTCAATTACGCAGAGTGTGACGAAGAGCCAGCCAGAGATTTTTATTGTCGTTCTGTATATGACAGTGTACAACACCGTCTTTACTCCTTGAATGCATCATGAACTTCAACAGTTTTCAAGATTTTTTTTCACGAACCACTGTGATGTGAAATTAACTCATTAATCATTTCGACGTCAGTACATTTAAAAAAATATATCACTTCTCACTAGATAGCTCGCACGTTTGTTTTTCTTTTCCTTAATTAAAAAATAAATATGCAAAAAAAAAAAACAAAACTGCAAATTGTCGTACAGGACCAGAGTAGTGGAAAATGGAGTTGTATACAAATGAGATGGAAATTTTAAGGTATGAGGATGTGTGGTGTTACAATAACAATGTATATGGCAAGGAATAACTATATAAGGAGAAGATTCGAAGATACCCTCCTGAAACAATATAAAGTGAAAGGATTCTAGACTTTCTGTGGAGAATTTATATCAAATATTTCGAAATGTCAATAATAATAGTTTTACGGTAGGTAGTACTAAAAACTATTTAATTTTAGTTGTGTTTTAAGCATATATATGCAAATATGTAATAATTTATAGTTTTTGTTTCATAAGAGTATCAAGTTTCTTTTACTTTTTCACTATTTATAAAGATTAGAATTTCGATACAATCATCTTGTCGATATAATATAAAAATTCTCAACCTCAACTCAAGATATATTAAAAATTATCATTATGGAAAATGAGTTCAAATAAGTAAGGTTTAATTTGATTTAAATTATTTCCATAAACTTACATATTCATTAATATTCTGTTTTATATATTGTGTTTATCTATGCAGAAACCTTGACTTTGACATCAAATTAAAGTCAATTGAAAATGACATTTCTTATTTGTCAAAATACATGTGTTGTACAATGTTATTAAAGTTTAGTTTTCAGGTTTATAAACTTAATTAAAACTGTATTAAAATGGATGAAAATGATGGTAAAGAATTTCAAGAGTTAGGTGTGAAACAGTGGCTCATCAAGCAATTGTTCACTCTTGGTAAGTTAAATTACATATACAGGTTGTTTTATTTTTACTAGAAAATTAGTTATTTTGAATATATTTAAGTGTTGATTATTGTAAAAATTATTATTGCTTAATTGCATTTACTTTTATTATAGGACCTTAAATATTGTCTCATTTTTCTTTTAAGTAATTAAAAAACATCCCTATTTGATAAAGTAATGTCTGTATCTTGATGACGAGGAAATAATTTAAGAGTTTTTTAATTTCTAGGCATAAGAACACCAACGCCCATTCAAAAAGGTTGTATACCAAACATTCTTTCTGGCCAGGATTGTATAGGAGCTGCAAAAACTGGCTCTGGCAAGACCTTTGCCTTTGCTCTTCCAATTCTACAGCATCTTGCTGAGGATCCTTATGGGATATTTGCTCTGGTGCTTACACCTACACATGAACTGGCTTATCAGGTATCATTAAATGAAAATAATAATTCAAAATAATGTATATGTGAATTTGAGTTTGCCCTTTATTTAAATTATCATAAAAAAATAATGCACAGGAAAGGAAAGGACATGAGTTGCCTTTCTCATCAAAAAGTACTATTTATAAGATGGAGAAAAATATATTTTAAATAGTCATCTGAAAACACTAAAACGCATTTTCTTTTATTATGCTGCACAAGCAAAGCTGTTGACAAGAACTAGTTTATCAATATTTTTTTTAGTCCTATGCTCTTGTTGATATTTAAATTCCTCTTTAATACAAGATTATAAAATTCTTAACATATTATTATTTTTGTTTATTGTATAGTATATCTTTCATGTAATTCTTAGTTAAGATGTTTTTGAACCATAATATAAGTGAGTTTTTCATTAATATATATGTATTATTTTAGATAGCAGATCAGTTCTTGATATTAGGACAACCATTAAAATTACGAGTATGTATAGTCACGGGAGGTTCAGATCAACTGGAAGAATCACTGAAGCTTGCCAAAAGACCTCATATAGTAGTAGCCATGCCTGGACGGTTAGCTGATCACATAAGTGGCTGTGATACTTTCAGTTTGAAGAAGATTAAGTATTTAGTTCTGGATGAGGCAGATCGGTAAGAATGGATTATATTTTAATAACACTAATTAGATATATTAATTTTGATAATTGTATTTTTTGATGATGAAATTTTTTAACATAAATTTTGCAGTTAGATTTGTTGATGATGAAATTTATTAATATTGTTTATATGATATGTATTAATTTTATGTATGAACATGTAAAATACCAATTACGAACATTGAAATTAGATTTTTAATACCTTGCAATTTATGTCATTTATAAATAATAATGATATTACAGTTATATCTATGATAAATGCAAAAAATATTTAATTGTTACAGGCTATTCAGTGAATCCTTTTCCGGAGATCTCGAAACAATATTGGAGGCCCTTCCCCAAAAGCGACAGAATCTATTGTTCTCAGCCACAATTACTGAAGATGTTAAGGAATCTAAAGTGCTGCCGTTGAATAAGAATGTAAGACTCAATCTTTATATATAAATACTTATATATACAGGGAATTGTAGCAATTAAATTTATATTTGATAATAATTTAAATTTTGTTGGAATATTTTTAATTACTTAAATCCTGCTTAAAATCTTATATTGGATACTATATAAAAGATAAGGCACAGTGCATGATATATTGAACTGAATTGTATGTAATTGATTTATTGTTAATAATCACAGATATACATACAAAATTAAAACCTTTATCCTAATTTGTGTTCTTCGTAGTCAACTAATTTTCAATCAATGAGAATAGACAACCAAAATATGTTTTAATTCTGAATATAGACAACTTTGCCTATATATTTAGCCCAAGTAACATAATACATAGAGTAATTAGCAAGGATACTTTATAGATTATAAATATCAGTTTTATTACAAATAAATCTCAAATGACAAAAGATTTTGAATTGATTACCTAAACCATAGAAATGGTTTAGAATATCAATTCAAAAATTCAATTCAAATTTTGACAATTATTTATTGCAAATAAAAAAATTATAAATACAGTATTTTGATTCGTTTTTGATCTTGATACTAAATAGAATCTATTATTGGTTCTGATTTGTTCCCTTGTCTCATAGAACCTCACAACGTGGTCGGACACAGATACTCAGCTGACTGTCTCCACTCTGGACCAAAGGTACGTGGTGTGCCCCTCGTACGCCAGAGACGTGTACTTGGTGCAGACCCTCAGGAAGTACAGGGAGGAGAGGGCCAGCTCACACGTTATAGTCTTCACGGATACAAAGAAGTATGTTTTTGTTTTATGTTTATTTTTTATATTGCCTTCCATATATACTTCTTTATAATTTTGTTGGTTCTGGTGTGTAATTATTTTCCTTTTGTCAAATTTTATTCGCCTACTGACAGTAATTATGTTTTTTAAAATTATCTTAGTTCTGTTTGCATGTTCTTCTGTAATTTAAAAATGGCTTAATTTAAAATATAGTAAATATATATGATTTCACAAATGATAGGCAGTAATCTAATAATAAACAAAAAAAAATATGAATACAGTACTGTTCAGAGGAACTATCTCACAAAGACTATTGAATATAAAAATTATAAATATATCCAGAGAATGCCAAGTGATCTCAATGTTGCTGTCTGACATTGGCATGGACAACGTGTGTCTGCACGGGTTCATGCGGCAGAAGGAGCGCGTGGCTGCGCTAACCCAGTTCAGGAGCAACCTCAAGTGTACCCTCGTGGCTACCAACGTGGCCGCCAGGGGACTGGACATACCGACCGTGGATCTGGTCCTCAACCACAAACTGCCCTTGGAGCCCAAGGAGTATATACACAGGTATTGCACTATCGTTTATTTAAAGATAAAGGAGATTTTACCGAGCTGTAACGTTTCAGAGTGGGGAGAACGGCCCGAGCCGGTCGAAGCGGTATGGCGGTATCCATAATAACCCCCCACGATATACTCAGGCTGGGAGAGATAGAGGAGCAGATCAAGACTAAGCTGAGTGAATATAAAATAGACGGTGAGTTTTACTTAAATATAATTCATGGCCTGATTTAAGAGGGCAGGTAGGAGTTGTCTCCGGGGTTTCTAAAGGAGTAGGGTCCCCACAATATGTATAAAAGATTCAAAATTTTGACGGATCAGGAACTTTTTACCTCCCAATATTTTTTTATTGTTTTTAATAAATCGCATTTGACTTTAACAAATTATTACATTCTTTGTTCAAATAATGTTATTTGCTAACACAACATTTTTAAAGACTACTCAAAAAATAAATTACCCCAAGGCCTTCAAACTTTAAATCCGGTCCTGGCGAGAAGGCTAAAGTCAACCTAACAAGTAATATATGTGTATATATATATTGCAGACGACGAGGCCGTCCGCGTGTACGCGTCGGTGAGCGTGAGTCGCCGTACGCAGGAGGCCGCACTCGACGACACGGACTTCGAGACCAGGAAGAGGAACTACAGGATGAAGCGGTGGATCCTGGCAGGGGTGGACCCGGATCTCATGGAAGAGGGGTTAGTACGAGATTCGTGTGTCTATGTGTGTGATATGGCGAAAGGTATTATGCGACTAAAATGGAATAGTGTTTTTTTTCTAATAGATTTTCTATTTATATATTTTTATGCGACCCAGTTATATATACTTATAGTGAAACCTTTCAGATATTTTTGTACAAATTATCATTTGAAATTTTAGATTGGAAGAAATGCGTCGGAAGCGTATAAAAGCTGCCAAGAAAGCGAAATTGGAGAAAATAAAACAAATCCAAGCGCAAATTAAAGAGAAAGAAGGATGGGAAGATAAAGATTGCGAGCCACAGAATGAGACAGAAGATATTGACGCAATTATCAAAGATGGTTTTAAGAAGGTTAATAAAAAACTTATGAAAAAGGATGAGAGATTTAAAGATGTCATCGGCAAAATGAGTAAAATCAAACGTAAGGCGGAAAATGTTAAACAGAAAAATGAAGACAAAAAGCTCATGAAAAAAAAGAAACCAAGTGTCAAATAAAAGTTGTATAATTATAAAATATGTTTCATTTAAAATCCTCAATAAAATTTCTCTATGGAAATAAAAAGCTAATTTCATGAACCAATTCTGAGATACTCTTCACGGCGGAGGTAGCAGGTTCGAAGACATATAGAGTATTTAATTATTCAAAAATATAAATATTTTAAAAGGGGGGAGTGGAGTCACAAAAGTGCGACAAGAGGGGGTTTGAGGTAAAATCTTTATGACATTAATTGTATTAATATAAAGTATTTAAATTAAAAATATTTCACAAAAGACTAATTTGTTTTTTTATTTTGTAAACTTGTTTTAAAAAAAGTGTCTTGTTATTAAATTGTGCACAAGTTTATCACAGAAAAATAGGAATTATTAAAATGAAACAAATATAGTCGATCAATAATTTATTATTACATGTAAATAACAACGACAAAGCGAACCTTTGATGGCAAATGATTTGGCACGAATTGGCTGCGAAGCTACGAAACAACTGCTCTCAATAAACACGGTAAATGATATACATATTAATACCGTGACTTCAGCGATCATAGTATTAAATCAATTGAATATTTATAGCTAAAATGTATTAAAAGTGCGAACAAATTACTTTAGGTATAAACGCACATGTACTTATTTATTTTAATATTGATCGTGACCTGCACGAAATTATATTTGGAAAGAATTTTAAGTAGACTGAAATGTGAATTAAAATTGGTAAATTCATAGAACTATGTAAATGCGATAATCAGAAAGAACCCACATTCTAAATTGAACTCTATACACCACAGTTAAGTTTCAATTTGCCTTGCGCGCTCGTATATAAGATAAATGTGCAAAATCTATACAATTATAGTTCCCTATATTTGATATAACATGAAATCTATTGTTAAAAGTGCACTTCGTATTTCAGCGTATAACTAAAGGTCATTAAATTATTTTCCCCACAACTAAATCTACAACAAATTAAAAATATTACATACAGTAAATAAATAAGAACTAAATCTATAATAAATATTTTTTATAATACAAAATATTTCATATTTTAAGCTACAATAGAATATGTGATCTATTCTAAAGGTAATAAGGCTCAATATAATATTTGTGTGCTAAAACTATCTTTACATTGTGATTATTGTTCAAGAGAAGATAAGAGATACAAGTACATTATAATATTACATTAGTACCATATTAGAGGTCAATAAACCTAATATAACATGCGCATGTCAGATATATTTTAACTGTCAAAAAGTTGAGAAATTTTACTTAACCTTATATAATTCAATGTATGGATACTGAGAAGTCGAGTAAGAGATAAGGGCGCGTCCACACTGATATTGAGACGTCGAGTTAGAGATAAAGGCGCGTCCACACTGCATCGAGAGGTCGAGTAGGAGATAAGGGCGCGTCCACATTCATACTGAGAGGTTGAGTAAGAGACAAGGGCGCGTCCACACTACTCCGACATCTGCAGCAGTGAGTTGATGGCGGCGTCTTTGTTGCCTCGGTTCGCCTCCAGAACAGACTTGATCACCTCCTTGTCGATACTCGGGAACATCTCCTCGATCTGTTGAGGATTTAATTAAATTAAATATATGTTTGTAAATGGATCTAAAATAATTATTTTATTAAAACAGTATTTGTTCCTATATCCAACTGGATAATATATAGGTGGATAGATAGATGTAGATGGATATAGGTGGCTAACTAACCACGAAGTCCCGGTATAAGAACTATTTAAGACTGAATTCTTATTATTATTAATATATTTTAACAAAATAACACTACAAATAAACAAAGACGGTTATCCAAACACAATATGTCAGTGCCATCACCTGCTGCAGCTGTTCAGCGGTGACCGACTGTTGCTGTTGTTGCGCGAGTTGCTGTTGCTGGACCAGTTGCTGCTGCTGCACCAGTTGCTGTTGCTGCGGCAGCGCGTGCACGGGCGCGGGGTACATCGGCATGGCGGCGTACCCCAGTCCCGTGCTGGGTACCACCAGCACTGGCGGGTACGTTGTTATGGCTGCGGGACCCACCTGTTGGTGTTTCATTTTTTTATATTAAATGTGTCTGTCTCTCTCTCTCGTCACTTCAATGCAGACTGAAGGTAAAGCTAACGAGCGACACGAGCAACAGTGTGTTATTTAAAGGTTGACTTAACTATTATAAATGTTAAGTTAAAAATAAAATTAGTTATCTATTTACAGGAACATTCTCTTCCATCTTAATAATACCATACTTATACTATGCTTTAGTAGTTTTTTTTTTACGAATTTCGTTTAAAATCTTTGAAGATGATCAATGATTTTTGTTTATGTTATTCATCTATACAAGTCTTACCGTGTAGCTGAGCACCAGGTTAATCATCCCCTCCACGCCATCCCCCTGTTTGCCGTTCAGGGGATACCAGTCTTCATGAGTTTCTCCCTGGAAATGAGATATATATAAATATATAGGTACCTGACGTAGACTCTAACCTAGAACTTTACATAGAGCTTCCTA
The DNA here is from genome assembly GCA_918358865.1 of Melinaea marsaeus rileyi. Lineage (NCBI taxonomy): Eukaryota > Metazoa > Arthropoda > Insecta > Lepidoptera > Nymphalidae > Melinaea > Melinaea marsaeus. Next base: position 2,353,842 of record OU911088.1, read on the forward strand.
TGACGTAAATATCGATTAAAAATATACATTTTGGGTTTGATCTGGAAAGCAGCTACGGTATGAACATTGATATTTGAATCTGTTAGAAATAACGTTTGACGTTTTTGTAAAGCGCCCCCTACAGTGGGAGGGGGGGGGGGGGGGGGCTAAAAAAGGGATTAAAGTTTGCTCGAGCGAGATTTAAATTAAAGTCAATGATATATTTTATTGTAAATAAAGTATAATACTTTCTTAATTGTTAGTTCTATAACTCGCAAAAAAACTTCTATTTGTCTTTACAATAATTCAATTAAACACATTGTTAGTTGCGCGACTCCTCAGCGGATAATCTTAGTTAACACCTGGCACTTGGATGGTTTCAGGAAACTTATACTTAGCGAATTTTAGTTTATTCGTATTTCTTATAAGTCACCAAGGTATCTTTTAATATGTTTTAGTATGACATGTAATATGTACTGTTTTATAAGTTTATATTTCTTTATTACCGAAAGAAGGGAGACTTCATGCTAAAACTATTCTCTGTCAGTCATGTTTTTTCAGAATTTTGTGATAAACAATCGACTTATTCGAATATCACATTTTTTCTTTTTTTGTCTGTCTGTCCGTACCTCTTTCTAGAACTCAAGAACTGTCGAATGTGTAGTAAGGAAATATGATGATGCAAATGTTAGGTACTAAAAGAGATCGGTAAACCTTATGATATTTTGACAAAATAAATTGAATACGTTTATTCTGTTTTACTATAGGGGACGCCCGGCCTTGCGGAGAAGGTGAGAAAGAGATAAATAATCCGATAAAGTAAGAATTAAGTGCGAACAAAACCGAGAGTTAACGCTAATAAATAACATATAAATTATCTTTGCCCCAATCATTCGATCTACTCTATTTGGAAATTGGGTTCTCTCTCACGAAACATCAAGTCAAAGCTAACTTTAGACGATGGTGGTATTATAGCCGGATTAAACTAGGATCTCTAGATGATTATACTAACATTGAGAACAGCCTGCGGGATGGTGATGTGAGTCCAGGCCACCAGCTCGTCCATCGTGAACGAACACTCGTCGAATATCTCCAGGTACAGTGAATTCACTCCTGGCGGCAGCAGACTGCCGAAAAATGTACAAGACAACATTAATACTGATCCTGAAAAGTATTTGTTTGTGAGTCGGCTCCTCACCTTTAAAAATAAAATATATTTTTAAACAAATTAAATAGAACACCATTTGTATGAAGACTGTTATAATAGCCGCAGCCGATTGGTCACAACTTGTCGTCTTTGCTAATATTTCTGCAGCTATGGCATGTTTTTATTTTCGTGATAATTATTGTCTTGTGACAAAAATATATTTTTTATAATTTTGTATACATTTTAGTTTAATTAATTATTTTTTTTGTGAGAACTCTCTCAGATTTTTATAATTTGTTTTTCTTTCGTTTCTTTAAACATATTTTTTAAAGTTTTTTGTTTTTGTTTCAAATTGTTAACTAACTTCATATGCTCGTGAATAAAATTATATGACTATTATTATAAATAATGGTTTGTGTTTTTGTATATATAAGAAACCAAGCTCAAACCAAGATCTGTCATTTCAGTGTTAATATCTCAATATTTGTAGATATTAATACTGAAATGACAGATCTATAGAAGTTTATTATTTATCTGTAGCAATTTATAAGGTTAATATATTCCATTTTTAAAAATACATAACTTGTTTTCAGTTGTTTACTTTTAATAAAAAAAGATTTCAATAAAGGAACTGGTTTTGACTTTTATAGTTAACTTTTTTTATTCACTTCACTTCTAAATACAGATATATTTTTTTTATATTCTGCAGTAACATTCAATATTTGCAGTGTCGATTGAAAGACAAAGACAAAATAGTTCAACAACCTTTTCATCTCTGTCAGATTTTTTATACTTTTTGTTCGATGAGATTTTTTATATTTTTTAGTCGAAAAAATCTCGAAATATATCTTTTCGTTAATATGAGAGCACTTAATACAAATAGATTTTTTGTATTTTTTAAAACAACCGTTTTTTTATATCCGATTTAATGAAATGCGATTTACTATTTATTTTTAATAATATTAGACAAGTATTGCAAGTACATACACAAGTACAATGAACGATAAGATAAGAAAAAAATATTACAAGTAATATTTTCTTTAAATTCTAGATAAGGTTTTTTTATAGAACATTCGCTTGTATTAGAATTGTACCAAAACATTTCCAAGCAATTTGTATTATAAAGAATTTCAACATTTAAACTACTTACCATATGAATGCGATATAAACCGTCTCATATATATAAACGCCGATTTGTTAGAGCTCATTATAATATTATTTCAACATACTTGTGCTGTGAAATGGGTCATTTTTCTGACTCACATAATAATGTGATGACAGTTTTTTATATAACGGTTTGACACGAAACATGTATGTATATATATATATTGTAAAATAAACTTAACTAAGGTTTCTTAACTTTCAAGAATGGAACCTAAAAAAGCTCTCGTACATTTAAAACACTAATAAAACTTACGAGCATCTTAACCATTTACAATAAAAAAACATTCAACATACAAACGATTTAGCCAACATTTTAAATATATATTTATCACATTGTACAAATGAAACGGACTGTTCTATGTTAAATAAATAATATAAGATTCTTCTATATTCTCACAAAAATTGGTTTTAAAATGCAATAAACTAACTATAAGAGTAATTATTTTGAAGTGAGCCTAAGAAACCTACATTTAACAAATTAGTAACAATTTGGTATTCTTCCATTGTAGGATTGAATCCACGACCATCGGATTCTACCTTTAGCAACACTAGTCAGTAAGCTAGTAAGCCATAAAACAAAATAACTTACCAATGTATGACCTTATTCCACCTTGGTGTCTTCCCCCCACTGGGGTCAGTTTGCGTCTCATATATGCAGTGACCCACGCGCACGCGCACGTACGGGTCCATGCGGGTCAGACCTAATTATATACCATCACATTTATATTTATAATAAAAAATAAAAAAAAAAATGCTTTTTAAAAAATTAAATTTTTTAAAAAGCATTTTTTAAAAAATACAATACATTTAACCCGGACAATAAAATTCGGCAAATATGGTCGAAAACGCGATTAAAAACACGTAGGGGTGGCAAACAGGGGTCAAAAGGGGATGTTTTCTTCGGGTAACCCCATTTACTTGTATTGTCACCGGAGCCGAACATGTGCTCTAATTTTCATCGAAATTCATTGAGTCTGAGTATTAAAATTTCGCGTTACAAGATTTGATCCGATACATGTCAAGTTAAATAAAAGCATTTAAAAATTGACATTATTTAATAAATATTACTTGTAAGACCATTCTTTTATATAGAATGGTCTTACAAGTTGGAGTTATAGAAGTTGGGCCATAAAAAACGGTTTTAAAATATAAAACACATGTATATTTTTAATTTAAATCACATTACCTGCTTTGACAGATTTATTAAGAATAAGAAAGTGTAGCTAAATTGTAATCAATATATATAAATGATGTTGATGTGTGTTTGTAATTCTAAATTAAGAGCTTGTCACTAAATACATATTATAGTAAATACAGTAGTTATGTAATCGGGAATTACAGCTTATGCTGTCATAACTCCGTAAATACATAATTTATTTTTTTCTGTCTGTCTGTTTGGTCTGGCTAACCTTTGAAACGACGGCCGATGTTAAAAGAACTGTCACTGGAGTTGATATTATAAAGAGTAACACAGGCAACTTTTATTAAAAAAAACATATTCAAACAAAGTCGTGGGCACAGCTTGTATTGTATATAATAAGTTTGGTTTGAAAATTTGATTTCTAATTCCTACATATTGCACAATTATTACTCATTATTACTACATAACTAATTTCTAGTTTTTTTATACGCAATCAACTTTTATTTACATAATGAGCAAATATGAGATATCAAAATGAAATCTCATTTAAATAAATCAATAGATAAGCAAAAAATATACAATTCCCACTTATTTCATATAAATATGTGGTTATTTAACCTATTCTTGTTAATATCACTGAGAAAATTATCATATATATGTAAAATGTAGTGCAAATATAACCTTATAATGAACTTCAATATAATGATTTCCTCCATACAATATTCCCTATAATTCCTTCCAAATGCTAACAAGGTCATACAAAATATTTTTTTTAAACAATATTTCAATCATTGCATAATATTAATAAACTTTTAACTACCTTCAATTAACAAATTAATAACTAAAATTAAATTTTTTTTCTAAAAAAACATACACCAACTTAACCAGAAGTTAAGAAGAAGTAATTTTTTGATGTATTAAATATTTTCTATATCAAATATGTTCCCTTCAGTATAGTTATATTGAAGTTGCACTGTAATTATAAACAGAAATGAATTAAATATTTGAAACTTACCATAGTTTTTAACAAGTTTTGCCTGTGCTATTGTAACACTCAATCTGGCTGCCAGAGGAGCACCTGCTGGGGGCATCTAACGGAAAATATTGATTTATTTACAGAGATGAAGTGAATGTGGAGACCAAAAATGATAACAAATAAGTTCTTTTATCTATTATAGTTGTTTTTCTTTGTTATTATCCTACATGATAAAGTAATATACATATCTACTGGATAAACTCACGGTAGCACCACATAGCTGCTGCTGTAAGGCGAGAGCCGCTTGGTAATCTGCATCCAGAGTGTCTGTTGTCCCATCAGTTCTTAAGAACCCAGGCGGTAAAGGTCCTAGTAGGACCTAAATGGAATACATATAAAATACAAGTTTCTTTGATTTACTGAAATCTCAAACAATATGTTTATGTCGATATTATTAATGTTGTTATTACATTATCATAAAAAAAAACAGATTCGAGAATTTTCGGAAAGAGGACATCAAAACAAGCAATATAAACAAGTTAACAAAACTAAATACCTGTCCTACAAACAATACAGGTTTACATCGTGAGATAACAACTCAAACGCACTTATATGAATCATTAAATATGATTGCTGATCGAACTTACTCTGCGTCGGCGTTCTTCATTTCTCTCGTTAGGCACGGCGGAGGTCATAGCGATAACTTTAGGTATCAAAAACAGTGTGAAGAATTAAAAGTATTAAGAGTAAACAGCAACAAAATACATATAACACTTTCTTTGTTTTTATAGACAGATATTTGCACAACGTTTACTGTCTAATGTTCATACTTCTTTGATGTAAAATGACAAATAAAATAATAGTTGACTTTTGGGGTTTATTTGCTGTCAATTATTGTCACTATCAAATGTCGCAAAACTACAGACCGTTCAATATTGATCGTAGATTCTTAAAGAAAAATTAAATAGTGTTTTAGAATCGTAATATATAGAAAATATAGTTTTTCATGTCAAACAAGATCAATGAGAGTAAGAATAATTATTTATAGAACCTTCAATTCAAATCAATATTAGTTGTAGTTACACAAATATGTCGTCAAAATTAATACCAAAAATTCTGGTAATATCATTGAGTTGCTTAAAATCAATGAAGAAAAAGTAATTGACATGTAATGTACTCTGTGGCCGCTGAGACAACAGCTGACAGCGGTTTACTTTTGAGTTTTGACACGTATTGTCAAACGATATCCTTATCGTAAGTCAAAGAAAAGTTTTTTTATTATTTTAAATGTTTTGTTGATTTAAATAATTAATAGACGGTCTATTGCAATTTCAAGTGTTTAATGAACTTTAACTAACAAACTAATGAACCTGGTTTTTATATTGCTAATCGGACAGTTAATCTTAAGTTATTTTTGAGTGTTTGGTTAATTTATTGATTTATTTTCATTTCCTGCGATGGATATTTTGAAAACCCCCAAGGTAAGCAATATTTTATTTTACTTTCTTAGCTATAACTTTTTTTTCTGAAAGTGTTATTAAGACTGCGTGTAAATGTGCACCGAGAGAGGGCGTAATGGTTTTATTTATCGTTTTAACTCCTAATGCATTGGTCAATATTTGTGTGACCAATCGCTCAGAAACAAGATATCTATAATTTATAGATAGCGTGAATTGTTTACACTAAAGGTTATTAGTGTGTAAGTTTTTACAGTTTGCTATACAATTTTACCTTAATCCTATTAGATAGTGTAATTACTGCATTTTATATTTTTTTTATCTGTAGAATAGGTAATGTGTTTTTGAATTAATATACAATCAATAACATATTCCCCAAACAATAATCTATATGGAAATATATGGATATATAAACCTTGATAGGTCCTTAAAAATATAGTTTAAGATTTATAGCGTTGTTTCCTAGTCAAAAGCAGTGAGTTGGAGAAAATTAATAGGAATAGATTAGATAAGAACTTATAAATATATTCAATATTGTCAAAGTTATGTTATTTTTAAAATATAATTTACCATTTGTAAATCTGACAGTAGTTGGTAGTAGGCATGAATACTTCATTTTTTTTATATATATAGTGTTGCAAGTAAATTCAAAAACCTGTACATTTATGTTTTTAAAAGTTATGTAAAATTTATTAAAATCTATTTAACCTAACCTCAATTAACACTTGAACATGTTATAAATTTAGAGCAATAGATAAGGATAAAGATTTAGAATGTTTATATTTATATTAAAATTAACTTAATTATACATGTACAATATTCATGTGGGCATTCTAATTTGTCTAATTTGTCTAATTATAAATATAAATATTTTCTAATCTATAATATTGATTTGCAAACTCTTTGGTGAGACATTAGGTATGGATTATTGTTTTTATTATGATTTAAAATTTAGAGTAATATGCAATTATATCATGAAAACAATGAATATTTTTTATTATTTATAATATAATAATTATGGAATAACTAAAAATACTAAAAATACTAAACTAAAAATTTTGTGAAAAGTAGAAAAATGAAAAATCATGTCATCTCACTCATTTCTATACGAAAATTATTTCCGCCCCTATCTGTGGCGCATGCTCCGCGTCCATACCACAGAATGTATGAAAATAGTCCTTATTGGCTTCAAAATAAAGTATAATATGAATTAATTCCTAATGTCTATCACTATTATTTTGAAGACGAGTCCACATTTATTTAGTTTACCTCGCGATATCTAAGTAGAGGGACGAAATTTTCCAAATGCGCGGGAAAGTTGACATTTCGCTTGCTTTCATAGATGAAATAACTATTTCTTTTAATATAATCTAAATATTAAATACGTCGTTTTGATTGCAATAAAAATATATTTTATGATTAATTTGTCGATTTTCACAAATGAAGGAGAATATAATACTGACATTTAGAGATTAAAAGTTATGTCATGAGGAAAATGGCATTTAGTTCCTTAACTCCGTCGAGTATGCTCGGGGAACTCGGTCGTTTGGCGAGTTGGTTTAAAGGTGACTGTGTTGCTGCTGAGGACTTTGGTGGATTCGCAGTCACAGAGAAGGTAATTGTTTATAGTTATGAAGATAAGTATATCGCAAAAAATATAATGCACTTTACAATATATCTGTTATAAATATGGTGAAATTCATTCAATAGTAGGAAAATATTTTGTATTTTTTCGGATTTTACTTGAAAGATGAAAATATATATATTTTTACAATATCTTTTTAAATATCTTTAATCGAACACATTTTTTAATAAAAACATAAAAAAAACAAACACAAGATGGCACCGCGCTTCTTTTAAATGGCGCTCACGAACATTAAGTATAATTTACTATCATCAAAATATAGATTAAGATAGAAGGGAAATGTAGAATTGTGATATTTTACCCTCTGAAGATTAAATAGCTTCAATTTAGCTTGGAATTTTATCATAATAAAGAAAGAAAAATTGTTAAATTAATTTAACAAAGAAATTATCACAAGATATATTTAAAGAAAAGAAAAAAAGGTAAAGAAAAAAGTAGATAAAAGAAAACGATTTACCAGTACCGGTTTAGCTCACTCATATACTTTAAAAAGTTATGTAAAAAGACGAGGACGCGGACTAAAGTTTGTTAAATTTGTCATGTTTTCATATAAATTCCAAATTAATATTTATAAAACTCAATAAAAAATATACAATTGTCGAACCAAGTTCGGAGAAAAGAGTATAAAGTATTTTGTTCTATTCACTTCATTTCACAACAACAATACAGATATTTAAAAAAAGTTTCATTTTTACGAAAACATTTCATTGCATAAAATATTAATAGTTTAAAATATATATGTATTATCTATACTAATATTATAAAAAGTTTGATTCTATGTTTATATGTAATAGGTAATTTAAAAAACTACTGGATCGATTAAAAAATTTCGCCTGTCGAAAGTTACATTACCAGAGAGTAATATATATTTTTTTGGATATTCCCACGGGATCGTGATCTACACGAGTGAAACCGGATTAAGTTACAGAAAAATAACACTCAACGAAACATAAAACAAACATACAATAATAATACATATGCGAATTTGAGTTTATTGTTAAGTACCTACTTGATCTACCATTGCCATTCATGAAAGTTAAGTGGAACAGAAAATAACATACTTTCATTTGTAAAAAACAATTTTTTACATATACCCAAGGAAAGCCGTTGACAATAGCTAGTATATTTATTAGAACAATATATTCAACATGTTGAATGCCTTCGTATTAAGTCTTGGTGAAGACCACATGTTGCGCGCTCTGTCTATATCACGATAGTTCCGCAATCCCTGTATCAATTCTTATTACATATCATTGTACAAGTGTTTAAATTTCTTACACAATTTTGCTGTTTTGGGACTGATGGTATAGCGGTTATTTTGAATTCAAATCGCATGGTCGTTGGTTCGATTTCCACGCAGCAAGATTGTGTGTCATTCATAAATAATTCGTCAAACAGTTGTTATTCTCTCTCTTTATTTACTAAACTGAAAATTAAATTAATTAATTAAATACAATATACAATTTTAAAGATATAGAGATAATTTTGAATGTCATATGTGATAAATTGGTTCTATACTCTGCGTGTATCGAGCAATTATTACGCGTTAGAGGCGGGCTTTGTTGTTAAATTATACAATTTGTATCAATTGAAGGGGTGGGTGGGTTGGGTGGGTCAATGTATTTAACTATTTATGTAGGAGTATATTTTTTGCTACTTTTACAAAAATCGTAACAGCTGGTGCTTCAATAAAGCTCTATACAATCATCGGTCGTAGTTAAAAATTTTGCAAAGGGAATGGGACTCATGTTAAAATAAATTGGAATATATAAATATTTAACATGACCCCCCCTCCCTACTATTCACAAAATTTATTAGTAACTGGTAAATATAGTTGTATTGAATTGTTGAAATACTGAAATTTCTGTATTACTAATAAATATAATAAAACCTAAAAACACGAATTATAACTGATTATAATTTATATATTTAACATTTCGTTTGCTTTTTCTTCTATATTAGACATTTTGTTCAATGAAATTATAAGAAGTATCTTTTAATTTGTTGGTAAATCTACCTTTATAACTGTCTATTTTATATCTTAGAGTACATTCTTACAAGTAGAAGTAACAATTACAAATTGAGTCATAAAGTCTACATAAAATTTACCACTCCCAGAGGTGAAATAAAAGGCCGTGTCATATCAGAGTGGAAATTTCGGTTAAGCCCTCTTTAGACGTTTGTGAAGGACAGATTAGTGGATAATCCTTTACGGCCTTTCTATGTCATGAATGATTTTTTTTTCTTTTTAAAGGTCATTGAACTGTATTTTAATAATTTAAATATATATTTTAAATAATTTTCTTTTTACTGTTTCTCATTTAAATACGTAGTTAATAAAAGATTCTAAAACACTACCAAAGTCGAGGTTATTTAAAAATAATGATAAATTGTTTGTCAAATAGTTTACGTTTTTTTTAAATCTATTTACTTAGGATATACTACTTATTCTTCATTACATTATATTTTATGTAATATGAAATATGTATTTTAACTTTATATATTTTACGTCCGACCAATTCTTCCACCTCGCTGGTTAATAAGTAAATTAACATTTAGGTTAAATCAAGGATAGTTAAGTCGACGGGTCACACTTAATCGATTTTTCTGCTTCATTGATCATATATTTTGCATAACGGTCATGTGTTTAATATAATATTTCTATAATTATCATAGTATTACTACGTGAAAGAAAAAAATTGTACTCTTTAAATCTGATTCGAGAGATGTATCTTCAAAAAATATAATTGATATAATCTATACAGATGTATAGATATATATACATAAAAATAAAACCGTTTGTTTGTAATACCAATGTAACTGCTTGTCACCGAATGTATATAAAAGTATGCAAGTCTCTCTGTCTGTTTGTTCCAGCTAATCTCAAAAACAGCTGGAACGATCTTAACCAGAGTTTCACGTGCAAATAAGTTATTTTATAAGGAATAACTTTTATTTAAAAACACAATTATCTTATTATTTATAATCAAGTATTTCATTAAATGAAATACCACACCAATTCTCATTTCAATGTTGCTCAATTTCAATTTTGAATCAGAGTGGTATATCCAATATTCATTTGATATTCATCCGAATTGAAATCCAATATTGATCTAAATTGAGATATATTGGTAGTAACTGCATTTAAGGCGAATAACCAACAAACTTTTTGATCACAGCAATTGAATATAGAACACTACTTATTGGATACGATTATTAGTGTCACTTAATGTATTGTTGATCGAACGCGTGTTTTAAGAACATCTTTTGGGATCCTAGTACGATAATAGATGGCTTCAAATTTAATAAAGATAAAGGTATTGTGTCAATAATATTGTTGAGGAAACAAAGCAACATTCTGATAACATAATAAAATTACTTCAAACAAACCAATATATTTTCTGTCACTATGTTAATTGTTAGTTATTAACGATTTGTACCGGGTACTGATACACAAGTCGTAAAATATTTTTCTAGGCTAACGTAATGGTTGTTGTGACAGGGCGTGGTACAAAGTGGAACATATCCTCCATTAAGTCAAGACAAGCAATAAAAGCCTCACTTAGTCTTTTGTTGTTTGTTGTCTATATAAAAATCGGTCATCAAGTCACATCCTTACTATTTTATAAACTTTTTTATTAGGGGTTTTAAACTAGAGTGTGTCAGCCCTGATCTACGTTATTATTATAAACGTAATATGTAGTTAATTTAATTTCAAATAGATTACACGGTCGGAAATTGGGTTATGTAATAGATTGTGGAATAATTAAACATTTAGATATTCATTAATAATATATATATGTATGTGTGTGTTTGTTTTAATACCTCGCAACAGGGTTAATAGGGGTTGAGAGTATTTATAAAAACCGTTATATTTTGAAGTAATAAAAAAAATATGATTGGATTTTGATTATGCACAAACAAAACTAATATCACTTTCGGAATGTATACCTCTAAAAGAATAAAATGTTATTCGGTTAATATTAAACTTATATTATTTTCCAAACAATATATAATATTATATGCTCTGCTACATGCTCTTTACTTTCTATTCTCGGATAACCCCATCGCTGTATGCGAATGATGATTGAATACTAAGATGCAGGATATATTTGCTACTCCATCTTCGAAGGGATATTTTTCTTTGTTACTTAGTATATATCCTAAGTCGGGAAACGTTCGGCTTACGTCTCTTTGAAATATAAACCCGGGGTGTTTGGTACTTGTGTGAGATGAATATTAACTCATCAGTACGTGCTGCCATCAAGCGGTCGCTTAGAGATGTCTTTATGCTTCTAATTTTTAAGTCTTTTTATACTGCACATTTTTAGTATATATATTTATATACATGAATAAGGTAAACCATTTTTTGGATAATTATGAATGTTTCTTTTTGTTTGGTTATTATTGTTGTCTTGTGTCACAGTATTTTTTTATTTATTCTCACATAATATGCTTCGTTGTGTGAGTTTGGACATCAATATATATGAAGTATATATTAAAATCTTATTATATTTGGAGTTCATTAAAATGTCGTTAGGTAGAGTATATGAGAACGTAGACGTCCTCTTTTTAGTCTATGTGCAGTGAGCTCTAACTTGTTCTAGTACTCTGCTATCTCACTCTCTCCGTCTCAAAATGTGAGCTGGAGGATATTTTTATTATATACTTTTTTATAGTATGGTTTTGAATTTAATAGTCGCTCTGAAATATACATAAATTATAAAGTAAATAATGAGAAATGAACTTTTTCTGTCACCTGTTTTGTTACAGCAATATCATTGTAAAGTTATTTGATGGGAGATGATGATAGTGATTATGAAGTTTACTGCTTCATGTATTGGTACCGTATTCTTAGGTGATCAAGGTATTATTTGGCTAGTCTGTTGTTGAAAATTGTTATCTCATCTGTAACAAAAGAATGGGAGATTCGTTGTACTAGTAATAGTAATGACAGCTGGATAAAGTAATTACAGTACAGCCCGTGATCCTACATTTTTCATACATTCCTGAATCATTAAAAATGTACACATCCCTTTGACATTTAATATACTCTTATACTGGTAGGTACGTTATGAATAGTTTATCCGGCTCAGAGGCGAGGGTTCTCAGACCTTTTTTTACAGTCCATTACGGTTTTGCTTTGAACTAAATAAATCACAAGGAATTTGTAAGGCTTTTGAGTTTAATATTTTTAGTAATAATTTTTCTTTTTATATATTTATATAACAAAAATTGTGAATATTTTCTGATATGGATCTCTTTGAAATAAGAAATTTTGTAATAGATTTCAAAAACGGTCATAAGTGTTTGATATCATTCGTTCTAAGAGCTAACATAGTATTAAAATTATGAATTTTTGATTACTAATTGTACAAACTAACAGTATCGTATACTATTAATTAATTAATTAATAATATAGACACCGTACTTACATCTGCTTGCTATGTAAACGTATAGTTCAAAAGATCCAAGGATCAGTAATTCACATAATGTAAAGTGCGTCACACAGTTGTTTATTATTCACTTCAGAGGAACAGAATTTAATAAAGGACATTTCAACAGAGAATTATATGAAGATATATATTAAATTGTTTTTGTCGTATCAGTAGCGAGAACAATATTAATATAATATGTTTTACATCGTGTTATAACTAATAAGTGTATGTCATATCTATATAAATAATAAAGAGAGGATCTTTTTAGTTTCTGGCCGGTGTTTTCTTTGCCGTTCTTTCAAACCGTGCAACTCGAGTCTGACTGACATTTCATAAGTGCAATGTATGCCTACTTGAAATATAACATTTTGACTTTGAATAAAAATATTTCTTTACAAATTAGTAGAATCAAAAACAGTTTTATTATTCTCATGGTATTTGAATTCTAAAAATTGATTACACAAGTACATTGAATGCAGTTTTGACTTTGAAGATTTGTCCAAGTTTTTTTTTAAAACGTTGTTGACAAAATTTGCCTAAATGTGAAGAGACGTAAAGGTGTTATGGAAACATGAAACATGTTGTAAAGTTATCTGTGGTTTTTATTTCAGTGTTCATTAATTCCATGACTACAGTTGACTACTTGAAGTGAAGTTTAGTATTAGTAATATTATAATTGGACGTTGTTTGTACTTTAATTTTCTATGTTGTTTGTCAACTACCCTCAAGTTCGGAATGCATACAAACTGCACTAATGATACAGTAACTTTAGGTTATATCGATCATAAATTTTGAGATGTTCTTTATATTAATCAAATTTCATTAAAATTGCAAATTGTAACTGTGGTGGTGGTGGTGCTTGTAGTCAAAGTTTTTCCTGTAAATATGATTACTTTAAAATTTTTTAAATCTTTACCTATATTTTTACAATACATGCATTATTACAAGTGGGTAAGACTTTAAAATATAATCATTACATTTTACGTGTCAGTTTCTTGTATCTCGGACATATTCCCAGTTCTACAACTGTGCCTGTCTGAATAAACATTTAATTAGTGTCTCCGCTGCGCTGTGACGGAAGGACAAAAACCAACATAGTAATACTATAAGCCGGATTAATTATCTACGTCGCTTTGAATTCAATTTATTATTATCTTAATAAATCTTAACATTGTTTGTATTATTATATGCGTTCACTCAACTCAAGTTACTATATTCCCGCTCCATTGTGTATTAAGTAGAATTATATTTAATGGATAAGCGCTTATATCTAGTGTTTAAGATGAAAGATAAGTGAAGGTTCATGAACTTGAGCCTATTGTTACCCCAATCTGGTTAATATTAGTAAATATAACACCCTTTTATTCTAAAGCGTGTTATTGTTGTTAAGCTAACAATCAAAGCGGATCATATTGAGTTAAGAATGCTGACGTCAGGACAGTCCGAGCGGAGTTGTATATATTCCCATGTGATAACCTAATTGGAATCCAATATCGTACTAAATTGAAATGTATTGGATTGGAATTGGATTTCACAGCGAGATGCTCAACTTTAATATTTTTGTTCAGTCAATATAGCCGCATTATATTAAGTACTGGTGCATACCAATATCTTTAATTGTATCGAGATATAAGTTGATTCTATAATTTGACTCGGAAAGTAAAATCTATTGAATAGGAAATAAAAATGTAAATTATTATTATTATTATTATTATTATTATTATTATTATTATTATTTTATTTTATTTTATTTTTTTTTTTTTTTTTTTTTTTTTTTTTTTTGTTTGTCTCTGCTGTTAGCCCTACTGGCCATGACAGCGTCACCGGTGTAATGGACGGGTGCAGAGACCCGCCCTTGAAAAGGGGGGCCTGAAGGGCCCCAGGGGAACGCGCGTCCTGAGGGCGCCTCCTGTGAGGCTCGGACCACGGCTCAGGACGCCGTTAGGTGGGAAGCGAGGGTTGGATGTGGGCTAGAATTTGACACTAACGTCCTCCGACGGCAGAACGCCGGAGCAACGTGCTTGGATGGGGACCTCGTCTTCGCCGGCGAAGACGCTGTGTGTGTGTGTATGTGTAGTATTTATGTTCGCTTTGCCGCTTTTACGTAGCGTTCCCTAACGTAATCGCGTCGTCCGGGTTGAAAAGTACCGACTTGGGTCTTCTCTTTCTGACTTTAGGAGTCTTACGGGCCGTGTATCCTGTGGCCTTAACCACCAGCGGGTTTGGGTGTCCCACAGCATTGTCAAAGTAGCTTTTGGAGAGCCCCTTGAAATACTGTGCGATCGTCGGTAGATCTAAGTCTCTGTGCAAGTCGATATTACGCATATACCACGGTGCTCCAGTGGCGAGCCGCATGAATCTGTTCTGAAGCACCTGAAGGGGCTTCAGGTTCGCGTGAGCGAAGGCAACGCTTGCATAGGACATGACGGAGCGTATGCAGGCTTTGTAAAGTGTGACCTTATTTCTAAGGGACATTTTACTCCGCTTGCCTAACAGGGGATAAAGTCGCCCTAGAATAAAGGCCGCTCTGTTGCGAACGTCCTCGATATGTGAAGTGAATACTAGCTGTTTGTCCAGCGTCACTCCTAGGTACTTGGCCTTGTTTTTCCAAGGAATCGGTTTGTCAAAGAGTTTAATCTCCGGGCCCCTTGTGGATCGTGACCGTTCAAAGAGTACCGCGGTGCTCTTCTCCGGGTTCACCTCAATCCTCCATTTCCGAAACCAGTTCCCGAGGGAGTCGGCTGCGGATTGGAGGCGTTGAGAGATCTCATAAGGATCCCTTGTTGAGGATGTGTAAATTGCGGTGTCATCCGCGAACATTGCTAATTCTACTTTAGAACGCGGCCTAGGAATGTCGCTGGAGTAAATTGAAAAGAGAATTGGTGAGAGGACTGAACCTTGAGGGACGCCTGCCCTGATGGGGCGGGGAGTCGACATCACGCCTTCCACTCTGTAGCGGAAGGAGCGATTCGACAGGAAGTCCCGTATGATTAGTACGAGTCTGTCCGAGTAAATTATATTGTATTATCTGTAAATTATATTGAGTTAGTTACGCTACAACTATTACAAAACATTTAAACTCAAATCATAGTAGTGGGGACCAAAGATCTCTTACTTTATAGAAAATTGTATATTCTTTTGCGAACTTTACCAATCCTAACCCAATATTATGTTTGTGTGTAACAAAGTCCATCATTTAGTGATTTGTGTGTGTTTGTACAGACTAAAGTACACAAGTGAGATTATATACGCAAATATTTGAGTAGGATAATGTAGTGACCATATTATGTACGTGTGGTTGAATTGGATCATATCTTTGAGTAAGCTAAATATATTCTTTGGTTTGGTGATATTTAGTATAAATTTGAAAGTACAGATGTCCTTTTAAATTTTGGGTAAGAATAAACTTTCTGATGAGTTTGTACAAATAAGTTTGTATAAATTTATTGTTCACGCCATAAAATTGAACGACTATTTTTTCCTTCTTATTTTCCATAATATAAAGGTGCGAGCAAATTTGCGGGTATATCTATTTTTTACACCTGATAAAAGAAAAGTAATGGTAAAATATTTACCTACTATAAAATATATAGTTTATGTAAGTTTACTTCTTTATGATTATATAAATTTATTTAAAATTTTCTGCTTTGTATGCTTCCCATACCAGTATAACGATCCTATACACATATGAAAAGTGACTTTATGTCTAACATGTTATATGTTGTAGTCTTGACGCGGGTGGATGTTATAAACTTTGAAGTGAAAGTGCCGCGTCAGTCCTCTCAGTACAATGGGTGTTATACTTGTATGTACCCGTTATGACTGTGATATTGAAAGCTAATAAATTAAGTTATATCTTGTTAGCAATACCCTCGCTCTGAATAAAACAATATAACAGTTCTAAATTGTTTAACTTACTATTTACCACCTGCAGTGATGCCTACAAAAACTGTATGTAGCTACTTCCTCATTTAACAGTTCATTGGTTGGCCTGTACCTGTTTACAATGAAATGCAGTACCTTCTTTACATTAGGAGTCGTTAATGTAGTAAATTTATATTGTTGAGTAAAAGGTTGTTAACATTAAACCAATGCACTATTTTTGAGAGACCGTTTTTTAAATCGTCATACATTACCTGATGCTGTTTTATTTTAAATTAGAAATAAATATCATATATCAAGCAATACTGTCTGATAAAACATAAAAAGTCAAATTAGGAAAGAGTTGAATTTTTGTTACTTTTAATATAACAGACTGAGTCGCTTCTGACGTTTCAATATTACTATTATGCTTCAATGAATGTTGCCAAGCTTTTTCCAATATTTTACCTTACTCAATCTTGCAACTGTGACAAATATACTCATTTTTATACGTATTTAATTTTAACATTTTAAAATTGCTTTTTTATTGATTTTATTACGTGTTGAAATCTTACAGAATCTTGGTATAATAATCAAAATCGGGGGACATAAAACCGTCATAAAGAACATACTCGTAAAATATATTTTTGTACCAAAGGAGGAACAATAGGTGTTCTGTTCTGAGATTTTTTGTCGTTTTTTACAATTTTTCGCTATTGGTAGAATGAATGGTTCAAACTTTGTTTTTCTTTTCTCAAATGGCAAAACTTGTATCACAATGATTTTCAGTTTCCATTTCTCTTTCATAATTAAAGCTACATTCTTATGTTCTGTGTAAATTTTAAATACACTTTCTTATAAAATGTCATATCACAATTTATAAACATGTAAAAACCGTAAAAAAATCATACCATAATACTTATTTTATATACCGTGATAATCCATTTGGTTGATAGTCACGACAATCGATACATATGATGTTTGTCTATAATAAATATATTCATAACATGATAATATTATGTTTCAGATATGTCAACTAAATAAACCATCAAATAACAGTAATTAGTTTACTTCTTAAGTACAGCCTTTACCGTGAATCATATTGTTTTATTGAATCCTTATTTTCCTTTTGATACATTTATATCTAAATATATATACGACATGAAAGCCTTTTCTTTCAATTGAGCGTATAATCGGCACTGATATCTTAATTAATAAAATACGACTCTCGAATTCCCATTTTGAAGCCTCATTTAACGTATTGGACATGACGTGACGTTATTCTGGAGCTATTCCTCTTTTCTGTCGTATTTATGTGATATTTTAAGTAATTGGCATCCAATATTGATTTAAATTGTGAGGGATTTTATATTGCATTTACATTTAAGTTATTTATTTGACTCGACATTTCAATAACTCTTATTTCAATTAAACGAACCATTCAAAACGAAGCTCCGGTAAATAATTAAAATTATTTTACTTTTCCATTATGCATTACATTACAAATACTAATATATTTATCAGAAGATTTTAGTTGCATGATATTATTATTGGGAGAAAGTTTGATCCGCTTACAACCTAAAAATGTTATTTTGTTTTAAGTATCATAATTGCTAAAAATTTCCCAAGAAACAGTAATGTTTTTGAGAACAAGAAAAACATTTTTTTTAAGAATGAACTAAAAAAATGTCATCTGGTTGCTTGCTAAGTATAGAATCATGATAGTAGTATTTCTATTGATGACTGTTTATACGTTTTTGACTGTTTGTTACCTACTCACAAAAGCCTATAAAATATAGTCATATGACAATATCCAAATGAGATAAAAAATTATATATTAGGTCCTTACATATGAATCTATGAAGGCGGTTTGGACTATCCCATCGGAGTTGATTTTTTTTTCCTTGCAAGTTATCAAAATTTAAAAAAAAAATCGTAATCTTCATAAGAAAAACTAAGACCATGATTCTATATTTATAATTAGTAAGATGACAGATTTATTTTCATCATCCTTAATAAAAAGGATTTTCCTCTTGTTCCTTAATTTAAAATATCCCACGAATATGACAGTAAAGACGTAACTTTAATGTTACGTCCCGTCAAATCAAATACGTAAAATGAGGCTGTCAAATGGGAATCCGTGAGTCGGATTTGAATAATTAACACATACGACCCGATTATACACTCAATTGAAAGTAAGTGTAGACTTTTATATCGAATGGTGTGATGATAAAAAGCCAAGAAAGACTGGATATTTAATATAATAACGATATAAGTCACATGGAAAGTAAGAATTCAATAAACAATATGATCCACAGTAAAAGGCTGTACTAATATAATAAGTAAACTAATTACTATTATTGGACGGTCTATTGAACGAAGATATCTGACACCTAATACTATATTATCATGAATTTATCGTGTATAGGAATATACTCATTATACTTACATGCATATTGTTCGTCGGGACTTTATACAAAATAGAGTAATAAATAAAGTAATATAGGTATCCTTGCTAAAGATCTTTTTACTAGAGATAAATAAAAAAATGTACCTATATTTCTAACTGTAGCTTCTAGCTTTGAGTTCATTTTTCGTTTTTGAAGTTATTGCAGTTTTTTCGTAGACAGAACCTTTCTCTATTACAAAAAAACCTCAGACATGAAAAAATGTAACATGTTATTTTATGAGAATATTTTATTTTAAGCCCTTAAATATAGCCAGTATAGCCTTAAATACATACTTATTTAAATACAAAGTTGAAAAGGAACTGAAAATGATATAAGCAATTCCTCCTCTACGAATAACGAAAAAACTAGTTTGTCAGAAAATAGGCCCCTTAGATATAAAGACATCCTATTATTCTTTCTCTGGGACGAATAGACATTTTGATAAGCATGTATGTTCTTTTATGACGGATTCATGTTCCTCAGCTTGGATTATTATACTAAGACTCTGTCAGAAGATTCCGTCATGGGAGAAAATCAATAAGAGAAGCAATTTAAAAACGTCGAAAAATTGGGACTCAGAAACCTTCCAACATCCAGGAACATCAAGCAAAACAGAAATTTATTAAAGAAGCGACTGACGCTGTTTTAAATTAAAAGTTACAGAACTTCAACTCTTAGTCTTAATTTGTCGTTCTAACTCCGACGCAGGATATGGATCCCGATTCTAAAAAACAACACTATCGTTTTTAAGAGGCATAGAATATTGTTGAAGGTCTTGGTGTCTGCTGAATTGAACATACATATGACTGGAAAGACATCGAATAACAACTATGTAGTTCGTTTAAAATACAACATTTATTGTATACATTCATCACGCTGTTGAAGTTGAAAATTTGAGTTAATTTAATGTCAATACGAATAACTATAATTTATTAAAATAATATGAACATCTGTATAGAGCAGTGGAATAACATTTACTAATCATATCATCGCTGATAGCATAATTAATATAGTTATTATTAATACACAAAATTGTATATTGATTACGATGAGCATTGTTTATACTTTTAAATTTTATATATATGTTGAGATACTTCGGGATTTTTGTAAACAATCTTGTTTACAGAAGATAACGTCTATACCATCTACTATCTTTAGGAAAAAGTATTTTTTTTCTCTGATAAAATCAATCTTTTAATGTATTTTCTTGATATAGCCTTAGTACTGAGGCTTACATTAGCCACAAATTATTAGTATTTTTAAATACGCTAATTATATTATTATTAAATGTTAATCTAATCTTAGGTAGTGTTTGGTTACTCTCTAAGAAAAATTAACAGAGCAATGGTAAGCAACTATTTTAAAGAATGTTCCTAACAAGTTATCAATGAGAATAAATTGACGTGATCGAACAAGATACTTAATATTTACTTTATAAATAGAATAATAGCATAGGTAATGAGCTCTCAAATTCAAAGACTGAGGGTAATAAGATTTTATGTTTTTCTGCCGGTGTTAGTACCAATCTTAAATGTTTTTCATTGTTGATATGATAAAGAAAATACTTAATTATTGTTCAAATTCCCTCTAATTATTTATTGTATTAATTTATATGATTATTTGCAAACTGATAGTTTTAAAATTGTCCCTAACAAAAAGATGTACAAAACAAATAAAACACAATCGTTATTTGCAATAACACATCATAATCTGTGGATAAAAATACCTATTCCTTGATAGAATCAAGTATATATACTGCCTTTCGGTCCTGCCTTTTTAATTTTTAAACGGTTTGCGAAATACAGAAGTCCAGCAGAGACTGTTGTGTTAATATATTTAAAGCCTGATATCACATCTCTAATAGATACATTTATTTCCTAAGGATATAATACAGAGACAAAAAAATATAAATCCTTTCTGATTTTCTCGTTATTTTAATAAATTGAAGAACATTATTATGTTCTATTAGTGTTGTCAATAGACCATCCTAGGTCTAGGTAATTGACAATCCCTAGGTTTAGTATTATTATTATATTTTACAGTTAATACACACAAAGGTCTTCGTAAGGTAGCCTAGCCCTGAAAAGTTATTATATTATTCAAATATCTGACAACATTGTAAACTGTAAAGACTTCTTTGACTCAAACTAATAACTTGCAGAACTTCAACAGCAAATCAAATATCTTCATTAAAGGTTAATCTTAAAGTTCGAAAATTAGACTTACATTTATAGCTTGAATTCAATAACTATAACTTTAAATAATAATCCTTAAGATCATAAGACCATCAGAGCGACGAATAGATACTGAAATACAGAGTAATGTTACTTTGATGGATCTACTGTCAGCTCAAATACTGAAGAGGAGTTGTGAGTATGATGATCGCTCATTTGAAGATTACAATATTATTTTAAAATTTAAACAGCTCTTGAAACAGAAAACTTTAATATTGCGATAAGGGTAGTAAATTTACTGATAATGGAAACAATAATAGTATTGTTAGTAACGAGGACAACAGAAGAGCATTTTGGAGGCATTATTATTACTTAAAGTTTTCTCTAAGCAATAAATTTAAATAACTTAGAAATAAAAAAATCATTACCACGGGCAGATCTCAAACCTACGATCTCTGAAAAATCGAATTGTCGAGTAACCAATTAAGCCACCGCTTTCGTATTACTTACGTATTTACGTTCTAATATTACAGTTTAAAGTCTTGTTATGAAGTTAAACAATTTTAAACTAGTATATTGTTATGTTCAGAGAGTATTGCCTACAAGATATAACTTACTTTATTAGCTTTCAATATGACAGTTATAGTAGGTACATACAAGTATAACACCCATTGTACTCACAGGACTGACGTGGCACTTTCACTTCTAAGTTTACAACATCGACCCGCCTCAAGACACACCATATAATATGTTAGACATAAAGTCACTTTTCATATGTGTATAGGATCATTATACTGGTATGGGAAGCAAACAGAGAGAGAGATTTTAAATAAATTTATATAATAAAGTGTAAAGAGACGTCAACTATATATTATATAGTATGTACTGATTTTACCATTATTTTTTTACTATCTGGAGAAAAAAAATGTCCCCTTTTATTTTTTTTATACTATGAAAATGAGAAGAAGGGCAGAACAGTCGTACATTTATATTGTCTTCATTAAAAAAATTTGGGGCTGTGTTGATTTATTAAAGAAAACAATAACTTAATATAAACATACAATTAGTACAATCGCGGCCTTATCAGAGAGACTAATCTTTTACGGGTCAACTGTATTTAAAAGAACATCGCTACTTTGAACTTTATACTGAATATCACTAAACCAGAGAATAAATTTAGCTTTCTCAAAGATATGATCCAATTTAACCACACGTACATAATATGGTCACTACATTAACCTACTCAAACATTTGCGTATATACTTCCACTTGTGTACTTTAGTCTGTACAAACACACAAATCCCTAAATGGACTTTGTTACGTGAAAACATAATATTGGGTTAGGATTAGTAAAGTTTGCAGAAAAATATTTTATTTTTCTATAAAGTCAGATTTTTTAGACCCACTACTATAATTTTAAATGTTTTCAGCAATAATTACCGCGTAACTAACGCAAAACAATTTTTTTTTTTTATTTCTATTGCATCGATTTTTTATTTTTTTTAGACACAGATATTTACACATGCACTTACGACTGCACAAAAATATTTAATTTCAATAACTGGTCTGCAAAATCGGATTTCAATTCAATACATTTCAATTTAGTGCGATATTGGATTCCAATTAGGTTATCACATGGGAGTATATACAATAACACTGGGACTGTCCTGACGTCAATGTTCTCAACCTAATATGATCCCCTTTGATTGTTAGCTTAACAACAATAACACCCTTAAAAATAAGGGGTGTTATATATACTAATAATAACCAGATTGGTCTAACAAATAACAATAGGCTCAAGTTCATGAACCTTCATTTATTTTTCATCTTAAACGCTAGACGTAACATTCACTAGAGAGCATGTATGAAGAGGTTGATGTCTGTGGCCGAGGCGTAAGAGGTATGTAGGGACCGTAGCGTTTGGCGCTCCGTCGTCTCTGGCTACCCCGCACAAATAGTGTTTTGATTCCACTAATTTGCAAAGAAATATTTTTATTCAGAGTCAAAATTTAATTCAAGTAGGCATACATTGCACTTATGAAATCTCAGTCAGACTCGAGTTGCACGGTTTGAAAGGACGGCAAAGAAAACACCAGCCAGTAACTAAAAAGATCATCTATTTTTTATTTATAAAGATATAACATACACTTATTGGTTATAACATGATGTTAAACATATTATATTAATATTGTTCTCGCTACTGATACGACAAAAACAATTTAATATTTATCTTCATATAATTCTCGGTTGAAATATCCTTTATTAAATTCTGTTCCTCTGAAGTGAATAATAAACAACTGTGTGACGCACTTACATTATGTGAATTACTGATCCTTGAATCTTTTGAACTATACGTTTACATAGCAGATGTAAGTACGCTGTCTATATTATTAATTAATTAATTAATCAAATAATAGTATACGATAGTGTTCTTTTGTACAATTAGAGTTAAAACATTCAAAATTTTAACAAGATATTAGGACTTAGAACTAATGATATGACGGACACTTATGACGGTTTCAAAGAGATTCATATCAGAAAATATTCACAATTATTGTTATATAAATATATGGAAACAAATTTTTACTAAAAAATATTAAACTCAAAAGCCTTACAAATTCCTTGTGAGTTATTTAGTTCAAAGCAAAACCGTAATGGAGTGTAAAAAAAGGTCTGAGAACCCTCGCCTCTAAGCCGGATTAACTATTCATAACGTACCAGCGTACGAGTATATTAAATGTCAAAGGGATGTGTACATTTTTAATGATTCAGGAATGTATGAAGTTGTAGGATCACTGGCTGTGCTGTAATTACTTTATACAGGTGTCATTACTATTACTAGTACAACGAATCTCCCATTCTTTTGTTACAGATGAGATAACAATTTTCAACAACAGACTAGCCAAATATTACCTTGATCACCTAAGAATACGGTACCAATACATGAAGCAGTAAACTTCATAATCACTATCATCATCTCCCATCAAATAACTTTACAATGATATTGCTGTAACAAAACAGGTGACAGAAAAAGTTCATTTCTCATTATTTACTTTCTAATTTATGTATCATACTTCAGAGCGATTATTAAATAGAATTTCATACTATAAAAAAATATATAATGAAAATATCTTCCCTTTCACATTTTGAGATGGAGAAAGTGAGATAGCAGAGTACCAGAACAAGTTAGAGCTCACTGCACATAGACTAAAAAGAGGACGTCTACGTTCTCATATACTCTACCTAATGACATTTTAATGAGCTCCAAATATAATAAGATTTTAATATATACTTCATATATATTGATGTCCAAACTCACACAACGAAGCATATTATGTGAGAATAAATAAAAAAATACTGTGACACAAGACAACAATAATAACCAAACAAAAAGAAACATTCATAATTATCCAAAAAATGGTTTACCTTATTCATGTATATAAATATATATACTAAAAATGTGCAGTATAAAAAGACTTAAAAATTAGAAGCATAAAGACATCTCTAAGCGACCGCTTGATGGCAGCACGTACTGATGAGTTAATATTCATCTCACACAAGTATCAAACACCCCGGGTTCATATTTCAAAGAGACGTAAGCCATACGTTTCCCGGCTTAGGATATATACCAAGTAACAAAGAAAAATATCCCTTCGAAGATGGAGTAGCAAATATATCCTGCATCTTAGTATTCAATCATCATTCGCATACAGCGATGGGGTTATCCGAGAATAGAAAGCAAAGGTCATGTAACAGAGCATATAATATTATATATTGTTTGGAAGATATTATAACTTTAATATTGACCGAATAACATTTTATTCTTTTAGAGGTGTACATTCAAAAAATGATATTAGCTTTGTTTGTGCGTAACCAAAATACAATCATATTTATTTATTACGTCAAAATATACCAGTTTTCATAAATACTCTCAACCCTTATTATCCCTGTTGCGAGGTATTAATAAAAACACACACCTACACATATATAATATTAATGAATATCTAAATGTTTAATTATTCCACAATCTATTACAGAACCCAATTTCCTACCGTGTACTCTATTTGAAATTAAATTAACTACATATTACGTTTATAATAATAACGTAGATCAGGGCTGACACACTCTAGTGTAATAACCCCTAATGAGAAGTTTATAAAATAGTAAGGATGTGACTTGATGACCGATTTTTGTATAGACAACAAACAACAAAAGACTAAGTGAGACTTTTATTGCTTGTTGTCTTGACTTAATGGAGGATATGTTCCACTTTGTACCACACCCTGTCACAACAACCATTACGATAGCCTAGAAAAATATTTTACGACTTGTGTACCAGTACCCGGTACAAATCGTTAATAAATAACAATTAACATTGTGACAGAAAATATATTGGTTTGTTTGAAGTAATTTTATTTGAATGTTACTTAGTTTCCTCAATATCACTGGACACAATACTACTATATAGTATATTTGTATTAAATTTGAAGCCATCTATTATCGTACTAAGATCGCAAGAGATATTCTTAAACCAAGCTTTCAATCAACAATACATTAAGGGACACTAATAATCGTGTCCTATAAAAAGTGTTCCATTTTCAATTGGTACGATCAAAAAGTTTGTCGGTTATTCGCCTCAAATGTAATTACTACCAATATATCTAAATTTAGGTCAATATTGGATTTCAATTTGGATGAATATCAAATGAATATTGGATATACCACTCTGATTTAAAATGGAAATAGAGCAACATTGAAATGAGAAATCATGTGGTATTTCATTTAATAAAATACTTGATTATAAATAATTACATAATTGTGTATTTATCCGCTACTGAAATTCCTGTTAAAATCGCTAAAGTTGTTTTTGAGATTAGCTGGAACAAACAGACAGAGAGACATATTTGTATTAAAATTGAAGCCATCTTTTATCGTACTAAGATCGCAAGATATATTCTTATACCACGCAGTTAATCAACAATACACTAATAATCGTATCCAATAAGTAGTGTTCTATATTCAATTGCTGTGATCAAAAAGTTTGTCGGTTACTCGCCTTAAATGCAATTACTACAAATATATCTCAATTTAGATCAATATTGGATTTCAATTTGGATGAATATCAAATGAGTATTGGATGTACCACTCTGATTCAAAATTGAAAATGAACCACATTGAAATGAAAATTCGTGTTTTATTTCATTGATTGAAATTAAAAACCTCATTATAAATAAACTAGTAGTCGCCAAGTGAATGAAATTCGACCAAAATTTAAAGTTTGAATGTTAATACACATTCAAACATATTCAGTATTAACTGTCCCATAACTAGGTTTGCTCGGAATTTGTGTTTTAAAATAGTAGCCAAGTTGATCCTTATAAAATTACCTACCCGCCAGAGAAAGCCCTGTTAAAATCGTTTTAGCTTTTTCAGAGATTAGCCAGAACAGACAGACAGTCAAAAATTCAATACTTGGCTTTTTATATAAGTACCGTAAATACTGTCATATACATTTGGTAAAAACTATTAATCTCTCCTTTTGTCACAGCGCAGCGGAGAAATGAATTAAATGTTTATGCGTAAAGGCACAGTTGGAGAACTGGGAATTGGTCCGAGATACAAGAAACTGACACGTAAAATGTTATTATTATATTTTAAAGTCTTATCCACTTGTAATAATATCAGTCAGAGATTCCAAAAATCTTAAAGTAATCGTATTAAGTGGTGGCACCACCGTTTACAATTCTCAAACTCAATGAAATTTAAAAAATGTCTAATATAAAGAATACCTCCAAATTTATGATCGATTTGACCTTACAGTTACTGTAAAATTAGTGCAGTTTGTATGCATTCCGAAGTTGTGGGTAGTTTACAAACAACGAATTAAGTTATATCAAGGGAGTACATACAAATCCATCGAAAACATGACATGTAAAAAATGTCTAAATCTCGTAACGCCGTAAGAAGTTATGAAAGTCAATCTAAATCAAGTCGGTTAATTTATAATATCTACGATACCTTGTTAGATTACTAACAACATTTTATTGTTTCAATATCACTTTCAATACTAGATTCCCTTCGGATTGTCGTGACGTCAGCGTCATTAACCTAATATGATCCGCTTTGATTCTTAGCTTTACAATAATAACACAATAGCACTTTATTTTTAACACTAATAATAATATGATTGACGTAAGCGGGTAAGTTCATGAACTTGAGGGGGAAAGATAAATGAATATTATAAGGGAAAGCCCTACCTACCCTTATAATAAATATAATTATACTTAATACACAATGTACACTCAATGGAGCCGAAAAATTGTAATTTGAGATTAATGAACTCATGATAACAGAATAATAAATAAAGCAAATACTTTTTGGTGTTATTGAAAATAAAAAAGTCGAAATGAAAGCTTGGTAGAATTAATAAGGTAATAATATAATATTGCCCTGAAATCGTCTGGGTTTTTTGATGTTATATCACACCGCAGTCGAATTAGGAAGTGTGTTTGAAATGAGACAATTGGAGAACTGAGAATGATTAAGCTAAAAAAAAACTAAAATACAGAATGTAATTATAATTTACATTTGTGCAATTATATAAGCCAGAGACTAAACATTATTATTTAAAACTATTTACAAAGAACAACATCGAATTTATCATCGATGTGAAATAAAGGTTTGTATTCGTGGGTGTTGACAAACTACCTAAAATCTTAAACAACAAACAGCGTCCAATTTTAATATTGCCACTTCAAATAGTCTGCTAACTTTCATACTGTGCATAATTGAGATACAGTATTAATGTACACTATAATATAAAATCACAGGAGAGTGAAGGTACATGTTTTGGTAACACCTTAATATAAGAAGATAATTTTGTCGAACAAGTTTTATAGAAAATACTCTATTTTTTCACTCTTGTATGAAATTGATTATAGCAGGTACTGATCTGCTGTTGTTCATATAATCCAATGTTATCTTTATAATATTATTACTCGATTTCAAGTACTTCTTATACGGTAATTGAGTAATACAATTAATATAACACTTCAAATATAATTTTAACATTATGTTACTGCGACGTACGTCCGACAATTTCGTGTTTTGTTTAATTAGTTAAATTTTTGGATATTAATTGAAAAGCTAATGCAAATTAGAATACAAATTAAGCATTATCCTTTTTTAAACTAAAATTGAGCAAGCTATTTTATAATCGTGTTATAAAGAGAACTGACAGACTGTACTACTAATGTGGTCTCTAAAAGCGTAATAGGAAAAAAATTGTGAACCGTTATTGTAATGACTGATTGTAACCGAAAATACCTGTTTTTTTTATATGTAATAATATTACAATTATATATTTTACAAGTAATTCAATTGGGATGATAGTTTTAAGACAAGAGTTCGTAAAGTTATATTAAAAGGACACGATTCAGAACTTTGCGAAGCTTTTTGAGAAATTGTCCTCTTTTGACATTACATTCATTTATTTGAATTATTTCATATTTACTTGTTTCATCATTTACAAGATGATGTACACTTTGTTAAAAAGAAACACTTTCCCTGTTTTTGACTTCATTTGTCTCTTATTCCTATTTGTGTTATATTGAAGTACAAAGTTACAAATATAAAGCAGTTTATAGAACGATTATGACATGATTATGATTATGATAAAGAAATAAAAATAAAAATGGTTCAGATACATACGAGTATAGTAGTACCTATAAATCCTATCTGTTGACACAGCGCAGGACCTAAAGATACTATTAGTGCATTCATGTGTATTATTCCGAACTTCATGGATGGAAACCAAGAAACATTTTTCATTCGCCTCTGATGACAAATTAAAAGGACTTACTGATCGTCTATTGCCGCAAAGCATTTGAAACGTCGGGTTTAAATTAAACTGTAACAAATATGTGATAATAAATGCGTAGAATATTTTTATAAATACTCCGCAACAAAACTATGATAAAGATTTTACGTATCACAAAACAGTTTGGGAATGCAACAATGTCGTAATACTTTAAAAGTCATTTATCATTACTCTCCTTGATGAATTGAAATAGACAAACTACAGAACATGTCTGACTAAAGTTAAATTTGACAATACGTAAGTCATCTTATATTCTTAGAGTCAAGAGTACTAATATCGAAGTCCCAAGTTACTAACATCAACTTGTTACACAGAGACTAAACTTATCACTTCAACGACATTCAGACTGGTAGGATCAGTAATATGATATGAATAAAGTTAGCCTTGTTAGTTAGTTTGAGCCTAACCAAGCAACTCTGATGGAGTTATCAGAAACATATCGATCAGATCCTTCTTTTACATGGAACGGGTAATAATATTTCCCTATTTCCCTTGAAAAGAATTTCTTCATCTAAAAAAAACATATTTTGTTTATTTTCTGGAATTAGACATGTAAATATAGTCAAAAGGATTATCTACATAACTAATGTTACCTATGTATCAAAATACTCAGCCCGCATTACTCGATTGAAGGAGATAATATTTAATAATTTATGCATTTACTTTAAAGTGGGTAACTTTGATGGAAATGTCTCCATTACATATTTAATTAATCTCTACTACGCAAAAAATAAATAATGTTCCCGTATGTGTTACGTCAATAAAAAGTAGGTCAATATTTTTGCAAAACGTACAATTAAAAAGTGAAATAATATTATTTTAAGCAGGTTAAATTTACGTGTAATTTCATTATATTCTAATCTGGCGTATCAATTGTATTGTTTTCTTAAATTATTTTTATATTTGTTTAATTAAATTAAATTCATAATGAAAGTAATATGATAGAATTAATTAACTGCAGCTCTTTGGATCGACTGGAGCATTACCCACCTATTAGACAAAATTAAAATGAAGTATATTCTATTGTGGTGTGCGGATAAAGCGGATATCGGAAATCTTTATACCTTTTCCGCCCATATCCTATTCTCAATTTAATTAAACAACTATAGAAATAATTAAACCAAACAATGTAATTGAGACTTCGGATTAAAATATAACGAAAATAAGTTAAATTATTTAGGTTAAATTGGTAAAAAAATATTATATTTTTTTTTAATTGTAGGTACTTTTTGCAAAAACATTGACCTACATTTTACCTATGTAACACATACGTAAACATTACATTTTTTAGGATTTTTGTATATTGGATTCTGTGTTTTTTTGTTTTGTAGAGGTTAATGAAATATTTTATAGAAACGTGAAAATGTTCTAAACGTGAGATAATTTAGGCATTTACATCAAAGTGGGTAGGCGGGCTTCTATTCCCCGGTATTTGACCCATCTCCCTCAATCCCCAATCAAGTAATGCGGGCCGACAGTTTTAAAACATAGCTTACATTGGTTTTGTAGAGGAATAAGTCTTTGACAAAATTTTAATGCCTAATTCGAGAAAATGAATAATTAAGTTTTTTTTTACATGGAGTTATTTTTTTCAAATTAAAGAAGACATTTTTGCCCGTTCCGCATAAAAGAAGTAACTGCTCAATATGTCTTTATAACTGTTATATAAATCCTAAAACTTGATTCATACATAGATAAGTTACGACTCATCTTACCTGTCTGAATGTCGTATTAGTAATAAGTTTAGACTGTTTTGACACACGTTGTTGTTAGAAACTTGGATCTTCGAGATTAGTTTTCTTGACTCTTAGAATAAAACGACAACTTACGTATTGTCAAACTTAAAAGTATTACAACACTGTTACATCCCCAAATTATTTTGTGATTATTACGTTGTGTTGAATATCCATTTAAATAAAAAAAATTGACGCATTTATTTCTCATATATTTGTTGCACTTTAATTTTAACCCGACATTTCAAATGCAAAATGTTACGAAAATATGAAACTTCAGTCCCGTGTTTTATAATCTAGTATGAATGAGCACTAGATTGTCTTTAGCATTTATAGGATGAAAAATAATAAACTGCTTGAATTGAAGTTCATTAAGTATTAGTAATATAACAATTGGACGTTGTATGTACTTAAAGATTTAAGGTAGTTTGTTAACTACCCACATTCTTCGGGGCTATGTTATTCGCAATGCACACAAACTGCACTAATTTTATTATAATTTTTTTATTATTTAATTTTTTAAAACACCGAATAGTGTTTGTCTTATTGTTCTTCTAATCACGAATTTATTAAAATCCATTGTTAGAATAAGTTTAGATATGGAGCGGTACAACCAGGTAATTAACTCGGTTCTATCATTCTATTCAGTGTAGATTGTGTATTAAGTATAAATTTATTTATTAAATTCGGGGTAAGACCTTAGGTATATATAGCTTTTAAGATCATAGATAATTAAAGGTTTGTGAACTTGAGGACTCTACTATAACACGAAACTAGATATTATTACTGTTAGGAATAAAGAGTTATGTTGTTATTGTAAAGCTAAGAATCAAAATGGATCGTATTAGGTTAAGAACGGTGACGTCACGATTCCCATGAGATAACATAATTGGAATACAATATTTTTATGTATTTTAGTACAGGTGTATACTAATATCTTTAATTGTATTGAGTTAGTTACGCTGCAATTATTACTAAAACATTTAAACTCAAATCAAAGTAGTGGGGACCGAAGATCTCTTACTTTATAGAAAATTGTATATTCTTTTGCGATTTTACCAATTCTAACCCAATATTATGTTTTCACGTAACGAAGTCCATCATTTAGTGATTTGTGTGTTTGTACACACTAAAGTACACAAGTGGAAGTACATACGCAAATGTTTGTGTGTGTTAATGTAGTGACCATATTATGTACGTGTGGTTAAATTGATAATATCTATGATCAAGCTATATATATGCTTTTGTTTAGCGATACTCGTATGTATCCTGTAAGAGATAACTCTCGCTTATAAAACCGCGTTTGTACAAATTTTGTTTCTTTTACTGTTCTCTGGTAACAAATGTCCTAAATTTTAAAAAGGAACACCATATAAATTTTCGACTGTCTTTTCCTTCTCATTTTTCATACTATAGAGGCGGGAGAAAATTTGCAGGAATATTTCTTTTTTACATCTGATAATAAGAAAATTTATGTTAAAATCAATACATAGGTACTATAAAATATATACGTACCTTTACACTTCTGTATGATGACATAAATTTATTTAAATGCTTTCCAGACAACTTATATTCTTAAAATATATATTAATATGTAAAGTGACTTTATACGTGTGTCTTGACGCGAGTGAATGTCATAAACTTTGAAGTGAAGTGTTCGCTGATTGCAATGTTCTACTTGCGATATTGAAAGTTAATAAATTGAGTTATATCTTGTTAGCAATGCTGGTATATGCTTTGCTGTTTCTCATGAAGATTCTCATTTCAACATCAACACGGTGGCTTAATTTATATGACGACGGTTTGATTTCTCAGATATAGGTAAATAGTTTTGAGTCCTACAAGTGTTAACGAATTTTTCATTTACTATTTATTTAAAATGTATTGCTTAAAGCAAATTTTAAATAATTGAGCGAAGCGAACGAAGTGAGCGGAGCGTTTTACTGGAGACTTTTTGCATTCTTTGTCACGAATTGGCTCAAAAACTACTTGACGGAAAATTATGAAACTTTGCAAACAAAAGGACACACATTAGGTAATGGTTTTAAAAAAAAATTTTGAAAAATTTACAAAAAAAAAAAATAATTTTCTTACTATCATGTCAAAAAACTGATATCCCGTTGAAGTCAATGGAAAACGATGAGTGAATACACTGGGCTCGCTTCGCTCAATATGCAAACGGCACCCGAGATTTCGCAAGCGCAGCGAGTCGAAATTGAGGGTTTGTTGGCGCCCCTAGTAATAATAATGCCTCAAAAATGCCCATCTATTGTCCTCGTTGCTAACAATAACACTAATAATACTATTATTGTTTCCGTTATCAATAAATGTACTATCGTGATAAAGATATTATAAATGTTAAAGTTTTCTGTTTCAAGAGCTGTGTAAATTTTAAAATAATATTGTAATCTTCAAATGAGCGATCATCACACTCACAACTCCTCTTTAGTATTTGGCTGACAGTACATCCGACAAAGTTACATTACTCTGTGTTTCAGTTTCTATTCGTCGCTCTGATGGTCTTATGATCTTAAAGATTATTATTTAAAGTTATAGTTATTCTATTCAAGCTATAAATGTAAGTCTAGTTTCAGAGCTTTCAGATGAACCTTTCATGAAGATATTAGATTTGCTTTAGAAGTTCTGTAAGTTTTTAGTTTGAGTCAAAGAAGTCTTCATAATAATATGTTACAATGATCTGTAACAAATTATTATACCAAAAAGTACATATGATATTTTATATGGAAGAAACAATAACAGTAACAAAAATATAAACCTGAAAAATAATGGATCTATTAGAGCTTTAAATTTCTTTACACAACAGAGGATGTGTTGGACTTCCGGCTTTAGCAAACCGTTTAGAAATCAAATAAGCAAGATGAAAAGCCAGTATTTATATTTGATTCTCTTATTTGATTAAGGAATAGTTATTTCTATCCACAGATTGTAATCTGATATTTCGAATAACGATTGTGTTTCACATTACTAACACGCTTTTTTTTGTTTTGTATATCTTTCTGTTGTGAATAATTTTAAAACTATTAGTGTGCAAAGTAATAATTAGAGGAAATTTGAACAATAATCAAGTATTTTCTTTATATATTTCATATCAACAAGGAAATACATTTAAGATTGGTATTAAATTTATAACGCTGACAGAAAAACATTACCTTTAATACCCTGACTGAGTCTTTGAATTTAAGAGATCATTAACTTTGCTTATATTCTATGTATAAGGTAAATATTAAGTGTTTTGTTCGATCACGTCAGTCATGAGACAAACTCATCGATAACTTGTTAGAAACATTCTTTAAAAGAATGGTTTATCATTGCTTTGTTACTTTTTCTTAGACAATAAGCAGACTCTACCTTAGATTACATTGAAATTTATTTAGTTGTTTTTTTTTTGCTTTAAGTCACGCAAACTTAATTAGCGTGTTAATTAATACTGATAATTTGCTACTAATGTTAGACTCATTACTAAGGCTATATATATTCTTTTCATCAATCAATCTTTTCACGTACTACTTCTTGTAAAAGAAGTAAGTGAAAAGATTGATTTTATCCAAGAAAAATATACTAAAGATAGTATAAACGTTATATTCTTTATAAAAATCCCCCAAAGTATAATCCCCCTCAGAACACATTTATAAAACTTCAACCATATTGTGTATTAATAATAACTATATTAATTGTGCTATCAGCGATGATATGATTGGTAAATGTTATTCCACTGCTCTGTACAGATGTTCATATTATTTTAATAAATTATAGTTATACATATTGACATTAAATTAACTCAAATTTTCAACTTCAACAGCGTGATGAATGTATACAATAAATGTTGTATTGAAAACGAACTACATAGTTGTTATTCGATGTCTTTCCAGTCATATGTATGTACAATTCAGCAGACACCAAGACCTTCAACAATATTCTATGCCTCTTAAAAACTATGGTGTTTTTTAGAATCGGGATCCTTATCCTGTGTCGGAGTTAGAACGACGAAATTAAGACTAACAGTTGAAGTTTTGCGAATTTTAATGTAAAATAGTGTTAGTTGCTTCTTTAACAATTTATTTTCGGCGTTTTCAAATTGCTTCTCTTATTGATTTCATTACATGTCGGAATCTTCTGAGAGAGTCTTGGTATAATAATCCAAATTGAGGAACACAATGCCGTCATAAAAGAACATATGTACTCATAAAAATGTATATTCGTCCCAGAGGTGGAATAACAGGTTGTCTCCATATCTAAGGAGCGGATTTTTGTCAAACTTGACGATTTTTCGTTATTCCTAGAGGAGGAATTGGTTATATCATTTTCAGTTTCTTTTCAACTTTATGTTTAAATAATTATACAAGATATACTAAGATAGATACATTTGAACTACAGATTTGAAGGATTTTCAATTAAATTTTCTCATAAAATGACATGTCACAATTTTTTCATGTCGGAGGTTTTTATAACAGATAAAGGCTCTGTTTACGAAAAAGCTACTGCTATTACTTCAAAATCCAAAAAAAGGATTCTGAGCTGTACAGTTACAAATATAGATACATTTGATAACTGTTTCGTATAAAGTCATGACAAACAACATGTATGTACAATTAATCTATTTCGAGACACGAGATACAATCATGATAATATAGTATGAGGTGTCAGATATCTTCGTTCAATAGACCATCCAATAACAGTAATTAGTTTACTTATTATATTAGTACAGCCTTTTACTGTGGATCATATTGTTTTATTGAATCCTTATTTTCTTTGTGGTTAATTTATATCTTTATTATATTAAATATCATATAATATAATACATTTGTGTATAATGTTACTTTTGCGGATAACAATATTTTACTAAATACGGGAAATTTTAACTCATTTTAGTAAATATCGTATTTTGGAGTAAATTTATCGTATACAAATTTATACCATTTTATACGAAAGTCTATACTTTAAATGGAGTGTAATATCGAGTCTTCTGTGTTCATTATTGAAATACGAGTCACGAATTCCCATTTCAAAGCCTCATTTCACGTATTTGGCATGACGTGACGTTATTCTGGAGTTATTTCTCTTGACTGTCATATTCGTGTGATAAAGTATTTGGCATCCAATATCGAATTAAATTGAGTTGATATTTTTATTTACATTTAAATTATTTATTTGAACCATTCAAAACGAAGGTCCGGTGAATAATTGAAATTCAATATTTTTTTATTATACCAAAAATACTTGTATATTTACTGGAAGATTTATGCTTAACGATATTATTGTTGAGAGAAAGTTTGATCCCCTTAGGGAGTAAAAAGGTATTATTTGTTTAAAGTGTCCCGATTGCTGAAAAACACCCGAACAAATAGTGATGTTTTGGAGGTGAGAAAAATTCTTTGTTATTAAGACCGATAAAAATAGATTTATAATCTATTTGTTTTCTAATTATAAATATAAAGAACACGTTGGTTCTTAGATTTTCCTACGAAGAGCATCTCCAAATTCTGAATTTTAATTTGTAATCTACCCACAAAACAGTCTTCAAAGTACAATGAATTAGAAACTAATATATGACAATATCCTAATAAAAGAAAGTTATAAAATTAACAGTGAGTTGGCTATGGTCTTCCTTCTTATTTTACCATCCATATCTTTTATAATTCAATATTATCTAATTGGAAGAGATATATTTTATTTTATTCGTAGTTTATGTCTTCTCAGATAACTCGTTCCTCAACACAAAACTTTGATGTATGTACTCTAAGATGCCGAACTCGTACACATTCTACTTGATCTTTAATATATTTTTCTTTGTTAGTCTATAGATTTAAAGTTTGGAAACCTGCTATTAACTTATTTTCTTTTGAAATACGATCTTTCATGATACTTTTGTAGACTGTATTAGAGTCTGAAGTTTGACAAACATTTCACACGTTACATTATATTTTTAATTGGAATATGCGATAGCCTTTCTGACAAAAAATATAAGAAATTAAGAAGTATGTTGAAAGATACGGATATTGGTTGGAACTTAAGGAGAGGGAGAGAGGTGTCAAGGTTTCCGATTTTTATATATCTCATTTACGTGACGCGGCACAGTAATAGATACGTTATGTTAATTTCATATGGTAGGTTGGCAACAAGCAAATTAATTTCATATGGTAGGTTGGATCGACTGAAATCCAGTGAGTGTATGAGTTGCAGTTAATTATTTGTGGCATACTTTGAGAAAAAAAATAATAAAACAATGTAATTGATACGTGAAAGTAAAATATAATAAAAAATAGATGTGACTTTGATATGTTGAAAATTATAATATTTGAATTTAATTTAATTTTACTTTTTAAATGTGCGTTTAGGAAAAACATATGTAAACATTTTTTTTCGATATTTTCATTGTAATATTTTTTATTGTAGTAGATATAAATCCAATGCCATGGAGACGTGAAAATTTATGAAACGTGAGAGAATTTAGACATTTTCTATTATCAGCTATTTGACCCATCTCGCTAGTAATGTGGGTCGAGTGTTTTAAAATATAGCTGACACTCATTATATATATAATATATATATAATTCTTTGACAATATTTAAAGACAGTTGACAGTTGAAAATGGAGAGATTCTTTAAAAGGAAATAGGACATATTATTGCCCGTTCCGCGTAAAAGAAGTAACTGCTGAGTATGTTTCTGATAACTGTTATATAACTCCATCAAAGTTGCTTGGTTAGGCTCAAATAACTTTATTCATATCATAACTTATCCCACATGTTTGAATGTTTCATTAGTAATAAGTTTAGTCTGTTTTGACACACGTTGATGTAAGAAAACTTGGAAGTTCGAGATTAGTTCTCTTGACTCTAAGAACATAACGACAAGTTACGTATTGTCAAGGTTCAGTGTACTTAGACATGCTGTATAGTTTCTCTTTAAATTCAAACAGAAGTATGATAAATGGGTTTCAAAGTATTACAACGTTGTTACATTCTTTAATTGTTTTGTGATTATTACAATATTTATCATAATATTTGTGTTGCTGAGTTTTCCTTTAAATAATATATATTTCTATTTTTTTCAATAAATTCTGAATCATATGATTTAATATAACTTTACGAACTCTTGTTCTTGTTCAAAGTTATCATGTCAATAGACGTTTTTATAAAATAAGTAACTATTGTTCTTTTTGACGATTTAAATTTCTTCTGAAAATATTACCGGTTACAGTCCGTCACTGCAACAACGGGTCACAAATGTTGCTCGCCTGTTACTATTTTAGACCTCAAATTAATACCATGCAGTCGGTCTTCTATATAATCCGATTATAACATAGCAAAGATTGGTTGGGTGAGTTTTGCATTTTTTCCTGTAATTGTCATTAGTTTCTTAATTAAATCTCATGAAATTTATCGCGTCGAAGTAACAATATTTATAATATTTAAGAATATGGAGTGTTAGATTAGTTGTATTTCTCAGTTACTTAATTTAACATCAACAAAATTGGACAATTTGAACAATAGCAGACACTGTCAATTACAAAAAAAGATTGGAACAATCAAGTGTTTTTCTGAAATGTGTACGACAAAATTACCCTTATTGTACAGAGTAAAGGTATTGCGAAAACAAGGCCCATCAGTCGTAAATACCGATTAAAAATAAATGGATTACTGGAAAAGAAGTTCAGTATTAGTAATAAAACAATTGGATGTTGTTTGTCAACTAAACACAATCCTCGGTGCTATAGCTTGGTGTATTGCTTATGTACAAGTTCAGGATGCAGACAAACTGCACTAACCTAATAGTATCTATAAGTCGTATCGATCGTAAATGTGGAACTATCTTTTATATTAGTTTGAAAAATCTCTGTAAATATGATTGCTCTAAGATGTTTATAGTCTCTGACATATATTACAGAACAAATGTAAATAATAATTACATTGTGTATTTCAGTTTGATTTTGATTAGACATCTTCCCGGTTCTCCAACTGTCTCAGTTCAAACAAACTATTTAATTTAGCTATTTTATTGTGGTGTGATATGAGATAAAAACACCCACACAGTCTCACAGTAATATTATTACCTGGTTAAGTATAAGGCATTGTGTATTAAGTATAATTATATTTATTGTAAGGGTAAGCCTTTATATATACCGTCTAAGATGAAAGATAAATGAAGGTTCATGAACCTGAGGAGCCTATTGTTACACCAATGTGGTTATTATTAGCGTTTAGAATAAAGGGTCTTATTGTGTATCATTGTAAAGCTAAGAATTAAAGCGTATTTTATTAAGTTACGAGTATTAATTGACGACTGTCCGTCGGGGATATAGTGGAAGTGTCCCCGGGAAGTCGACCAAAACAGAACTCACTAGAGATATAAATATAATAGATATAAAAAAAATATATTGATATAGTCACTATAAAATGTTAGTAAACTAACAAGGTATCGTAGGTATACTGAATTAACCGACTTCATTTAGATTGGCTTTCATAACTTTTGACGGCGCTGGGAGATTTAGGCATTTTTTACATGTCATGTTTTTGATAGGATTGTATGTACTCCCATGAGATAACTTAATTGGAGTCCAATATCGTACTAAATTGAAATGTATTCGATTGGAATCGGATTTCGCAGGCGCGTTACTTAAATTAAATATTTTGCGTATTCATCAGTATAGCAGCATTATAGTAACTACTGGAGTAAGCTAACATCTTTAATTGTTTCGGAATCTCTGATTGGTTGTAGTTTGAGAAGAAAGCGTATGTACCTTTGTAAAAAAAATAAAATAAAAATGCAGTCGAAAATAAAAATATAAATTATATTCAGTTGCTTACGCTGTAATTTTCGCTTTAAGGATTCAAATACAAAGCGTAGTAGGAACAAAAAGATACCGCAAAAATACCTTTATAAAAATATATATATTTGTTTTTCGAACCTTACCTTTACTAACCCAATATTATGTTTTCCTGAAATGACGTCCATCATTTAGTGATTTGTGTGTTTGTACGGAGTGAAGTACACAAGTGAAGTATATTCGCAAATATTTGTGTAAGATAATGCAGTGACCACATTATGTAAGTGTGGTTAAATTGGATTATATCTTTGAGAAAGCTAAATATTCTCTGGAGTAGTGATACTCAGTGTAAAGTTCAAACTACAGATTTCCTGTTAAATGTAGGTCGCCTGTAAGAGATTACTTTGTGATAAGACCGCTGTTGTACCAATTTTGTAATTTTGTTAATTTACTGTTACTGCTATTTTTGTATATAGTATTATAAATAAGTATATAAATTTACATACAGGTACAATTTTTTTCAAATGAAAACCATAAAAATGTCCGACTGTTTTTTCCTTCATCTCAATTTTACTATAAAGGCTTGAGCAAATTTGTGAGGATATATATTTCTTTTTTACATCTGAAATTAAGACAAACAATGTTAAAACCAATACGTACAATAAAATATATAGTTAGCGTAACTTTACACTTCTGTACGATTACATAAATTTGTCTAAAATGTTATTCAATGCTAACCACACAACTATTATAATTCTGTATAAATATTACTTATATCTTACGTTATAAGTTATGTCTCTCTTGAAGAGGGATGATACTCGTATTATAAACTTCAAGTGAAAGTTTCACTTCAGTTCTCCGAGCACAATGGATCTCAGTGATACAGAAGATTAATCATAAATAGAATTATATCTTATAAGTAATGTTAGTATATGCCTTCCAGTTACTTCATTTTAACAATACAATATATTTTTTTTATTCTTATTTTTATTTTTTTATTTATTTACTTTGAATCCATACCAGTGATCACGTCAAATGAAAGTGACAGAAGGGTCTATTTTGATATCATACGTATCTAAATCAGCATTTCTGTAAAGACTCTCCAACTTAAAATAAGGCTACGAGACTTCCAAACGCGCCCTGCTCTGAGAAGAACCACACAACAAACTCAGCCGGTTTTTTTTTATTGTGATTACTGTTTAAATAACAAACGTCAATATATTTAGTGAGCAATATACGAACAACTAGAACCTTCGCAATCAATTCGATAAGCCGGCCTTATGATAATTAATTATAAGAAAAAAGAAATCCGTGGCTAGCAATACGACCATTCACCGCAAGCAGCACCCTTGTAACAGTTCTAAATTGTTTTACTTTACGACGAACCTTTAGATTGTAATCAATAGTTGCATAATAATTTTCACAATATTATAGTTTTCCATTTCAAGAGTTTTGTATTTATATATTTTAAAATAATATTGTAATCTTCAAATGAGCGATCATCAAACTCACAACTCCTCTTTAGTATTTGAGCTGACAGTAGATCCATCAACGTTACATTACTTTGTATTTCTTCTTCGATGCCTCGCCTAATATAAATTAGTGAAATAAGTACTTTACCTCTATTAAATATGTGCATAAAAGAATCCTAAGTTATATTTTGATGTCAATTCAAAAATACAATTACAGTGAGCTCTGTTTCGTAAGTCATAGCTCATTACATAAATGTATCTATTAGATATGTATAAGAGCAATATCTCTTCGTATATTTGACTCGAAATTATTTACTCAACAGAGGGTGAGTCTGGCTTCCGGCTTTCACAAACCATTCAAAAAGCAAATAGGCAGGGTCGAAAGGCAGTACATGTACTTCAGTATTTACTCTCCAGACAGTATTTGCACTGAGCGAAGCGAAGCGAATTTTACCAAGGAATAGATATTGTTATCCACAGATTATAATCTGTTATTTCAAAACATTATTATGTTTTACATTACTAAACAGATTTTTTTTTGTTGTTTTGTACATGTGTTTGTTATGGATAATTCTCGAACTATAACTTTGCTATGAATCATATTAACTAGTGCAAGAAATAATAATGTGATCAAATATTCAAGTATTCTCTCTTTCATATCAACAATAGAATACATTTCAGATTGATATTACATTAGTAAAGACGGTACAAAAACATTAATTTTAATACCTTGACTGAGAGTCTTTGAATTTGAGAGCTCATAAATTTTGCTTACATTCTATTTATAAGGTAAATATTAAGTATATTTCTTTAAAATAATTACTTACTCGAAAACTAATGTTAGCCTCATTACTAAAAATGTGTCAAGGCAGTACTTAATTTTTATTTATTTTATGAAAGAAAAAAAACATCTGTAGTAATTAGATTAAATTAAATTAGATATAAACATTATTATTTGTAAATATTTTTTATATAATAATCATTTAATGTGTATTAACATATTTATAATACTTGAGAGTTTAAATCCAAAGACACATATATTTTCTTGTATCAATAATACAAACAATTAATTAAGCTATCAAACTTGATACAATTGACAAATGTTAATTTACAAGTTATTGATATTACTTTAACAAATGATAATAATAAATATTGACAGTAAATTAACTCAAATATTTAACTCCAAGAATGTAATAAAAGTATAGAATATTTGAGAGAATGGGTCAAGTTAAACAATAGCTACACAGATAAACAAATTATTGAATTATTATCAAGCTAAGTGCCATTAAAATCTTGAAAATAATTAAAATTAAATAAGGAATATAGACAATAGATATTAAACTAAATAGAAATAAATTAAATTTTCAATAAAAATGAAGTCTTGCATTCTTTTCTCTGATGTATGTACGTCGTATGTATATTAAAGCACTATACGTCTATACTCGCATAACGATACAAACCCTGGATTGAACTTTTTTTTAGTCTTATTGTATTTAAAACTCACCACACATTTGATAAACGATGTCTTTCCAGACATATATATATATATATATATATATATGTACTA
Organism: Melinaea marsaeus rileyi; assembly: GCA_918358865.1. Classification (NCBI taxonomy): domain Eukaryota; kingdom Metazoa; phylum Arthropoda; class Insecta; order Lepidoptera; family Nymphalidae; genus Melinaea; species Melinaea marsaeus. The sequence goes on from OU911088.1 coordinate 2,396,712, forward strand.
TGTACAATTCAGCAGACACCAAGACCCTAAAAAATATTCTGTTAAAAACTATGATGTTGATTTATACACTCCGGATCAATGCCCTGTAGAAGTTACAACGTCAAATTACGTAATAGTAGAGGAGCCGAAGAGGGGATTCCGGGATTTACTTGAGCGCGGCAGAATAGTATACAGGGGGATACCTAGTACTCTATTAAGTACTTACACCAAATATGAGACTTCTATATATGATCGCCCGTTAAGGATAAAGGATCAGATTAGTAAAAAAAAATTGATCATCAAAAATTTTCGAGCGCGTCAGATTAAGATAAGATGAGGTAGTTACGTGTTAAAACGTGTAGATTTTACTAATCTGACAATTTGCGTGAAACGTAAAGAAGGGGGAGGGCTACAAAATTGTAAAAAAAAACGTCACTTGGACATTCTCGAGCGTAGCTAAATTTTTTTTTATTTTGAACAGAATAATTCAAGGATTACGAAAAATATATAATCTGACAATTTCCGCAAGCCGAAGCAACAAAAATTCATCGATAAAGTTTAATGCGTGCAGTTACATGATGCGTGTATTCCCCTCAACGCGCATCTATTCCTCTCTCACTCTATATGTATTTCTAATGTTTTTACGTGTTTTATGATTTTGATATAAGTTATGTGAATTAAAGCTTGTAAATATTAACTATGAGTGATATTAATATAAAATGTATATTTTGTGGTGAAAGTACTTTGGAAAAAACAATTAAATTTACATTAGAAACATTACAAAAATGTATAAATATTTTAGAATATCGTCGGAGCAAACCGGTTCTCCGAAAGTCCCGAACTACATACAATAACCTTGAACTTTCGATAGAATCTTCTCTAAATAAAATATATCACGCACATTGCTATAAATTATTTACAGCAATAAAAATACTGCGAGACTTTCCGTATTTACAACAGCAACAACAGTATTTACTTTCTCATTTGCATGCTATTTCCTGAGCTTTTCAATCAATTAAGTTCAATAGTTTAAAAAAATACAAAAAACAATATCAGATTAGCCAAATTCCTCTAGATAATTGTCAGATTATGAGACAGCACGTCTAAGGCATCAAGATAAACCATATATATCTTAATCTGACGCGCTTGAGTATTTCAAAATGACCAATTTTTTTTGCATATTCTAACAACGGACATGACTTTGCGTCACATCTAAATCGTCAGATTATTATATAAGAGCATTTTTTTAGGTTCACTTAACATCCCCTTCGAAAATCTGATGCGCTCGATAAAGTTTTTTTTTTTTTTTCATTTCTCACCCCTACGTACGACCACCCCCATCACTGAAATACTCAGATTAACATACGTACATTTTTAAAAATACTTAGGACATGTATAATATCATTATCTGACACACTCGAGTATGTCCATGGAACTGTTTTTTTTTACATATTTGAAAATCTATAGCCGCTCCCCCCACTGATGAAATGGTATGTTTTATATGTCATTTTTCTTTTCATCATCTAAGCTTCACAACCCAATAGGTCTCTATGACGCTCGAATAAATCCCGATTTAGCATCGTGGCCTCTCGTACTATAAGAGTTGAAGTTTTGTCACTATGAATATAAAGTAGTGTTAGCCCCGTTGGTCTGGTACTTCAATAAATTGCTGTTCTGCTGCCATGAATGTTGCCAAGTTTTTTTCCAACTGCAACTGTTATAAATGTACTCATTTTTATACGCCCCACACATTATTTCAACGTTTAAATTTATTTTTCTTCTCTTATTGATTTTCTCAGATGACGGAATCTTACCAAATCTTAGTATGATAATCCAAATCGGGGGACATAAAGCCGTCATAAAAGAACATATTCATAATGTCTTTTCGTGCCAGAGGTGTAATAATAGGTTGTCTTCTCATCTGAGGGGAGGATTTTCTGTTTAATTCACGATTTAGGTTAATCAAATTCTGTCGTAACTATTAAAATCATTTTCTATTCCCTGTTTATTTAGTTATGTAGGTATATTCTTGTATTTATGACTTTCATTTAAATTTTCTTATAAACGAACATGACACAATTCTCTCAATTTGTTATTTAAAAGAGAGAAACGCTCTGTCTTCGAAAATCTATTTTTATCTGCATATTTTTTTTAACCTCTAGTAAAATAATCATCAAAACAAGGGATACTTATATATATTATTTATTATACACCTTATTAATCTATTTTGTTTATAATCACGACAAACAATATATTTGTTTAATAAATATATTCCCAAATACCAGATAAAATCAAGATAATATAGTATTCGTTCTCAGATATGTTCGCTAAACAGACCATCCAGTAACAGTAATCAATTTACTGGTTAAAGACAGCCCTTTATCGTGAATCATATTGTTTTATTTAATCTTTATTTTCTTTGTAATAATTTTTTTATCTTTATTGTATTAAATATGTGTCTTTCTTCATTTTACATCTTAACAAGTATTTCACTTAAATTCATTCTAAGATTGTAAATAATATAAATAGGTTATTTAAAATCAGTGAAAGTCAATTCAGGTCTCTCGTGTACAATATATTGTAACATATCATACATATATATTGTATTTAACAATGGTAGAGCTTACCTGTAGTTATTCGACTGCAGGTCGTATTGGGCTAGCTCGACCTAGATTCCTCTCGCAGAAGATCGTATAGTTCGACGTATAGTTACTAAATTCATTTGTTTATGTTCCGTCGGTGGGTGAATCTGGATCTCTCTACCCCCGCTAAACATGAAAGCGATATTTCGAAAAAAAATACGGCAGGACCCTCCTGGCGTATTTTTACGATCTTTAATGAAGCCAGAGAACCTCATCCCGAGCAAAAACGGATGAATGATTCTCGGATTTCGCCCGGGCCGCTTGTCGTATTTGGGATCGTATCGCGTATCGTTATTATCGCGTTTTCTGTTTTCTGTGGGCAAACGACGAGTCAAAACAGTGGCTCCCCTCTCCACTCTTAATTGCAACACAACAATTGACCTTTGCAACTACCGGGGATTCTATTCTAACTTAAACGCTGTTCACCACCTCGTTTTTCACCTAGAAACGGCGCAGTAGGCCTTGTTGTTTTTAATAGAGATGCAGATATCTCAACCTAGCGACACAGTGTATCTATCATGCCTCGGGAATAAACTGGAATATCATAAGAGAAGATATCGGCTATTATCATTATTTTGATGGTCGGGAGGTTATTTTAATTTAATTTTTTTTACTTTTTTTCATCTTTTTTTTTTAATTTAAATTTTTTATTTTTTATAAAACGACAGATCTTAACGTACCATGAGGATCACCAGTTGTATCTTAATCAGTATATCAGTATCAGTTATATCAGTAGTATCTTAAGGCAGTGTGCCCGGTTCCTAGTGCACATCAATGATATGTTGGATATTTCCAACACACAATGTTATGCGGATGCCAGCACTAGCATAGGGCTCTCTTGAGAAAACGTCAACGAGTGCCAAACGAAACTGGTTGCCTCCACCTCCCTGGGGAGGGTCTCAGAACAGGGTGAGCTGATACCCAAAAAAGACAAGTTTGTCACCACTAGAAATAATCCCATTTGTAATATCGCCGCTCTATGAGAAAACGCCTCTCAACGTCTTTGTAAGTATCAGAATACTTGGCCTCGACATTTCGAGCGACTGTCGGTTTCTTAGACACCTGGAGTACAAGGCCAAGTTGGCCTCAAAGAGTTAAGCATGATCAATGAAGCGAGACAGTATTTTAAGCATAAGCCAAAGAAATGTGTTCTATAAGACGCCGATCTGACTATACATGGAGCACTCTTTTCATCTTTGGTCAGGATCACCGCAATATCAGATTCTACTCTTTGATCGAGTATAGCAGAGAGCCGTTCGGATGGTCGGGGATCCTGTGCCTTGGTACTGTTGGACTAATTGAGGCTTTAGCATTGAGTAGAGACGAAGCTTCTCTGTGAGTCTTTTATAGCATTTGTATGGGGAAGTAAAAGGCTAAAGAACTTTTATGAGATACCTTTTGTTAACCAATATTGTTTCTTGTTAATAGTTTTGTTAATAGCTACGGAACTTTTACTTACAAAAAAAATCTGTTTTATTGTTCATTTTTTAAATACGATTCACGAATTCCCATTTCACAGCATCTTTTTACTCATTTGACTTGATGTTACGCAATTCTATAATTTCGTCTTAACTGTCATATTTGTATAATATTTGAAGTAATTAGAATCCAATGCCAAATTATGTAGTAAGTAAGATATTTCTTATTTTACATTAAATTATTTATTTGACTCGAAATTTCAGAAGCTCGTATCGTATCGAATTCTTTTACTTTTCTATTATAACAAAAATATTTTTACTTAAAGTTTTTTGCAAAATGATATTATTGTTGGGAGACAGTTTAATCCCCTTAGGGCCGTAAAAAAGTGTTCTTTGGTTTGATTTTTATTCTTATTGAGAACGATGGAAGAAAATGTATCATCTAGTTGTTTGCTAATTATAAATATGTTAGTTATTAACGTGTTAAATTCTAATTTATCTAATAAGACCATCTAAAGATTCTTGACTGTTTGTCGAGTATACGTGACAAGGTAACTATTTGACTATATCAATTTAATTAGAAATTACTGGTAGCCTAATGTACATCCCTTTTATATACTTCTCTTGACTCGTTCGTACTTGACTTTCACACTAGTCTTATGCACACCAATTATGTGCTTTCTCTGTGTACTAACTAGCCTTATTTACTTCCTTTCCCTGCAATCAGTAGGAATGATTTTCGGGCGAGTATAGAGTAGCTATCGCTTATCGTTTGGTAATCGAGTAAGAGACCAGAGGCTCCAATCGATCACGAGGCCCTGGGCACGTGCCCAGTGGGGAAGAGGTATCAAAATGTCCCATAACATATTATTAATATTTAAAGACAGACAACACTTTTATATTAATAATAATTATAATAAATTAAGCTATCAGCGTTGTTACAATCGGTTATTACTTTAACAAATTATAATTGTTCATATTTACCTTATATGAACTCATATATTTCACTGTAAGAGCGTAATAAATGTATACAATGTTTGCGGGAATGGGCCAAGTTACCTACAATATTAAATAATAGCTTTAGTGATAAACAAATTATTGAAATATTATCAAGCTAAGGGGCATTCAAACTTTGAATCGAATTAAAATTAAATTTGGAAAATAGACAAAACATATTAAACTTAATATAAATAAATTTAAAGATAAAAATATTTTTTCAATAAAAATAAATACTTGCATTATTTACTCTGGCTCATGTACACGAAGACGGTAAAGTAACATACATGTAAAAAAATATAACGATTTCAAAAGATGTGAGGATTGTAGTTGTTGCAGTCTTTATTTGTTTAAACCGCGAGACACATGGTAACCGCTGACTATCTAGTCTATAATTACCTGTGTAGAATGTGGTTGATGCCTATATCATAAAAAGAAAATTGCACCTTACATACTTTCTTGTTAAATCATAGAATCGGGATCAATTCCTTATGTCCAATTTACTTTGCTACTTTGAATACAGAATAGCGTTAGTCGTTTCTGGTGCTTCAATGAATTGTAGTCCTGCGTCCCTAAACGTAACTAAGTTTTTTCGTCTACCTTATCTAACTCAATCGTCTTGCCACTGTGCTAAAAATAACTTATACGTCCAAAAATTTACTTTAATTTATGAATTTTATCACATGTCGGAATATGATATATCACATCTTCCTACAGACTTTTTGTATATTAATCCAAAACGGGTAACATAAAACCGGCTAAAAATACTCATAAAAAGTCTATTCGTACAATAGGTTGTCTTCACATCTGAGGGGAGAATTTTCTGTTTAAGTTAACGATTTTTCTTTTTTTTTTGGAAGATAAATTAGTAATCATTGGTTTAAATCTAGTTTCTTTTCTATATTTTTTTTAACTGTTAAATTAATTTTCAGTTTGTTTTCAACTTTCTGTTCAACAATATTACTAAATACGAGCATATCTAAACGAATTTTAATTAATGTTAATTTTATATATTGAAGTAAATCTATCGTATACAATTACATACCATATTATACTAAAGTATACTTTTAATTGAGTATCGGGTCTTATATACTCATTAATGAAATACGACTCATGAATTCCCATTTCGAAGCCTCATTTCACGTATTTCTTTTGACGTGACGTAATTCTAGAGTTTCGTCATTACTGTCATATTCGTGTGATATTTAAAGTAATTGGAATCAAATATCAAATTAAATTTTTATTGTAGTTATATTAAAATAATTTATCTGACTCGACATTGTCAACGCAGGTATTCCATTAAACGAAGCATTCTAAACGAAGCTCGGGTAATTAAATAAAATCCATTTTCTATGTAGCAAAATTTCGTGTATATTTATTAGATTTTTATAAAAGTTATGAAACAGGGGAGCGATTCTTTTTAACAAAGTGTATATAATCTTGTAAATGACTAAATAAATAAATATGAAAGTATACAATTTCATTTAAATTTTTCAACAAAACGTTATATTAAAAGGAGACGTCCTTTTAATATAACTTTACGAACTCTCTCGCTCTTGTTTAAAACTATCGTCCCCACAAGATTCTTATGAAATATATAATTACTCGGAAGAATCTTGAAGTAAACTAGTCTTTTTCAAGTGCAATGTATTTTAAATAGCACGTGAATATTACTAATACTACGAATACTACTAGGGATATACTTATAAATATTATTTTTATATAAAGTATACATGTATTTTATTGAAATATACAGAAAATTTGTTTAATTTTATTGAAAAAATGTGAGTAATTTAATTTATGTTATTGCGCTCATTAAACTCAAATTACTATTTTTCTGCTCCATTGACTGTAGATTGTGTACATTAACTAAAGGTAGGGCCTTATTTATACCGTTTAAGATAAAAGATAAATAGAGGTTCATGAACTTGAAGAGCCTATTGTTACACTGATGGGGTTATTATTAACGTTAAGGATAAAGGGTGTTATTGTGTATTATTGTAAAGCTAAGAATCATAGCAGATCATATTAGGTTAAGAACGCTGACGTCAGGACAGTCGGAGCGGAGTTGTAGGTACATACATACTTCCATGTGATAACCTAATTGGAATCCAATATCGCACTAAATTGAAATGTATTGGATTCATATTGGAATCGCAGGCGAAATATTTAATTTAAATATTTTCGTGTATTCGTCAATATAGCAGCATTATATTAACTGGTGTAAACAAATATCTTTTATTATCTCGAGGTATAAGGTTGTTCCTAGTCTGAGCCATAAGTGTTGTAGTAGCTACAGTTCGTACGTAGTTTATGGGTTAAATAATTTGGCTCGCCAATGCACCACCACGTGGTATTGGGCCAACATTCAGTAATTCAGTGCCGCTCTCTGCCCGCACTCGTGACGTATGCTCTCTAAGCAAATAACATAATAGAATATAGGTGTAACTACATATGATGCAAGTATATTTGGTGTAAAATCTGTGTCAAAAAATATCCATTCAGTAAAAAACATTAACATCCAAAAATAAAGCATAGTAGTAGAGGCAGAAAGATATCTCTAACTTTATACAAAATATTTATTTGTTGTGCGATCCTTACCTTTCCTAACCCAATATTATGCTTTCGTGTAACGAAGTCCATCGTTTAGCGATTCGTGTGTGTTTGTACAGACTAAAGTACACAACTGATGAAAGTATATACGCAAATATTTAGGTAGGCCTATGCCCCTATTACATACGTGTGTTTAAATTGCATATTAACGGTCTGCTCAAACTTGGTATCCATAGGTTCGCAAACGACAGCAAAGTTTTATAAAGATGCCGTATTATGCTCGGGCTGGCAAGGATCAAATCTAAAAGAGAAAGCCTTGGTGCACTGATTAAGTAACAAACTCCAGGTAGTTTTCGCATGGGGAAATGCCAATATTACTAAATTCAACGCCACCAAAACGCAGACGTGTTTGTTTACCGCCAAAAGAAGTCTGTACACCTTAGCTCCTACTTTACAGAATGTTTCTTTGGAATACAGTGACCGCATCAATTGTTAGAATAGCTTTCCTCGAACCCCGAACTTTGGTCAATCGTGCATCAATCGATGGTTTGGTGTATCGAGTCCAAAGCTTGAGCAGCTGCTAGAAAGCTTTGCGTTGCAAAGGTCCGTACAGTACTTGACATCTGAACAGACACATGGCAAGTATCCATCCTTACGCTGTTTTTAATTCGCACAGCGAAGGATTGGAACAGCTTGCCTGTGTCAGTGTTTCTGATCGAGTATATGTGTGGGTGTATTTAAGGCGCTGATGAATAGGCGCCTAAGGTAATGCGCCTTAACGCCAGTGACTACATTTCTATTTTCCATCAGGTGGAATTTAGTCATGTAACTTAAACTATGTACAAAAAAAAAGATAATATCTTTGAGCAAGCTAAATAAATTCTCTAGTTTAGTTATACTCAGTGTAAAGTTCAAAATAGAGATATCCTTTTAAATTTAGTCTGTAAGAGATTACTGTCTCTGATAAGGCCGCGTTTGTTCCAATTGTATATTTCTATTAATGGATTTTTGTCATTTTAATAAATGGACACACAGATCGTAAATGTTTGAAATGAACACTATAAAAATTGTCGGACTGATTTTTCCTTGTTCTCATTTTTAGACTAATAAGGCGCGAAAAAATATGCGGACATATTTCTTTTGAAATATGTCCACAATTTTTTTCTAAGATAAGAAATGTAATGGTAAAATCATAAAAATATCTGTTCTATGTTTCCCAAATAACTATTATAATCCTATATAAATATATAAAGTGACTTTATATCTAAGGTCTGTAATCTGTATAAGTCGTGTCTTGACGCGGGTTTATGTTATAAACTTTAAAGTAAAAGTTCCACGTCAGTTCGCCGAGTACAATGGGTATTATATGTATGTACTGTGGTCTCTGTCATATTAAAAGTTAATGAATAAAGTTATTATATTACCTTGTTAGTAATATATGCTTTTCAGTTACTTCCTCTGAACGGAGCAATACACTATTTCTGAATTGTTTAACTTTATGACGAGACTTAGAAATTTGTTGAAGTCAAAAGGTGAGGTTTATTAAATTGAACAAGATTGATATAAATTATTGATATAGCGTCGGTAAACTCCAGAAGTCTCAGGTTCGATTCCTGCCCATATCGATGTAATTTCATTTTATAATTATTTAAAATTTCATTAAACTTAATGTGGATAAAAATGTCTTGTTATACTATCTATACTGTAATTGTTTCTGTAATCAATAGTTAAACAATATTAAAGTTTTCTGAAATCTTATCTTAAAAAAATCTTATCTTTAAATACCTTATAAACAATATTGTAATCTTCAAATGAGCGATCATCACACTCACAAACAACCCCTATTTAGTATTGAGCTGACTCCAGATTCCTAAAATTTTACAATACTTTGTATTTCATATTCCATTCCTCGCTTTAATATGGTTTTATGATCTTGAAGCTTACTATTTAAAGTAATAAGAAATATATTCAAAGCTTAAAATCTAGTTTAACTTTAGTTTCCGTGACTTATGATAAACCATTAAATGAAGATATTTGATTTGCTCTTGAAGTTCTGCAAGTTATTAGTTTGAGTCAAAGAAGACTTTAGAGTTACAAAGTCGGATATCTGATTAATATAATATCTTTCAATGCGAGTTACATTTCGCTCTCATATTTATCTACCATTTCTATAAAAAAAAACAATGCTATGGAAGTAAGTTGTTCATCATAAGACACACGCGGTTATACTTGTATGAGTTCGCTATAAAGTAACAATATCAGTGAACTCAGCATCTTCTGTATGTATTTTAATGATTATATGAAGATTTTAAAGATACAAGTTCTTCTTCTAGTGTATAGCTTCATGAATAGTTTTATTAATTTAGAGAAGAGCTTGGTTTCTTTATGTGTTACCAGACAATCCCTAGGTATTTAACCTAGGGATTGTCTATTATTTCTTAAACCTAATAAAGTAACAAGAATATCAGAAAGGATCTTTAAATTCAATGTACCTATATGTTTATTTTATATTCTAACGAATCTTATCTATTTGATGTGTTCCGCATCTATTTGTATATTATATATATGCTCTGTCTCTATTTTTATTTATACAATACTAGGTGCATTGGGCATCCTGCTTTAACAAACAGTTGAAATAGCAAATCGCTACCAGTATTCGCTCTTCAGATACAGTGTTTGATCAGAGCAACTTGAAGATCAAACTTGAACAAATAGTCAAGTATTTACTAGATCATATCAACAAGGAAATAAATTAAGGATTGTTACTAAATTGCTAACGATGTTACAAAACCTGAAATTTAACAGCCTAAGTGTTTGAATTTAGGAACTCATTAATTTTGGCAATATTCAATTTATTTATTTTCACGCCATGTCTCTTGCGGGGTAGCCACAGACGACGGAGCGCCAAACGCTACGGTCCCTGCATACCTCTTTCGTCTCAGCCACAGACATTAACCACTTCATACATGCCCTCCGGGGGGTCCTCATGCTTTTGATGCAATATTCAAATTATAAGGTATTAAGTATCTTGTTTGAACATTACTTACATTTTATCTTATGAATCACTCTACTCGTTAAGTTTATGAAAAAGGTTATATTGATATAGCTATAATATATATAATGTTGGTAGTAAACTAACAAACTATCAATTATTACAAAGTAGTTGGACGCTCCCATCCCAATGAGAAAGGTACACTGAATTAACCGATTAGGTTTAGTTTGGATTTTATAACTCTTTACGTGCACTTGGACATTTTTTATGTTATTGTTTTCTATTATTATATTTAAAACGCCTACCACTTACAGTAAGCGATGTCTTTCGACTCTATGAGTTTCTATGTATATATACGAGTAATTCAGCAGACGCCTCGACCATCAAAAATATTCTGCACCTCTTCAAACTTTGGAGTTGAATTCTAGAATTAGGATCAAAGCAGTGTCAAAGTTACAACGTCAAATTACGTAAGAGTTGAAGTTTTGTCACTTATACAAATAACAGAAGGCGCTTCTGGTGTTTCAATAAATCGCTCTGCTTAAATTTAATACGTCCCATATTTTACTTCGACGCTTGAAGTTGTTTCTTTTATTGATTTTATCACATGTCGGAAACTCCTCAGAGAATCTTGGTATAATAATCCAAATCGGGGAACATAATGCCGTCATAAAAGAACATAGGTACTCGTAAAAATGTCTATTCGTCCCAGAGGTGGAATAAAAGACTGTCTTCACATCTGAGGGTAGCATTCTTTATCAAAACTTCACAAATTTTTATTATTGCTTCAATCAAGTACATCATCATCATTTATTCAAATTTTATTTTAAGGATTGTAATATTCTTGCTTTTAATTTAAATTTTCTTATTTAAAATTACTTTAAAATTCTTTAATGTCCGTGGTCTTTATAACAGAAAAAGGCTCTGTCTCCGAAAATACTAATATGTAATGATTACGAGAGAAAAGTACTTCAACCAAGTACAGGCAACAATATAAACACATTTTAATGAAAATATTCCGAAGCACCAGATAAAATCATGATAATACAGTATTATATTTTAGATGTCTTATCTAAATAAACCATCCAATAACAGTAATTAGTTTACTTATTATATTAGTACAGCCTTTTACTGTGGATCATATTGTTTTATTGAATCCTTATTTTCCTTGTGATACATTTATATTCTAATTCAATTAAATATTGTTTCTTTCTTCATTTTACATCTCAATGATTTTTCAGTCCGAACTCATTCTCATATAGTATATATATTAATATATTAATTATAATTAGGTTAAAACAAGTCAAGACAAACCTACTGTCGTCGTGTTAAATTTATGATATATATCTCAAATATTTTTAATGGAAAGAAATGGAGAAGTTAAATAACTATTATGAGAGGCATTTTATTAGATCAATCAGTTTATTCTTAATAGTTTATGTTGATCTTTTATTAATATAACATTTGTATATTGTGTTAATATAGCGGATTACAATATTTTACTAAATATAAGATAAGTCTAAGAGAATATTAATTAACGTTATTAAAAAACTAAATTTCAACTAAATTGTCATATACGATTACCATACCATACGATATAAAAGTATATTTTACGACTCACGAATACACAGCCTCATTTCACGTATTTGATTTGACGTGACGTAATTCTGGAGATTCATCTTTAGTGTGATATTTAAAGTAATTGGAATTCAATATCAAATTAAATCCTAATTGTGTTTACCTTAAAATTATTTATCCGAATCGAATCGAGTTTTGTAAACAAACCGTTCGAAACGATGCTCGGGTAAATAATGAAAACTTTTACTTTTTTATTGTAGAAAATCCAATACATTTATTATACTAGAGGATTTTAACTCAACGATATTATTGTTGGTACAAAGTTTGACCCCTGTAGAGCCGATAAAAGTATTTTTCGTTTTAATTATCATGATTGCTGAAAAACTCAAAACAAGCGTGATGTTTGGTTTTTGTCATCTAATTGTTTGCTAATTATTAATATAGGAACGTGACCTTAGTTTTTCTTATGAAGGCTGCAAACAGTCAAGAACTTGCAGATAGCAAGTTCTTGACTGTTTGCAGCCTACCCACAAAACAACCTCTAAAATATACAATTAATTAGTAACTACTACATGACTGCATACTAATTGGACAAATAATGTTGTATTAATAACAGTGAGTTAGTTTTGGTCGTTCTTCTTCCTTTACTATTGTTATCTTTGCTATATCAGTAATATTATTTAATTGAAATAAATATATACTAGTCCATTCATAACTTATGTTTTTCTAAGGAAAATCTTTCCTTAACACAAAACTTTGATGAATGTATTCTGAGATGCAGAACTCGTATATTTTCTACTTAATCTTTGAAAATATATTTTTCTTTGTTGGTCATTCTATACCTCTTAAGTTGGAAAATGTGTTATTAACTTATTTTCTTTTGAAATATAATCATTTATGCTACTTTTGTAAATTGAATTAGAGTCGAAAGTTTGACAAACTTTTCACACGTTACCTTATACTTTTAATTGGAATACTTAAATTTTATTATATAAGAAGAAACAATTAATACAAATGAGCTGATGTCAAACAGTTACCTGTGACTTGTGGGTAGTTGCAAGGTGCGGTACCGTTGTGATAGAAATGGAAGAATTTAAGAAATACATGAAAGGATACTGAGAACAGAATATGGGGATGCAGAGGTCAAGGTTTCCTATTTCTAATATAATATATGTTTGTTTTCTCATATATTGTACTATAATAGATAATTTATGGTAATTTTGTATGGTAGGCTGGTATTACTCCAGTCGATTCAGCAAGTACCTACATGAGAATCAGTCAATTTGTTCTAGTATACTAGCCTCAATATGATATTAAATTATTTGTAAATTAATCAAATAATTGCTGAATAATAATATATACAAATGTGAAATGTGTTATCGAGACGTGAAAATGTTTGAAACGTGAGATAATTTAGGTGTAAATGCCTCAAAGTGGGTAGGCGGGTTCCTGTTCTCAGTTATTTGACCCATCTCCCTCAATCAAGTAATGCGGGACGAGTGTTTTAAAACATAGCTCATTATTTATCTAAATAAATATTTGCTGTTGAAAATAAAAAATGTTCTCTTCAAACACAAAATATATTCTTTTCCGTCCCATATTGTTATGTAACAATTTCATATCTTTCAAATTAACTCGATCTGTTGACAGCTAATTAAGGAGACTTAATTAGTATGTGACATCGTAAGATATATATTTATTCATTAATTAGGAAATTTGTTTCTAATAGCTGTATAAACCAACATAAAATGAATAATAACTTTATTAATATCATATCTCATCCCACAAGTCTGAATGTCGTCGAAGAAATAAGTTATGTCTTTCTGTAACATGTTGATGTTAGAAACTTGGAACTTCGATATTAGTTCTCTTGACTCTAAGAATATAAGATGACTTACGTATTGTCAAGTTTAGCTTTAATCAGACGTGCTCTGTAATTTCTATATTTCAATTAATCAAGTAGAACTATGTTAAGTGTTCATCGGCATTTCATATTTTTCTGTAATAGTGACAACGTGAGGAGGAGTTGTATGTCTGTTAGTAAATCAGTTGTCATCATCATCATTTGACTTAGATGACAAATGTTTCTCAGTTTCCGTTCATAACGTTCAGGATACATAATAAATTCACTAACAGTATCTTCTTGTATTGTGTTAACAGACATGGGATTTAGAGGCACTAATCGCGAAAATCTTGGTAAACATTGCCTAGTAGTTTCAGCTTCATAATATAATACGTCATTTGTATTTGAACCTTTTTTACATTTGTTTGTTCATCAATTATAACCATGTCATGTCATGTCATGTCATGGCATGTTCAACAAATGTTTTGATAATCGTGTCTACTAAACTATCTTTTAGCACCTTTAGTAACATTTAAGATAAATATACACAGTAATAGACAAATGCGATCAAAATTGCGGGAAAACAAAGGTCAAAGAACTACTTATTTATACTACAGACCAAGAAAAGGCTATATTTGAATAAAAAATCAATAAGATATATATTTAATATATAAAAGCAGTTGCAAAAGTAGACATTTTGAAATAAGTTTCGTAAAATGTGATTCCGAGACTCCTAGGACTTATACAATTCTGAGTTTTCTTATAATTTAACTTTACGTACTCTTTCCAAAACTATCGTCCCTACTCAGATGCCTGTAGTTGAATTCTAGTTTCTTGTTAGTTTAAATTACTTCTGAAGGTAAGGAGTAAGTAATCCTTCATTAAAATAACTTGTTAATTATGTTTCTGTTACTTTTAGACATTATTACCATACAGTCTGTATATAATCTGATTATAACATAGCAAAGGACGGTTAATTTTTAATACGAAAAGGTTGGTAATTTAATTTATACTGTAATTTTTATTACGCTTCTTAATTAAGAGTGCAAGCTTCTCAACGATAAAAGCAAAAGTCCTCTTTCTTTTTCCTCTTAATTTATAATTCTAGGTATAACTTTTTATTTAAAAGTTCAACCACTTTTATTAAAACATCGTATTAATTTAACTCAGATTTTTCATCAAATAATTCACAATCATTCCGAAAACATAAATCTCATCGGATTTCATTGTAAAGTAACTTTGAAAAGAATACACTTTTAGTAACATTAATTCTGTTCTCTAAGAGCTTTCGGTGTATTTTTTGATTTAACATAAATCACCATCAGTCTCTCCCTGGGGATACTTTGGTTTAAATGACTTTTATATTTCATCTCACTGAATTATAACTAAACTAAATAATAATAAACAAATTATTTCTCACTTTAACTTGTATCAGTATAATAATAATTGATGATATAATATATACAAGTTTGTTTACTATATTTATTTGTTTGTGAAGATAACGTGAAATATTAAATGTTTGTTATTGTGAAGAAGATGAATAAGATGATATAATTCTGTTTCAAATTAATTGAATAAGAGCTTAGTGCTCACTGCTCAGTGCTCAGTGCTGGAGGCTGTGCGGAGAAAATGAAACCGTAGCAAATTGTAAAATCATTTTTTCAGCTTAGAGCTCTCGAATAATATATTAATAAATAAATAATTGTTTGAAAAATATCTTTATTTATTAATATATTATATAAAGAGTTAATATGTTGTTTTTGGTTACCTAATTAAAAGTTACCCCACATAAAAACATTTTATTTTGATTTAAATTTCAGGAGCGAAAATTCCCCTGTCCCACCAAATGGCACCCCACTAAACTTTTAATTGGGTTACGGAAAGCATTACTAAAAGCTTAGGGTATATTTTTATATAAATTAGTGAATTAGTTTATTAATATTAATAATTTTAACTCGTAAAACACTCAAATATCGGTTTTGAAATATCCATCGGCAAATAAGACAACATGATTTTTATAATAAACAATGTAACTAGAACTTTTATTTTCGCACAAAACAATACTAACTCTAAAGATATATTGTATAATGGTTTTTAAATTATTTTTGTACCCGTTTCAAAGCGAGTTAATTGTCTCAAAAAAAAAAGTTTTTTTTTCTAACTTTTACCTCAAATGTTTCTTTCTATTTGATGTAAAAAAATCCTCAGACGTCATGAGCTGTGGGTCATTTTATTAAAATGGGAAACTAAAATGAAAAACAATTCTTATTTCATTAAAATTACATTTACATATTATTTACGCAATTTTGTACAAAAAGCAACTTATTTTCTCAAAATTGAGTCCTTGAGCTTTACAAAACTCTAAAACAATCTCTCAACTCAAAAACAATTATTATCTTCACAAAAATAGTGACTATATAGTAACTAAATTTAAAAATTAATAAATATTATTACATATTAATGATAATAATCGCAAGTACTGAAAGATATAAAGAATATAAAATGAGTCTCTCAGGATATGTGTCACAGACACTGAGGACATGATCTAGATATCATAAGTGCTGCCACCTACACCACGTACTGAAACTATCTTTGAAATACCATTTTACCGTTACAAAATAATTTGCAATTGTAAAAGTATAAAAAGGCAGCAGCCGTTATTGCTTTAAGCGTTAATTATATAAAATTACTTAATTAAAACATAGCTACGTTTTCCTATTACCGTTCAGACTAACAGTTACAGCAAAACCGACTTTATGTTAACCGAATACGATAGCAATTGGTTTGCAATTTATATGTATATAAATATATATCATTCAAAGGCTGTGGTTTCAAACTGATGTTACAAATGAAAAGCAATCTTTTTCAATTACTGCGCTATTCTGGGATCACCGGCTTTAACACGGACGCGTATCGAAGTCATTACGATAAATAGTTTTACGTGATTACTTACTCTGTGGTCATTACAAGCTGAAAACACATTACATACCAAGAAAGATCTACGGAAATCAATTAAGCTTATAAAGAAAATATACTTTGAGTAACGATATAGTAAATAACATTATTAAATAGCTATTAAAAGACTGTTTTAATTGTCTTTTTATATATTATATTAAATACATTTTAGCAATTGGGTAGCATAATATACGGTACCCTAAAATATATTCATATTTTATTATTATTTACTGATTATACTTATGCTAAGATTTATATATAGAAATATCTTACTAATATTTGAATATGTACATTTGTTTTGCTTATAATGCTTTTAAACATTAACTATTCACTCTCCCGAATATCGTTAAATTTGTAACTCATATTGTACAGTAAATAACATATACGTTTCATCACAATAGCGATAGAAAAATATCTTAGACGGTCGTCCATCATAACTTGACCTACTCTTCGCGAGCGAAGCCATTGGCTGACTATAGTTGAAGTAGCAAATAGATTCAAGTTTGTCAAAGGTCAAGCTTTTCGCATTACGATCATGTTGACACCTAAATATCTGTTTAAAGTTACATTTCATTGCCATATATACCATTTCCTTTATTGTCATATGAAGAGCTATATTCATTAATGTTACCTCGATAATAAAATATAGTAATAAAAAAGAGAAAAATATTTAGTTTCGAGCTTGTAGGATATATTTAGCAATAAAACTCTTCCGCTTTATTATTACGTGCAACGCCCAACAAAAGCTTCTATTCATCAATACCTAATACTCTTTTCTATTTTACTCTATTCTATTCTATTCTATTCTATTCTATTCTATTCTATTCTATTCTATTCTATTCTATTCTATTTCATCAATACCTAACACTCACGTTATAAGAATGGATTATATAATGACGCCATTAAGGATCGCTCATATGTAAGTCTATTCTAGTATGTAGTGCGTCGGACGCGAATGTTATGTAAACCCACATATAGTCTTTTATTCTATTACCTATTTACATCATCAGGTTAAGATGTTTCTTTAGATAGCTAGAAGAATGTTCTGTCTTTATCCACAACTTAACCACAACTCTTATTGTCACATAGCTGGTAATCAGAAGGATCTTTGGTATGTTTTGTATACAATATAATATAAATAATATTGGGTAAATTGTTTAAACTAATTAATTTATTAAATAGACCTTCTGTGTATTGGCTGTTCCAAGCTCATATTTTGCTATATATTTTTAAGCCATTTTCTAATATTGTAAAGTTCTTTCTTTATTTCCGAGATTACTGGGTCAAATTAAAAACGATCTTTATTATATTCGCATACATAATATCTTTAAAGTTTGCACCATTAAAGATATCTTTTAGATATTCTATTGTACCCTCGGATCATGAATAGTTTATCCGGCGTTGGGACGGTGTGAAATGTGTTGATTTAAAATACCCATGTTTGTTCCGTAAATTTGATAGAGTTAAATAAAATTTGGAGAAAAAGTTGTCTTATGTTAATATTTGAATAAGCTTTATCATTACATATAACGGTGTTTAAAATTGTTAATAAAAAATATAAAATTGAACATTGGACTGAAGTTTTTTGGGTGGGTATGTTTCCGTATTTTTTTAATTTTTGTATTTTTTACCAAATAACTGTCTTAATTGGACAAAAGTAGCTTAAGTTGTCAACTAATGAGGGGATATATTTATATCTACAAAGTGATTCTAAAAATGTTGTAAATTCTTAATATCTTTACCGATATAAAAGTTGTGAAGTCTATCATTTATACGATACTTCAACTGAATGTATCGGAAATTCACGAAATAAATCTGAATATGCGTCGTAAAGTTGTTTATTATTCATGCTCACGGAGCGAAATTTATCAAACCGACATTTCAACCGAGAAATGTAACAAGAGAATTATTAAAACATCTTTGTCGAACCGGTAATGGGAAAAACATTATATAAAATGTTTTTATACTTAATTTTACTTTCACAGGAGTTAAGAGGTTCAATCTTCCAAGCTTATAAATAAATCACTAGCTGGTCCTGTAGCTCTGTCTATGTGGACTACAGAAGGGCGAAACGTTAAATACAAATATACGTGACATAATTGTAATACATAACAAAAGATTTATACTCCAATTACATTAATGTTTTAAGTTTGAACGGAAAATCTTATATTTTTCTTGACCCTAAATTCACTATAAATCAAACCCTTCATTTGATCCTTCAAACTATGATCAACACTTTTTTATAAAGTGAAACAAATGTATTTTTTCTTTTTACTCAATATTATTTGTGGTATAGGTAAATATAATCTCTTTGTCGATAACAACTTATTTGACATATACATGTCAATATAATTTGACACTCTTAACTTCACAGAAATCATAATTATTAATATGGAATTTGAAAGAATATGATTCCATTTAAAGCTGGTAATAATTGCTTTTGTACGGGATCGGTTAAGGAACCGTTAGTGGCCAAACCAGGATGTTCGGAGGATTTTGCAGCTGTGTCAGCTTTGCCTGATGACTGGACTCCTCGATGTTGCGGACCTACACTTACTAACTATCTTAAAGATCAGGAACAGGAACATGAAAGTGTCCTCAAAGATTTAACAGAACATGCGGCATTGATAAACAAGGAAATTAATGAAAAAGTTAGAGTAATTGCCGAAAATATATATTCTGAAATACAACAAAATGATAACGATATGAAGTGCGTGATTAATAGATTCCAACCTAGCGAAGGTATATTGTCTATAGAAGATCGAAATGAAGCCCTAAAACAAGTAAATAAACTATATAATGAAAGGATAAAAGAACTTGAATTATTCAAAACGGAGGGCACTAGATTAGAAAGAGAACGTTCTGACTGTTTACGAAATCTATTGAAGAATCAATTCTTTCGCCTCATTGGAGTTGGACACAAACCACCCAAGAATTTATT
This sequence comes from Melinaea marsaeus rileyi, assembly GCA_918358865.1. Lineage (NCBI taxonomy): Eukaryota > Metazoa > Arthropoda > Insecta > Lepidoptera > Nymphalidae > Melinaea > Melinaea marsaeus. The sequence goes on from OU911088.1 coordinate 2,416,609, forward strand.
ACACGAATTTGATGAAAAGATTTATGAAATTAATCACCAATTACTGAGCAATACTAGAGCTTATATTGAATTAGAATACCAATTACGTGGCCAATTAGATGATGCAATTGTACATACACGTTCCTCTTTAAATCAGTTATGCATTAATAGTTCTAAAATCTGTCGAAGGCGAACTGCTTTACCATGGTCACATGACGATAACTTTCGCCAAAGATTCATCAAAAATATAGGTGATGAGAAACGACAAAACGTTACCGACATTTCCTCTGGTGAATTAGTTAACTTAGAAGAATTCAAAAAATGTGTATCTGGATTAGTTGACGTATATCGTAGTGCTATTTTGAAACTATTTAACATGTTTACAGGGCAATTAGACGTATTGCACAAAAATATAGGCATTGAGACATCAGCGAATCAGACAATAGATTCCAATGAAGACTTAGAGAAAATGGTTGACAGAGCTCTCTGCCATATCTCAGATAGCAGTATGAAATACAAACAGTTCTTCTATCAAGATTTAGAAGAAGTTACTAGGAATGATGTTTTTAAAATGCAAAAAAGTTTGATATCATTAGCAGATCGTCTGAAAGAAACTTATAGTATTTTATATCATGGTGGTCATTTATGGGATGCTCATATAACGCGTTCTGCTCTTGTACAAAAGTTAATACTTGCTATTGTAGAAGATACACAGATTATTCACGATGCAATAGAACTTGCCAATGAAGTAAATTTTAATATTGTTGTGGAGCAATTAAGATGTGCTTCAGATTCTGACAAGGTACAACAACAATTCGACGTTGCTATGAACATGCTGGAACGAACTTCAGATATTTATCAGCAGCATAGCGAAATAGAAATTAGAAAATTAGAAGATTTTATGAATTTGTTTCCTCTTATGAGTAATATTTTACTTTCAGAATGCGATTGCTTTCTAGAAAAATATCCACCCCTAGATATGGAGTCTTCAACAAGTCCGACTAACACTTTAGAATCTGGTGCGATGAATTTACAATCAATATTTTCTGTACGAGCTCCCTTACCGCGTGTTATTTTCGAAACTCAATCACAAGAAACAGCATTTAAAAATTGGAGAAGCGGATTTTTAGAATCCTTTGAAAACAACTTATCGGCAATACCGGCAGAATTAGCGCGCTACGCGGGAAAATGGGTTGACGACAAATGCTTACAATTAAATATGCGACATTCTTTAAAGCTTGTTTCCCATAGTGTTAGGTCAGAACGTGTGATGACGTGTCGTAAAGCACGGCTAGCAGAAATTAAACTTCATGATTCACGTCTTAACTCTCATTTAGAAGCTGTCTATGATCTTATTGATCGGTTACCACAAGAGGCAACAGATTTTTTGAACATAGATTCCTCGAATTTATATCCATTACCATCATGGATAAAACCTATCGAAACGGCTATAAAGGAACTATTGGTTCAAGAACCGCTTGATCAAGAAGTTAAGAGGTTAAAAATGAGCAGTTATGCATTTAGATTGGTAAAGCATAAAGAAAATTTTGAAAAATCCTTAGAAGATGCTATAAATAAATATAAAAGTGAATTTGAATACAATATTCAAGTGGTAAGAATTTCGAATTTAAAATTTATGAATCAGTTAAAATTATTTATTGAAGGAGGCAGATATTCAGCTTCAGAGGCACTTAAAACTTGTGGAGCTCTAGTAAGAGCTGCAGACGCGCTGGAGTTATGCGTCCATCGCATAAATGATATTTTGAACCACCGACAACCGCAATTACTAGCTCAAGCAGACCAACTCATATTGCCAGTACAGCGAGTAGTTGATGAAATCTGCAAATACGGCACTAAAACAACAATTGAGAAGAAGAAGCCACAGAGTAACAAAAAAAAGTAGTGACACTTTGTATATCATTTAATTTTTATTTTATATTGTTATATTTGTCATTTTCTGGAACTATTTTATTAAAACTAAATTTTTTTTGGATATGTAACAGAAATAAATATTAAAATTGAAATTACATAAATTCTTTACATTAAATGATTAGTTTGAAGAAATTATTCTCTATTAGTATATAGAATTGTTTAAAAGGAAATTCTCGTAATACTCGGAAGATAAAAAGTTAAGGAAATGAAAATACGGGTTTCTTTAAACTGATTTATTTCTTTAATTTTTTTATATTTCTTACTCTGAAATGATGAGTTTTATAATGATGTTTTATTTTATTAAGTATTTCAAATTGTGGTTTGAAGCATGAATTATTTTCTCAATGAAGCTATATCGTATTAATAATTATGGTTCATATTTAACTAATTATTCACTTCTGGTGTTTTAATTTTTGTTTTCGTACACATGTACATGGTTAATTACAGTTCGTACTCTCAATCTTACATCAGTCAGAAGTTTAAAGATCAAGTTCAAACAAAAAATAGTATAACTTTTATATATACAATTTTCCGAACCCTTTGACTGATTCTTATCTCAATTTAACTTCAGAGCCAGCTAAGATTTTTTAAGATTTAAGATATGACATGCTTATCGCATTCACTTGACATGACATAGATCTGGGTGGAGGCATGTGCTTGAAAGGGAGGATAAAATTTAAATGAATTTAGGTAAAAGTTTTTTTTTCGGTCTAATCTATTCTTATTATGACAACTTTTTAAATTAAATATCTAAAAGCTCATCACGTAGATATGAAACCAAATTTTATACGTGAAAGAACTCGTTAAATCAGTGTACAAAGGGGTGAAACCATTTTGTTTTACAACCCTTTATGTTATGACAGGAGTGAATGTAATTTTGTTTTACGATTTTGTTCCGAGATTTATGCCTCGTTTTTCCTTTTGTATCTCTTCTTAGGCTATGTATGTTCTAAATAAGGTTATTGAAAAGAATTCTAACTGAGGGGTAATTTAAATATATTATTTTTAACCGATATAGCACCTTAATTATATTAATTCGTATTTTACGGTTAATAGTTGTTTTAAATATATTATATTATTGTTATACGTCCATTATAACCTGATAACATCCTAAGAAGCTATCTCGAAGGCAGTAGAGTGCAGACCCCAAAAGTTTTCACCGGCTTTGTTTCCATAGTGATGCTTAGCAAATTTATACGGAATTTAATGACAAATATGATTCAACCCCTTGGGGTATTTCGGATGTTTCATTGAATAAAGTTGTTCTGTTCTCTCTAAATTGTTGGAAAATCACATTCTTTAGAGAGTTTTGGGATTCTATTGTATATTAATTCATATTAATAATTTGTATTGGTGGACTACCCGTTGCTAGCGTATTCGTCTGCCCAAAATTTACAGATATTTATACTTTTTAATTTGGTTGTAATTAAAGCGCAAACTAATGTTTTATTTTAACGTGAAGAGGAGTGAAGTATCAAGAGTGAAAAGCATTTTCTTAACGTTAAATGATATGCATACACTTTTTTTTTCATATTCCGTCTAAGCATTTTTATTTTTATAAGTTTTACTCTATTAGTCTCCGTTGTTATATATGAGAGAAGGTACTTGTAAAAAATATTATTGGAGAAAGAAGTATTTTTTAAACATAATTAAGTTACCAAAAAATACAGTAGGACACATCTAACTAAAGGACAAAGAGGAGCGAGGGGTGTACTTCGGCTCTCGATCGCTAGTTAATAAAAAATTGTAAGATACCTACAATTACAATCAATTATTATTAAGAGAACTATATAACACCCTGTTTTAAAACATATATAAAGTAATGAAATATATTTTGAATACTCGTATTGTAGAAAATATTAAATAAAATGGAACAAAATGCTGGTACTCGTATATTTTAAGGAGATCAAAGGATTGAAAATTGTCGTTTAAAATTATTTTTCTATAATTATCGGCACAAGAGCAAAGTTATTAAATGATTATACCGTCGCTTCAGAGAAGAGGTAAAACAATAAGCCCAGTACTTTCCCGTCTCGAGTAAGATAAAAGCGGAGTGTGCTCCATTATATGAGATTGATTTATTATTATTAATGAGTTCTTCGGTTATATTGTTCAGAATCGAGGGAAAGGCGTCTTTGGATCATACCACTTATTAGTTGAGTTAAATTACTGTTGAACTTTAAATTGCGTAATAGTTGCTAATGGGAGAAGAATTTTGAAGCTACAATAGAATATCTTATTATATTACTTTTTCTTTTATAATTAAATCTTTCTTTTATGTAAAAGTAAAAACTGAATTATAAACTATTTAACTTCATTTATATTGTTTCAGTTGGAGAATGTGCAGCTGCTGGATAAATATAATCTGAGGAATCCTTCAAAGGGAACACTCTACTTCGCCACAACACATCTTATATTTGTTGATCATGAAATGAGAAAGGAAACTTGGGTAAGAAATGAAGTATCTAATTAAGTTTATGAAGCTATTTTCTTTTTATATACAATTGTTATATAAAATAAACATCGGATTTCCTTTGGATTGTACGAATGGAAATTTACCTACTTTTCTAAATATAGAATAAGATACAGTTACATATGTTAGGAGATAATTATTTAGTATTCAAAATAAGTTTTTAATGTACTTTAATAAATCTAACACTCGATCCTTACAGATTCCACTTATGCATATATCTACAGTGGAACGTCTTCCCATCACGACGACGGGATCACCTCTGCTGGTCCGAACAAAGACCTTTCAGTCTGTGTTCTTTGTGATACCGCGAGAGAGGGATTGCCATGAGATGCACCAGACTTTGCTCAGATTAAGTCAACCTGGTAAGAGAAATATTGTGTATATCTTTACAAACTATATTTAAATATCCTACTCTCGGGTAAAGGGTAATAGACTAATCTAAACGGATAATTAATGTTAAAACTTTAATCACTATTAATTGCTAAGTCAATTAATAGTGATTAAAGTTTTTCGAGTGGTCGAACATTGGTCGAGCTTGTCTGTTTTTAGGTCACATCTAATTTGCGATCAATATATTCCCACGTGTATACAATTGATACTTCTATAGTTGTTAGTAATAGTTAATTTTTTTTAAATATTTTAGTTAACTTGGATGAACTATACTGTTTTCACTACAAATCTACTCCGGACGATCTACCAAAGTCAGCAGGATGGAACTTCTTCGACATACAAACAGAATTCCAGCGAATGAACGTTCCCAACGAACAGTGGGTGCTCTGCAACTCTAACAAAGATTATGAGGTGAGTCGACAAAATATTCTTGTCACTGTTTATTATCTGTTTATTATAATGCATCAATAACAATCGAAATATTTTTAAAGTGCATTCCTTCAGGATACATAATGTTTTGAAATCCACCTTCCACAGCTATGCGACACATATCCTAGTGAGATATACGTGCCGTCTCGTGCGTCTTCGGCGGTGTTGCTCGGCAGCGCCAGCTTCCGCTCCCGCGGGCGGCTCCCCGTGCTGGCGTACTTGCACCACAATAAAGCGGCCATCGCTCGATGCAGCCAGCCGCTCAGCGGCTTTTCCGCCAGGTGAGAAAGCAGCTCGAAAAACCATTTCTTAGATCACTAAATGATGCAGATTGTAATATCCAAAACATCGCTTTATTATTTTTCATTAAATGCGTATAAATTCTACTACAGGTGCATGGAAGACGAACAAATGTTAGATCTGATACGACGCGCGAATCCCAACTGTGGTTACATGTACGTTGTTGACACGCGGCCAAGGGTAAGTATAAAAAATAATACATTTCAATTTTAATAACTATCATATGTAACAAACAATCAGTTTCCTTTCCTATGAGCTGAATATATGTACCTATAAATCATAAAATATCAGATATACAATTTTATAGATTTTTCCGACACAGTATAATATTTTTTTCGTTGATTTCATCAGACAAAACATAATTATAAAAGACTCGTCTCTTTTCAGTGATAATTCTCAAATTTGAATTGATTTTGTTAATGTTTTTAATTTATATTGTAGATAAACGCAATGGTGAACCGTGCGGCCGGTAAGGGCTACGAGAACGAAGCCTTCTACGAGAACATAAAGTTCCAGTTCATGGGCATTGGGAATATACACGTGATGCGGAAGAGTCTACAAAAACTGGTTGAAAGTTAGTATTGTATTTTATATAAGTTTTTATTATTATAATATTATATTAATATAGTTATTAAAATAAATCTCACTATGATATCATTCCAGCATGCGAACAGAACTCTCCAACGATGTCATCATTCCTAAACGGTTTGGAATCTTCCGGATGGCTTAAGCATATAAAGTAAGTATTTTGATTATACGGTATAAATATAAAATCCCAATACTGAATATTACGTATAAAAAATATAGTGACTACATATAACAAACAGAGCTTCCAAATAGGTCGATCCTGGACACGTCGTGGTGGATAGCGAGCGCGATCTCCGGCGGCGTGAGTGTGTGCGTGCACTGCAGCGACGGGTGGGACCGCACTGCGCAGGTGTGCTCGTTGGCCGCGCTGTGCCTCGAGCCGCACTACCGCACCATCAACGGGTACCAGGTATGTCCGCACATCGCGACTGAGATAGTCACGACAGGTCGTAACTAGCTAGCTAGGTCAGCTAGCGTACTAAGATCGCAAAGTGTTAATTCAGATACGTAGCTTATTGGATTAGAGGACACCTTTAACTCGGTATTGTTGGGGTCAAATAGTGCGCTGTAAATTTTATAATGAAATCCAATCATGTTAGAGATCTCGAAAGCTGTTTCTTGCTTTTTTTCATAAACAGTGTATACATTGGGTATTGTTAAAAGAAATCTCCTATCTCACTTCCCAGGCCCTCATAGAGAAAGACTGGCTATCTTTTGGACATAAATTCACTGCGAGGTGTGGCCACGTGGCGTGCGATTCCCGCGAACGCTCACCCGTCTTCACTCAGCTGCTGGACTGCACCTGGCAGCTGCTGAGACAAGCACCAGAGGTAACACACATACACACGCACACGCACACGCACACTCATATGCACATGCATACGTACACGCATACGCGCACACACATTTAAAGTATTAAGGTAAGTAATTATGTACACATATGCAGAAACATACAAAAACACAAGAACCCACGGAGATATAGAAATGAAATTAACTCAAATGGACACTGCAATCGCGCAAATATAAGGAAAAAATACATACACACACAACTCTAAGCTTACTTCCTACTACGCTTATAACAAAAACCAAACAGCAGACTTTAATAAAAATTTTTTCAGGCATTCCAGTTCAATGAAAGATTCTTGTTGACGTTGCACGATCACGCCCACGCCTGCCAGTACGGAACGTTTATTGGGAACTGCCAAAAGGACAGAAGAGATCTCAGGTAGCAAATCCTAATACATAAATTGAAAATCTGTTTTAATCGTGTACAATGAAATACGCCTCAATTACGTCTTAAGCAAGGAGGAAATATCTATTTTAAAAATATATATATTTCAGATTATCGGAGCGCACGTTTTCTCTATGGGGTTATATGGCAACCCATCTCAATGAATACAAGAATCCCTTGTACAATCCCAAGGCACACCCCGATGTACTGAAGCCGGATTTAAACGCTCAAAGTATTAGGTAAATTTTTAATTCATACTTGAACCTACAAAATCTCCAATGTATTTATTAGTAGATTCATAACTACGGCTACATATAACATATCTGATTTACTCTAGGTTCTGGCGCGGCATGTACTGTCGACACGAGAGCGGCGTGCACCCTCGCGAGGCGCTCGCGGACCTGCTGCCCGCCGCCGTGCACCACGCCGCCGCGCTCACGCACCACATCGACTACCTCGCCAAGGTACGCCCACCCCGGTGTCACGTGCAAACTCGCGAGGCAATATGTTTGAAATTTGTTATATTTCCTTCTTAGCTGAGCTAATAAATCCTCTCATCTGTTTATACTACATACTTTAATGACAACATTATTTTCCACAGAGGATATCCACCTTCAAAACTCTTTTATCAGGACGTAAAGAGAAAAAGGAATCAACTGTTGTAAACTATCAAAACGGATCGTCAAATACTGTGGACATCGAAAGAAAAATGGAAGGAGTGCAGATAGATAACAAGTATGCAACATACTTAATTTAAAATTAACTATAATAATATTTTGTGATTTTTTGCTTTATGTTTTTTAAGTAGTCTTGGTAATATATTATGCAGTTATATTCAACAACTCAATTGTGAGGTAAAACCGATATACATTGATATTAATAATTATTTCAACAATCTCAGGTTAATTTACGAGTCTGGGGGAAATCTTTCGGAGCTGGAATGCGCTAACCACGATCACCCCTTAAAAGAAATGACTCCTCCTAACAAAATACCACTTATAACTGAGGTGAGTCGGAGACCAAGATTTATATAGACTTTTCTTTTGTTGGTTCCTTTAGCAAAGTAGTCTTAAACATTTTTTTCCTATGATATTTTAATTTTGAAAATTAAAAATAAAACAAATTGTGTATATATTGATAGAAGGCGGACGCAACAATACCGGCAACCATGGGTCTGTTGGAGGCGGAGATCAACACCGTGGCGCTCGACTGGAAGAGCGTCAAGAACGTCACAGAGTGCAGCTGCTCGACACCGTTAGACCACTTCAGTAGAAAGGTGGTTAGAAAATACTACTGAAGTTACAAAGCGACATTACACGCTACAATTGAAACTTAACACTATAACCTGCCAGGACCACTGCTGGGGCTGTGGGCGCGTGGTGTGCAGCCGCTGCGTGTCAGCTCGCGCTCCCCTTCCCGCCCTGCACGCCTCGCGAGCCGCCCCCCTCTGCGCCGCGTGCGCGCCCTCCACGCCGACCACGCCCGCCACGCCGCCCGGTCAGTGACAACCCTGCCCGTTAACCGATTGGAGACAACTCTGCATTTATTTATATTGGTTGACAGCCCTGAGCGTACTCAAAAGACGTCATAGTTATAACTAACACACCTTTTACTTTTGTATTCCATCTGGATCTTTTATTATTAATTATCGTTTAATATTTAATTTTTCAGATCTGGTGACGCCGGCGACCTAAAATTATATATAATATTTTAATTAAATTAATACAGTATAATTTAAAGATATCAAAATAAGAATTACATTTGTTAAATTTGTATAAATTGACATATTATGTGTTTAAAAAACAAGCATTTATTTGAATATTCCATTATATAGCGAAATTCGAATACATTTATATTCGAATTTCGTTATATTATGATACAAAATACTTAGCATTAAATTAGATTTAACGCTTATTTGTAATATATATATATATATATAGTTTTTTTTCAACTCCTTTGTATTCAAGATTCATGACATTTAATTGTATATATGGTTGTATGTAGCTATCACAGAAATGTTCTTATATTTATCTATATTATTATTTCGTAATAATATTTATAATTTGTACATTATATAAATAGCTTTTTGACACTGGACTATCAGTTCTATTATTTAGACTATGACCACGGAAGAGCTTTAAGCTTTTTTAGTTATATAAAATCATTATTGTTTTATGTTATTATACATAAAATATAATAACAAAAAGAAAAAAAAACCATAGATATATTAAAAATTAAAAATTTTTCTTTATTTTTTGTCACATTCCTAACTACTGTTGGAAATGCTGGAAGTAGTATTTTTTGTATAGGATATTTGTACGATGTTTTCATACGTCCTTAATGGTAGAAAATGTTAATTTATTTGCTTGATAATAGTTGATTTATTCTGGATATAAAGTAATTATAAAAAATGTGCTGTGTTGCACCGTTCATCTTCCGGGCCTCTCCCGGAAGAGGAAGAGATGATAGTAGGATGATGATGATGATAGTACGATCAAATTATGATGAATGATACTTAAATATTTACATGCTATTGACTTAATATTTTAATTAATTTTAGATATTGCAAAGTATTGGTAGCAAGTGTTATATTTCGTTATGATCTCTAGTACGAGAGGTATCCTGCTGTTTTGCTTTAACTTTCATAATATGATAAAGCTTGGGTACATCATTTGGGATGTTATTGATCGGTAAATCGAAATCCTTTGGTAATTGGCCAGATATCGTATTCAATCTTCATAAAGATTGTGCAGCATTCCATAAGCCATGGCTCACATATGGAAATTCAAATAATCCAAACGGTATTGTGATTGTTGTTTTGGGAATGTCAGCTGGATTGACAGGGATTAAGTGATAGGCAAGCACAAGGTCAATTTTAATAAATACGATACAGCTATGTAGATTGTGTGAAAAATCTGCTATGTGGCATACAGGGCATCGGCCTGGTACAGTTCTAGCATTGATGCATCTGTAATCTCCGCATGGTCGGTCTGTACCATCTTTTTTTGGGACTAGGTGAAGTAGTGCTGCTGCAGCGTCTTATGCTTCACTTCTCTGACGGTAGGTTCTCCAGGTTGCCTCGTGACCTCTGGAAACTCAGTCAAAACACTGTGGTAGCGAGCCGACCCTAAAACAGTTTTAACTTGGCATGTAGAAAATGTATGGAAGTACTTATACATTACCATATGGTTACAAAGTCTACCAGCAGATTGTAATATGCTAAAAAATATATGCTTATTTTGTCGCGTGACGTCAGCTACCACGAATCGTCAGTTAAATTTGAGGAGCAAACCTAAATTTAAACCTACTTTAAGTCTTTATTTTTTTTAAGTCTTACGTGTACATACGTACCTCTGACCTCTGAGTTCCATGAAGCACGTTAATAGTGATGACTGTGAGATGCGGCTGTAGACATCTGATTGAACTGTGAATGACGGATTATGTCGTTCATAGTTAACAGCCAATGTTTCTAACTCGTTCAGTTTGCTTCTGGGTTGTGAGGCGACGATTACTTGTATGTCTGTCGCTAAGTGACTCGACCACAACGACCTCACGAAGTCGTCAGGCACTTTAGGACTGGCGAGATTTTGCAGGTGTCGCAGGAACTGAGAAGACTTGCGATCGCCAATGTCTTAGTGAGACATTGTTTAATATTATAACAATTTTTTTTATATACTCGTAAATTAAGCAATGAGTTAACTGTCACCATTCACAACTGTTTTTTCTTTTTGTTGCAATCCAGCTTCCACTCCTTTGATACTTGAAGGCTTGGAAATGTTCATAATATACATTTACACGGCTACTATATTACACGATTATTTATAATAGACATTTACTAATGAAATTTATGATCAAAGATCTCCAGAATTGGTTTTGAGCAAAGCAGTTTCTTTGATTTTATAAAATGCTAACATATAAATTTCACATCTTTACACAATAAATTTTGCAAAGGTTCTAGAACGGTAGTGTGGAGTAGAGATTTATGATAAAAATATATGTTTCCTATAAATAGTCGTATATTTTTCCTTGTTTCTGGTAGTGTAATGTTACTGTTTTATTATATATAATGCAATGTTTTAATATATAATAAGATCCTTCAAGAATTATCCTATCACATTTGCATAAAAATAATCATTCGGCTGTATAAATAAAAAAAACAACATTTAAAGTTCTTATTTAAATTTTTGTGATCTTAAAGGTAATTTTTACCGAAAATTATATGTTATGTTTTGGTGGCAGCGAAGGTTGTAATTAAATTAAATATATTTTATAAAATTTACAATTCAAACTTATAATCAATTAATACTAAAGAAAGGTGATTCCAGGTCAGCTATGATACAGGGAATGTCTGAAGAGCAAGTAGTTTCTAGCTCGTTTCCATCCGATCGCGACAACGCCAGCGGTGTCTTCATCACATGGCGCTGCGTCAGCATTTCATATTCTGCTCTTTTACCGTGGGAAATTGAGTTGGTGCTTATTATAAAGATTTGCCCTGGCTATGCTTGCGTAACAACCATCTTAACACAGACTTGCTATAGTTTGTAATCAATTGGCAATTGTTGATATAATAAGTCGGTAACGCGGTAATTTAAAAACAAATATAATTTTAAAATATTAAAACAAATCAGAAAAAAGGCGGCGCGGTAACATATAATTATGAATCTGTATATAATAACTTTATTATAATTTTATAAATAAAAATAAACCTTGTTAAGCGTTAATTTTTCAATACATGCACAATTAAAGCAAACAATAAACTTAATATTTTTATTATTTTCATTTATAATAATATAAAAGTTATTGGATAATTATATTATCTGAAGTTAAATTCGATAAAATATTTATTGCAATTTAATATTTATGGTTCTTATTCAATAGGTGCATATAAATAAAATGTGTGTAAACTAATTAATCGTAAAAGTAAAGTTAACTACTTGAACGATAACAAATAGTAACGCTAGTAATTGAATGCAACCCGCACTTTATAACCACTGCTCTCAGAACATGTTTCTTCAATTAATAATATTTTTTCTGGCCTTCTTTGTTGTTAAAACCGATCAAAATAATATCGATAACGAAATGATGGGTGTTGATACGGTACATGATATTAAAATTGATAAGGATACTATTATAACCCGCAATATGAATGTAGTAAAGGACAGAAAACACAGTAAGTATTAAAAAAATAATTTAGTCTACTTACTAATTTTGTAGTTATAAGTAATGTGAGTGAAAAATATATACTAAATATATATTATATCATGCTTCTAGAGAAATGGAATATGTAAATACTTTTATTTTATATTTTTACTAATAATATTATTCTAATTAATGTAGTAAATGTTTGCTTGATTGCTTATTAGATTTTTGTATATTAAATCTAAATTAGTAAAAGGAATTAATATACTTAAATATGTATATAACAGTAAATTCAGAAACTATGAATACTGGAACTCCAGATGTGTCGTATAGCCCATTCCCGAAAGATGTTCAGGACCATGTCAATCAATTTAAACGCAACATGTCCGAATGTTTGAAAGAAGTTCAGGCCAACGATAAAAGACCTATTAAGCGTCTTTCGCCTAAAAATGAATCGCCCGTGCACGGAGAATGTCTCATTGCGTGTGTACTGAAACGTAATGGGGTTATAGAGAATGGAAAAATACATAAAGGTAAAATATGCTAATATAAAATAATTGTTCCTTAAATCAAAGCGAAAAATAATTAACTTTTTTTGGTTTCATCGAAAATAATTTACGCTAGAAAGCATTATTTCGATTCATGACCTGAGTATAACAAGTATTAAAGACATTATTGACGCCTTCGTTATTTCAGACAACCTGATTTCATTAGTTGAAAAGTTTTATAAGAAAGACGAGAAATTAATGAAAAAGTTACAAAAGAATTTGGACCGATGCATCGAGACAAGCGCTCGAGGCAAAGACGACTGCGCTGTTGCAGCTCATCTCAACCAATGTACTAATGACTTGATGGCAAATAATAAAAATAAAGTTGTTGTCAACTATTAACCCAATATTAAAATTTTTGACAATGTTATTCTATACTAATTGTTCAGCCTGTTGTTGTGGTTAGAATACATCTGTTTACTTCTTACAATGTTTAACTTTATTAAGTACATGAAATTTTAGAACTTAAAAAAGTGCAATGCAATGTAGAGCATTTCAATATCCACCATATTGTCTTATGAAAAGTCTGAATTTACATTAATAGTATAATTTACGTGTCCATGTTGCATGGTTGTAATATCGTTTAAATACATAAGGTTTAACTAGGTCGTGGTGCTAGCGGAAAAAACGCAGCCTATCAATTTGACACAGACGCCATTTTCTTCATCTAACATTAAGCACTTTTAATAAACAAATTCAGTGCATCAAAAACTAGCGTTTTTGTTTTATTGTTAGGGAATCATGTCGAGGTTCGTGTCTTAAAAAGAATATCTGAGGCACATATTGCTTTTCTTATCTCATCAGTAGAAAAAGACTGTTGAAGTCATCGTCTACTGGTTGAAATATACGATTAAAACGCTCTAAAGATTTAAAAATAAAAAAAACATGGTTTCGACTGTATCACAAGAATCAACAGGCGTGTACAAGCACTGGGAGAAAATCAATAAAGTCATTAAATTAGTCCCACACAATTTGAATGAAAGTTAAATGGAAAATTGCAGTCACTTTTGTAGTGCTGCTTCAATGCCATACTTTGTTCATAATCGAAGTGAATTGTGACGGGTGACGAAAAATGGATTGGAATGAAATTTGGAGCTAACGGATTTAGTATTAATAAGGAAAAATAGAATCAAGTCTTTTAAAAAATCTACTTGTACTCAAATTTTAATACTAAAGTCTTAATTTGTATTAGTTAATCAAATAAATTGACACAATGCATTTAATATAATATATTTATAAAATATGCTATTCCTTTATAAATTATATGTGGATAAAGAATTTTCTTCGCCATTTGGTACTTTGTAATATTTGCCACATTATTTTTATCAACTCTAAATGTTTTTTATCAAAAGTTTGCTTTTGACAAAAATAAGAATGTAATATGGATTTCGTTATCCTCTACATCAATCTTGTCAACAACACTCGCACATCTATGCTTCATGTTTCATTCCGCCAACCAACTTCATAAGAATATTATTACTTGTCACTGTAAAATCGTAGAAGAACTGGATCTAGCTTGATTTTCAGACTGTGATTCAGCGAACACACCTTTCACAGTGAGTTTGAATTGTCATTCTGTGTCCGTTGAACTTTTCAAAATCAAATCAAAATAAAAAATATTTTATTTGAACAACACATAAGAAACGGAAGAAGATATAGAGTGCTTAATAAAAATAATATTCACCAATATCTTGCTATCAAATTCAAACTACTCGAAGGCTCACTTATACTTTGTTATAAATATAACCTCAATACTATAATAGAAAATTCAACCCAAAAGTTATATTAGGATCGCGCTATATTAACGAACAGAACCATACAACACAATCTTACTAGATAAAACATATAAAACTACTTACTTGACTGACATTGCCGTTCCGAACACACAACATAACCAAAACAATAAACGAAAAAGTTCACAAATATAAGGACCTAAAAGAAGAAGTAAGACTTTGCTCAACTTATTGCCTTTCCACATCAGATAGAAAGATAACTTTCTAACAATCAAGGCCTTTCGAATTTGACTACAAAAGTTTTATTACATCTCTGCGAAGAACTGGTCGAGGAACACCAAATGTTTTTGAGACCAATAACCAGTCCATTTACTTATCTCGATTTCTATCTATTGATTTACCTTACTTTATAATCGCGTGGCATTTTGCTATCAGGAAAAATATATAACAACAAAGATATTGACAAAATGACACACCTGGCATAGGTTCGTTACGTAGCTCTTTTCTTAAAAATATTTTTTTTAATTAGAAGATAAGTGTTTGAGCAATGAAACAAACGCTACATAAATTAATTCAATAGCAAAGAACTTACCATTTGTACAAAAATTTATGTATGAAAAATCAGTCCTCAAGAGAGATTGTTTAGCAACACCTCAGAAATATTATTTAAAAATGACAATAAAAACCGTTCCTACCACAATAGATTCAAAACGAAAATTATACCAAATTTAATATTAAAATCATTTTTACGTGGTGTTTGCGATACTTTAGGGTACTCTTGATTACGGTGCATGCGTCCTGACACAATTGAAAAAGTGTTAGAATTTGTTCATGAAGAGATGAATATATTATATTTACAGCAACGTAATGAAAATGTTCCTGAAATGAGATCACAGCCTAATCCATTCGGTATTTCCTAAATTTACTTTTGACCATACTCAATAAACTTTTTCAATGCCAGTCTCACGATCGAATTTTGCATCCCCTAAACCCTTTAATATGCAAGGATATTCAAAACAAATTATGCCTAAAAAATCCTTTGACAATGCACGACTTACGTGATTGCAATGTATATGTAGAAATAAATAAAAAATATAGTATATGAAGAAATAAATAAAAAAATAGCAAAATTGGTTCAAGTTCCTATAAATGATCATGAGGGTGATGTTTTAATTACAGGACAATACATTTCGGATTGTGTAATTGATGATTGTATTACTACTATTAGTAATAACCGCGGCATCTTACAAGTAAGAAATCCAACACATGATTTAGTTTTTTCTTTTGACCGACCTATTAATGCTATTTATTATTCAGTGCACGCGTTATAAACATTCGTATAATTGAGCGAAGGAACGTTTACGCCACGTTTACGCACGGATCACTTCAATGCAGAAGAACGCGCTAACTTACGAGTAGAGTGTGTGCATTGTGTTCGCAGTACGCAGACGTTTTTTATATAGATGGGAAACCACTTAATTTTACAAATAAAATTAGGCTTATAATAAAAACTACAGATCAACGATTATAAATTCAAACGTCTATATATAAGGACACGCCATAAGTATAATAGATTAACCTAAAATCAAAAAGCAAGTGCAGACAAATATATCTCCCTGTCTATACTGAATTCAAGAAATCTTCAAAAGCTTAATTTAATAAATTCAAAAATGTCCCTTCAAACTCAACTAGAGGATTATAGCGTGTTATATCATAGGACGATTCCTGTATATTTAATGCGTTTTGAAGCAACCATACTCTGCATATATCTGGCGTACGGAAGATGCGGTTTGTAACACTTAAAAAAAAAATCCCCTGTAAATGAGAATGTTCAAGATAAAAATGAAGTTCATCCTCACAATATAAGAGTGGAACACAGCAATATATCAGCAACTCTCACGGAATAGTTGCTGATCTGCGGAGGGAGGTGTTATATTCTATAAAGTGTCATTTGATAGATACTTCTTATATTCTCATTTATTATAAAATTCAAATGTCTCATTCTTCTTCATTCTTAAAATTTAATATACAATTAGTGTGATTGTGGAAATTTGAAATTAACCTGTTAATCTTAATAACAGACGCTTCATCAAAGTTGCTGAAATGGAAGAAAATCGTCTACTGAAAACCTCAATGTTTTCTTTCTTAATTAGACTAAGCAATCAGGTCAATTGTATATTTAGTTGGCTAAGTCTGTAATTTGTGACTGATTTGGTTATAGGTTTAAGTACAAATTATAATGATCATGTAAAGATATGGTGATGATTAGTTACAAGTTAAGCCAAACCAAAAGCAAAAATAAAAATTATTACAAATACTACAAATATTAGTATAAACGTACCTATTTCAAAGATAAAGTTAATATGAAGTATAAGTTCTATTAAATTGATACGCAGAAGTTAAATTATTTATTTTATTGCAAAGATAGTTTGCAAAAATGGGTACCAAAAATTATTTTGAGTGTTAAGCAATGACTGTACCTAGCTGGGTATTATTAGTTCCTATTTGTAAATAATCAAATATATAATGTTGAAAGAAAAACCCAGGCCAATACTTGTACGGTTCACTACCTTAAAGCAGAGATCTGAAGTCTGGAATTCAAAAACTTCTCTAAAAGGTTCCGGAGTTACAATTTCTGAGTTTTTAACAAAACCCAGACAGGAGGTCTTTGCGGAAGCAAGACGGCACTTCGGTATCAGAAGCTGTTGGACTGCTGACGGTATCATCATTGTTTCCTTGCCAGACAAGAGCCGCAAGAGAATCCAAAATATGAAGGAGCTGCAAACTCTAATGGCTACTTCTTCTTCACTTGATACCGCGCAGGAACATAAGACGAGACCCCGTCGTGTGCCCAAAAAATAGTTAAGTAGTTTTATTGTTTAAAATCTTTTTTTTTTTACATATGTTTGTATACATTTTCATTACTTTTCTTAATGATTTTAAATATTTCATGGTGTTGGCCGGTATGCAGTTAATTTATTTTCCTTTTATTTTATCTAATATCAATTTTCAATGTTCAAGTTCACTTTTTAATTTTAAGTTGGGTATTCTTTTATTAATTGTACTTGAAACTTTTAGTTAATATTTGTAAATATACTTTAATGTCAACTTGACAATACTATATTTAGACTTGACAGTTATGTTATACGAGATCTGTCACTCGTTTAAAAACCGGTTCAGTGTTACCATTTATTATTATTATATTTATGTTTTTTTTTTTTGTTTATAATTTTGATTACTTTTTGTAAAAATATTTTATTACTATGCCAGTGAGTGTGGGATTTTAATAGTTAGTCTTTTTATATTTTATATAATTATATTATATTAATAAATTGAATCTATTAATTATATTATTTGCATATATATATATATATATATATATATATATATATATATATATATATATATATATATTTTTTTTTTTTTGTTATTATTATTTTTTTTTTATTGTATATATTCTACTATGACAGATGCGATTTTTAATTTTAATAATATTTGTTTGCCTTCATCTTCCTCTGATGAATTTTACAGTGCTTCAAGTAACCCTTCATCTGACGATGAATTCATTCCATTAGATGCCAGACTTCAGTCTATCTTCTCTGACGGAACTAGCTTCAATATTGTTCATATTAATGCTCAAAGCATACCGGCTCATTACTCTGATTTACTTGCAACATTTAGTAACGTCCAAGTCGATTGTATTCTTGTTTCCGAATCATGGCTAAAACCTTCTCTTTCTTCCTCTCTTTACAGTTTACCTAATTTCACATTGGTACGGAGTGATCGCCTAGAAAAGCGTGGTGGTGGCGTGTGCATATACTTGAAAAATCACATTTCCTTTAAAACTATTAGCTCATCACCTACCTCAGATTCCACACAATTAGAATACCTTCTCATTGAAGTAGTACTTCATCACTCAAGATTACTTCTTGGCGTTATGTACAGCCCCTCCTCCACTATTGACTACTTCAATGACCTTGAATTACTATTGCATAATTTCTTACCTTCTTATGAGCATGCTGTTATCATGGGTGACCTAAATACATGTCTTGTTAAAAATAACTATGGATCTAATAAACTCAAATCTTTACTTGACTCCTTCAATATTTCTATTCTTCCTCTTTCTGAAACACATTTTTCACCGCACTCTGAACCATCTCTTCTCGACTTAATTATGGTCTTTACATCCAACAATGTGCTATCTCACGGGCAACTAAATGCTCCTTTCTCATATCATGATCTTTTATTTCTCCGTTATAATCTTTCTACTCCCAAACGCAAAGGTAAGGTTATTCTGAGGCGTAATTTCAAATCGATAAATTGGGCCAATTTACTTTCTGACGCTAGAAACATTGATTGGTCCAGTGTATTTAACGCTCCTACAATAGACATAAAAGTAGAATTATTTAACTCTTTTATCACGTGCTTATATGATTCCCATGCCCCCATCAAAAAGATCAAAGTTAAGCACTATCCTGCACCGTGGCTAACCGCCGATATAAAGAGCGCGATGAACAAACGCAATAAAGCCAAGTCACGTTACAAGAAGTTCCGAAATAATGATAACTTTGCTACTTATAAAAAGTTGCGCAATCGTTGCAATAGATTGTGTAGAGACGCCAAACGCCGTTATATTTTCTCTTGTGCTAATAAGTCTACTCCTCCACAATTGTGGAGATTTTTTCAGTCACTAGGTGTGGGTAAATCTCGGCCTTTTTCAAATACTTGTATTAATTAAAATTCTCTTAATAATTATTTTTCGACACCGCCACTTATTATAGATAATGTAATAAAAACCTCAGTTCTTACTAAATTAAATAATATCACTCCACCTATCTGTGACAGTTTTACCTTCGCTGAAGTTACGGAGTGTGATGTTAAGACAGCTATAGTTAGTATCAGTTCCCGAGCAGTGGGTGAGGACAACATTAGTCGAGACATGTTGTTTCCGCTTCTTGACATTATATTGGCTGTTATAACACACATTTTAAACTTTTCGTTAACAACCAATTCCTTTCCTTCTCCTTAGAAATTAGCACATATACTTCCTCTACCTAAAAACAATAATCCAAGTTCTCCCTCCCACTTTCGTCCGATATCTATACTTCCTTTCTTATCCAAAGTCCTAGAAAGCGTTATATCCAAACAACTAACATCTTTTTTAAACATTAACAAGCTCCTTAGTCCTTTCCAATCCGGTTTTCGTACTGCACACAGCACATCCTCCGCCTTGCTTAAGGTTACTGAGGATATCAGATACGCTATGGACAACCAAAACCTTACTATCCTTGTTCTATTAGATTTTAGTAATGCTTTCAACACTGGATTTTGATATATTGCTAGGGATCATGCGCAGTCTTAACATATCTCCACCCGTAATTGAATGGTTTCGTACTTACCTGTATGGACGTCGACAGATTACCTGTTCTGATGATTCGTCTTCTGAATGGGCTGAACTCTCTGCTGGCGTTCCTCAGGGCGGCGTTTTATCTCCTCTACTTTTCTCCATTTTTATTAATGAAATCACAAAAATTCTTTCATGTTCCTACCATCTATATGCTGATGATTTGCAACTTTATAGACATTCATCATTTGAAGATTTAAATATAAATATTAATCAGATTAATCATAACTTAAATTTAATAAAGGAATGGACTGCGTCTTTTGGGCTTCTTGTGAATCCCAAGAAATCGCAAGCCATTATTATAAGTAGTAAGTAGACATTTTAGAAATAAGATTATTATTAATAACCTCACTAATATTTTATACGATGAATCAATTATACCTTTTTCTGATGAAGTTAAGAATTTAGGATTGATATTTGACAAATTTTTATCGTGGACGGCGCAAGTTAATGATATCAGCAAGCGCATTTACATGTCTATTCACTCTCTTAAACGTTTACAGAATTTCCTACCAATGCGTACTAAAATCCTCCTAGCGCAATCTCTTTTATTACCCCTTCTCGACTATGCTGACGTTTGCTATCTGGATGTATCTGACGAGCTGCTTAACAAATTAGATCGCCTTCAAAACTTGTGTATCCGCTTTATTTTTGGATTACGCAAGTTTGACCATGTTTCAGTCTTCCGACATCAGCTTAAGTGGCTCCCAATCCACCTTCGCCGGAATATGCACGTCCTAACCGCGCTGTATAATCTCTTCTCCAACTCAGCTCCCTCCTATCTTCATCAACGGTTCCATCTTGCAATTCCTAGTAGTCGTCCTAAACGCTCCTGTGTTATAGTAAAAACCTTTGATATTCCCTCTTATAAATCGCACTTTTATTCCAAATCTTTTACAATACAAGCAGCGCGGTTATGGAATTCCTTACCAACCAGTATAACATCCAGTCGTTCTGTCTTGGCATTTAAACGTAAATTAAAGCACTACTATCTCTCACACGATTAAATTATAATGTACATTAGATATATGTATTTCTATATGTTATTATTATATGTATGTACTTCTTAATTTATGTAGGTATAAATGTATATGTATGTATCTTATTTTATATAGTATTATTATATGTATGTTCTTTTTAATTTATGTAGGCATAAATGTATATGTATGTATCATATTTTATATAGTATTATTATTATGTATATTATTATAACATACCTATGTACCATTCTCTGCCCTCTTAAACCTTCTGTCCAACACTCTAAGGGTAGCTGGAAGAGATCTCTTTGTAGAGATAAGTTAATCCTATGTGTATGTCTTTTATAATTGTCTTTTTTCTTGTATTTTTTTTTTTATGGTGCATAAATAAATAAATAAATAAATAAATAAATGTTTATTGCTATTAGTAATAATTAAGCAGCCAGATGATGCAGTCAAGACTAGTCTTATATTATGTACCTACCTCATATAAATGTTGATCTCTTTATTTGTACGTTAAATTCAAATGAAATCATTATCTCTCTTTATATTAAAGCTGATGAGTTTGTTTGTTTGAACGCGATAATTTCAAAAAATACTGTTTCGAATTAAAAAAATAATTTTTATGTTGGATAGTCAATACATCGAGGAAGGTTATATAATAACATCATATCAATAGGAGCGGAGCAGCAGGGAAAAATATCGCAAAAACTGGAAAATTATTCCTACTTTGACAGTTTAAACAAAACGTTCACGACAGCATTTTAAGGTTGACTCAGTGTAAACTTTTTTACGGTAAAATAATTATTTGTTTTCTAAAATATTGCTTAATATGCGAAGATGTTCATATAAACACGATATTAACCCTTATCCAAATAAATATGGTTTTCATCAGAAGTATTTATTTTGTACAACATCGCCGCTAATACTATTAATGATTTCAATTAATATCTTAGGAGATACCATAGTTTTAAAATAACTTCCAAAATAAATATGATGTATACATGCCGCCGGCAGTCATGAGTCGGGAGGTGCGGGCCGGTACCTCGGCAAGGTATCACGCTTCGTGGCTCAGGTCTAAGACGAGTGGTCGGTTCTTTACGGCTCAGTTTGATGTTGTGAATTGTCATGTATGTCATCGTATCAATACTAATATTAATAAAAAGCCTATGCCTGCAGTCTGCGAGTTTTGAACAGCAACGAAACAGCGAATAAAAATATGCATAGGTTAGCTACCAACGAGTAATCACTGAACAAATAATAAAACACTGGGCCAGGCATTTAAACACGTAGGATCAGATTTACGACTAGGCAGTATTACACACGTTACGTTATCAAGATCAGGTTGCGAAGAAAGTACTATATTCGTCTACCACAAGAAAATAGAATTAAAAATATTGTGTGTGCAAAAGTACTTTAAAATAAATCAGATAAAAATACTACTACATAATATTATTACTTACAAGGTTTAAAGCACCACAGAACTTTTACCCAGCGTTCCTGTATGTACCTATGTATTATTCCTGTTCCCGTGACATATTTTTATTATAGTTCAACTATAATAAAAATATGTCTATATAGTTTAACTCATCAGACCGTACGTCCCTAAAATAGCTTCTAAAATAAGATAATGAACTATGTAATAATCTTAAGTAGTAATCTTGAACTTGACTTAACTTTTCCATAAATTATCGCGGGTAAAACCAAATACATTAATATCATGTTTGTCTGTGTGTTTGTATATGATTTAAACTCCGACCGACCTGCCTCGACCGGGGAAGGACCACCCTCTCACAGAAGACCGACGCGTAGTAATCAAACTCATTTGGTTATGTTCCGTCGGTGAGTTAGAGAATCCGGAAGCCCAACCCCCCCCCCCCCCTCCGCCAAACATGAAAGCGATGCCAAAAAGGAAAATACCCCAGGAGGGTACCGGCTTTGATGAAGCCGGGGACCCCCTCCCCGAGCAAAATCGGGGAAATGATTATCGGATTTTGCTCGGGCTGCCCGTCATATCTGGGGCGGGCAAAGTATCGCCTTTTGTGTTTTTTGAGGGCAAACGACGAGTCAACGCAGCGGCACCCCGACCCACTCTAAATGTGGAATTTTGCAACATCCGGGGACTTCATTCCAACTTGAACGCCGTCCACTATCACCTAGAGACGGCGCAGCCGGCCTTGTTGTTTCTGACGGAGACGCAGATATCACAACCTAGCGACACAGCATACCTATCATACCCCGGGTATAAACTCGAACATCATTTTATACCACACGCCGTGGTATCTGTGTTCGTAAGGGAGGATATCTGCTACCGTCGCCTTCAGGTTTTTGAAGGTCGGGACCTGTCTGTACTCTGGCTGCGCGTGGACATGGCCGACCATGTCAGAGTCTACGCGTGCCTCTACAGGTCCCATAGTGGTAATGCAGAAACGGATCAACTCTTAGGCCATGTTCAGGCGAAGATTGACGATCTGCTTTCACAGACTCCCTCCGCCGAAGTCGTAGTCCTTGGGGACTTCAATGCGCACCATGCCGACTGGCTAGGGTCACGTGCCACCGACTACGCGGGGAGATCTGTGTTTGACTTTGCTCTGGCAAATGGTATGTTCCAATTGGTAAAGACGCACACTCGTCTACCGGACGTGGACAGCCGTATGCCCTCTTTGTTGGATCTTCTGCTGACTACACATCCCGGAAAGTACCAAGTTACTGTCGAGGCTCCCTTAGGGTCCTCTGATCATTGCTTGGTACGGAGTGTAGTGCCCATTGAACGCCCAGCTCGCACAAGACCTGCGACTCGACGCGTTTGGCACTACAAGTCAGCGGATTGGAATGGAATGCGATCCTTTTTTGCATCCTACCCATGGAGGCCGATTTGTTTCCCTTCCAATGATCCTAGTGACTGCGCTGCGGCTGTAGCTGATGTGATACTTCAGGGCATGGAACTATTTGTACCAAGCTCTGTGGTACCACTTGGTGGCAGATCGCGGCCTTCCCTGTGGAAAAGGTCTCATAAATTCTGATACAATACAACGAATTGGTTATCAGAATTTATCAGTTGAAAAAAAATCTATAAGATTAGAAAAATTTTCTGATACAGATTTCTATAAGAATCTATAAGTTGATGTTGAGACTTATTTTGTATGAGGAATCACTGGCTATTTTTCTATAAGAACCATCAAGATTAAATAAGTCATGAGATTTTATAAGTTAATACTATTGAAGACTTATAAGAGATCGTATGAGAATATTTGTTTAAATAAGTTTATATGAGTTTATTCTGGGGTAAATTTAATGAGATATAGAGAGAAAATTTACATAAGATAATACTTATAAAATCTCAGAAATACGATTTTCTATTTAAATAAGGGAAGTTTATAAGTTTATTTAAGAATTTTCACTTCTGAAGTATCTGATAGAATACTTAAGATTAGTTATCAGTTTTTATAAGAAATTTTGCAATATTTTTATTCTCAAATTCTATAAGTCCAAACATGAAATTCCGAAGACAAATGCAGACGATTTTCTGATAAAGATTTTATCAGATTTAATAAGGAATTTATTGTTTGTATAAACTTGTCAAAACTTAAAGCATATCATTTAATTTAAATAATCACAAGCTTTTATGAGATTTTTCAAGTTGTACTTATTACTCATCATAAGTCGAAGAAACCTTAAGTTATTAGGCGCATCCCTAAACTCGCTACCAGTAGCTGTAGCTGTAGCTTTAGGAATGGTATTTTTGGTATCTGTAAAAATATGAACATAAGTACGAAAGTATTTGGGTGTATCCGTCTCTTATAAAAATATGTCAGACTTTATAAGAAAATAATAATATCCCACACAACAAATTTATTTTTCTTATCTATAATTATTGTGAATAAATTTTTAAGTAGTCACTTTCTTATAATCGTGAGAAAACCAAAATTTATGATTATCAATGATTTGATGGAATAAGAGCATGTTGACTTGTTTTTTTTTGCGAAAATATAAAATGTAAAAGATAATTATTTTCGAAAAATTTCTATTTAAAATTGAAATTATGAACATTAAAGTACAAATAACTAAAAATGCATAAGGTAATGGAGTTTAATGTGTGACTTTTATGTTAACATGAATAATTATTTGTTTAGAATTGACAAACAAAAAAATGTTTTAAGTGTATGTGTGTTTATATCTGAACACGTGTGTGTAGATATTGCAGACTGTTGATAGAAAACCGACACAACGTACTTTACGATTATAATAAAAGGAATGGGTAAGTATTGTATCCCTTTCCTATAACCAATCACAGGGCTTCCCGCTTACAGTATATGACAAAACGCGGCTCGAGGTCTCAGTATACACACGACTTACGCATAGGACAGCACGGTTCAGAAAGTCTTTCGCCCTATCTTTTGTTATAAGTTCCAGAATAATCCTTAACTTCTTGCGGTGTAATTTTACTTGTCATCTTAATTTTTTTATTAATTAATTAGTATTATAGAGTAATTTCAGAATGATATAAGTATCCTCATGTATGCCTACGTGAAATTATTAAGCAGTGGGAAGTGTACTACGGTTGGAATTAACCAAATTAAAGGTTACAAACCGAATCGTCCTAACAAAACTTTTCAAGTGAAAATAAAAGGTGATTACCATCTGTGTTTAGTTGGATTAACAAATGGTAAGTTTTACGTATTATTACATTTTACATTATATTATATTAGGATTTATTTTTTAGCATCGTTAAATATTGCAATCAAGTAGTAAAATCTAAAGTTTATAAGTTGTTATTCATTTGTTAGTAGGATTCAATATTTAAATGCTAATTTTTTACTATTTATTAATTATATTACTTCGTAAAATAATTCAGATTCATAGAATATTCATAGGAGATAAATATTTTCGGTAGTGTTTATGATTCGTAACAAAGTTTAGAATCCTTTGTTTCAATTGAACTCATAGAATCTTGTAGAAAGAAAAAAACTGTAATGAGAATTTATGAGAAGTGTATTAAAAATAAAAATTTCTGATAATGTATCGACAGCTACTGGTTGCGAATTTATAAGTTATTATCAGATTTCGTATGTTTGTTAGAGAATATGAGAAATTTATTGAGAATAAAATTTTCTGATTAAATTTCGATTGCCTTTTGCATAGAATTTATAAGTCAATCAGATCTCGTGTGAATATTCTACCAAATTCTATCAGAATTTATAAGATCTTTACCGATTTATTGTTGTTAATTAAAAATATTTTATTCTAGAATCCAAAGACGGACTGACAGAGCAGATAAATAAAGGTGGACGAATCCGATTTCCGTCAGCAGCTTTATTATCAGATTTATCTGAACAATCCGAAGTTGAGGAGAAAGCTCGTTCTAAAGGGAAAAAAGCTCCCGTGGAAGATAACACCCGTGACATTTTAAACAAAAAATTAGCAGCAATCAATAAGGTATTATTTATAATTTAAATTAGTTGATGTAATTTTCTTCAATTAAGAAGGGAAAATTTATCTTTTCATTTGTATTGCTACGTGAAGTTTCGAGTCTTTTTTGTAAAATTGACATTGCATGTAAATAACTCCAACTTTTGATGGTGGCAATCGGTTTAAACCGATAAATTTTTGAAATCCGTCTCATTTATAATCTGTTAAGTCGTATGTTTCTCCAAAATTTTTGATTTTTAAACTTTTTTTGAACAATACTTCCATTTGATTCAGGACTTCGATTTTCTTTGAGACTATCTATAATGACGGAAAATATCCTAAATTCAGAAAAATAAAATATTTTCTTAATAACTTAAAATTTGTAATCTAAGGAGCAGAAGTCAATCTTTTTGGTTTTTCATTTGAAGTATGGAAATTTTGTTTTCCATTTTTCATCTGATGATTATCTTTGTTTTAAATTTTAAAAGTAGTTGATGTGACAAAGTTTGTAATTTATTTGATTGTTATTTTATACTTCACTCGTAAATTATTTATTACAGAAGAATTTTGACAGCCAAACTTTTACTAATGAACTTTAAAAAATTGACCAAAAATAACAAGTATTATTATTATATGTATATATTAATATTTTATCAAAATATGATTAGAGATAAACCATTCTGAATTTGCTGGGTAGTATTATCATTATACGAAACCTAATTTTCTAACAGCCGTGTTTTCTGTAAGAATATTGTTTGAAACTAATTTTTCGGCATTACATAGCAAAATTTGCTAATACTATAGGATAGCATTGCTCATAAATACTTCTATTATAACAGCATTTGATAATGCAGTATACGCTATGAAAGAATTCATGCATTTATAAATTATAGGTATATATAGCTTTATTAACCACTTTGAAACTCAATAATCATATTATATTATAATGAGTCGTAGAGCAAAGTCATAAGTATAATTCTTACGAACAAATTATGTTCTATACAAATCCTCCTAATTATTTTTTTTTACTTTATTAAGACTTTGTGGTGCTATTTTGTTAAAACATCTATAGGGGAGCCCGGGGATGGTTGACCAATTTTCAGTTTAAAAGTTAATATTTTTATTGCTTTAATGATAATTTTTGTGAAAAGCAATTCCATTGATAGTGACACTATTCAGCTCTAGAAAGAAATTACAATAAGCACGATACCTATTAAAACATAGTATATAGGCTCGATTTTATAGATCGGGAAAAACGAGTCAACCTACCCCGTGCCTGGGGCAGGTTGACTTGTCACTAGGGGTAAGTTGACCTAAGAAGTAATGAGTACCAAGACTACGAAGGAACAAGATTAAAATACTAAAGTAAATGCAGTCATCATTTTTAAGAACATCTTCAACAACATTAAACATCGTTAAGAACCTATCAGTCCACCTCCTGTTTAAAATAGTCTTTGATAGTCCTTTAGTCTAAAATTGTCCAAATAGTAATTATAATGGGAAAACGAAGAACGGAAGGACCATATTGCCGAGGCCGAGATAGCAACTGCGAAGGTCACCAGCGAACCTCGGTCAGCAGACGTCATTTTTCCCAATTTTTTGGTGCCAAGATGAGCTATCTCTCTATCAGGAATGTGAACCGTTGTCAGTCCTGTTTCATCTACATTCCAAATATACCTAGGGCTTAAATTTAAACGTAGGTAAACGGTTATTAATAATCATCAATCAATCAATCAATCGGTAATCAAAGAACAACTGCTCGTTGTTTTTGTTGAAAGAAGTGGCTCGAAATAAACTCGTAGCTTAAGGAGATCGAATAGAGAGAATAGGATGACGTTTAAGCAAACTCCCTACCCAATCTTCATCAGCAATCTGTTTTTTATCTCATGATTCAGGAAAAGATTTATTATTTTTTTTCGCAAATTCATTTGTTAGTTTTCGGGACTCGTAAGGCCTTAATCCATAATGAACATCAGCAGCTCCCTTATGGGCAATCTTCTGATGCAAGCTCTTCCTCGTCACTGAATATTTGTCTGTTTTTTATGTAGCCAACGCTTTCCAAAGTCAATTGAGATCTAGACAGACAGGGATTGCATTCTTTTTTCTTCATATTTACTACATGGCGATATTTTATATGGTATAGCAAATTCTTTGAATTGATACTTTTTTCGGCGAAAATAACTTGTCGACATACTCTCTCCAGTATGTCTTTACGTCGATTTGACTTTCGTTTATAGATTCGCATCGTTCTAAACTGGAAATATTAGGTTAAGAACAATAATTTTTATACGAATTTATATCTAGTATATCCAAAATTGTATGGGGCAGGTTGACTAGATAGTCAACCAACCCCTTTTTAAATGAGTCAACCAGCCCCAAACAACCTAGAAATTTTTAACTATTTGCCTAAACCTTAAAATGGTGTCGTAATTAAAAATAATAAGGAAGCATACAAAGTTCGGAAATCAAACATTCGTATTAAACAGTTTGACAAGCAATCAAAACAAAATGAAAAGAGTTATAACAAATAGAATTAGGAAAAAAATAGTTACTTTAGTGTCTTGTTTTTGAACAATAGGCTCTAGCTGACAAACGGTTTGGGTCTGCTCCGCAATTTTTCTGATGATTGTGCGCGGGGGAATAATGGATACGCTCACCTAGTCGGTCGATGCAAAAAGTTTGCCTAGCTCGCGTTTTTGACAATTAGTCTACCTGCCCCTATAGTCAACCATCCCCGGGCTCCCCTACATTTAGAACATAGTTATTTTTAACTTGACCATAATATCTTTATCCTTTCTTCTTAGATTCCTTTTGTTTAGAATTTTGAAATGAATTCAAAGTCAAAAAATATAAAATTTAAAATCAAATTATGAATAAATATATATGTATATATACATCTGCAATAATTCGTGAGTTGATTTGAAAGCGTTCAAACAATGCTACGATCAATATGAAAATTCAAAAACAAAAAACAACAGAAAAATTTTTTTCAGACTGAAAAAATGATTCATTGTTTTGATGGTCTCATTGAAAATTTTTCAATTCCAGTCCTAAAATACAATTTATTACTAACTTTTAATCCTGAAAATAAATTGTGAAAAGAATTTCCTTGAAACTTGTTTTTTATACATTGCTTCGTAATAATTTTTTCAAAATTAGAAAGCATACGGAATTTAAAGTGTTTCATTGAAATATTTGTATATATATATTATATATATATTATATATATATATATTATTATTAACTATTGTGTACTTTTTAATGATTCATCTTTATTATAAAATCTTTCTCATCACATATTCGTATTGAAAATATTAGCTACTAATTTTTACTTTATGTTGCAAGATTCCTTCTAAATACTAGGATCAGTAATTTGTTTCAACCGATCAATATGAAGAGATTAAATAACCGTTTGCTGAATTCATCATGTGATGAAAGCAGTGTAAGCAAACGAACAGTATCTCGCTGGAAAAAAATATTTGCTGATTCTGCTAAGAAAAAGAAAATAGGTACGAAAACCATTCTTTCCAGAATATATATATATATATATATGTATATATATATAAATATACACCTTATTTTATTCGGAAAAGAATATTATTATCCTCTACATTATTTTGTTCTAAATAATAAAATTCTATGAAATGTACCTAGCGGTATGTATCTGATAGTATGATTAAACTTACTCCCTTATTATTTATGTGAAAATCTTTATAGATTGATGAAACATTTTTCAACTTTTTATTTATGAATATTTATGATCCTTTGAATATTTAATTTTTTCGTAAGATACATTCGTAAAAAGTCATACATTATTTACACACATTTAATTAATAAATTAATTTATTTAAACTACAAGTCATATGGACTTTAGCTCTCCAAACATTTTGAATTTGTTTTTAAAATCGTATTACTTGTATTTATTGTAAATTTTTTCAATTTTTTTTTGATCGATTTTGCATACCTTAAGTAAAATTAATTAACACAGTTAGAATTTTCATATTAAAGAATAATATACATTTCCGATTAAGTTAGTATTATACTATTAGAATCATTGTATTTGCAATTTTTTCATATTATTTAAAAGAATCAGGAGAGTTCGACAAAGAGAAACATGATGCACAAATGAAACAGTTCTACGTATATGTATCTAGTAAAATAACAGATACTCGCGCTGGAGTCAAACGTGTACCGAAGGTAATTAAAATTTAGAAGCTTAATTAGAAATAAAAAATATTAAAAAATTTGAACTCAAAAGCAGGTCAATTTGTTTTAAAGTAAATTATAATTTTCCAAATTTGATTGATAATTAATTTATTCTTAATTAAAAAACAATAGTATGGGTATTGAAGGGTATGAATATTTATTTTAGGTTAAACCGGTGGAAAACACTGACACAGAAGACATTGATAGCTCAGATATTGAGGAAAATACTGTCGCTTCAGATGGAGAGGAAGATAGTGGACAATCTACCGATGAAGACAAGGGGGAACGGAATGATAACTCAGAGTCCGATAATACAATGAGTCACCAAAAGAAGGATGAAGAGACTGATTGTGACCATGAAGTTGAGACTACAGAAGCAGTTTCAAATGCAGCTGAGGAAAAATTGAACCAAGAGCGAAGTGAGCATAAGGACGAAAGTGAACTCAACAATATGTCCACCCAGGGTGAAGAAAAGGAAAAAGTCACAGATTAAAACTCTTAAAATTATAAAGTGTATTTATTTATTTTATAATATCTGTTAGTTCAAAAGAGAATAATCGAAATAATTTTTTATTATTGTAATTTTACGTTTAGTGTACTAACTACAAACGGATTTTTTATTTTTCTTATAGTAGACTTACTGGCTTAACTTTTTAAACATTTCTATTTTCAAGGATTACAGACCTTATAACTATTTAATACAAGTTTCATTGAGAAAATAAATATTATAATAATTATGACTATGTTGTTGATTAATCGAATAAGGAATGTTTCATTTTCTTATTTATAGATAAACAAATTTAGAAATGATCGATTAGTAAAAGTAGTACAATTTTGAGCTTTGATATAAATGATTTATCCTGAATATGATTGGTCTGATCTTTTAAATTGATTACCTAATTAAGTCTCTAAAAATAATATAGGTTTTGAAATCGTCACTTAATTTCGCTCGAAATTCTGTATTTTAAGAATTAAAGAAAATTTCTTATATTCCCTGGTAACTGCAACGAACGAAATCACTGCTATTAAGTCTCATAGAATTTTTTCTAAGTTTCGTCATAACTATCAGAATTTTTTGTATATATACTGATGAAAACAATGGAAATTCTTTTAAATTCTGAATTTCTCTTAAAAGCTGGTAGTGATGCTAAAAGAATTTACTAGATAATTCTCGTAAAAGTTGTTCTAAGTAAAGTTACTTAATGATTCTCGTAAGAAATATTGCGAAATTTCTAATAGAAAATGATAACTGATCTTTAGTATCCTATCAGATACTTCCGCATGTGAAAATTCTTAAATAATCTTATAAGCTTCCTTTATTTAAATAGAAAATCGTATCTCTGAGATTTCATAAGTATCATACTTACGTCAATTTTCTCTCTATATCTCATTAAATTTACCCCAGTATAAACTCATATAAACTTATTTAAACAAATATTCTCATACGATCTCTTATAAGTCTCCAATAGTATTAACTTATAAAATCTCATGACTTATTTAATCTTAATGGTTCTTATAGAAAAATAGCCACTGATTTCTGATACAAAATCAGTCTCAACATCAACTGATAGATTCTTATAGAAATCTGTATCAGAAAATTTTTCTAATATCTTATAGATATTTTTTTAACTGATAAATTCTGATACCCAGTTCGTTGTATTGTATCAGAATTCATGAGATTTTTTCCACAGGGGCATAGAGAAATTAAACATTCTGATATAACTTCTGAATCAATTTCATATAAAAAAATATTTGTCGAAACTGTTTCTCAAATACTTTCGAGATTATGTATAAAAAATCGGAAAAATAATTAACTTCTGGAACTGATAGCGATATACTTAGTAATTCTCATAAATTTTTTTCGAGACTTATGAATGTATGAGTGTTTGCGAAATGCATACTCATACAAATATCTAGTTAATTCTTATAATCAAGAATAATTCATCTGAAATTTGGGCATGATTTGTCAAAAGTTTGGTGTAAATAAATTAGAATGATTACCTTCGAAAATTTGATGGCTAAAATCTATAAATCTACTCAATAATTATCGTTGTAATTATGGCGAAATTTCGTATTCAACTTTATTTATTTTTTAAATCTTATGAATATAATTTAAAAATTTTCTTATCAAATCTCATGCAATGACTAGAAAAACTGTTATTTTCATTGCTTATAAATGCTCATAAGTCTCCAAGTCCAATCATTTATCTCTTAAAATTCTGATAAATTTTATAAGAAAATGAAAAACAGCGCTTCTTTGAAGTTCTCGTTATAAGAAAATTGTCTTATAAGTTTATACGAGGTTTTCCGTGGACAAATGCAGAGCATTTTCTGATAGCCCATATTTTTATGAGAATATATCAGACCTTTTCCACAGGGCTTGGTTTGATGCGTCTGTCAGGGCTGCAGCAGCTGGCAAACGGCAGGCTTATCAAGCTTGGGCTAATGCGTTAGTCACTAAGGATCCGAACTCTAGAGTTCTGAAGAGGAAATATAATCGTGCCTCCAGATTCTTCAAACGGAAAATTGCTAGAGCGAAGTTCAAGCACGTCGTCAAAATTGGGGATCAGCTGGCAAAGTACCCACCTGGCACGCGCAAGTTCTGGGCGCTTTCCAAAGCCACTCTGGGAAACTTCTGTCAGCCTTCCCTGCCGCCATTGCACACTGGGAACGACTCTTTGGCCCACACGGCAAAAGAGAAAGCCGATCTCTTGGGCACTCTTTTTGCCTCAAACTCGACTTTGGACGACCAGGGGAAGGCACCGCCTATCATCCCGCGATGTCCGAGCTTAATGCCGGAAATAGTTTTTCGGCAAAAACTCATCCGAAAAGCCCTCCTTTCCTTGGAAGTTCATAAGGCCAGGTGGTATCTCTCCAGTTGTGCTACGAACATGTGCCCCTGAGTTGACACCAGTGCTAACGCGTCTATTTCGGTACTCCTACTTGAAAGGCGTAGTCCCGGTCTCATGGAAGCGTGCCTTTGTCCATCCGATCCCTAAAAAAGGTGATAGCTCGGACCCAGCTAACTACAGACCTATCGCCATTACCTCTCTGCTCTCCAAAGTAATGGAGAGCATCATCAATAAACAGCTCCTAACCTACCTCGAGGATCACCAGTTGGTCAATGACCGGCAATATGGCTTTCGCCATGGTCGATCGGCTGGTGATCTTCTGTTGTATCTTACACACCGTTGGGCAGCTGTTATTGAAAGCAAGGGAGAGGATCTGGCAGTTAATCTGGATATGGCGAAAGCCTTCGATCGTGTATGGCTCAAGGGGCTTCTTTCGAAGCTACCTTCCTATGGGCTTCCCGAGAGTTTATGCAAGTGGATCACCAGCTTCCTCACTGGGCGGAGCATACAGGTCGTTCTCGACGGTTTTTGCTCGGACCCCAAGCCCGTGAACGATGGTGTACCCCAAGGCTGCGTGCTATCTCTAACTCTGTTCCTCCTGCACATCAATGATATGTTGGATATCTCCAACATACATTGTTATGCGGATGACAGCACTGGGGATGCGGTATATTCCGGCCGTGCAGGTCTCTCTCGGGAAAACGTCGACGAGTGCCGAAAGAAACTTGTGTCTTCTATAGGGACTTCCTTGGGGATGGTCTCTGATTGGGGTGAACTGAACCACGTTCAGTTCAATCCCCTAAAGACACAAGTTTGCGCGTTTACCACTAAGAAAACCCCATTTGTCGTATCACCGCTCTTCGAGAGCACTCCTCTTATTGCCTCGCCAAGTATCAGAATACTAGGTCTCGACATTTCGAGCGATTGTCAGTTTCGTGGTCATCTGGAGAGCAAGGCCAAGTTGGCCTCGAAGAAATTGGGAGTGATTAATAGAGCGAGGCAGTATTTCAAACCTGGCCAAAGACTTGCGCTCTATAAGGCGCAGGTCCGGCCACACATGGAGTACTGTTCTCATCTCTGGTCCGGATCACCCCAATATCAGCTTCTACCATTTGACCGCGTACAACGGAGAGCCACTCGGATTGTCGGAGACCCGGTGCTCTGCGAACGGCTGGACTCTTTGGCATTGCGTAGAGACGTTGCTTCTTTGTGCGTCTTCTACCGCATTTACAACGGGGAGTGTTCCGAAGAACTTTTCGATCTGATGCCTGCCGCCGAATTTCATGACCGCACAGCGCGCCATCGCCTCCAATACCATCCTTACCACCTGGATGCGTGGCGATCCTCCACTGTGCGGTTCTCAAGGACATTTTTTCCACGTTCCACACGCTTGTGGAACGAACTCCCTTCGGCGGTATTTCCAGATCGGTACGACATGGGTACCTTCAAAAAAGGCGTCTACTCCTACCTGCAAGGGCGGCAACACTCTTGTAAATCCTCGGATGTTGCAAGAGTTCATGGGCGGCGGTGATCACAAGTCATCTGTGACCCGCCAGCTCGTTTGCCCTCCTCTTCCATAAAAAAAAAAAAGAAATAAAAAACTCACTGCTGAATTAAATTCATAGGATTGATAAAATATTCATAGTCCGCAGATTGACCAGTTATTATTAACTGGCCAGCCAAAAAAGGCACACCACCTTTTTCTTCTTTTTTATGGGATTTATTTTTTATTGGATGTTTTAAAAAATATATTAATATATATTGAATAAATTTATTATTTAAAAGAAATGTCCGTGATAAAAAAAATTTAGGAAAGCCCCAAAGTCGACAAAACCTTTAAAGTGGCCAAAACCGGGTCATTTGATCTACAACATGATGTGAAAGTAACATGTCCAAAGGTTTCATTAGTAACAAAAAATTAAAACGAGGAGAAAAAATAAAACCACCACTAAAAATAAAAAGCAACATTCACCGAAAAATAAAAAGCTCTAAGAATTGCGCATGTGATGAAGATATCCTCTGACTTGCCTGTTTTTGACGACACCGATATTTGTAACGACACCGACATATATACACCTGTTTGTCTCAATAGATCGACGATCGACGAAGATCGAATTCGAAGTCAATCAAAAGGCAAATGTTAAAATAACCGTTAATAAGTAAAGCTATCGTCAAGGGTTATCAGCTATCTATATGTAGGAAAGCTTTGTGTACACGACAGAGGTTGAGCCTATCGTGGTTAAAATGCAATGACATCAAAAATACATTTTTTTTTCCATACTATCCGATATTAGGGAACTTTTTTGAACTTGCTTTTAGTATCTAATTATTTTATATATTTGAGACTAGTTATATATCTGTAATTAAATGTGGAGTCGAGTATTCTCTAAATTATACTGTTATTATTCCTTAAGACTGTGGGCTGGATCCCTTTTATTTAGTGGTCATCCTTTTTGAAGATGAAAAGTGGAAATTGGTATCAAAAATCTGTTCTAATCAAAACAAATCAATCAATCATAAAAATAACATAAATGATACCTCCACAGAGGATCATCATAATTTTTTTTTTAAATGAGTCTTACGCAATACACGCAATGTACCAATATTTGAAATGTATGGGTTCCAGGATCCCTCACTGCCGTTTGCAATAATTGTCCGAGTCTGGTTGAAGGGAAACAACGTGAGAAATGCATATCTTTAAGGAAATTCAATTTTTTTATTCTTATAATAGTAAAATGTAGAATTTCAATCCTTTGGACTACCATATAATTGTTTAACATAAATAAAAACTCAGAACACTTACTAACAAAAATAATAGATATTAGATGCCAAAATTTTTTTAAAATATTTTACATTCTCTTTAGTGTCGGGACCTTGTTAATTGTTTTGGAAATTTAATATAAATGCTGACCTTATCAAAAGATTTTTTCATGTAAAAGGAAAAGTATTTTTATTTATAAAAAAAAGTTAAATGATATACTTCATTTAATAATAAATAACAATATATAAATCCTTTATTTTTTGATATTAGTACAATTTTCTAAAGAACTTCTTTTACAGCTGTAATTACATATAACCCTTGTTTATTTTGTTCTTCAAATATTTTGTAAAACAGAAACCCTTTTCACTTTAAAGTGATATTTAAGACGACTCATCCTACTGAATCACTCTTGTGTGTCTCAAAAAGCTTCAATATTTCTTGTCCTGCACATTCCGAATCAATTTCCTTTAAAGCATTAAGTCTTTCTGTTATGTGTCTACCAAAAAACCAATATTGACTTCCTTCTTTAGTACCTGTTAACGGTGTCATGGCTTTTATGAGGTCATTTAAAACTCGTTGACATTTATTTTTATCTTTTCTTTTGACTTTTCTACGAGGTCTATCTGTCCTTTGACCTCTCTGTCTTATTCCGAGTTGAACGTCATATTCATTTGATTCCTCTTTGACTTCAATTTTTGAGGCCACTTCTTTGTAATCACCGTGAAGTGTATAATCCTAAAAATTTACAATAATAAATGAAGTTACTCATTTTATTAACAATGTTATTATATTTATGTTAAAATGGAATAAGCTTTACATTAAATAAATATCAACTTTACATTAAACACATAGTTTTGTTCCAGAGATAAAATAATACAAAAAATATATAATCACAAATACAAACTATTATAAAAGCAGCTATAGGTGATATTTTTAATGCACTATGCATTAAAAATATTTAGATTTTTTGATATCATTCATACTGTACTCACTAGATATTAGGAATAAACATATTTTTATATAATTTAATGTTCAAGTTATATATTTTACTTTTCAAATATTTAACTATTTTGATCAAAAATTAATATAGTTTACATAATAAATACAGAATACTACATAATTATAGAACACATTAAGAACTTACATCATAATGAACATTGTCATTTTTAGTCGCTTGAAGGAACTGTAAGGGCTTCCATAGTGGCCAGCATGGTACATATACATCAGACAATGATCTTGCTGTTTCTTTAGATTTGTCTACACGCCGTAAATTATGGTTAAAAGTGCTCCTTATGTTCACCCATCGATCTCTTACTGAACGGGCTGAAAAAATATAAAGTAATGTTGAAATGTATTGGGATAAATAGACTCCCACTTTATTATACAATATAAAATGAATATAATTTCAATTATAGTTGCCCATCTACAATAATTTTCAAAGTAGCAACATAAAAGCGTAACCTTTTAGCGTTCAAATGATCTTATTATTAATTTCTATAGCACCAAATGGATGTAATTATTTAGGATATAGTTTACCTGTAAATCCACGACCTAAATTTGCAGCGAATTCAGCATAAGCTTTATATTTTTGTTGAATGTGATGATTGGTGTTACCTATCGGCTTCCAGATAAAATCCCTTTGCCGAACGAACTCTACTAATTCTAACTCAAGTTTCCGTGTCCAATAACATGGTTTTCTAGGCATTGTAAAATGTATAAAATGACAATTAACCGAATATTTGTATGTAACTGAATAAATACGCTACAATTAAAATTTGAATTACAAATATTTATTGAAAAGGTAAAAAACATCAGTTAGGTTTACTTGTCAGTTGTCGCTTGTCATTTCATCTTGTACGTTGCCATCTGTCAATTATTACTTAGTCTAAAAATTAATTGTTATATAAAATTAGTCGCAATAATAAAGGAAAATAGTAGCTCAACCATATTTATAGAAGCCCAGAATAAAGTAGTTAATTAACTAAAGAGAATAATACTTGCTTATTTTAATGATCTTACTTTTAGAGTAAACACGTACGAAATAAAGCTACCATAATTCATCTATAGTTGTAAAATTAGGGGTAGCACACCAAAAGGGCTATATTTTTTTGGTTTTATACGACGTCTATTGCTTTTTTTTATAACTAATAATTTTACTACAGTCTATTGCTTAATTATTTATTTCATTTAAACTTTGAAACTGCTAGTTGTAACTTGTTTCAATCAATTGTTATGATAAATAGAAACATACAAATAATATTTTTATTATAACGTACAGTAGAACCGTAAAACATTAAAATATAAAATATGAGCATACACGACTAACATATTGTTATATTCTTTGTAAACTTCTTCCTTTTTACTTTCTACGATAATTTTCATAAATTGGGTTATGGGTATGATCTATATCTATTATGTTTTTGAACTGCGAGAACCATGAGCATATAGTACCACTATATGGTTATGGTTCTTGCAGTAGGAACTCTGGTAACGCTAATGACGTTTTTTTTCTGTTTTTTAATTGTTTATTGTTTTGTTCAACTGTTTTAAATAGGTAGATCCTTTTTTTTCTTATTATTTAGGAGGAGGGCAAACGAGCGTGCGAGTTTCTTTTTTGTTATAATAGCACCTTTGCCGCCTGTATTCATTTAATAGTTAATTTAGTTAAGATTATTTTATTTCGTTTTAATTTCTTATCTGTTAAATGTTATTACTATAAGTATTTATTTTATCTATCTATGCAATTTTACATTTATTTAGTTCTCTCTTTTTCTATGTCTACTTAATTGGTACGTTGGTTTGTTTTTCTGTTAACTGACTTAAGCTTACTATATATATATATATATATATATACTTACTAGTTGATTTAATATTACTTGAATTATTATTTATCTATCGAATAATTATATATTTTATATTGTAACTGATTTAATTGCCCATGCTTGTTCTTTGGACATTTCAACGGTTTCTTAACTACAATTTTGTTATTATTACTGGGTTTAGATCCAATGCATGTCGATGCCATCGGAACATTTGTAAAATGTTGCTTTCTCAGCAGAAGGGAAAAGAAAACAAAACAGGTTTTGTTTTCTTTTGCATCTGTCCATGTGTGTGTGTTTGTAATTAGTTTTGCTTTTCCAGAGCGTTTGTAGCCGCACGTGTATCATGTATACATGGCAAGAATCTTTGCTGATTCCATTACTTTGAGAGTTTCCGTTTTACTTCGGTCTTTCTTTTATTTTCCTGTTTTTTGGTTTTGATATCGTCAATGCAGTGGACCCATATGATCCTATCATATATATCATTGTTTCGATATCCTTAATTTATTCTCTGTTTTTAGGTTTTGTCATTTACTTTTCTTTTTCTAGTCTATAATTTTTCCACAGTAAGTCATGAAGTTTTCCTCTTATTCACTATTGTCTAGTAACTATCAAAATGTATTGATTTCTATTTGGGTTCTAGTGGGTCCATGTCGTTTCTTAACTTGTCGAATCGAGTGCATTTTCTAATTAGATTAATTATTTTATCTTATTTCTTAAGTAACTTGAAAACCTCACTGTGTCCCGTAAGGATTTGGGTCCATAGAGGATTTATTGCTATTGTTTAAAATGGTTTGTAGGCCTCGCGGACATCTGGAATAAAGGTTTTGATGGTTTCGGCTGTGGAACCTCAAGTTGTATCGGGTCTGCCAGTTCCAGATTGTGTCCGGAATTGTGACGAAAATTACGTTAAGTTGAAAGTGATCACTGCCGCCGAAGATATACGTTTTTTTGAAGATCAATATCGCCCACCCTTAGAGATCAACGGATAAGACATTACATAGAAACTTAAAGTAATATCAATTGGAATTTACACAAACATAATATAAACACATAAGTTAAAACAACGCACATAATTCAAAAATCAAATAAAACGTGATACCAAAAGAAAAAATAATTAAGTACGCTTCTAATAGTTTTATAATGTTCTCACATTTTAAATAAACTGATAGATAAATATTACCTGCAATATTTAGAGACATAGTAATTATATAAGGCCTTTTGGGAACTAAGAATGCTTACAGACAACTTTGAAGTAGTTACACTGAAGCAACAAGTACATAACTATTAGCAAGTTAATTGTTTCCAGACATCCCTATTGTCGACAGAGTCTTTAGTTTTATAATAAGGATACATGTTATGTGTTTTATTTGTTTGGAAGGTCTTTTATTTAATATTTATTTGTTTATTTAATTTTATTGTGTTAACCTGAAACTAAGTATTACAAAGGAAAGACTTAATGGCTATTGGCATTCTCTATTAGTCGACCCATGGTGTTGGTTAGAGGTTGTAGTAGATGCACTAAATAGACTTAAATAGCAAATGAAAATTTACTTAAACTAAATTAAATTAAAATATAATAATAATAAATAATAAAATATATTTAAACGATAATAATAATTAGTGTGTTGTGTTTTGTGTGTGTGTGTTGTCGGTCCTGTCGCTTAAATGACAATTGTGTCGGCAATTTTCCTATATCTAAAGGCAAGGAGTTCCAGAGTAGTATAACCGGAACTGTAAAGGAGTTACGAAGAAATGCCGTTCTGTGCGGTGGCATAAAAACCCTAGAATTAGAAGATGATTCTGAGTAAGACGATAAAGTAAGACATGAGTGTTGAGCAGAGATACTGAAAGTTTTCTAGTAAATAAAAGGTCAAATTATTAAGAATCGTTGAAAGTATTCAGGAGTTATTTTTTAATATCCAGTAGCAAGTAAGTCTGTTAAAATAAAGTTTATTTTTTAACTTGCATTCACAATGCAATAAGTATTAACCTTCCTCAAACATGTTGTGTGGTGTGTAAACACTTACCGTGCAGCGTCAGTTAAAATTTGCATGCACGTAATGGCCGCACATTAACAGCTCAGCTTGACATTAGCTCTTATCGAAAGCCACCGGATGGTTTATAACTTCCGCTTCCGAACATGGCGGCGGCTACTTTACCGCTAAAATGCACCTGTTGATGGACATTTTTTATATAAACTGAAAAATGGTTCATTTTTCAACTTTACGTTTGTTTTCATTTATTCGTTTATATTTTTATATATTTTCGTTATTGAGGTATACAATCAAAGTGGATAATGTAATTTATATTTCTCCACGTACGCGGTACTAATGAGCAATACGTAATGTTGGTGAATCTTTGTGTGTATTCTTTGGTATTTCTCTATTTATTTTGTATTGATCTATTTATTTACCTAATGTTATAGGGAATTCATTTATGATATTACTATTGATTACTACCAAATACATTTTTTTCCTATTTAAAATAACGCAATGTTTTGCATTACTATAGTAAAAAATATATATATTTGTATTAAAGAGTCAAGGTTTCGGCCTCCGGCGGGAGAATAATATTTCTACCAAGATTTTATTTTATCTAAAACTATATAAATAGTTAGGGTCCCTTGTTTAATGTAAACGTTGAGGGACACACGAAGAAAATCATATGTTATGTCAACTCAATGTCAATGATATGTTGTGTCACTCTTTTCACAAGTGTGAAGGACGTCTGTGGCCGTCAATGGACGTTTATATTCTAAAACTATATTGGTACATACAGTATTATGAATATTAAAATATTATATAAAGTTGTTTAGTTTTACTTTAACATATATTTTTATTCAATTATCAGACACTCGAAGCTTTTTTATGACGATTTTAATTTTTAATCTATTTCAAACTTTCTACGTGTAATGAATATGCCAAACTCGTTCACAAAAACAGATGCCACAGGATGCGAGATGTTCGGACTGGAACTACTTCAGTTTAGAACTAATAGTTCTAGTCTAGAATTACAGAGTGATTCCGGAAAAGACGGCTTATTATAATTTAAGATAGTTTTGTTAAAAAACACTTCTAATAAATTTTAACATCGAAGTCTGATATTATGTCCACAACCATCTTTAGTAAAGGAATTATTGAATACTAAGAATGTTTTCAACTCTGATTTAGTATTTTCAAAGACTATCTAAATCAAACAAAAACTAAATAACTGTTCTGCTTTATTACATCTGTATATATGTAAATCAATTCTCTCTATTTCTTTCCACTAAGTTTTTGGTTTTTTTTCTAGTACAAAATCTATTTTATTGGAGTATTTATTCAGCTATACTAGTAAAGTACTTATATATCGATATAACTACTTTAATAGTAAAGCTGAAGTTGTTGTATATTTACAGTACATGAATATGAATATAATAGCATGAATGATGCTATAAGGGGTTTTATTTTTGACAAGGAGCTGTAAAAAGTTGAACTTGTATATAACATTATTAAGGTAACCCAGATATGAAAATGTTTTTGGTAATTTATTAAATATAGAAAAATATAAATAGAAATGATATTTTAGATATATTATATAAAATATTCCAAGAAGTATCTTGACAACCAAACTGAAAATGTCATTTTGACATTTTGATATGTTACTATTATTACTACATTATTAATTTTGAACAATCATCATCGTCATATAAATAGATCATAAATCACACGATCTTTAGGTACCTCTAGTATATTTACAGATTTAACTATGCATAGAAGTTCAAAAAGGTATGAAGTAGATATTCTAGTTTAATATTTTTATTAATAAATTGTGTTTTCTTGTACTTACTAATTAGCCAAATGTCTGTCAAGCTGGGCATGTCTTAATAAGAACGGTCCTTTTAATGATCTGTGTATTACTAAGGGTTGCAATTAACAGGGAAAAGACTCACGTAAATTCTCCGGTAACTAATTATTAAATTTTCTTATAATCACATAAGTGTAAGATATAGAGGAGTAAACTCAATTGTCACTGCTCAATCAAAACATTATTTTAAAGATGTATTTATTATACTTTTGCTAATATTAATGGTATTATCTTTTCTATCCATTGGTTATTGGTTTCGGTTTTGGCCCATCTGTGAGAAGTGCTCATTTGGACACTTATAATAAATAATACTATTAAGCATAGTTGAATTAATTAATTTTGCTTTATAAGTAATATTGAATTCTACTGATGTTTTATATGGACAAAAAGTTATCAGAATATTTAAAATCGATTAGGATCTAATCAGATATGGTACAAGCTGATGCTTTGACGTTATCTATCACAAAAAATATAAGAAAGTATTGGAGTTCTTAATACTATTTGAATGTATCACAAATTGTTTCGTTACGAAAAATAATATAATTCCATTATTAAGTATATAATGTAAAAAGTATTTATGATTACTTCAAAGAACAAGGAGTTAAAATTATTATTGTTTCGGTAACTTTGTCTCATTAGTGTTGACAGCGGCTACTTATTGTTAGTTTGTGAGTTTGACGGGTTTTGTAACTGTAGTATAGAGATACATCTAACAGATATTTTCTATTTGTGATTCAACAAGGCATATTAAATTGCAGAATGTAAGCATTTTAGTTACTTCAAAGAAACTATAAATTTGTATAATTTTATATTTTAAAAATATTGTATCTGTAAGTGAATTTTATTTTATGTAGATATTAAATAAATCTATGTACACCCCCACCTCATTCACGTGGTAACGTTCCACAAAAACACGACGCAAAGTGAATTAAGATTTTCTATAGCAAACCATGTAGAGATCGAAGATAGGTTCTAGAGTTACGAAAATACTACTTTTTAAAAAGAACATTGAACAAAGTAAAAATTAAAAATACAAAAATGATCTAACTCTGAAAATAAATAAATTGGAAAAATATTTATTTATACCTTTTTTGTAATTGAACCTGAACTCTAAAATTAGCAAAACAAAGTGAAAATAGATTTTTAGTTAGAATGGGAATCCCCGAGTTTTTAGTGCATGGCACAATTAGAAGCAAAAGTGTTGCCATCTTTTAGAAAAAAAAAAGAAATAATGGCTCGTCCCCAAAACAGCGTAATATCGAAAACCTAACGACGTATAGTAAAAATTAGTACTAATTAAGCAGCCACGCAACTTCGAAAAAGACGCAAAGCGAGGTAGGGGTGTATTTTATACAAACTAATCTTTAGGGGTATATAACATAGACATATAGAGGTTTTTTAACACATATTGTTATTTTTTTCATCACAATTTCTATGTGTGCCTAAGTTCAACAGGAAGAGGAAAGCATAAAGCGTGAACCCACGGACGCGATAGCGTAATGTGAGTACGATAACTAGATTCATAGTGCGAGTGACGTTATCTTTAATCTCTTTGTAATAACTCGCGTTAAGGTTCAGTTAGTTTTTAATTACCTTATATGTGTACTGTTTTCGGCTAATGATAAATATTATTAAACGTTATGGATGCAATTTAAAACATATAAATAATATCTCATAAGACAGTTAACTATATTTTAATTGCTATGTTAAAAAACTAAGCGTTGAAATGTAAGAAACATGGATTTTACAAATTCGAAGATAGAAAAGCATATAATAAATGTAAACATCTCTGACTTCTTACGACTTGGCTCGAAACACCACGACATGTCATGCAGATGTTACAAGTTATTATGTACTGTATTTTTATGTTCTAAGCACATACATTAAACATTAAAGTAAAACATTCATTAAACTTTAATATTTTAAGTCCA
Source organism: Melinaea marsaeus rileyi (assembly GCA_918358865.1). Classification (NCBI taxonomy): domain Eukaryota; kingdom Metazoa; phylum Arthropoda; class Insecta; order Lepidoptera; family Nymphalidae; genus Melinaea; species Melinaea marsaeus. The sequence continues at coordinate 2,461,559 of OU911088.1, forward strand.
TTGACTTACAATACTTATTAAAGGATTGTTTTCTAACTTCGAAACAATGTTATAATGAGTGTTTTTTTTTAGAGGTATATAATTTTAGGTTCAAATAAAACACAGTTAAATGGCGTTAATTGCCATGAATTTGGTTTTATTCGAAAATTAATGCTTTGCCATTTTTATTTGAATATGATTTCCGACATATGGCCACCTCGGCTGGCTCGGAGAAAGTCCAATTGGGAAGTCCAATTTTCAATCACTTTTTGCAGCAACGGAGGCCGTATATCAGTGATAACGTGGCGAATATTTTCTTCCAGGGCGTCAATCGTGTGTGGCTTATAGGCGTAAACCAGAGACTTCACATAGCCCCACAAAAATAGTCCAGCGGTGTTAAATCGCATGATCTTGAAGGCCAATTAACGGGTCCATTACGCGAAATTATTTGTTCACCGAATTCTTGTTTCTTTCAATGAATCAATTGTGACACGCGCTGTGTGGCATGTTGGACCGTCATGTTGAAACCACAGCTTCTCCACATTAAGGGCATGCAATTGTGGAACAAAAAACTCAGTGATCATGGCCCTGTAGCGGTCACCATTAACTGTAACGTACTGGCCGGCATCGTTTTTGAAGAAATAAGGACCAATGATTCCACCTGCCCATAAAGCACACCAAACAGTGACTTTTTCAGGATGCAACGGTTTTTCGATAATGGCATGAGGATTCTCTTCACTCCAAATTCGGCAGTTTTGCTTAATAACGTACCCATTCATCCAAAAATTAGCTTCATCGCTGAACAAAATTTTCTTGTGAAATTCAGAATCAACAGTAAGTTCGTTTTGAGCCCATTCACCAAATGTACGGCGTGCCCCATGGTCGTGCGGCTTCAATTCTTGCGTGAGTTGAATTTTGTAAGCTCGCAAACCCAAATTTTTCCGCAAAATCTTCCATAAAGTGGATGGACACAGCTCCAATTGTTGAGCACGACGCCGAATGGACTCATTTGGGTCTTCCTCGATACTACGGTCTACAGTAGCAATAGCTTCTTCGGTACGAACTGTACGACGTCGCTGAGGATGCGTGTTGTCCCGTAGAGTAAAAGTGGTGCGCAAACGATCCATGGTTGCTCGAATTAATTGCTCTGATGGACGATTATGCCGACCGTAAAATGGATGAAGAGCGCGATGAGTTTCTCGAACTGAACCATGATTTTCGTAAAAAATCTGAACAATTTGCAGGCGTTGTTCAGGTGTCAGTCTATTCATGATAAAATGGCAAACCAAACTATACACAAAACAAGTGACAGCTATCAAAATAGCGCGCATATTAAACAGTATTGCCAACTTAAAGTTCTATACCTCTAAAAAAACACCCAATACTTGTAGGAAAAAAAAATCACAACTCTCCTTCTACAATTATTTATTTCAACTAATATACATATTTCAAAGCGAATAGAATTACGTATTTATTTACGTTATGAGCTTCGATACGTCTTAATATAAAAAAAACTGCATAAAATACCTTGCAAACATATGGTTTAATATGGATACCTACTGTAATTCGATATGAATTAAAAACCTAATAAGTGTATGGACTAGCTAATTTATTATTATGTAATTTTGTATCTTAAATCTGCATTTTACGTAAATATCAAGATTATTAAACTTTTTGAAAATCTAATTCATATAAAAGAATACTTTCATCTATAATAAAATATAGAAATGTGATTTGATATTTGATAAAAACATTGACCCCCCAAAAGAAGTGTATAAAGAATTTAAAGTTTTTAATATTAATTGAGTTTTAACAGATATAATTGAGAGAATAGCTCTCGGTTACTCGCGTTTACTAATGAAGGAATTATCGCGATTATTGCGAATTATCGCGCAGATGACAATTTGCAAATAAAATTGTTTTATTAAACCGAAACGGTTTTGACGCGTCAATACATTAATATAACAGATAATCACTTTAATTATTTCCGAAACTTAAAAGATATTAAATATACAAATAAAATCATATATTGAGTCGTTTCGTGACACTTAAATAACAATTTTTTTATTAATTATAAATTATCAAATATATATATATCTCAATGAAAGTTATTTTTTTATGGATCCATAGAAAGTATAGGATATTTTTTGTCCTTTAAAGATATTTACAAGCACATTTGTCCGAAAATACCCTTTCTCTTTATTGTAATAAATTATACTTACCTACTATGAAACATTTATGTACGCGTACTCTTAGAGCTTTTTAAAAATATTTCATTAAACTCATTAAATGTACACCCACACAAATTTCTCACTCGCAAGTAAATTGAAATTCAGAAAAATAACGAAATATGTCATAAAAGCCAGAGGTTTGTAACGCACATAACAGAAAAACTTGATAATGTACATAAAAAATATTGCGATCACAAACCTATATTCAAACTATGACTTAAGGTATAATTTAAATTTACTTATAGTTACGCAGATCTTCCATGTAATAATCTTATCAGAATAATCTCCACCCAAAGTGTTAAAAACCATAACAGTAGCCGAAGTAGAAGTGTCTATTTAGAATTTAAATTTAATTGTGTGAGTCAAAATAATTAAGGAAAAGTTATTTTTTTTCATTATGAAGCTCAATGCAGAGCTTTTTCTATTTATTTTAGAAACATGAAATTAAGCAAAGTGGTGTTAGTTTGTAATGTAAAAACTTATAAAAAAAACATTTCGCAATACATATAATAGGGTTGAAGGAAAACCTATTTCCAAATTTACGGTACGCCGCTATTATGTAAAGAGGGAGGTTGTTTGACGAGCATATTTTTATAACCCTTTTATAAATAAATATTCTTCAGTACACTTTCAAAATACAATATAAGTTCTACCATAATGGAGTTCCGCATTTATTAAATAATAATAACTAACATACATATATAATTGTAAATGATAAATATATAATTATAAATATTTAATTATAATAGGTATTTTTTCTAGAACAGTCTAAATACAAGTATCTTCTGCTATATGTATTTATGAACTCAACGTTTATAAAATACTGTTTTAAATCAACCAATAAAGTTAAATCGGTCTTCATAGACAGTGTAGTATAGCGTACCCTTCACAGTGAGTTGAAGAGACCGATAGTCATCTTGTATGAGCCAGTTCATCATTCCCTCTGAAAAATACAAAGCAAATCAATTACCCACGTTATTTTCTTAAGATGTATGTTTATGGATATTGAATATCATCAAACTCCGATTCCAAAGGCTTCTAAAAAATTTATGTATAAAATTTTAGGGAATTTAAGACACATCTCATAAGGTTTAATATTGAATAAAATATTTTTAAGTAAATTTCAAAAGATTAACATAAATGACATTGACATTGCAATTAACACTGTTCTGATCGTGTCATTTGTGTATAAAAACAAATTAAATGTATTGATAATGAATGACACAGAAGTTTCACAACATGGAAGACGAAAATTAGTTTATTATTAAGACGCTTATTAAAATATTAAAATTGTTAACTAAACTAAATAGTTTAGTGAAACTTAATAAATATTTAGTAGTTAAACATTTATTTAATAAATGCATAATAATATATCATATATAATCATGTATCATATGTATTATATGGCTTTAACAATGAGATTACATTAAAAATTCTAAATTAGTTCATCTTAATACTTGTGACTTTTACCATTCATAATAAATAAACCAAGAAACGGATAAACTAAGAAACAGGTAAAATTTCAATTTACTGTCTTTAAAACTGTAACAATTTTTTTCTTTTTCCCATCACTTTCGTATTAAATGGAATAATAATTATCACAATATGTTACTTGATCATGGAATATTCTAAATGATCTATTTATTCAAAAAGTATATGCTTTTAGAATTTAGAATCAGAATTGTTTTAGAAATTTTGTTTGTGCACAAATAAATGTAAGCAATTAAATCAAATAATTCTGTGCGGCGTATATCGCTTGCCCGCAAGAATACTGTATTAACTCAAAAAATCTACATTTTCAGGAGAAGCAATTTAAGTTTATTATTCAAATATTGTGGAATTTAAAAAAAAATAAACAGAAGTTTTTTATTATTAGTATGTATTAGTCTATACTCTATAATTATATCTTAAGACATAGCTCTGTTTACCATTATTCATTAAATTATTTATACTTTTTACCACTTGTGACAGTATTCTCTTGAATCTTATTATGTTTAAGATGTTTTGTTTAAAAAGAAAACAGTATTTATATATTTTGAAATGCAATTAAAGTGATGAAAAAGAATAAAAAATAAAATCAGTTCTCACTTATTTATTATAAAAAGACTTTAACATCAATCTTCACTTATAAAAATCTGAGGAATAACAATCAAAAGTAAGTAAAATAACATTTGGCTTAAACTTAGGATCGAAGTAATTAGTTCTAATCTTTCTACCAAATAAAAATCACAAGGTACTTATTGAACTATTCAGTCACAGTATTTAAACAAAATAAAAATCTCAAAAATGTTAAAACTTATCACCAAATATTAACTTAATAGGAACTTCATGCTTTGCAAGCAGTTGAGGTTTCAGATAAATAAAATAATATCAAAAATTGTTTGAAAGACAATAGCTTTCTTAAAAAAACATTGCTAGTTACGAAATAATTAGTTGAAAAACAATTAAGTTCTAATTAAACAAAAATATCTCAATTAAATGTGAAAAAATGAAGTACTTATTTTACTATTAATTATAAATTTTGATAAAAATCTTCATAGTATTTAGGAATTATGTTTTTTTCAACTAATTTCAACAGACCCTGTTTCTTTTTACTTGTAATTTTAATCCTCTCTGAATAAGCTGCAGGTAAATTAGGTGACATCAAATCGTTTTGAGTGCTGCGAGTAGACCCTGTTACTTTTATTTGCTTAAAGGAGGTGTCAGAGTAAGATGTTTTGTAAAAAAAAGTTCCAGGGTCTGATTTAGACACATAAATAATACTGATATCATTCATTTTTACAGACTCATTTTGTATATTTTTGGAAAAGTTTTTTCCAATCTTTGGTGACACTTCTTTAAAATCGTAAAAGCTTTCGTAGGTTAATTCTCTAACTGCAAATGGTTTACCGTTAGACTTAGCAGTTCTAATTAAAGTAAAATACTGAGCAGGTGAATATATTGCAGTGGAGCGAAGGGACTTTTTAATTTTTCTTTCAATCAGTGAATGGCAATTGTCACCCTCATTTTGGGTGTGTCCCTTAATTAGGAATTTATGAGTAATTGAGCGAATATTTTTTAATCTATTTACTGCTAAGATGTACATTGAAATCATGAAACGGTTTTTCTGCTGCCCGCAGCAATTGTCACTGTAGAATATTACATCAATTGATTGCTCAGCCTTAGTGTCAATTTGGTTAAGATAATTCCACACGCAAGTTGCAATCTCATTCACACCACGATTGCCATGACCTTCGTGCCATACGTTACAATAAACATCTTTTGTTTTCAAATCAGTTATTGTAAAATTTAAAACATTTAATTTGGAGATGTAATAAAAGTTACTTACATCCCCCCTTGGACAAGGCATTGTTGCTTGTAAATCATAAACAGCTACTACCACACTGCTCCCTTTCATTTTGTCTTGTTCCTTCTCCGCTCTCGATAACTCTTTTTCCACTAAATGTGTATCATACTCAACTTGAAGTCGTTGTTTTTCTTCTCCTGTAGCATTCATGAAAGTCTCACAAGTATCACACCTATCTTTTTTAGGCGAATAAAAGGCAATATTAAACTCATTATTAAATATATAGCTATACAGAACATAATTACCATAAGGCTTATTTTCGATCTGACATAACTTAACGTAATCTCTGTGGAGACCAATCAATGTCTTAGAGCCATCAATATAATGCTTATTAGTATTACTGCGACAGTAATGACTATCCATAGTCGGAATAGATTGTATGTGCTCCCTTATTTCGGATTTAATAATATCCGGTATTTTTGCATGATTTTTATGCTTTCCTCTGCCATCTACAGCTACAATATTGCTCATAGCAGGTATAAGTTTTTGAAAGGCGGTTCTTATTACGCGATCATTTAAGGCAAGTGTGGATTTAAAGAATGTTTTACAAACACGTATTTTATTATTTTGAACCGAAAAATAAAATGCATTGTTATTCTGCCTAGGGTTTGCCGCATTTGTGTATTTATATTTTGGCTTAATAATTGTAGTGCTGTTAATAATGTATTGTCTCTGCATCGTTATGTTACCCAAATTGTAGTATTCAGAAAATATATTCTTTCTTTCTTCTTCTGAAACATTTGCAAAACATTTTAGACGACACTTCTCACCACATGGTGGTCCTATTTTTCTGGCTGGCATAACTTTTTTCAGTTTTTTTGAAGTGTAGCTTTGACCTGTGTTTCTTAAACGTTTCGCGACTTCCGATTTCCTGTTGGTAACATTTCGTTGTCGTTTGCGTGTGAGTTTTTTGTTAGAGACCAAGTTTTCAACCTGACAGTTTGCAAGTGGAATGTCTGTGATGTTAGAGTCGTGTAATGCAGGTGGAATGTTTTCGCGGCTGGAGGAATTCGAGCGTGTACTAGTAGCTGATGATGAACTAAAACTGGAGAAGCTGTAACTGGAAGATGAAGTTGAATCCGTTGATGATATTGACGCTGATTTACGTCTAAAGTTCGGGTCTTTAACACTGTCATCTGAATCGAAATCGGAATCATCACTTTTGTCGGCTTTACTTAGATCTTCAGTGTGTGTGCCTAAAATTTAAATAATAATTGTAAATAAATATAAATGAAGGAAGTCTCCCTCTATGTTAAAAAATCAGTCAAATAACTCACCATTACCATCATTAATATTTGCATCATTTCTCAAAAAAGAATCTATAGCACTGGGTCCAGGCATACTATGTTCTGGAGGGTTTATATCTGTATGAAACAAATTGGCTTGTACATTATCTGTAATAAGAAAAGTAATAAAAATGTAATTTGTAGAAGGAATCGTCATAGCGTAACAATTAGAAAAACGTGTCATTGCAGTACAGAGTAAAAGTTAATATTATTAAAAAAATGTCTCTTCTTACCACTTAGATCAGATTCACCTGCAAAAACAACATTTTCTAAACATTCGATGTAGCCAGGGCCTTGTTCATCCATGCTAGGTTCCAGATTTTCTGTTGAATTCGAATTATATTGACCTGTCTCACCCTGTGTTACTATACATTTTCGAATATACGCTAGTCTTTTCTGTGGTATCATTCTGTAATAAGGAATATGAAATTGTAGATCAAAGACTGAATTAGACATACTACTATCTAAATGAATCAGTCGTAAACTGAACATCGTAGTTTTTACGTTTAATACGTTGACATTAACTGAAATTCAAATGAACATAGACACATTTTGTAATAAAACTTGAACAAGATACAATTTATGGAGAATAAAGTAGTAAACAAAAAAGAACACAAAACTTTTAATAGATCATAGGCATAACTCAAAATAATACTTTGTTCATTTAAACGCCGGGTACATTAGGCATTATGTTATAGTGTAGAATATAGGTCAGTTTTCGTGTTAAAACTATGTTCTAAATAGGAATTAGAAAATAATATACTTACGTTATAAAAAATACAGCAATAAATCACAATAATACACTGTTCTTCTTAAAGTAAACCCGAATGTACGTATCAATTATAGTTAATACTCTGTTTCGTTAACCAACACGCATCTAATTGGTTCAAGGACAGGAGCAAAACTGAAGGTGTCGTTGTTCCTTTTTCTAACAAACACAAAAGAGCGAGAAGGATATAGATGTAACTATCGTAATAGGTTCATTCAAGGTGTAAGCGATTTTTGACCTAATTCAAACGAAAGAGCGTACTTTTTTGAGTCGAACTGTATCATTAACTCAGTTAGCGCCAAATTTTGACTTAATACAGTATTCTTCCGGACAAGCGATATATCTTATATGCACAAGTTCAACAGGTAGAGGAAGGCATAAAGCGTGAACGCACGGACGAGATAGCGTAATGTGAGTACGATAAATAGATTCATAATGTGCAAGCGACGTCATCATAAATCTCTGTAGTAAACTCGCATTACGGTTCAGGTGGCTTGGAATTGGCTTATCGCTTCTTTGTCTCTGTTAATGTTTAATTATTATCTCTTAATTAAAATAATAAGCATTAAGCACAATAATAATATATTATATGGAATTAATAAAACTTAATTAATTTTCAGTGTATGTAGTATACATTTTAGTGCATTAAGGAAGTATAAATGGAGGGTGTTGGGAGCTTTCATTAAAAAGTCATTTCTGTGTAAACATAATACATATTTAATAATAAATGCACGTGTCTAAAAATAATGGAGTAAATAGGATATCTTTACAATATGTAGTAGTTAAATGTTTTAAATAAATAATTGATGAACTGATATTCTTACTATCAATAATTGATTTAAAATATTAATTATTTTAATATTCATTTCAATGTCATTCAAAAACCAAGGTCTTCATAATTACGCACTCTCAACACTAATGAGTAAAGTTTAGTCACCAATACTACTTACAACTGCTGGACCTCAACGAACCTTCACAATTATAATTCCCTAATTAGTTTTATTAGACACCCTTTGTAAGTCAAACTTCAGGCTACTTAATAACATAAATTATTTATTTAGTATAATTGTGTATAAATAAATAAAAAAAATAATCAAATAAAAATAACTATAAACTTTAATAATAAATGAATAAAAAATATAATAATCTAATTCACATATATTTAGCATATATTAATTTTAATAAGATGAGAGCCGTGACCAGTGATTATAAAATGTTAAAAGATTCGAAACACATTCTCAATAGAATGTAAATAAGGACACTGAAGATGTAAACGGTAATAGTACAGATACAACGATTTTAAGATTTGGATCACACGCAGTCAATACATTTTATTAACAGCGTATAACTATGAATAATATTAAACGATAGTAGTTTTTCAATATATTTTTTGGTAATGAATTAAAAAAAACGTTCGTATGTACCATAGCATTTACAGTACGTATAATGAAAAACATTTATACAGTATGTAGCAATGAAAAACATTTAGTCTTTTTAAATCAAAGGTCAGTAGGTATTTGTCACTTATTTAAATGTGTTAAAGTTTTGTTCGTAAATAGTCACACCCTGTTTAAATTAAATATATACCGTAATATAACTGGCAATTACTGTTAAGAAAAGCGTAACATATGTTTTTAGGTATTAATTATATATTTATTATATAAAATTATATAAATTGTTATTTTATAATGCTTGTATGATACAAAAATTTCATTTAAATATAACATGTGTGTTTATTATAATAACAAAAAAAGGTCTTGTAAAAAATAACATCAAGATACCTGTTATTCCTATAATAGCGGCCATTATCGTTTGGACTATACCCGTTTATTCACATGGAGCTGGTAAGTCCAGTATTTGCTGTAGGTGGAATGTAGTTACTTACTTTTATATTCAACCACTGTGTGTTGTATTAAAAGAGGGTTAGGAAATATCATTAACTTTTATTGTAAATAAAGTAATTGTATCAGATTAATTGCTTTTTATTTTGCTATGAGATAACAACATTCGTCAAACTGTAATAATCCGTCATAATTTTAAATTGATTTATGAATATATATATATATATATATATATATATATATATATATATATATATATATATATATATATATATATATATCTAATAATAATGTGGATGGAATATTGAATAACAATAATAATTTTGTTTAAAAATAAATAAATCTATATGTTTAGACAAGGTGTAATTATGGCCAAGTTTCAAATAAAGTAAAACTTGATAGCAAAAAGAAATAATGTTTAAGTACGCTTCTACTATTTTCATTATGTTCTCTGTTATAATCAAATATATTTAAATAAATAAATACAATGAATTGTGTCAGAGGGTGTTGCCGATCCTGTCGCTTAAATGACAACTGAAAGAGAAGTTGAATTATTAAGAATAGAATATATCGTGGAAAATACTTTCCAGGAGTTATTTTTTAATATCCAGTAGTAAGTAAGTCTGTTAAAATAAAGTTTACCTTTAAGCTTGCATTCACAATGCAATAAGTATTAACCTTCCTCAAACATGTTGTGTGGAGTGTAAACACTTACCGTGCAGCGCCAGTTAAAATTTGCATACACGTAATGGCCGCACATTAACAGCTCAGCTTGACATTAGCTCTTATCGAAAGCCACCGGATGGTTTATAACTTCCGCTTCCGAACATGGCGGCGGCTACTTTACCGCTAAAATGCACCTGTTGATGGACATTTTTTATATAAACTGAAAAACGGTACATTTTTCAACTTTACGTTTGTTTTCATTTATTCGTTTATATTTTTATATATTTTCGTTATTTCGTTATGTTATAGGGAATTCATTTATATATTGCTATTGATTACTATCAAATAATGGCTTTGATTATGTCAAGGTCTCACTGTCAATGTACATAACTTTATAATACATTTAATTTTAAACTACTTTGTTTGTTTAACTGATTTATTTTTGAAATTTGAATATTTAAAATATTAAATTAATGTCTATTTTAAATAAGAAGACGTAATGTTTTGCACGACTACAGTAAAAAATATGTATTAGTATTAAACAGTCAAGGTTTCGGTCTCCGGCGGGAGAAAAATATTTCTACAAATGTTTATTTTATGTAAATAGTCTAAGAGTACGAATATACAAAACTATATAAATAGTCAGGGTCCCTTTGTTTAATGTAAACATTGAGGGACACACGAAGAGAATCGATTGTTATGTCAACTCTCTATGTCAATGATATGTTATGTCACTCTTTTCACAAGTTTCACAAGTGAAGGACGTCTGTGTCCGTCAGTAGACGTGTGTAGTTTAAAACTATATTGGTAACTACAATATATATACCAATATAAATGATGTAGTTCAGTTGTACTGTAATATATATTTTTATCCAATTGTCAGACTTTTGAAGCTTTTTTAATGATGATTTTTATTTTTAATCTATTTTAAACTAAGTTTGTGATACACACTTCTAAGAAATTTTTGAATCGAAATTTGATATTACCACAACCGACGTAAGTAAAGGAAGTATTAAATACTGTGAATGTTATAAATACTGATTTAGTATTTCCAAACACTAGCTAATTCAAACAAAATATAAATAACTCCTCAGCTTTACTATATTAGTATATATGTTATTCCCTCAATTCTCTTTATTTCTACCCACTAAGTTTTTTCTTTCTAACAAAAAATCTATTTATTAGAGTCGATGTATAAGTACTTTACTAATTAAGTTGAAATTACTGTACATTTACAGTACCATTCATTCTATAATGAGTTTTATTTTTGCCTAATAGGTAAAAAGTTTGAACTGATATATAAAATTATTTAGGTAACCACCCCCAATGTTTATAGTGTTTTATTAAATATAGAAAAATATGAATAAAATTGCAATTTTAGCTATATTATATAAAAAAAAATCCAAGAAGTATTTATATCTTGACAACCAAGCTTTTGCGCCGTTAAAACGTCATTTTGACAATTTGATATGTTACCATTAATACTACATTGTTAATTTTAAACGATTTTTTCCTTTGCCTACAAATCTGATATTTCACTACTGTGTGATTTCAATCAGGGTATGATTTGATACATTTGGGAGGCCATAACGATACAACTTGTCAAGTTTTCAACCCTGGATTTTAATCAGAGCCCAACTTGGAACAGGCGTTGACAACTTGCCGACACACGCTTGGCCGTTTTTATATTATATTTTTTTCCTAGATCATAAATCACACGATTCTTGGGTCTCTAGTAGATCTCTAGTATATTTACAGATTTTACTATGCAAAGAAGTTTCAAGAGGCATGAAGTAGGTATTCTAGTTTAATATTTTTATTAAT